>CM038218.1:71430167-72106647 GCA_021442155.1 Cymbidium sinense | reverse complement strand
TTCTTGGGATTTATTGGTTAATTAATTAGAGAAATTAGCCAATTAAACCTTAATTACTCTCATAATTTAATAAGGGTTAACTAATCACATGAACAATAAACTAATTAATTAATTAGGCTCATTTGTCACTCTTTAATAGTGAGGGAACTTAGGGATTAAATCAGGGCCTCTTTCCTAATCTTTTCCCTAAGTCTACTTCATTTGGATGATAATCAATCCATGTGGCAATTAAGTTTAAATTTAGTTAAGTAATTAGTTAGTTCATTAACCAAATTAAAATCCAAAACACATCATAACTTAATTAATTAATTCATGGGTAGATCTTTAGGTGTTTAATAACCTAAAGACACTTAAGAAAATTATGGTTAATCCACATGTGTGGGCAAACCATAAAAGTACTTAATTAAGTCCCTTAATCAAAATAATGTATAATTATGAGCCAATTGCATTAGGCACTTTCATTCCTTTGGATGATTGCAATGTTATTTTTTATGCATATTATTTTAGCTCATAATTATTTATCTAATTACCTTAAGGTGGCATACGTAAGGGTTAATTAATGAATTTAATTCATATCATAACCTAATTAGCCCATAAAATCAACCTAATTACATTCCATTTAATCAAATCAATTCACAAACATGGGATGGGTTTAGGATAGTAAACTCCTTTTCACATTTTAAAATCAAATAAAAATATGAAATTAAAAATGAGATTTAAGATGCTTTGGTTTATTTTAAAGGATTTTATTTAGTATGATTTTCCTTAGGAATTAATTTGATTGAATAAATCACATGTTTGTATTTGATTATTCATCTTCAATCATGATAAATATTGAATATTATTTGATTTCATGCATCCATATCTTTCAAAAGTAATAAAATGAAATGAAATTTCATTTATGTAATGCTTGCATGCATTTATTTTTATTTAATATATATGTGGCTATTATCACTATTAAATCCTAATATATTTTCTAAAAGTTTATAAATAGATGATAACATATGTAGTGTCATAGATACATAAAAAGTGCATGTGATTATAGCTTAGGTATGTGAAGTAAAGCTTTCTTTTCCTTAATTCATGTGTAGTATTATATGTATTTGAATGTTAATAAGTATGTAGTCTAGAAATCCTGAGAATATGAGGCTTTAGGTAGCCCCAAGGAGGTCATTTGATTACCTCACTTCCATGGTTTAACAACGACATGTGCTTATTTGATTTCATTTACATGTATCTCTACATTAGAATTTAGATAGAGATTTAAATCATATACCTAAATAATCTAATTAAAGAAAATATAATCTTTGCATGATTTTTCATTTCCTTAACTATGAGTACATGTGTATGTATTTAAGAAAAAGCAAATATATAGTCTGGACATCCCGGGAACACGAGGCTTTAGCTTGCCCCAAGGAGGTCATTTGATTACCTCACTTCCCTGGCATAACAACGACACATATTTACTTATGTCTTTTATGCATGTATGTGTACATTTAGTTAGAGAATGATAATCTTCCTTTTTATAAAAATCACATGCATTCATAATTGTTTAAGCCATTAAATTAATTGATCATGTGATTGAAATCCCTCTTTCTTATGTTTCATAAATGCAAATATACATAAGTTTGAATGCAAGTGGGTGTATAGTTCGGACATCCCGGGAACATGAGGCTTTAGCTAGCCCCAAGGAGGTCTTCTGATTACCTCACTTCCCTGGTTAATAATGGCACATACCCATTCAATTTCATCCTTATGTATTTTTCTATAAGAATTTGGATAAAGATTTAAATTAATATGATGAAATAATTCAATTAAATGAAATATGAATTCCAAAATCATACAGTCATCATCTAAGTGTGCTAAAATATGTTGCATATATAGGTACACTTAGGATTTAATCATATGCATGTTACATCTGATGGAAAGGAATGATTGAACATATGTCATGTGACAGTAATTCACTTAGAATAATCTTAAGATACCTTTCATATTGAATGAAATTAGTTAAGGTGAACTTAAACTTAAGACCAATTTAAAATGTATAATAAGCCATTCACTAAAGAGAACTAAATCAAATTAATATGCTTTAGAAGTGGCTTAAGGTAGAGATAAAAGAGGGTAATCCTCTTTTCTTCTCTTTATAACACTTAGTTGCTAAGTGTAATCATATGAAGCAAAAGAAAATATAAATTAAAATTCTCAACTCAATTAAACCACTTAAAGTGAAACCAACCTTTCATGTTAAATTAAATTCTTCATACTTAGAAAATTATAGCACTAATAGCAAGACATACAATAGAAGCTTTAATACACACAATTAGAGTTAAGTCACCACTTCTAGCTCTATATTAAGGTAGTGCATTTATTCTCTACTTGATGTTAGGGTGTATATTTCGTAGACTGGATGCTAGGCCGTGATTAGCATAATCATATTTTATGAAAGAGATTGTGCTTAAGGGGTCGCTTAAAAATAAATATAAATGCTCTCTTTATAGGTTGCATAAACTCCTAAACATAATGCAAGTTATGACAGGTGGGCTTGGTTACCCATGTGCAAGGTGCTAAGTCCAAAAAATATATATAATTGCTTGAGATTATATGTATGTTTAGCTAATCTCTATTTTGCAAATGTAGTTAGATTTTCTTATTCTATTTTTTAATGTAATTTTGCATTAGAAATTAGGATTAGTGCTATGGGGGTTTAGGATGAGCATTGGCTAGAAGGCATAGAACTCGGGTTCCATGTGATGCCTTGAAGCCTATCAAATCAAAGGAAGAAAGATATGCAAAAATAAAGATTGAAGACATGAAGATTTAATATGTGTGTGTATGGGGGCACGACACAGATTTGAGAATGTACTTATTGAGGTGATCGGATATGACATTAAGGAATAGTGCGCTATCTCGAAAGATAGAAATCACTACCCTGCAATGGACTTAATCACCTAATAAGGCTCTTGAGGTATGATGGGTCTTCAAATGTATGAGAGATTTTTCCCCTACTTTACATGGATGAATAAAGTAAGGTTTTTTTAAACTGGGTTCTAAAGTTCGCTATGGGGACAAGCCCCCATAGTTAATTACTTCATAAGGAAGGTGAATTCTTTAGGAATACTCTCGATTAAAGTAGGCAATTATTGTCTCCAAAGAATTCAAAGATAGTACTATCAATAAATTGGCTATATTTGGAAGATCAAATGAGATAGATCAAAAGGAAAGACTTATTATCGAAGCTAAGGGGAGATGAGTAGGGGATGCTCATGATACTAGGAAACTTAGTGAGCATCCCAAACTATCCCATAGTTGGGCTTTATATATTTGAAATTGAGAAAAATTATATATTTGAGTTGAAATTTTATTAGAAATGTAGGACTTATAATTCCACAATACAAGATTGTGGAAATGCCTAAGAGATGAGGATTTATGCTTGTAGCTCCAAAGAAAAATAGCTACCTCAGATCCTAAATCTATGGAGCTTTGGTGAGGGCCAAAGCATGAACTAAATCTAAGGCAAAAGTGGGTATATTGTTTACCTCCACAAGAGAGAGTAAACTCCTGACTGTTGGACTTATAATCACTTGTAGTGATCGCCAGCTAACTCCTCCTATGTTTTAAAATCATGTGGTCAAGTCATATGGTTTGAAAGATGGCTAGGTTGTTATTATTTAGAGAGAAACTAAAGTCCTTAAACCTACTCCCTGAGAGACTAGAGCATGAGTGGTACGAATAATGACTTAGTCTAATGCAAACCTTTTCAAATTTTATTTAATTTTAGACTCTTTATTTTGACATAGGCTATAGTATTTTATATGTCTAAATGTATGATGAAGTTGATCATGGGCCAAATCAAAAGAGAAAGAGGTATTTTTTTCATTATAGGCTCTCAAAGGTTATGCCTTTTTACTATTTGGAAAAGATGGAAATCCTCTCTTGGTAAGAGTGAAATAAAATGATATGCATTATATTAAGCATACAACATCTAGCTCAGGGGTTGTTAAATATTTTATTATCTTGATTTAATGCTTAGGCTTTATGTGAGGTTATGAGTTATTTTAGAAGTTTAGTTATGAGTTATAGTTGGGTAGAAATTTTTTTTATCCTAAGAGCCTAATCGCATCTAGGCCATAGAACAATCACCAATCATAAATAAATTATGAAGAGACATGTTTTTTTTAATGCAAAAGTTAAACAAAATATCAAACTATTTTATAAAGCTAACACAAAAAAATAAGAGGCCAGTGCGGTTGGGTACCGTCGTGCAACCTGAAAAAGAAATGGGTAGCCGAGCTCTACCCTTGTACAACCAAATAATGTAAAAGAATAATTACAAATTACAAAATGATAAGTGTAATGGGAGATCTTCAAGTCTTCATGCTCCCTTCATTCCTTCATTTAATTTCTTCCAATGGATTTGGTAGGCTTCTAGGCATCAGATGGCGCCCCAAGATTAAACCTTCTGGACAATGTTCATCCTTAACCCCCATAATACTTAACCAAATTCTTAATGCACAATTACATTAAAATAATGTAAAAGAAAATCTAACTACACCTGCGAAATAAGTGTTACCTAAACAAACCATATAACCGAAACAGTTATATGAATAATTTGGACTTAGCACCTTGTACATGGGTAACTACGTCCACCTGTCCTAATGTAGATTATGCTTAGGGGTTAAGCAACCTGCATAACAAAGTATTTATATTTTTATTTTAAGCACCCTTAAGCATAATCCCTTGTAGAAAATATGATTATTATCCACGGCCTAACATCTAGTCTACACACATACACTATAACATCCAGTCTACAACATTGCATTAAAAAATAAAGCATACATCAAACCATACACCGCCATGACATAAAGCTAGAAGTGGTGACTTAATCTAATGTGTATGTGTTAAAGCTTGTGTGGTATGTCCTGGCTAGGCTTTCGAGTTAAGATTTTCTAAGTATGAAAGATATTTAATTATGAAGGGTGGTTTCACTTTAAATGGTTTAATAAATTTGCAAATTTTACTTAAAATTTTCTTTTGTTTCATTTGACCTATACAACAACTAAGTATTATGAAGATAAAGAAAGAGAGGATCACTCTCTTTTATCCATACCTTAAGTCACATCTAAAGCAAATTAATTAATCAATTCCCTTTAGTGAATGACTTATTACATGTTTTAATTAATCTTAAGTTTAGGTTCACTTTAAATAAACTCATTCAATAAGAAAGATATCTTAAGGTTAGTTGGAATGAATTACTATCACAAAACACATATTTGTTCATTTCTTTCCATCATGTATATCATGCATATGATTAAATCCTAAGCATAGCTATACATGTAATTTGTATCTTAGCACACTTAAATGATGAATGTGATTAAATGTATTTGGAATTAATATTTCATTTGGTTGAATGGTTTTGTCATATTAATTTAAAGCTCTATCTAAATTCTTATGAAAAAACATAAGAAAAGAACCTTAAATTACATGACTAATCAACTCAATCAAATAAACAAAGTATGAATGCATGTCTTTTTAATAAAAAAGGTGGTTTTCATTCACCAGTTAAGTACACATCCACATATATAAAAGTTTTAAGCAAGTACATCACCATTATTCTGAACCAAGGGAACGAGGTAGAAACCTCCTTGGGGCTATTTAAAGCTGTGCGTCCTTGGAATGTCTAGACTAATGTACCACTATTCTTAGATACATGCAGATGTATAAATTACTACAAGAATAGAATGCCATGCAAAAATTATATTTTGATTTGTTTGATTTATTTTGTGTAAATGAACTAAAGCTATATCTAAATTCTAATGTCCAAATACATAAGAATGAAATCAAGCAGGTACACCGTCATTATTCTGCACCAAAGGAATGAGGTAGGAACCTTCTTAAGGCTATTTAAAGTCGTGCGTTCCTGTAATGTCCAGACTAATATACCACTAACATTCTTGATTATGCAAATCGACACATGAATGTAAGGAAGAGACTTTATTTCATATACTAAATTTATATTCACTTGCATTTCCTATGTATATATATATGACTAAATTTATAATATATATGTATATTCACTCATTAGTGCACTTTTGAAAATATATTTGAGATTTAATAGTGATACTAGCCAAGCATATTTTTAATTTAAATCAACAGATGCAATTTGACATAAAAGGAATCATTTTCATTTAATTAATTTTAAAAAAGATGGATATATGAATCATATGACATACAACATTTAGCATGATTGGAAGAAAATAAAACAACATAAGCATGTGATTTCATTCAATCCAACTAAGTCTTAAGGACAATCAAACTAAGTAAGATTATTTAAAACAAACCAAAGTTCTTTAATGTCATTTCATTTTCATGTTTGATTTGATTTTAAAAATGTGAAAGAGGTTTGCTAATCCTAATCCTATTTCCCATGTGTGAGTTAATTTGGTTTAATGAAGGATAATTAGGTTGATCTTATATTTTAATTAGGTTAAGGTATGAATTAAGTCAATTAATTAACCCTTACCTACATCACCTTAAGTTAATTAACTAATTAATAATAAGCCAATATGAGATGCAACCACATGAAAAGTAAATTAGCAATGCTCCTAAAAAATGAAAGGGGCCAAATGCAATCGGCTCATGATTAATAGTTAATTAGGCTTAAGGGATCTCACTTAACTACTTTTATGGTTTTCTCACACATGTGAGCTAACAATACTTTCATTAGCTCTCTCTTTAGGCTATTAGACACCCAAAGAGCTACCCAAGATTGATTAAAGGTTATTATATGTGAAGTTGATTTTAGATTGAGTTAATTAAGCTCATTATTTGGTTAAGCATTAAGCATGTTCAATTAATGAAATGAAATTAACTTGAGGAAAGAAATCATGAAAGAGGCCTTAATCTTATTCCCTAAGTTCCATATTTGGTCACTTAAGCTTTGATTTTATCTTGGAGATTAACTAATTAATTAAGCAATTAATTATCTCATTAATCATTAACTAATCTAAATCCAAAAAGTAAAGAAAACTTAGAAAATGAATTAGGAAAAATATCCCAATCACATTCCCTAAGCTCCCTTGTTGTTCAATAGAGGTAAGTAGGCTTAAATAATTAGTTAAGTCACTGTTCATTCACTAATTCTCATAAATTAAGTTAAGAAAGTGATTAAGGCTTAATCAACTAATTTCCCTAATTAAGCAACCAATAAAATCCCAAAAAAAAATAGGGGAGGTAGAAATCATCCCCCTAAACATCCATAGAAAATTTGAGATTAATTGGGTGATTAATTAATGAGTAATTAAGCTAATTAAACTTTTAATTAAATATTAATTAAGATAAAATCATTATTTAAACTTAATTAATAATAATTTTCCTAGATTCTACTCTAAAATATCTTGAAAATGAGCCCAATTTTGTATTTTTTTTCTATTTTTGAGGATTAGTTATGATTTTAGGAAGTTTCAACCTTAAAAATAGATTATTTAACCTTAATTAAAGCCTTAATTCTGTCGGGGCACATGATGGCTGACGTGGCATGCTTTCCACATGTCGTGATGGAACTGATGATTTAAGTTGTCACTCGTATTGCGGTAGATATGCTAATTCCGTGGACCATCCAATTTAAGATCGGATGACCATGATCAGATCCATAGTTTAAGAAAGGAATCAAAGGATCTAATGTGATGTTTGATCATGATCATTCATTCTGATCACGTGGAACAGAAAGTATGTGATCCATCCCATTCGCAAGCAGTGAAAGACGGATGTCATCCATCTTTCCCCATTCAATCCGAGCTCACTCGAGCTCGGATTGCATCCAAATTGATCCCACACCTTCGGGGAGGCAAGGCGCACACATCCAATGGCTAAAATCCAATGAAATTCTAATTTATTTCATAAAAGACTAAACCTATTTTTTATACAAGGCTCAATTTTACAAAATTATCTCACCGGAGCTAATGTCCGGCGGTGGGATTGATGGAGGTAGCTTCGCATAATTGAGGTGAGGCCCTGTTGAGAAGCTTGGGTCTCAATTTGATGTAGAGCTCTTGGTTGACCAATCCACCTTTGTAAAGGCTTTGGCTCTGAACGAACTCTGTTCTTCGATACTCGGGAAGGATTGGAGATGACTCAGTTAGCTTCGATAAGGTAAGAGGATGGTGTGGGTGCAAGGAATTTGTGTTTGACCAACTAGAGGAGGAGTATTGCTTAGAAGGATGGTGTCCTATTTTGTCTTTGCTCGGGGAGGAGGAATGTTGATTGAGGGAGCTTGGGGAGTGCTCTAGAAAGCTCTAAGGGGTTTCAAAATCACTTGGAAAACTCACATAAAGTAATTAGTGTCATTTGCCGCTCGAATTGAAGGGGTATACCCTCAATTGCACTTGATGGATGGATGAGATTAATCCCTGAAAATTCACTGATTGGCTACCGTTGAGTCATCAGAGGGGTTGTCGTCAGCTCCACTTGGCACGTCCTAGTTGGAGGAAGTGGTGGCAGGAGTCTCAAGGCTTAATATGGAAGGATTGAGTGTTGTTGGTTCTTTTCCCTTGTCCATGGGATTCGGCCATGAGAGGTGGCTGCTTGGATTTCTTCCCATTGTCCATGACATGAGCTAGGTAGGCTTAGGGTAGGCTAAGGTGGCCTAGGAGTTTCTCATTAGGAAGTTTGATGTCTTCCACGGAGATGTGAGGGTGGACTTTGCCTCTAAAGGCAAGAATCCATTGCAAAGAGGGGTGTCCATTAGTTAATCCCCTTAGGTTGGGTCCCACTTGGATTTGGGCTGGCTTGGGGCTGACCTAGGGTTAATTTGGGTTGGGTTAGGTAAGCCACCAAGGTTCCATAAGGTGGTTTTGGGTGATTTAGCTTCATATGGTCAAAATAGGTTCATTTGAGTTAGGTTGAGTTGGGTTGACCAATTGGTCAAATTGGGTCAAACCAAGACTTGGTTAAGGTTCATATGATGATTTGTAATATTTTGGTTTAATTAGTTTTGATTAATTTGGCTTAGGTTTGAATTCGACTCATTTGGATTCAAAAGGGTCAAATGGGTCAAATGGGTCAAATGGGTCAAGTTGACCAATTTGACCAATTTGACCAAATTGACCAAATTAGGTTGGGTTAGGTGTTGAGTCAAGTTCAATTGGTTAATTGAAAATGATTTTTGGCTTTGGTTTGGTTTAATTTTGATTTAATTTGGATTTTGGCCAATTTGATCTTTTAAGTCAATTTGGGCTAGGTTGGGTCAAGTTGACAAATTGGTCAAATTGGGCTCAATTATGGCTTGGGTTAAGTTCAATAAGTGGTTTGGAATGAACTTGAGCCATTTGTTATAATCAATTTGGATCAAATCATGATTTGACCCATTTTAGCTTTTTAGGCCAATTTGGGTCAACTTGGGTCAAATGGCCAATTGGACTTGGTTTGGCTTAATTGAGGGTTTGGTCATGTTCAATTATTGATTATGAGTGAGTTTGAGCCAATGGTTTCAATCAATTTGGTATATGGTGGGTTTTGGCTAGTTTGGGTTTCATTTGGGTTAAATGTTTACTTGGTCAAAGGCTAGGTTTGACTTGGTTTGACCTAATCCAAGGTGGTTAACCACCCTAGGGTGATTGTTGATCATGATATGGGGTTTGGATGGATTTAGTTCAATCCAATTTAGGTTGAATTAGAACTTGGCTCAAAAAGGCCTTTTAGGTCACTTTGGGTCAAGTGGACTTAAATGGGTCAATTAGCTTGATCATGGCTTAATTCAAGTTTAATTGAACTCACATATGGACTTAAGATGGAAATATAAATCTAATTGCAAGTGGTTTGGAGTCAAATGAATTTTGGTTCATATGATAATTTCAAATCAAAAGGGGTCAACATGGGCTTAACTTGGGTTGACTTGGATTGATAATTATAGTCTGAGTTTATATTTGGAACAATGATTGAAGGAATGATCAAATTATGAAGATCCATGGGTTTTGAGTTGATTTGGGTATCATTTAGATAAGTTCAAGAAATTGGCTAAAAGGGCTAAAATTGAGAATTTGTTTTGATTTGGGTTTAGTTTTGTCCATTTGAATTTATATTTCATTTATATTTATTAATATAAATGAAGATATAAATGGTTCATGGAAAAATCACTTGGGTTTGGAGTGATTTGGAAGCAAATTTGACCAAGTTGAGGGATGTAGGCAAAAGGGCTTAAGTTGGGAATTAATTTGGTTTGATTTGATTTGTATGATTTAAATTTGGATTTCATTTATATTTGTGAATGCAAATGAAGGAATGATTGATTTTTAAACAAATAAACCAAATTTGATTTGGTTTGAAAGAGGTTTTGGCTAAGCATATGAAGATGATTCATATGGCTTAGAAAGGGGATTTTAGAATTTGAATTTAATCATGGTTTCAATCATTTGGAGTTGGATTTGATTAATGATTTGGGTTGGGATTTGATTTGATATTGGATTTATGATCTTGAGAAAATCAATTGAATTGGGGTTGATTTGAATTTGGTTAAGGCTAAGTCCATAAGATAAAATCAAAGGGCTTATGATAAGATTTAGAATTTTAATTTAATCATGGGTTTCAATCATTTGATTTGGGATTGGACTTATGATCTGGGTTTGAATTTGAGGTTTGATCTGGAAGAAGGAAGTAAGGATTGGGTTTATGGCTATAAGTTAAGCAAGTTTTCTTAAATCCCTAAGACATAACCTCTTCCTATGGCTAACTCTTCTAAGTCTCTAGGCTTAGGTTAAGTGTTCTCCTAATCATTAGAGGTATCTTAAGACTAAGGAACTCTTAGTGTCTACAAGAGTCCTAGATTGATGATGAGAAAGTTGAGGGTAAATAGGTATATTATTCTTTTGCGTTAGTTTTATAAAATTGATTGATGTTATGTTTAAATAACACATTAGAAATGAAATATTTTTCATAGTTTCTTATGACTGATTCTTTAATGTGTGGCCTGGATGTGATTAGGCTCTTAGAAAAAAACTAAATTTCTCCAACTAATAACTCATAATTAAAATTTTCTGCAACTCATAACCTCACATAAAGCCTTGGACATAAATATGTTAATTAAAAGATTTAAAAACCCGTTAGATGATTGTTGAATGTTTCATAACATACATATCATTTTATTTCATTCTTGCTAATAGTGGGTTTCCATCTTTGCACAATAGGTAAAGGATTGACCTTTCAAAGCCTCCTCTGTGTTGGAAAACACCTTTAACTCACTGATTTTGTCCACAATCCATTTTCCTCATGCATGTAGGCATCAATGTTCTAAAGCCTTGTGTCAAAATGATGAGTTAAAATTAAATAAAATTTGAAAAGATTTTGCATCAGACTAAGTCATTATTCATACCACTCATGCTCTAGTCTCTTAAGAAGTGGGTTTAGGACTTAGCCTCTTTCTAAATAAATAACATACCAACTATCTTGCAAATGCATATGACCAGACTTCATGGATTTAAAAGCATAAGAGGAGTTAGCTGGCTGCCATTCCAGGTGATTGTATGCCCATTAGTCGGGTGATTTATCCTCTCTTGTGGAGATAGAACTTATGCCCATTTTCACTTTGATTTAGTTCATGTTCTAACTTATGTTAGATTTAGGATCTCAGGTAGCTATTTCCTTCGGGCTATAAGCATAAATTCTCAGCTCCTAATTTTCACAATCTTGTGTTGTTGGATTACATGTCCTAGCTTTCTAATGAAATGTCAATTTTAATAAAATTGATTTTCTCTTCAATTTCAAAATTATAAAGCCCAACCATAAGATAGAATGGAATGCTCACTAGGCTTTCTAGTATTATGAGCATTTATTACTCATTCCCTTTGGCTTTGATAATAAGTCTTTTCCTTGAACATTCCCAATTGATTTTCTAAATGTAACCAATCCTTTGATAGTGTAGCCTTGAAATCTTTTGAGACTTTAATTTCTACTTTAATTGAGAGTATTCTTAAGAAATTCACCTTTCTTAGGATGTAATTAACTATGGAGGCTTGCCTCCATAGGGAACTTAATGGACCTGGCTTAAAAGAAATTCTGCTTTACTTTTTCATGTAAAGTAGAGGAAGAATCTCTGGTATATTCAAAGACCCATCATGCTTTAGAAGTCTTTATTAGGTGATTAGGTTCATTATATGGTGATGATTTCTATCTTTTGAGATGATGCATCATTTTTTAATTTTATAGTCGATCACTTAAATAAGTATCCCTTAAGATCTACGTGGTGTCCCACATCTAAAAATAAACACCATAGTAGAATAGGGTGAGTTCCATTCAAAAATGGAACCCATTATACTTTCATTCTTGAAAACCTAAACATCACTTTAACCAAATAAAAGTGAAATAAAAATAGAAAATAAATCAGTAAATCATTTGAATTGAAATCTCCCAAAGGTAAAATTCAAACAAATTCAAACTCAAAATTGAAACTTAAACTAAAGAAGCCTAGTAAAGTCTTGTCACGCAAGCCTTCTTCTCACATACTAGAATACTAGGTCACCGACCCTAGAATTAGGTTAGGTCGATGTGTTAATTATATGTATGATGTTGTGTTTTGTTTTATAATGTAGTGTTTTAGACTAGATGTTAAGAATGTGGATCGTAGACTGGATGTTAAGCCATTGATAGTCTAACATTATTTTCTACAGGGGATTGTGCTTAAGTGGCCGCTGTAAAATAAATATAAATATTTTGCTTGCAGGTTGCTTATGCCCCTAAGCATAATCTAAATTAGGATAGGTGAGCTTGGTTACCCATGTGTAGGGTGCTAAGTCTAAATTATGATATACTACTTTGGATTGAATGTATGTTTAGCTAACATCTATTTTGCAGGTGTAGTTAGATTTACTTTCTACTATAAAATGTAATTTTGTAATAAGAATTAGGATTGGTGATGTGGGGGATAAGGATGAGCAGTGGTCAGAAGGCTTAGTCCCTAAGGTGCCTTGTGATTCCTTTGGAGCAAATAAAATCAAGAGGAAGAGAAGGGGAACATGAAGAAATGAAGAAAAGAATACCCTCATAGCATGTATTCTTTTGTAATTTGGGTTATATAAGGGTGAAGCTCGACTACCCATATTTTCTTTTTTTTTGGGTGTACGGAGGAACCCGACCACACTGGCCTTTTATTATTTTACACAATTTATACATGTTTGATTAATGTTGTGTTTAGTTTGCGCATTAGAAGTAGCATACTTTTCATAGTTTCTTAATGTTTGGTGCTTGAATATGTGACATGGATGCAGTAGGCTCTTAGGACAAAAATAATTTTTCTACCCAACTCACAATTAAATTTTAATCAACTCATGACCTCACCATAAAGCCTAGGTTTTAAATAAGATAATTAAAAGATTTATCAACCCCTTAGCTGTATGATTGTATGTCTCACATCATACATGTCATATTTCTTCTTTCTTAAATATAGGGGATCTCCATCCTTGCATGATAGGGGGATGGTTAACCTATGAGGGAATCCCTTATGGTAGAGAACACCCTATTCTCATTAATTTAGCCAATAACTATATTTCATCATGCATTTAGGCATAAAAAAATCCCAAGCCTTTGTCAAAATGTCAAAAATAATAAAATTTAAGAAGATTTACATTTTATACTAAGTCATATGCTCATACCACTCATGGTCTAGTCTCTTAGGGAGTGGGTTTAAGATTTTAGTTCCTTTCAAATTAAATAACTACTTGAGCTATCTTGTACTTTTATAAGACGGGACCACATGATTTTAAAGCGTAGGAGGTGTTAGCTGGCTATCACTCTAGGCTATTGTAAGTCTAGAAGTCGGACGATTTATCTTCTCTTATCGAGTTAAATCATTATGTCCACTTGTTGACCTTACTTTTGGAGTGAGTTATCAACTTCATCATCATAGATCTAGGACTCTTATAGACACTAAGAGCTCCTTAGTCTTAAGACACTTCTAGTGATTAAGTGAACACTTAACCTAAACCTAGAGACTTAGAAGGGTTAGCTATAGGAATAGGTTATGCCTTAGGGATTAGGAAGACTTGCCTACCCTATAGAGTAAACTCAATCCATACTTCCATTCTCAAACCAAACCTCAAATTCAACTTAAAAACCAAATCTAAATCCAAGTTCCAAACCAAATGATTGAAACCCATAATCAAATCTAAATTCACAACCCTTCCTAAGCCCTTTGATTTCATCTTATTGACTTAGCCTTAACTAAATTCAAATCAATCCAAATTTAATTGACTTTCTCCAAGATCAATTTAATCCCTCAATCATTTTCCAAACCTATAATCATCAAGCAAACCAAAATCAACCCAATTTAGCCCATCTAAATTAAAATGTTCAAATGAGCCAAAACTCATTTGAACCCAAACCAATTACAATTGAATTTATATGTCAATCTCAAATCCATATATAAGCTCAACTAAATCAAACCCAACTCAAAATTAAGCCAACTAAACCTAATTGGCTCGCTTGACCCAAAGTGATCAATTTAACCTACATGAACTAAAATCAAATTCAATCTAAATTAAAGTGAATTAAGCCAATCTAAACTTCATGTCACGATTGTTGATCATCCTTATTTAATCAATTATCATGAATTGGGTCAAACCAAGTCAACCTAGACCATTGACCAAGTCAACTCTTTAACCCATATGAACCCAAACTAGCCAAATTCTAACATAAACCAAATTGATTCCAACCAATGGCTCAAGTTTATTCCAAATTGATTATTAAACTCGACCAAAGCCATAATTCAGCCCAAATTGACCTAAAGGATCAAATTGGACAAAATCTAAATTAAATTTAAATTGATTCAAACCAAAGCCTACAATATATTTCAAATGATCAACCAAAGCCAAACCAAGCCATGATTCAAGCCAATTTAGTCAATTGGGTCAAATTGGTCAACTTAGCCCAAATTGACCTAAAGGATCAAATTGGCCAAAATCCAAATTGAATACAAATTAAACCAAATTGATTGAAACCAATTGAACTAATATACTCCAAATGGTCATTTGAACTTGATCCAACCCTTGGTTTGACCCAATTTGATCAATTAGTCAACTTAACCAGATTTGACCCAATTTGGCCCAAATGGGGTCAAGTTACCCAAGTTAAACCAAATGAACTCCAAATGACATGAAATTTAGTCAACTCACTTTGGACTCATTTCAAATCTGCTCAAATCAAATCTAATACTAAATGACCACTTTGCCCTTGGGTCAAGGGCATCCCATGAAAAAAGACACTTGCCCAAATGATCATTTCTCTTTCATGGCCACTTGACACTCATCCATTGGTCCACCTAAGCACCGAGGACACTGATCATTTGACCCAAGAGGTGGTTGGGGCATCCATGATTCATGTGGAGGTGAATTCACCTCACCTCTCCCATTGGAGCACTTAGCATGAAGGACTTCCACTTCCCTTTGCTAGGACACCCATTTGTCCTTCATGACAACCACTTCACATGCCTTAGCCAACCAAAATGAGCCACCTATGATGATTCCCTTCCATTTCCAACCATCCCAAGCCAGGGACACCCATTTGGAGCCAAAAATCAAAAATGAAAGGGGATTTTCGGCCAAAACCAATGCATAGAAAATAAAGACCATTATTCTCATCCTATTCCCCTCATATTCATCCTCATAGAGCTCCCAAACCAACCAACAAATATTTCCACTTGATTTTTGAGCAAAAACCACTATAATCAAGTTGATTTTGGTGAGGAAGAGATGACCACTGGTAGGCACATCAATTCGAAGTGAAGGTGAAGGTCTAGGCTCATTCCAAGGCTTCTTCCCCCACTAAAGAGCATGCTCGGATCATCACCGTCGTCAAAAATCATCCCTGGAGAGGTAACTTTCAAAAACCATAGTCAGCTTTAGGATTTCTTATTTTGTGATAATTTTCATGCGATTCTAGGAATTTTCTTAGAAAACCCTTGCATTTTTTATTATATTTAGTCCCAATATGGATATAGAAGTCTTTTGGTGTGAATTAACATGAAAATGAGTCCATTCAGATGAAATTTCACTTATATTTTATAAAGAAAAAAAAACCCCCAAAGCCCTCGAATTACTGTTCAGCTGACCGAGATGCACAGCAACCGTCAGATCCCATGATTTGTGGATCAGATGGCTCGGTCGTCGCCCATCGGCGTTTTGCCCTTCAGATCCGATCAGATCGGATCATCCAATGTAATTGAGCGATGCGATCCCATCACGTCCCTTTCCTATTCATCTCGCTTTCCCTCTCACGCGTTGTGTCAGCGCCACGCGGCCCAGTTGAGCGACATCACATGCCATGCAAGACTGCGTGGCTCAATCGTGCGGTGCCGCATTGCCCCATCAATGGTGACTTGGTTAAGTGAGAAATTAAAGTATTTTCTTATTTTAAAATTTATTTAAATCACCTAAAACTTCAAAAATTTATAGAAAAAAATACTTAACTAAAATTTCAAATGAGGGCTCGTTGGATTCATTTTTCAGAGGAATCCAACAAATTGAAAATCCCCAAATTTGATTGGATATTTTGGGCTTAATTTGAGTTTTAGTAAAAATAAAATTTCATTAATTAAACCAAAAATACATATCAGATTAAATTAAAATTTTTAAGGATTAAAATTAGAGTTATAATACACTTATAATAAAAATTTCAATTCAAAATAATTTCTGGATTGGAAGATATTGCATTCTGAAGTTCAAATGGTAAAAATAAATTAATGGACTTTATAAAATTCTTGAAAAATCACTTAAATCAACTAAAATTTTGAAAAATCATAACAAATCATAAAAAAAAAATAAAGAATAAAAATAAATACTTATTTTATAGGTATTTGAGAAGAGATTAATTTAAAATTAATCATAATTGGTTTTGAATAGTAATTTAGGCTTAATTTAGATTTAATTAAAAACTTAATTAGCATAATTATTCCCTAATTACTCATGTTATTAATTCCAAACTTTCTGAGGTTGATTAATGGGATGACCTTTGCCTCTCATAATTTTTTTGAGATTTATTACTTGGTTAATTAGAGAAATTGGTTATCTTAGCCTTAATTACTTTCTTAATTAATTAGATGATTAATTAAAATGCTAAATAGTGAGGAAACTATTAATCAATCATGCTGATGATCGTGGAATTGTGAATGGGCATGAGGAATGAGATTGGGACCTCTTTCCAATTCTTTTCCCTAAGTTCATTTCACTTGACTTGAAACTAATTAATTTGGGACTAATTAATGGTTTAATTCATTAATTAAAATGGCTTAATTAATCAAATTTAAATCATAATCATTTCAACACTCATCTAATAAATTTTTTTGGGTAGATCTTTAGGTTTTTAATAACCTAAAGCTATTTAAAGAAATTATGGCTAACCTACATGTGTGGGGAAGCCATAAGAGTGCTTAATTATGTTCTTTAATATAATTAACCACTAATTTCTTAAAATTCGTCTGATTTAAATTCAAATTGATGTGCATATCATATTGGCTCATAATTAATTAGTTAATTACTTTATGGTAACATAGGTAAGGGTTAATTAATTTATTTAACTCATATCACAACTTAATTAATCCATAAAATTCACCTAATTATCTTTTCATTGAATCAAATTAATTAACAAACATGGGAATGGGTTAGGAGCAGCAAATTATAGAATCTCATCTTTTCTCTAAATCAAATCAAACATCCAAAATAACTTAATAAGAAGTTTTGATTTATTTTAAATAATATGATTTTCTTTAAGAATTAGTTGGATTGAATAAAATTACATGCTTGTGTCTCTTTATTTCTTTCCAATCATATTAAAATGTTGTATGCCGCTTGTAATCATGCATTCATCTTTTTCAAAAATTAATTAAATGAAATTATTTTTTTTATGTCAAGTTGCATGTGTTGGCTTAAATTAAAAAATGTGTGGCTATTGTCACTATTAAATAGAAAATTATTTTAAAAGTATTGTGGTGAAAAATTTCCACATAGATATAAAGAGTCACCTTCAAATCTATCTGGTTGAAAGGAGAGGAAAAACTATATATATATATATATATATATATATATATATATATATATATATATATATATATATATATATATATATATATATATATATATATATATATGGAAATTCATCTTTTTATGATGCCAAGCAAATCTGCATATGTACTTATTCAAGTGTTCGAGTACGTCATCAAGGAAATAGTGTATTATCTCGAAAGATAGAAGTCACTTCCCTTTAATGGACCTAATCACCTCAATAAGGATTCCTAAGGACGATGGGTCTGCATATGTACCAAAGATTCTTCTCCTACTTTATATAAAAAAGTAAAGCAGGATTTATTTTAAACTGAGTTCATTAAGTTCTCAACAGGGGCAAGCCCCTATAGTTAATTACATCCTAAGGAATATGGATTCCTTAAGAAAACTCTCGATTAAGATAAATAATCATTGTCTCTAAAGATTTCAATAGGAAGGACTATCAATCAATTGATTTATTTTTTGAAGATCATTTGAGATTGATCAAAGAGAGATTTATTATCAAAGCCAAAATGAGAATTAGTAGGAGATGCTCATGATGCTAGGAAACCTAGCGAGAATCTCAAACTATCCTATAGTTGGGATTTAAGTTTTTGAAATTGATTTAGTTTGTTTGAGTTAACTTTTTATTAAAAATCTAGGACTTATGATTCCTTAGCACAAGATTAAGGAAATGCCTAAGAGGTGAGAAATTATGCTTATGACCCACAAAGGGGAGAAGCAACCTTAGAACCTAAATCTAGGGAGCTTAAGTGAGGGCCAGAATCGTTACCTAAATCTAAGGTAAAAAATGGGTAATTGGTTTGCTCACTATTTAGTATTTTAATTAATCATCTAATTATGCACAAGAGAGGACAAACCACCCGATAGTTTGGACTTTCAACCACCTGGGGGTGGTGGCCAACTAACTCCTCCTACGATTTTAAATTCATGTATGCAAGTTTTTATACTTATGCAAGATAGTTAGGCTATTTTTATTTAGAAAGAGACTAAGTCCTTAAACTCACTCCCTAAAGAGATTAGATCATGTAAAGGGGAATCCTTCAAATGACCTAAATCTAATGCAAATCAAAATTTATTTTTTATTTTCATTTTGGACAATCATTTTGACACAGGCTAATAGGATTTTTATGTCTAATGCATGAGAAATAAAGATTATGGGCCAAAATCAGTGAGAAGGGAGGAGGTGAGTTTCCACCATGGCTCTCAAAGGTTAAGCTGAGTTCTCTAGAAATGGTGGAATCCTTCCAATCAAGAGTGAAATAAGATGCATTTATGCATAATATTTTTAAGAAATGGTCATCCAGCTAAGGGTTGCTAATTCTTTTATGTTGATTTAAACCTAAGCTTTAGGTGAGGTTACGAGTTGTTTAATTTGTATTTGAATTATTAAGTTGGGTAAAAGATTTATTTTTCTCTAAAGATCCTAATCGTTATCCAGGCCAGACATAAAGCAAGGAAGAAACTAGAAAAATCATGCCACTTAATGCAAAATCTAAACAAATCATCAAATAATTTATAAAGCAAATCGTAAAATGAATAAATGGCCGTTTGTGGTCAGGCACCACCGCACAAACCCAAAAAAATCAAATTGGGTAGCCGAGCTCTACCCTAATACAACTCAGATTATAGATGAATTAATATTACAATTAAGCAAAGGAATTCATTGTTATGGGTATCTTCAGCTTTATTCTTCCTTCTTCTTTTCTTCTCTCTTCTTTTATTTTCTTCTTTCTTCTTTTGGTTCTTTCTTTTGGATGGTTAGAAGGTGGATGCTCCAAGACATAAGATAGGATCTTATGACCAATGTTCATCCTAATCCCCATAATAATCATTCCAAAATCCTAAATATATAAATTTTTGCATGAAAAGGAAAAGAGAAATCTAGCTAACACCTGTAAAATAAAGGTTAGTTAAATCACACCACACAAATCCCAAGAATGTATATTGGACTTATTACTCCACACATGGGTGACTAAGCCACTTGGCCTATGGATTATGCAAAGGGGTATAAGCACCTGCAAGCAAGAAGCAGTTATATATATTTTTATGATAGCACCCCTTAAGCACAATCTCCTGCAGAAAAGAATAGTTAGACTAACCACATCCTACCATTCATTCTAAGAGCATACACACTAAAATTTAGTCTAAAATATATATCACAAAATAAAACATAACTTCAAACTATGCACTAGCCTAACGTAAGGCTAGAAGTGGTGACTTAGGCTAATGTGTGTGCTTTGAAGGCTTGTGTGGTATGCTTAGCTTAGGACTTTAGGTTCAAATTTTCTAAGTGTGAAGGACATGTTCAACTTAGATGGGGGGTTTTATTTAAGTTGCTTAAGTGTTTTGGGTTTGTTTTATTTCATGTTTTAATTTGGTTTAAGTGAAACCTACAATTATTTACTAAGTTATGAAGAAAGGGAAAGAGAAGAGAACTTCTCTTTCGTTCCCTAACCTTAAGTAATTTCTAAGGTAAGTTCACAGTTTAATTTCATTTAGGTGAATGTTTTGATTACATATTTGATTAATCCTAAGTTTAGATAAACTCTAAACAAACCTATTCAAAAGAAAAGGCATTTTAAGATTAAATAAAATGAATCAAAATTCACATAAAACACATTACTTCATTTCATTCCCAACATATATAACATGCATATGAATGGACCCTAAGCATATCTATACATGCAAATGAGAGTAATTAACATACTTTATGTTGCATGCTAAGTAATCCATTTAAGAAAATTTAGAAGTTAAACATGTATGATTTTCTTAAGTAGAAAAGGTTTTCCTTATCCAAAATTTCACATACATACATGAAAGTAAGAAAGGCATAAGTGAGTACAATGCTATTGTTAACTAGAAGTGTAAGGTACAAGACCTACTTAGGGCTACTTAAAGCCTCACAACCTTAGGGTTGTCTAGACTAATATACCACTTTCCTTAAATACAAACATGCATATAAAAGAAATGAAGTGGAAAAGGAAAGATTTGTTTTCTTTATGCAATTTATTCATGCAAGTGTAGGCAATCCTTCTTAGATGATAGCGTAGAGATGAATAGGGTATAGACTTAAGTAAGTGCTTGCTCTTTTCAAATGAACCCTACAACTTACCAACTCCTATTCAAAAATATGCTAACATAAGAAATAAAGAAAGGCTACACTAAACATGACTTTATAATCTATCACATGCAAGCTTATAATTAAAACAAAACTAGCATACTTTCATATTTGGTATTTGATTTATAAGTTTTGAGAATAATTTGGATTTAGTAGTGATAATAGCCACTCATATTTTACTTTAGCCAACACATGCACATTTGACATAAAGTAAATAATTTCATTTTTAAAATTTAAAACTTGAAATTATGAATGCATAAATCACATGACATACAACTTAACATGCTAGGAAAGATTAAAAGCAATGAAAGCATGTAAACAAACTCACTTTACTTAAATCCTAAAGACATTATTAAGGAATAAGAAAATTTAGAATAAATCAAAGTGAATTTCAAAATGTAGTTTGAAGTTTGATTTAATTTTGAAAAGGTGAGATGAGTTTGCAGTGCCTAACCCATTCCCACATGTGTTTGAGATTTTTGTTTAATTTTTAAGCAATTAGATCCATTTTTATGTGTTTATTAGGTTAGGGTATGAATTAAGTGGCTTAATTAACCCTTACCTACACCACCTTAGAAAAATTAACTTAATTAAACCTTACCTACACCACCTTAGAAAAATTAACTAAGTAATTATGAGCCAATGAGATGACATAAAGCCCATAAGGAATTTAAATTTGCAATGCACCTAATAATGAAAAGGCCTAATGCAATTCGACACACAATTAAAAGTTAATTAAACAAAGGGGTTTAGCTTAAGTACTTTTAAAACAACCTTTCATACTTATGAAAGAGGTTTTAATTTCCTTAATTAAACTTAGGCTATTAAACACCTAAGCATCTACCCAAGGTAGATTAATTAATTTTTGGAACTTTTAAAATTTTTGAAAATTGATTGAAGGGATGATTAATGAGTTAACCCTTAATTAAGAGGGGATTAAGGAGAGAAAAGAGGGTTTAGGGAATAACTTAGGGGAAATGCCCCAAAATTATTCCATAAACCCCTTACTCATTGTATCTAACCTTAATCAAACATAATCATAAGATAAATCCACTAATCACACCTTAATTATCCTTAATTACATGAAAGGGGTAATTAGCAAATGTAATAGAAATATCCCCAATTAAGCCCTCAATAAATCTCAAAAAAAATTAGGGGAGGCAGAGTTCATCCCCTAAAATAAACCCTAAAAATTTGAGATTAATTGATGATCTCATTAAGGAATAATTAGCTAATTATGATTCCCAAAGAAACCCAAATTTAGAAAAAAAAATAATCCAAAATCTATTGAAAATATTTTTAAAATATTCTAGATGAAATTATCTTTTCATAGCATTTTTCCTTTTATTTTTCTAATTTTTCTATGAAGAGTTATGGAATTTTGAAGTTCTAAAGATTAATTAGCAATTAATTAGGTAATTAACTAATCCCTACTTAATCCTCAGCTCACGGCGTGATGCGTGGCATCAGTCATCAGCGTGCTTTACACGCGTTGTGCCATGAGGTTATGACTTAAATGTCACATCCCAAATGGCGGTGGTAACGCAAGCGCTAATATCCTCGGTCGTCCGATCAAAGATCAGACGACTAAGGATTCACCTGCGGTTTAAAACAAATAAAGGATTTACTAAAAGTGCCAAATAATCTTATCCGTCCATCTAAAATGTGTGGATGGATGGTTGATATGAGCCAAGTTCTTCCCTGAGGACCAATAGGAATCGTCCATGATCTAAGGGGAGATCTGAGCCTGATCTAGCTTAGAATCATACAAGACTCAACCCACACCATCTAGAGGAATAGAGCGGCCAATCCAACGGTGGATTTTACATGCCATGAATATTTCTTTCACAAATGACCAACACCTATTAAGCTAAGTGGTCAAAAAATTACATACCTCACTGGTGCTCGAGCTCGATGAGGTAACTTCATCTGGTGGAGACGAAGCCCTGTTAAAATTCTTAGGCCTTGAGATTGAGCAGATCAATGGAAAGACCAACTCCTCCTTGCTCAGGCTTCATCTTTGATCCAATTGAGCTCTTCCTTATTGTGGGAACTTCAATTAGAGGTTGGGCAAGTTTAACTTGACCATTGATGGAGTGTGCAAGAGGAATTGGATTAGGATCAAGTGTAGATGAAGTTGGCTAATGGACTGATATCCCCTATTTTCACTATGCAAAATTGAGAATTAGGGAATTCAAATCCAATGTAAGAAGCTTAGGAAGGCTTTGAGATGGTTGCTCTGGGTTCCTAGGCCTCAATCGACAATGAGTAAATTGAAATTTCACTGAATAAGGGGGAGTATATCTCCCCTTATGGCAATCGGATGGTCAAACCATCCTTTTCCATTTTGATCTAATTGACCATATTGGAGAGGTTGTTTTGATGGTTTTGAGAGTGCACATGGTCAGTTTGATCCCTTGAGTGGAATTCCAACTTCCCATGTGTTGAAATTGAGCTTAGGAGGGAATTTGAAAACTCATTTTCAAGCTATGTGGTTGGGTTTGGTCTAGGGACCAAATAGGCTGACCCAAACCCATTGGGTTGGGTGCACCACTCATCACTAAGCCCCCTTGAGTTTTTAAGAAAGCCTCAAGTGAATGTGAAGAGTGTATGACCAAAATACTCATGGGCTAGGCCAAAATTTGTTCTATGGCCTAAGGGTAGGATGGTCATTTTGCTATTTTTTTAATTTGGATATGTTTGGTATGTGGAGAAAATAAGCTTGGCCAAGTTTCATTAGATTTGGAATCCATTTGATAGAGTTTTGCTCATGTTGACCCATTTAGGTCAAAATGGGTCAACTTGGGTCAAGTTGACCAATAGGTCAAATTGGGTCAAACCAAGGGTTGGGTCAAGTTCATATGACCATTTGAAATATTTTGGTGCCTTTGGTTTGGTTCAATTTGGTATATGTTTGGTTTTGGCTCATATGACTTCATTAAGGTCAAATGGGTCAAGTTGACCCATTTGACCTATTTGAGGTAGGTCAAGGGTAGGTTTAGGTTTGGTTAGTCATATGGAGTGGATTGGTGTCTTTGTTTCTAATCAATTTGGGTTAGGTTCAATTTTGGCTCAACATGACCCCTTTAGGTCATGTTGGGTCTAAGGTCAATTGGGTTAGGTTGGGTCTAGTTGGCTAATTGAGGCTTTGGTCAAGTTGAAAAAGTGATTTGGAATGAACTTGACCTAATGGTTTGGATCAATTTGGCTTAGATCAAGTTCTGACACATTTTGACCTTTTAGGTCAAGTTGGGTCAACTTGGGTCAAGTGGCCAATTGGGCTAGGTTAAGCTCAAATGTTGGCTTGGTCAAGTTCAAGCATAACTCATGAGTGAACTTAGATCAATGGTTTATATCAATTTGGCCTATGATGGAATTTGGCTATGTAAGATTTCATTTTAGGTTAAGTGTTGACTTGATCAACCCTTAGGTTTGACTTGGTTTGACCTAATTTGATTGATTGATCATCCCATGATGATTGTTGATCATGATGAGAGACAAATATGAGTTTGGTTCAATCCAATTTGCTCACCACCAAAAGTTGGCTCATAAGGGTACTTTAGGTCACTTTGGGTCAAGTGAGCCTAAGTGGGTCAAATGGGTTGGTCAAAGCTTGATTTGAAGTTGGTTGATCTTGTAGATGGACTCAGGATTGAAATATAAATCCATTTACAAGTGATTTGAAGTCAAATGGGTTTTGATCCATTTGAAAATTTCATATTCAAAGGAAGAATATGAAGAGGTTTTGGGTTTTGATTGAGTGATTGAAGTTTGGATTTATATATGAGCTCATGATTGTAGGATTGATTGAACCATAAGAGAAAATCAAGGGTTTGGCTTGATTTGAAAGTGTTTTGGCTAAGTTCAAGATTTTGGCTTGAAAGGCTTAGATTTGATTTTGAATGGATTTCAGTTTTATTTTTGGAATTGAATTTTCTTGTTTGAATTTATATTTCATTTATATATGTAAATATAATTGAGAATATAAATTGATCATGAGAAAATTTCCAAGAATTTGAAGTGGTTTAATCATGATTTAGGATAAATCCATTAAAGAGAATTTAAAGGATTTAAGGAAATTTTTAATTTGAAATTTAATTTTTGAACTAGATTGGATTGATCTATATTTATATTTCATTTATATATGAGAATATAAATGAGAATACAAATACGTTTTGAGAAAATCCCATGAGTTTGAAATGGTTTGATCAAAGTTTAGGTTAAATCCATTATAGGGAATTTAAAGGATTTAAGGAAAGGATTTTAAATTTGGAATTTAATTTTTGAGTTGGATTTGATTGATTTATATTTATATTTCATTTATATATGAGAGTATAAATGTGGATATAAATAAGTTTTGAGAAAATCCCATGACTTTGAATGGGTTTGATCATGGTTTATGATTAATTTTGGCTAAGTCCTTTAATGGAAAATTAAAGGGGCTTAAGAAAATTCCATGAATTGGTTTTGAATTTTGAATTTGATTTGATTGATTTGAATTTATATTTCATTTGTATATATGAATATAAATGAAAATATAAATGGATCATGAGAAAATCTTAAAGATTTGATTAGGTTTGAATCATGATTTTGGTTAAGTCCTAAAGAGAAAATTAAGGACTTAGGAAAATTTTGGACTTGGAAATTTTTGATAGATTTTGATCATGGGTTTTAATCATAGATTTCAATCATGGAGTTAATTTAGATTTGGAGAAAATCAAATAGAATTGATTTGGAGTTTTGACTTGAAAGAAGGAAAGGTGAGGAATGGTGCAAGCTAAGGGTAGGCAATTTCTTAACATCCCAAAGGCATGACCTAATCCTATGGCTAAACCTTCTAAGTCTCTAGGCTAGGTTGAGTGTCCACCTAATCACTAGATGTGTCTTAAGACTAAGGAACTCTTAAAGTCTAAGAGGAATCCTATGTCTAAGATGGAGGTGTTGAGACCTCATTCTAAAAATGAGGTCAACATATATGAATCAACTATAACACATAGAGAAATGATAATTATGAATATTTATAAGCTTGTATGTGCTTACAACTTAGAACATGTGATATGAAGTTCTCTTTTCTTTAATCTTCATGAATTTACATAAGGATACGAATATTAACAAGTGTATAGTTCATTTGAAAAGGACAAAAAACTTGCTTGGGTTTATTCTTATGTATATTTATGTTAGAATTTAGATATAATTTTAGCTTACATGTGTAAATAAATAAAAATACAATTATTGCACGGTTTACATTCTTATAGTTGTTTGAACACTCATGAATATTTAAGAATAGCAGGTATATCTAGTCTGGACACTCGAGAACGCATGACTTTAAGTAGCCCCAACGAGGTTCCTACCTCATTCTCATGGTCAAACAATGGTGAAGTACTTGCTTATAACTTTTATACACTTGTGTGTGCATTTGGCTAATGAATAAAAACCTCACCTTATTCCATATGCATAATTCAAAAGAAAAATACAATTTTTTTGATGATTTCCATTCTTATAGTTGTTTATACATCCACATGTATTTAGGAATAGAGGGTATATCTAGTTTGGACACCCGGGTATGCACGGCTTTAGGTAGCCCCAAGGAGGTTCCTATCTCGTTCTCCTGGTCAAACAATGATAAAGTACTTGCTTAGAACTTTCATACATTTGAATGTGTATTTAGTTAATGAATGGGGATCCACTTTTTCTATAAAAATCATTCATGCATCTTGCATTTAAGTGTGTGAAAAACATATTGTATGCATAGATATGTTTAGGACTTAATCATATGCATGCTACATATGATGGAAAGAAATGAACAAACATGTGTTATGTGATAGTAATTAACTCCAATTAATCTTAAGATGCCTTTCTTATTAAATGAGATTATTTAAAGTGAACCTAAACTTAGGATTAATTAAAATATGTAATAAGCCATTCATTAAAGAGAATTTATTAATTCATATGCTTTAGGTGTAGTTTAAAGTAAGGATGAAAGAGGGTAATCCTCTTTCTGCTCTTTACAATACTCAAAGATTAAGTGTAGGTCATATGAAACAATATAAGTCAAAAATTAAAACTTGCCAATCAATTAAAGCACTTGAAGGGAAACCACCCTTTAAATTGAATCTTTCTACAATTTGAAAATCTTAAGTCTAAAGCCTAGTTAAGACATAACACACAAGCCTTAACACACACATTAGAATTAAGTCACAACTTCTAGCTTTATGTTAGGATGGTGCATGATTTGATATATATTTTATTTTATGATGTATTATTTTAGACTGGATGTTAGGGTGTATATTTTATAGACTGGATGTTAGGCCGTGGTTAGGGGCCACTAAAAAATAAATATAAATGCTCTATTTGTAGGTTTCTTAAGCCCCTAATCATAATCCAAGTTATGACAGGTGGGCTTGGTTGCCCATGTGCAGGGTGTTAAGTCCAAATTATAAATATAATTGTATGGGTGGAATGTATGTTTAGCTAACCTCTATTTTATATGTGTAGTTAGATTTACTCTTTCAATTTAAATGTAATTTTGCAATTAGGAATTAAGATTAGTGCTATGGAGGAATTAGGATGAGCATTGGCCATAATACTATGTCTTATGTGCCATGTGATGCCTTGAAGTGAGCTAAATCAAAGAAGCAAAGAGGAGAAAAGAATACATGAAAATTTGAAGAAGATAAAGACCCCCATAGCATGTGTTCATCCTTAATTGTAATTATTCTTTTGTAATTCAGGTTATATAAGGGTAGAGCTTGGCTACCCATTTCTCTTTTCGGGTTATAAGAAAGTACCTGACCGCATCGACTTGTTATTCTTTCACGTTGGATTTATAAATTGTTTGATGTTTTGTTTATAATTGTGTAATAGAAATGGTATGTCTTTTCCCAGTTTCTTTATATATGATGATTTAATGCGTGGCATAGATCCGATTAGGCTCTTAGGAAAAAATTAAATTATCTACCCCAACTATAACTCATAATTAAATTTATAAATAACTCATAACCTCACATAAAGCCTAGGCATTAATTCAAGATAATTAAAAGATTTTAGTTAGCTAGATGTTTTATGTTTAATATTATGGATAACATCTTGAATCACTCTTGTAAAATGAGGGCCTCCGTTCTTGCACATATGAGAACCGCTTGACCTGTGAGAGCAACTCCAACTAATGGAGCTTCACCCTATTCTCTCTTGATTTGACCCATAACTCATTTCAACATGCATTTAGGCATAGAAAAATCCTAAAGCCTTTGTTAAAATGAAGTGTCAAAAAATAAATAAAATTTGAAAAGATTTACATTATACTAAGTCATTACTCATATCACTCATGCTCTAGTCTCTTAGGAGTGGGTTTAAGGACCTTAGTTTTCTTTCTAATAATAATAACCTAACCATCTTGCAAAATATATGACTTGACCACATAGTTTTAAAGCATAGGAGGATTTAGCTGGCTGCCACTCTAGGCGATTGTAAGCCCGGCAGTCGAGTCTCTCTTGTGAAGGTAAACCATATACCCATCTTCACATAGACTTAGGTCGTGCTTTGTCTTATGCCAAAGCTCTTTAGATTTATGATCTGAGGTAGCTATTTCCTTCAGGCTACAAGTATAAATTCTCACTTCTTAGGCATTTTCACAACCTTGTGTTGAAAGGTTATAAGTCCTAGCTTTCTAATAAAATTTCAATTCAAACATATAATTCTCCTCAATTTCAAACATATAAAGCCCAACCATAGGATAGGCTGTAATGCTTACTAGGTTTCCTAGTATCATGAGCATTCCCTATTCATCTTGTTTTGGCTTCGATAATAAGTCTTTCTTTTTTGATCTACCCTGATTGATTTTTCAAACATAGCTAATTTATTGATAGTACTATCTTTAAAATCTTTGGAGATAATAATTACCTACTTTAATCGAGAGTACTCTTAAGGAACTCACCTTTCTTAGGATGTAATTAACTATGGGGGTCATGCTATGAGGCTTGGAAGGGCTTTGTTCAATTGAATTTGTGTTGGATTAAAACTTGGCTCAAAAGGGTCCTTTAGGTCATTTTAGGTCAAGTGAGCCTAAGTGGGTCAATAAACTTGGTTTTGACTTGATTTAAGTTTAGTTGAACTTATATATGAGCCTAGGATTGAAATATAAATTCAACTGCAATCAATTTGGAGTCCAATGGATTTTGGTTCATTTAAAATTTTTAAGTCAAAAGGGCTAAGTTGGGCTTGGCTTGGGTTGACTTGAATTTGGTTTGATGATTTTAGGTTTTATTTATATTTAAATAGGTGATCGAAGAAATGATTAATTCAAGAGAAAATCCATTGGGTTTGACTTGATTTGGATAGGATTTGATTAAGTTCAAAAGATTGGTTCAAAGGGCTTAGATTGTGTTTTGATTTGATTTTAGTTTTTTTTGGTTTTGTTCATTTGAATGTAGATTTCATTTATTTTTGAGAAGATAATCAATGGAACAATTGATTTATAAAAAAATTAGTTGAGTTTGAAGTGATTTGAAGGAAAATTTGGCTAAGGCTAAGTCCTTAAGATAAAATCATAGGGTTTATGAAGGTTTTTGAATTTGGATTTGATCATAGATTTCAATCATTTGATTCAGAATTTGGATTTGAATTTGAGGTTTGGTTTGTGATTTGGATTTTAATTGGATTTAAGAAGGTGCATATGGATTTGGTTTAGGCTACAGGATAGGTGATTTCCTTAAGTCCTAAGGCATAGCCTAATCCTATGATTAACCCTTCTAAGTCTCTAGGCTTAGGTTAAGTGTTCACCTAATCACTAGAAGTGTCTTATGACTAAGGATCTCTTAGAATCTAGAAGAGTCCTAAGTCTAAGAAGAGGAGGTTGAGAGGTCACTCCAAAAGTCAAGTCAATTAAAGGAACCCCAATAGGCGTGGTGTAACTAACAAGGCACATTGCATGTATTGACGTTGACCATAATGATCAACAACATCCAGAAGATTGTAAACACTAACAAAAATGATTTATACCTAGACCTAAGAGGTAGAAAGAATCATGAGTTTAGTGCAATACACCTCTCTTTATGCCAAGGGAATAAGAGAGCCAGAAGGAATCTGCTAGGAATCAAGTACATGAACCTTCCACTAGAGAGGCAGGTTCAAGGTATCCACTGAGGATATGGATTTGAGTTTGATTATGAATATGATTAAGTTGGGTGTGTATCCATTGGGGATAAGAATCTATAACTCACTGGGGATCAAAATTGAATTAATTTTTAATTTGTTTTATTTTAATTGATGTGGATGCTTATCTGCTAGGGATATGGATTTGAATCCGCTAAAGATTGGAAATGTCACCTTCCACTAGGGAAGCAGGTTCAGGCTATCCGCTGGGGATAAGAGCTTGATTGGATTTTTTATGGCTCCACTGGGGAGAATGATTTTTGAATAAATGGTACATCCACTAGGGATATAAGCCTAGTTGAACTTGTTAGGTTTAGATTTTGATTTAGGCTCCACTGGGGAGACTAATCTGATTTGCGCCTCATTAGGGAAAAGTTTGGTTTGTTCGATATGTTTAATTTGACTCCACTGGAGAGGTTGGTTTTGAATTTGGTTTGTTACTGAATCCTGTTAGTGTGTGATGGACGCACTGAGAAGGGGCTATGTCGGGCTTGGCCTATGTCATATTTACTGATCCAAAGGGGTAGTCTACCAGCCACATGATAGTACTATCCAACCTAAGAGTTGCTTTTTGGTGTGCAACAACTATGTTAGGAAGAAAGCATAACAGACTTATAACTTTCAAAGAAGGTAACAATAGCTGGGGTGACCTGATGATGTCGCAATAAATCAAACCCGACCTAAGGCGACTATTGAGTGAGTGTCGCTTGGGATCTTACCTCAACTCAAGAATAGTCCTTATGATTAATTTGATTTTAATTTCATTTGATTTGATGTGATTTGATTTAATTTAATTTGGTGTGTTATGTTATGGACCTTGTTGGTGTGCGATGGACTCACTGAAAAGGGGCTATGTTAGCCTTGGCCTATCTTAGATTTATTGATCCAAATGGGATAGTTTACCAGCCACATGGTAGGACTATTCAACTTAAGGGGTTGCCTTTCAGTAGGCAATGACTATGCTAAAGAGAAAGTGTAGCAGACTTACATATTTCTAAACAGCGAACAACTGTTGGGGTGACCTATTGATGGCACAATAAATAAAACCTGACCTAAGGTGACTATTGAGTGAATGCCACCGGGACTTATATTTCGAGTAGTCGATTAATTTCATTTGATGGATCCCATTGGTGTGCGATGGACCGCACTGAGAAGGGGCTATGTCGGCCTTGGCCTATCTCAGATTTATCAATCCAAAAGGGTAGTCTATCGGTCGAAGGGTAAGACTATTCGACCTAAGGGGTGCCTTTCTATGTACAACAGTTGTACTAGGAAGAAAGCGTAGTAGACTTACATCTTCATGAGTAGGGACCAGCCGTTGGGTTACCCATTGGTGTATAATAGATCGAACTCGACGTAGGGCTATCCGTCAGTGTGAAATGGTCGTGCTGGAAAGAATGCATAGCAGACTTACATCTTCTAAAGCAAGAACAACCATCGGGGTGACCTATCAGTGGCACAACAAGTCAAACCTGACCTAAGAGTGACTATTGAGGGAGTGCCGCTAGGGACTTATCTCAACTCAAAGGTAGTCAGGTGATTCCTATAGGGAGTTTTGCTGACACTGCCCTAAAGATAAGATGTATGCTTGGGAAAGGCACTGCTGGGGGCATTAATTCCTAATCCAAAAGCGAAAATATATTTTGTTTATTTGTTATCGTGGACCCTGTTGGTGTGCGAGGGACCACACTGAGAAGGGGCTATGTCGGCCTTGACTTATCTCAAATTTACTGGACTAATGGAAAATCTACACATCTGTTGAACAGAATCTCCAACCACATGGGTTGTTACTAGGAAAGGGGGATTGTCCAATCCAAAAGTAACTCGGATAGTATCTAAATAGGGTCACAAAAGACGTGAGCCGCCAAGAGAGAGTGCCATGAGGGGTTTATCCAGAAAATAATACATATATGTATTCGGTGGCCAACTGAAAGAGAAAGTATAGCAATCTTACATCTGTCAAGAGTAGTGTATCTACCGGGTGGATCTCTATCAGCATAGCGAACACCAACCAACCTAAAGTACCCGTCAGTGTGCGACAATCAGTCTAGAAAGAAGGCATGTAGACTTACGTCTCCCTAAAGTAGAACTGATTTCCAGGATAGTTTATCTTCACCTTGACTGGTGCTATCCATCCTAGGACTACCCGTTGGTGTGCAACGACTATACTTAAGAAGAAAGCGTAGCAGACTTACATCTTCCAAAGTAGGGATCAACCGCTAGGGAGACCCATTGACGACATAATATATCAAACCTGACCTAAGGGCGACTACTAAGTAGAGAGTCACAAAGAAGGACTGGATCCAGACTTGTAGTAGTCAGGAGGAAAGGAGCTGCTGGGGGACTTACCCTAATCCTCTACTTGACCAAGTTAGTTCATGATGGTTAGTTTAATAAGAATGCATATGTGGTGGAAATATTTTTATAATTTATTTTATTTTCATCTATGAGGTAAATGAAAACAAAATAAATTATTTGGACACTACGTAGATCCACATATGTACTTATTAAGGTGATCAGGTACGACATTGAAGATTGGTGTATTATCTCGAAAGATAGAAGTTACCATTCTACAATGGATCTAATCACCTAATAAGGACTCCTAAGGATGATGGATCTTTGAATGTATCAAAGATTCTTCCCCTACTTTACATGGAAAAGTAAAGTAGGGTTTATTTTAAACCATGTTCGTTAAGTTCCCTATGGAGGCAAGCCCCCATAGTTAATTACATCCTAAGAAATGTGATTCCTTAAGAATACTCTCGATTAAGGTAAATGATCCTTATCTCCAAAGATTTCAAAAATAGGACTATCAATCAATTTGTTATTTTTGGAAAATAAAGTGGGATTTGAGAAAAAGGAGAGAGTTATTATCAAAACAAAAGAGAGATGAGTAGGGGATGCTGATGATACTAGGAAGCTTAGTGAGCATCCCAAACTATCCTATGGTTAGGATTTACATTTTTGAAATTGAGTGAAATTATTTATTTGAGTTGAATTTTTATTAGAAATCTAGGGGTTATAATTCCACAATACAAGATTGTAGAAATGTCTAAGAGATGAGGATTTATGCTTATAGGCCCAAAAAGAATTAACACCTTAGATCCTAAATCTAGGGAGGTCTGGCAAGGGCCAAAGAACAACCTAAATCTATGACAAAAATGGGTATACGGCTTATCTTCACAAGAGAGGATCAACCACCCGATTATTGAATTTACAACCACCTAGAGTGGCAACCAGCTAACTCCTCCTATAATTTTAAATACATGTAGGCAAGTCTTATGCTTTGCAAGATGGCTAAGCTGATGTTTATTTAAGAAGGAGACTAAGTCCTTAAACTTACTCTCTAAGAGACTAGATCATGAGGGGGCATGACTTCATGACTTAATCTAATGCAAATTTTGTCAAGTTTTATTTTTGATTTTTGGACATTTTTATTTGACACAGGCTATGGGATTCCATATGCCTAATGCATGAGAAAATCAGTTATGAGCCAAAATCAGAAACAAGAAGGTATGTTTCCACCATGGCTCTCAAAGGTCAAGCCATTTTCTCTAGCAAAAGTGGAAGCCCTCTAATGGTAAAAGTTGGACAATATGATTTATGCATGATATGAGACATACAACATCTAGCTAAGGGGTTGCTAAATTTTTTATTGTCTTTATTTATGACTTAAGCTTTAGGTGAGGTTATGAATTGTTTATTTTTATTTTGAGTTGATTAATTGGACAGAAAATTTATTTTTCCCTAGGAGCCTAATCACATCCAGGCCATTCAACAATCATAAAATAATTAAGAAACTAGGTAAATTATGCCATCCTAATTGCGCAATCATAAAAAAATATCAATCAATTTATAAAATTAATGCAAAAGAATAAGAGGCCTGATGTGGTCGGGTTCTACCACACAACCCAAAAAAGAAAAATGGGTAGTTGAGCTCTACCCTTATACAACCCGGGTTATAAATGAATAATTATAATTATGAAATGACAAGTGTTATGGGGGTTTTCATTCTTCATCCTCCATTCTCTACTCCTTATCCTTCATTCTTTCATTTTGATTTATTCCATTACTTTCTTTCTTTTGGTTTGACTTGGGATGTAGTTTGCTCCAATGTCTCACATGGTATATAAGACATGGTCTTATAATCAATGTTCACCTTAGTTCCCATAACACTTATCTTAATCCTAATGCAAAAATTATATTAAAATGAAGGAAAGTAAATCAAGCTGCACCTGCAAAATAAATGTTAGCTAAACAAACCATATAACCCAAGCAGTTATAGAAATAATTTGGACTTAGTATCCCACACATGGATAACCAAACCCACCTTTCCGAGTTTGGATTATGCTTAAGGGTATAAGCAACCTGCACAACAAAGCATTTTTTTATATTTTTTACAACAATGCCCCTTAAGCACAATCCCTTGCAGAAGACATGATTAGGCTAAGATCGCCCTATCATCCAGTCTACGCACTTACACCTTAATATTTAGTCTAAAACAATACACCCTAAAATAAAATCATGCATCAAACCATGCATCGCCCTAACATACAGCTAGAAGTGGGGACTTAATTTAATGTGTGTGACATTTAAGGCTTGTGTGGCTTGCCGTAGCTAGGCTTTAAGATTGGAATTTTCTAAGTGTGAGAAGTTTAATTTAGATGGTGGTTTCATTTTAAGTGATTTAGTTGGCATGTCAATTTTATTTGGTGATTTGATTTGGTTTGAATGAACCTACACTTAGCAACTAAATGTTATGAAGAGAAGAAAAGAGAAGAGAGTTCTCTTTCATTCCTACCTTTAAACATTTCTAAGGTAGATTCACTAATGAATTTCCTTTAGTGAATGATTTATTATGTATTTTAATTAATCCTAAGTTTAGATTATTTCTAAATAGTCCTATTCAATAAGAAAGGCCTCTTAGGATTAGTTAGGGTGGATTATTATCACATAACATACACCCATTCATTTATTTCCACCATGTATACCATGTATATGAATAATCCTAAGCATACATGTACATGCAATGCAAATCTTAGCACACTTTGATGAAGAATTCAAAGAGATGTGGTTTGAAAATTTGGATATTCCATTCATGCATGTCTTTGTTATGTAGAAAAGAGGGATTCTTTTATCCATTAGCTAATGCACAACCATATGTATAAAAGTTGTAAGTGAGTATGACACCATTATTTTCTATACTAGGGGCCTAAGATACAAGACCTACTTGGGGCTACTTAAAGCCTCGCAGCCCCAAGATGTCTAGACTGATATACCACTTTTCTTAAATACATGTAAATGTATAAAAAAACCAAATGGATAAAGAATCATGCAAGAGATTATGTTTGATTTGGTTGTAATATTTACATGTGCAATATGAAGGTCCTTCCTAAGTCTTAATATAGAGATGCATAGGAATAAATTTAGGCAAGTGTTGTGTTCTTTTCAAATGAATTATACACTTGCAAATCCTATGTGAATCCATGTTAAGGGAAGGAAAGAGAACTTCATAATACACATCTTATGCTATCATCACATGCAAGCTTATAAATATTTATAACTAGCATCACTTCATTTATAATCTTTGATTTATAAGTTTTGAAAAATAATTTTTGATTTAATAGTGATAATAGCCAATCATATTCTTAATTTTAGCCAACACATGCAATTTGACGTAAAAAGAAACATTTTCTTTAATTAATTGTTGAAGGAAATGAATGCATGATTTCATATGGCTAACAATATTTAACATGATTGGAAAGAAATAAAGGAATGTAAGCACATGACTTCATTCACCCCAATTAATTCCTAAGGACAATCCTATAAAATAAATAATTTAAAATGAAACAAAATTCTTTAAAGAGATTTTTATTTTTTAATTTGATTTGACTTAGGAAATGTAAAAAGGGCTTGCTAGTCCTAACCCATTCCCCTATGTGTGAATTGGTTTGGTTTACTTTAGAAAAATTAAGTTGATTTTATGTTTTGATTAGGTTAAGGTGTGAATTAAATCCATTAATGACCCCTTACCTATACCAATTTAACATAATTATCCAAGTAATTATGAGCCAACATATGATATGCAACCACATGGAAATTAAATCAGTAATGCACCTAAGAAATAAAGGGGCCTAATGCAATTGGCTCACAATTATTGGTTAATTAAGCTAAAGGGTTTAATTAAGTACATTTATAACCCCCCTACACATGTAGTTTGATTACAATTTTCTTTGGAATTATTTTATGTTATTGAACACCTAAGAATCTACCCCCAGAATTGAGTGATTAAGTTCTGGAATGATTTAGTTTTGAGTTTGATTAATTAAATTATTTAATGATGTGATTAAGCCATTAATTAGTTACAAATTGATTAAGTGTTATTCAAATGAAATAAACTTGAGAGAAAAGATTGGAAAAGAGGTCCTAATCTCATTCCCTATGTCTATTCATTATTCCATGATGATTAATAAGCTTAATTAATGAATTTATCACTATTTAACATATTAATTAATCATTTAATTAATTAAGAAATTGATTAAGAATGAAATAAGCAATTCCCCTAATTAATCAATCAAAAAATTCCAAGAAAATCATGGGAGGTAGAGGTCATTCCACTAATTAATCTCAAAAAGTTTAAAGTTAATTGTTAGATTAATTAGAGAGTAATCAACTTAATTAAATTTCCAATAAAACCCAAATTGAGTCAAAATCACTTTTCAAAATTAATTAATTTTAATTGTCTATTATTTTCCTCTAAATTATCTTTAAAATGAGTGTTTATTTGTATTGTTTGGTTTTTTATAATTAGTTATGAATTTTGAAAGTTTCACCATTAAAATCAGATTAATTAAGCCTAATAAAACACCTAATCTCATTAGGCCACGTGGCGGCTGATGTGGCGCCACGTAGTGTGATGGGATTAGCTATTTATGTTATCAAATTCATCGGCTAAGTCAGCTGCCAGTGGACATGTCTTCTCTACGGGACGTCCGATCTAAGATCGAATGGCCAAGATCAATCTCACAGTTTAAGAATGAATTAGAGGTAATCTAGCATGATCTGATTATAGCTGTCCATTCAAATCACACAGAACAGATGGCGTATGATCCTTCTCCTTCGCGAGCAATGAGAGACGAACATCGTTCATCTTTCCTCATTCAATTCAAGCTCACCCGATCTTAGATTGGGATCAAAATGATCACACACCTTCGAAAAGGACCAACCAAACTTTTTTATGGCTACAGTTTCAAGCAATTACCTCACTGGAGGCTATCACCGGTGATTCCAACAGAGGAGGTAGCTTTGTTTAGTAGAGATGAAGCCCTGTTGAAGGAGTTCGGCCTTAGTTTGAAGTAGTTTGCTCAGTTGACCAAGATCCCCTTCAATGGTGATCGACCATGGATTGGAGACTTGGGAAACAATTTTATTGAGCTCGACGAGGTCCAAGGATGGTGTGTGCAAGGTTAATTTGATTTTGGTTGAGAATTGAATGAGTTGGGTTTGGAATCCACCTCCCCTATTTTGGCTTTGAGTAAAACTAAAATGGAAAATAAGGGAGCTCGAAAATGGCTTGGAAAATCTTGGGGAGACTTCAATTCAACCTCTTTAGATATGAGGAAATGATTGCTTATTGTTTGAGTGAGAATGAGAGGGGGTATATCTCCCCCTCCTTAGATCCAACGGTGAGAGGCTGATTTTCCATTTTGGCTCAATGGCTTGAATTAGAGGCACGGTTTGAGTTGGAAAATATCCCACATGGGTCATTTTGGGTAGTGGAGTGAGGGAGAGTGTTTGCCCATGTGAGTGGAGAGTGGATTTGGTGATCTAAGTGTTGAAATGCCAGTAAGGAGGTCGATTTATGCTTGCCTTGGGTCATGGACAACCCAAGCTCATTGGGTCATGTTCACCACCTTCCTTGGTTCCCATGTGGACCAATAGAAGGATGCCAAGTGGGCTTGAGAAAGAAATGACCAAATTCCAATTGAATTTGGTCGTATGATACCTTTTGACCTAAGGGTAAAGTGGTTATTTGGCTATGATTTTAATTTGGAGAGATTTGAAATGATTTGAAAATGGGTTGGGCCAAATTTCAAGTGATTTGGAGTTCATTTGATTTGATTTGGCTCAATTTGACCCATTTAGGTCAAGTTGGATCAAATTGGGCTAGGTTGACCAATTGGTCAAATTAGGTCAAATCATGGGTTAGGTCAAGTTCAAATGATCATTTGGAGCCTATAAGTATCATTGGTTTGGTTTAATTTGGTTTAGATTTGGTTTTGGTTTCTTTAGGTTCATTTGGGTGAAATGGGTCAAGTTGACCAATTTGACCCAATTGTGTTGGGTCATGGGTTGGTTTAGGCTTCGTTGAACATTTGAATGTATTATAAGCTTTGGTTTCAATAAATTTTTATTTGGTTTGATTTCAAGTTGATTTGACCTTTCAAGTCAAGTTGGGTTCATGGTTAATTGGGCTTGGTTGAGTCTAATTTGTCAATTGAAGTTTTGGTCAAGTTCAACAATCAATTTAGATTGAATTTGATCCATTGGTTGCAATCAATTTGGCTTAGATCAAAATTTGACCTATTTTGACTTTTTAGGTTAATTTGGGTCAACTTAGGTCAAGTGGCTAATTAGGCTTGGTTTGGCTCAATTGATGGCTTGACCACGTTCAATCATTGAAAATGGATTGATTCAGTTTAATGGTTTCAATCAATTTGGCTTATAGTAAATTTTGGCTTATTTAGATTTTAATTTGAGCTAAGTGTTGACTTCATCAAAGGCTAGGTTTGACTTTGGTTTGACCTAATTTGAGTGATTAATCATTCTAGGATGATTGTTGATCATAATGTGAGGCCTAGATGGGCTTAGTTCAATCCAATTTGGGTTGGATTATAATTTGGCTCAAAAAAGTCCTTTAGGTCACTTTGGGTCAAGTCAGCCTAAATGGGTCAATTGGCTTGATCAAGGCTTGATTCAAGTTTGGTTGAACTCACATATGGAGTTATGATGAAAATATAAATCCAATTGCAAGTGGTTTGGAGTCAAATGGGTTTCGGTTCATTTGGCAATTTCAAGTCAAACAGGATGAACATTGGTTTGACTTTGGTTAGTCTGATTTTGGTTTGGTGATTGTAGTTTATGCTTATATTTGAGCATGTGATTGAAGGAGTGATTATTTGAATAGAAAATCCAAGGTTTTGGATTGATTTGAGAATGATTTAGCTAGGTTCAAGGATTTGGCTTGAAAGGGTATAAATTAGATTTTGGTTTAACTTTGGATTTAGTTTTGGTTATTTGAATTTATACTTCATTTATATTTATGAATATAAATGAAAATATGAATGGGTTATGAAAATTATTTGAGTTTGGAGTGATTTGGATTTGGTTTGGGCTAAGTCCATAAGATGAAATCAAAGGGCTTAGGAAAGATTTTGGGATTTGAATTCAATCATGGGTTTCAATCATTTGATTTGGATTTGATTCATGATTTGAATTTTGGAATTTGGATTTGAATTTGAATTTGAAGTTTGATTTAAAAGAAGGAAGCAATGATTTGGTTCAAGCTATAGGGTAGGCAAGTTTTCCTAAACCCCTAAGGCATAACTTAGTCCTATGACTAACTCTTCTAAGTCTCTAGGGTTAGGTTACATGTTCACCTAATCACTAGAAGTGTCTTAAGACTAAGGAACTCTTAGTTTTTAGAGGTGTCCTATATGTAAGATGATGAAGTTGAAAGCTCACTCGAAAAGTGAGGTCAACAATAGGTGTGGTGTGAGCATACCACGTGTGTGTGAGATGATCAACAACGTCCGAATGATCGCAAGAACTAACATAAATGATCTACTCCTGGTCCCATGGTGTAGAAGGAATTAAGATCTTAGTGCAATGCAACTCTATGTATGTCAAAGACATAAGAGAGCGAAGGAGGAATCCACTAGGGATTGAGTATGTGAGCCTTCCACTAGGGAAAAATGTTCAAGTTATCCACTAGGATAAGAGATTATGAAATTCACTGGGGGATTAGAATTTTGGAATCCACTAGGGACAAAAGGTATGAGCCCTCCACCATGTGAGAAGGTTCAGGTTGGATTGAATTGATTTCACTGAGAGAAATTAGAAAGATTTGCATCTCACAAAGGAGAAGCTGATTGATTTGATTATTTAATTTTACTCCACTAGGGAGGTTGGTTAGATTTGCATCTCACTGGGGAGAAGCTGATCGATTTGATTATTTAATTTGACTCCACTAGGGAGGAGGGTTGGTTTTGCTTAAAATTTTAAAATTTGAATTTTAAGATGGACCTTGTCAATTTACGATGGACCGCGCTGAGTAGGGGCCATGTTGGCCTTAACCAACTTCAGATTTACCAATCAAAAGGGACAGTTTGCCAACCACATAGTAGGACTATCTAATCAAAGGGGTTGCCTTTCGGTGTACAGTGGCTGTACTAGGAAGAAAGTGTAGCAGACTTACATCTTCCAAAGTAGGGATCAGTCGCTGGGGTAATCTATTGGTGACACAATGAACCGAACCCAACCTCAGGCTGACTACTGAGTGAATTACACTGTGGGACTTAAATCAGCTCAATGATAGTCAAAATTAATTTCATTTTTTAATTATATTTGATGGATCCCATCAGTTTGAGATGGACCACACTAAGTAAGGGCCATGTCGGCCTTGGCCTAACTTCATATTTACTGATCTAAAGGGAGTAGTTTCCCGACTGAAGGGGAGAACTATCCAACCAAAGGGGTGCCTTTCAGTTTGCACTAGCCAATTCAATGAAGAAAGCATGGGGACTCACATCTTCTTGTACAAAAGACCATTGGGGTGACTTAGTAAGGTAACATGTTAACTCGACCTAGGGCTGCTCATAGGTTTACGACAGTCATGCTAGAGAGAATGCATAGTAGACTTACATCTTCTGGAGAGAAATGACCATTGGGGCAACTTGTTTGTAGCAAAATAGATTGAACCTGACCTAAGGGCAACTAGTGAGAGAGTGCTGACCCGGGGTTTTATCTCCACTCAAGAGTAGTCAGGCGATTCTTATAGGGAGTTTTGCTGACACTACCTTAAAGATAGGATGCCTGCTTAGGAAAGGGGCTGCTGGGTGCTTGAATTCCTAATCCATAAGTGAATAAATTTGTTTGTTTATTTGTTATGGACCCTGTTGGTTTGTGAGGGATCATACTGAGAAGGAGCTTATATCAGTCTAGAACTATCTCAAATTTATTGGTCCAAGGGAGGATATGTGCATCGGCTAAATAAATTCTCCAACCAGTGGCTAAGAAAGGGGATTGATCCAAAGTAGCCAGTGGTGTCTAAATGGAGTCACAAAGGATGTGATCCAAGTAGAATTCATGTAGAGGAGGGGCCACCAAAGGCTTTATCCAAAATCCTGAAGAAGATAGTGTATATAAGTATTCGGTGGCCAACTCAAGGAGAAGTCGCTGGGACTTATATCTGCCAAGAGTGGTGTATCCACCAGGTGAGTCGCTGTCAGCATAGCAAACATCAACTAACCTAAGGTTCCCCTTGCTTTGTGATAATCAGCCCAGGAAGAAAGCATCGGGGACTCACATCTTCCTATAATAAAATTAATTGTTGGGATAGTCTCTTCGATAGGTGCTATTCGACCTAGGGCGACTACTGAGAGAATGCTACTGGGGGACTTATAATAACTCAAAAGTAGTCAAGAGGAAAGGAGACATTGGGGGACTTATCCTAAACCTCAAATACACTCGACCTGGTCAGTGTATGATGGCTAGCTCAAAAAGAAATCGTGTAGGCTTACATCTTCTTAAACAAAGTTATCTTGGGGTACCTTACTGACTATGTAGTGAGGTTTACCAAACTAACAAAGCACTCATTGATTTGCAATGGTCAAGTCAGGAAGAAAGTGCGAGGACTCACATCTGTCGGACAAGTGACCACTGGGGTGATAGACTAGCAAGGTAGCATGTCAGCCTGACCTAGAGCAGCTAATGAGTGAGTGTCACAAGAGGCTTGCTTTCACATCAAAATAGCCTAAGATAAAAGATATGTGTTTGTGCTTGTGTTAGAGGGAATAGGAAGCCACTCTAGTTCTCTTACATCTACCCTAAACAAGCAAACAAAGCAATGAATGACAGTTGTGATCCCACCAAGAAAGGATGTTGCTTGGGTTTTCTTACACCTAACTTAGCCGTGCTAGTCGAAATAAGATGCCTCTTGGGTTCTCTTACACCTACTCTAGTAGCACTGGGGAATAATGTTTAATTTGTGTTTGTGTTGTGAAAGAAGGATAGGATGCCTCTTGGGTTTTCTTACACCATTCTTAAACACATCGTGGCATACAAGCAAACAATTCTTCGAAAGAAGAGAATATCTTGATGAATTAGAATGGAACTTTTGAAGATAGTTATTTTCAAACATGATTTTAGGATAGTATCTCTTCAAATAGAGCCAATTAATTGGAAGCATCGGGCATTCTCCTTTATAATTAATAAGTTGATAAGATCCTCCTTAGTAGGCTTTTTCTATGACCAAAGGGCCTTCCTAAGTGGGTTCAAACTTGCCTCCCATCTTTTGACAGGCAATAATTAGTCTCCATAGAAATAAAATAAGCTCTCCTACTTGAAAAGCTCTAGGGCGGACTAGCTTGTTGTGAGCTTGAATCATCTTGGCTTTGTACAACTTGAGGTTCTGGCATGCCCGTAGGCATCTCTCCTCCAAACCTTGAGCTCTTCTAATCGCAACTTGAGTTCTGCTCTAGTGATTTTACTACCCATTGTCATCCTTAGTGATGGGAGTTGAACTTCTAATGGTAGAATGGCTTCAGACCCATACACTAAGGAGAACAGGGTACATTGGGTTGGAGTTCTATATGTGGTGTGGTATGCCCACAAGGCTTCAATTAGCTACTCATGCCACTATCCCTTGTTATCATCGAGTGTTTTCTTTAGTATATGGATGAGAGTTTTGTTGAATGCTTCTGCTAGGCCATTCACCCTTGGATAGTAGATAGTGGAGTATCTCCAATCTATACCGTGTCTCTTGGAGAAGCTGTTAATTTTGGTGCTTTTGAATGCAGTACCATTATCATATATAATTCATTGAGGCACCTCGAACCTATATATGATATGGTTTCTGAAAAATTGGAGCACATGTTGTGCTGTGACCTCTCTGAGTGGGATTGCCTCCACCCACTGGGAAAAGTAGTCTTTGGTAGCTAGGATGAATTGATGACCCTTAAAAGAAGAAGGATTAATCAAACTCATTATGTTAGTACCCCAACACTCGAATGACCATGAGGTCAATGTAGGGTGTAGAATGTTGAGTGGTTGGTGAAATAATACACCGTGTATCTGACACTGAAGGCATCTCCTAACTACATCTATGCAGTCCATAATCATCGAAAGCCAGTAGTATCCTAATCTCTTGATCTTGGCTTTCATCTTCGGACCGAATTAATGCGCTCTGCATAGATCAAAATGTACCTCGGTCACGATCTTACGGGCTTCGTGTTTATCTAAACAACATAACCATATTTGATTAAAAGACCATCAGTACAAGGTGCCATCCACGAGAGCATAGGAGAGAGCTCTTTGCTTCATCTGATGGGCTTGTGATTTCTCTTGAGGTAGTTTGCCTCTATTCAAGAAATATATGAATGGTTGCCTCCAGTCCAGCTCCTCATCCTTTTTGGCAACGACAACCTCCCCTTCAAGAAAATGTCTCTCGATGAGTTCAGCGTCAATATGAGATATGACTTATCTATTTTGGACCCTTATTGGAATGGACTCATCTTTCGGACATGCCAATTCCTTTGCGAGTTTGGACAATGCATCTGCTATTGTGTTCTCTCCTAGAGGAATCTTGTAGATAGTGACCTTAGGGATTTAGGCCACTAGCTTCATGGTGTACTCATGGTAGTGATGAAGCTTAGGTTCTAGAACCTTGTAGGAGTTGGCAATCTGGTTGATGACCAGCTGAGAATCCCCATAGATGTTGATGCTTTTGACACACACTATAATAGCTAACTCCAGACTAACAATCAAAGCCTCATACTCGGCTTCATTATTAGTGCATGGATTAGAGAGATGGTATGAGAATCTCATCACATCATGGTTTGGAGTTAAAAGGATGATTCTACTCGCATTTCGGAAAGAGTAGAGTGGCTCTTCTCCTTTTGAAAAGGCACCATCAAAATACATCTCCCAAAGGAAAATTCTAGTGTCCAGTGTGCTGCTAAGAAATCTACTAGCGCTTGTCCTTTCACAGCAAGGAGGGATATGAATGTAATATCGAACTTTAAGAGAATCATGGACCAACGTGCAATTATCTAGATAACATTGGCCATGTCATGAGATACTACAATGGATTGATTTTTAAAATCAAGTTCACCTTATGAGAAAGCATGTAGTGCCATAACTTTTAGGATGCAAAGATTAAAGCTAGGCAATGTTTCTCAATTGGTGGGTAGTTTACTTCAGTAGGGATCAAATGACGGCTGAGATAGTAGAGAGCATTCTACTTCCCTTCATCATTGGTTTGGGCCAATAAAATGCCAAGGGAGCCATCCAATGAAGTAGTGTAGAGGATAAATGGCTTGCTCAACATAGGGGTCGCTAGAACTGGCAGCTTCACCAAATACTATTTTATGTCTTCAAAAGCATGCTGACACTTGTCATCCTATTTGAACTTAGGGTCCTTTTTGAAAAGTGTTAAAAATGGTTTGCATCTCCCCGATAGATCGGAGATAAAGTGCCTTAGATATGTTAACCGTCCTTGGAACGATCTGAGTTGAGTTAGAATTTTAGGGGTGGCATTTTTAATATAGCTTTGATCTTGTCTAGGTCTATCTCTATTCCCCGATGTTGAACAACAAACCCAAGGAACTTTCCTTAAGTTACTCCGAATGCACACTTCAAGGGGTTCATTTTGAAATTGAATTATCTTAACTGTTCGAAAACTACTCTCAAGTTAAAGAGATGGTCTCCCTTTTCTTTACTTTTGATAACTAGATTATCGATGTAGCATTCTACTTGATGATGAATGAGTTCATCAAAAATTCGAGTCATGGTCTGCTGGTAAGTAGCACCAGCATTTTTAATACTGAAGGACATGACCTTATAACAATAGATTTTAATCAGAGTTTGATAAGAAGTATTCCTCTCATCCTCATGGGCCATTTTGATTTGGTTGTAGCCAGGTGACCCATCCATGAAGGAGAATATTGCATGAGACGAGGCAATGTCCACCATTAACTCTAGCATAGGAAGTGAAAATTCAACCTTAAGACATGCCTTATTTAAGTCTTTGAAATCGATGCATATGTGAATTTGACCATTCTTCTTCTTAACTAGAATGGCACTGGCTAACCAGGTAAGATATTTTTATTCCCTGATAAAGCCAGCATCGATCAGTTTCTTCACTTCAGAAATGACCTATTGTTCGATTTCTAATCGCATGCATCTAGGAGTTTCCTTGATAGGATTAGCATTAGGGTCTATTACTAGTTTGTGGACTGCTACATCAAGAGATAATCCAGACATCTCTTCATAGCTCCATGCAAAGCAGTCCTTAAACTCAGTCAATAGCCTAACTAAGTCAATGATTTCTTCTTCATTCAATAGAGAACTGATGTATGTGAGGTGTGGATCTTCTTCTATCCCGAGGTTGATTTCTTTGAGCTTGTCGATGGTTGAATTAATGTCTTCCTCAAATTCTGGAGGTGCATCTTTAATTTGAAGATCATCAGGATTATCTGAAGTTTCTAAACACACCTCCTCATAAGAGATAGTGTGGTTTGAGAAGATCCTATCAGACTCTAGATGATTGGTGACAACAAACTAGTAACCATCATCATCAACTTGGCCCACTATACTGAATCCTAGTCCTGGTCTTGATTGTGCATCAATGCCTTTGCTATCCCACAGCTTCTTGAAATATTTTGACATGTACCTAAACCATGTGTAAGGAATCAAACCTTTCTTTTCAAGATTATGAACATAAGGCGAGTTCCAATCAAAAGGTAATTCCATTAAATCTTTATATGAATTATCATTAAGATCTACATCTACTTCTGGACTTGAGGATGATGATCCCAATAAGAATCTCCTTGGCTTGACATCCATGGAAGATCTAGGGGCTTCCTTAACTACTAAACCCTCAACTTTTTAAGAAGAAAGTAGGGTTAGAGCTCAAGTTCCCAACTACTGCCTAATGGTTTTACATAATCTAGATTCAAATACATTCATGCTTTGCTTGGAGGCCTAGTCTTTGTCATTTTCTGACTCGAGTGTCACCTCCAATGAAACCCGCTGAGAGGGGTTGGCTGGTGTGCTAATAACATGAGACTCATCCTCCGAGTTGGATTCTAAGTCCATGTGAATAGCAGGAATACTCCGTGAACATAGATTAGCTGGCCCCTTGTGAGGATCTTCTACCTCTAGAACTGCCTCTGTATTTACCTCTACCTCTGCCTAGTGGAGGTCGAGTCATCCTACCCATATATCTGTATGGTGGAATGAACTGTGGGTGGAATGTGACATGCGACTCTACCTCTTCCTTGGTGTCTCTTTCTCGTGCACTTGTACTTTCTTTTCTCTTTTCTTTTTTTTTTCTTTTTTTCTTTTTCTTTTCCTTTTATATTTGAATTTTGGCCAAGTTTTCAAGAATAGACATTTTTATTTTGAGAATGATAAAATGTCTCATATATCTAACTAATCTTACATTTCCTTGATATCTTTGAAACTTGATCAATGATGAACATCTTATTCTATTTTTCAAAGGTAGCACATTTTAAAGCCTTCTCATTTTGAATCCTCTCACAGCCTGTCTCACCATTTTGAGAGATGTCAATTTCAGGTAAGCAGGGTTTTAGGCTCATAATGTTCACCGATGCACCTAGATCAACCAATATCCTAGAAACTACAAATTTACCCATACCCACTGTGATGTAGAGGGGACAGTTGTGATCCATATCCCAGAAAAAAAGGTCTTCATCGGTGAATCTGACTCCATGGGCTTCTCCAGAATAATGTACCTCTTCTCCAACAGTGGCATCTGAGCTAAGCATATTTCTGGATCAAGAAGGGCCTTGATTAATTATTCCCTCATCTCTTTGGATAAGATAAGGGCATCATATATGCTTAATTTAGTTGTCAACTTTCTTAGGTGAGTGAGGACATTATAATCAACATTGGGCTGATCCTCCACAAGCATATCCTGGAGCATCCTGTGGAAGGGCTTCTCGCTCGCTGGTACTTGTTGACCTCATTTTTAGGATGAGCTCTCAACCCCTCCATCTTAGACATAGGAATCCTCTTAGACATTAAGAGATCCTTAGTCTTAAGACACATCTAGTGATTAGGTGGACACTCAACCTAGCCCCAGAGACTTAGAAGGGTTAGCCATAGGAATAGGTCATGCCTTAAGGGTGTTAGGAAAAATTTTCCTACCCTTAGCTTGAACCATTCCTCACTTCCTTCCTTCAAGTCAAATTACAAATCAATCCTAATTGATTTTCTCAAACGCCAAATCAATCTTATTTGATTTTCTCCAAACTCAAATCAATATCACATGATTGAAATCCATGATTGAATTCTAAGTTGAAATTCCAAATTCCAAATCTTGCTTAAGTCTTTTGATTCCCCTTCATGGACTTAGCCAAAATCATATTCAAATCAATTAAAATTAATAAAATTTTTCCATAACCCATTTATATTCTCATTTATATTCATATATATAAATGAAATATAAATTTAAATCAATCAAACTAAATCTAAAAGTCAAATCCAAAATTCCAAATCTTTCCCAAGTGACTTTGACTTTCTCTTAAAAACTTAGCCTAGATCATATTCAAATGACTTCAAATCCTTGAAATTTTCTAATAACCCATTTATATTCTTATTTATATTCACATATATAAATAAAATATAAATTCAAACAACCAAAACCAATTTCCAAACTCAAACTCATTCAAAATCCCTTTCAAGTCCTTTTAGCCAAATTCAAAAGCCAAACTTGATTTTCCTTTAAATCAATCCTTCAAATGAATTTACATAATTATTTACTTACTTGAAATTGTCAAATGAATTAAAACCCATTTGACTTCAAACCACTTGCAAATGGATTTATATTTCAATCATAAGTCCATATTCAAGTTCAATCAAACTCAAATCAAGCTTTGACCAAGTCATTTGACCCACTTAGGCTCACTTGACCCAAAGTGACCTAAAGTATCCTTCATGAGCCAAATTCTAATCCTAACCAAATTGGATTGAACTAAGCCCATCTATGCTTCTCATCATGCTCAACAATCATCATGGGATGATCAATCAATTAAATTGGGTCAACCAAGTCAAACCTAAGGGTTGACCAAGTCAACACTTAGCCAAAATGAAATATAATATAGCCAAAATCCACTATAGGCCAAATTGATTGAAACCATTGATCTAATTTCATTCATGAAAATGTTTGAACTTGACCAAGTCAACATTTGAGCCTAACCAATTGACCCAAGTTGACCCAACTTGACCTAAAAAGTCAAAATATGTCAAAACTTGATATAAGCCAATTTGATTGAAACCAATGGGTCAAATTCATTCCAAATAACTTGTTGAACTTGACCAAAGCCTCAATTGGCCAACTTGACCTAACCTAGTCCAATTGACCTTGAACCCAACTTGACCTAAAGGGTCATATTGAGCCAAATTCAAACTTAACCAAAATTGATTGGAAATAAAGATACCAATCCACTTCATATGACTAACCAAATCTAAACCTACCCATGACCTAGCTCAAATAGGTCAAATGGGTCAAATTGGTCAACTTGATCCATTTGACCTAAATGAAGTCATATGAACCAAATTCAAACCTAAACCAAATTGAAAAAAAAAGCCTCCAAAATATTTCAAATGGTCATATGAACTTGACCCAACCCTTGGTTTGACCCAATTTGACCATTTGGTCAACTTGACCTAAGTTGACCCATTTTGACCTAAATGGGTCAACATGAGCCAAACCATGCCAAATGAACTCCAAATCAAATGAAACTTGGCCAAACTTATTTTCTTAACATACTAAACATATCCAAATTCAAAAATCAGCTAAATGACTATTTTACCCCTAGGCCATAGGGTAAAGTTTGTCCAATTCCACTTGAAATTTGGTCAAATCCTATACATAGTCACTTGACACTCTCCTAGTGGATCAAGTGAACACTAGGGAGGGTGGTGCACCCAACCCAATGGGTTTGGGTCATTGACTTGAATGGCCAGAGCACATGCTTTGAAATGGCCACATAGGAATCTTCCTTACACTCAATTGAAACACATGAGGATTTCACCATTCCACTCCCTAGCCAAAAATGAATCACATGGCACTTCTAACAGCTCAAACAACCCACTGAATCAAGGCAATTGGATCAAAATGGCAAGCCCATGCTTGGCCATCCGATTTCCAAAGGGGGAGATATACTCCCCCTAATTCACTCTCATTCCAAGTTAACCTAATTCGATTGAGTGTTAGGAAGCCATAGGAGTCATTTTTCAATGATCCCAAGCTCTCTCAAGCATTTGCCAATTCCCACTTCTCGGTTTTCACAAGGTGAAAGTAGGGTAGCTCCACCAAAAGTCCATTTTACTCCACACCTAAAATCAAGCCAATTCCCTTTGCACACTCCCTCAGGGACTCCAATCGAGCTTACCCAAGCTCTCTTTCGAGTTCTTGAAGAAAAGGGGGAGTCACCTAGACCAAAGTCGAGCTCACTTGGAGGAGGAATTGGTCTATAGGAAAAGTTACTCAACCTCAACACCTCAAACTTTCAACAAAGTTTCGTCTCAACCAGATGAAGCATCTCCAAGGGAATCGAGTGCCAGTGATCACCTCCGGCGAGGTTAGCCATTTTTTTAGCTTTATCTAGCTATGGTTTGGAGCTTTGTAAAGTGAATATTAATCTCATAGGATCTTGACCGTTATATGTAATCTAGGTTGCATGGTGATGGTGTGGGTTAATTTTCATCCCAATCCAAGCTCAATCGAGCTCGGATCAAAGCTTCAAACATGGATAGTGTCCATGGCTCATAGAGAGCGGTAGGGATGGATCTCTGGCCATCCATCCGTGCATTTTGGATGGATGGCTAAGATTAAAATGCGCAATATATTTATATTTTATCCTCTGATCCATGGCTTTAATCTCAGTCCTCCGATCCTTGATCGGACGGTTGAGGAGAAAGCGCATAGCACTGCCGCCACTCGATGCTATGATGTGACATTTTAAATAACGAATTAGACGATGATGCGTGTAAAGTGCATGCCACATCAGCTGCATGCATCACACCTGTAGGACTAAGAATATAATTAAAGGTTTAATAAATTCTAATTAATCACCTAAACTTCTAAAATTCATATCTCAACATAGAAAAATAATAAAAATTTGAAATAAATTCATTAGAAAGATAATTGAACATAGAATATTCTAAAATTGATTTTGATTAATTTTAAATATTTTTTCTCTAAGTTTGGGTTTTATTAGGAATGTTAATTCACTAATTACTCTTTAATCAATCCACTGATTAATCCTAAATTTCTTGGGTGTAATTAGAGGGATAACTTCCACCTCCCCTAATTTTCTTGGGATTTATTGGTGGCTTAATTAGGAGAATTTCTAATTCATTCCCTAATCACTCTCTTAATATAATTAGACTTAATTAAGTGTATAAATAGTGATTTAACTCTTTTATTGAGACAATTAAGTTTTGATTAAGTGAATATGAGGTTTAGGAAATAATTTTGGGATACTCTCCTTACGATATTCCTTAAACCCCCTTTATTCCTTAATCTTACCTTAATTAGGGCTTAATCCATTAATTATTCCCTTAATTAATTTCATAAAATTCTAAAACTTTCTAGAACTCAATTAATTCTTCTTGGGTAGATGCTTAGGTGTTCAAGAGCCTAAGTACAATTATGGAAATCAAAATTCAACTCATATGTGTGAGGGGTGTTTTGAAATTACTTAAGTTAAACCTCTTAGCTTAATTAATTATTAATAATGAGCCAAATTGCATTAGGTCCTTTTCTTCCTAGGTGCATTGCTGATTTAAATTCCTTGTGTGGTTTATTTCATCTCATTGGCTCATAATTATTTGGTTAACTATGCTAAGGTGGTGTAGGTAAGGGGTAATTAACATGCATAATTTATACCTTAACCTAATCAAAATATAAAATGAATCTAATCACCTAAAAATTAAAGAAAAATATCAAACACATGTGGGAATGGGTTAGGAATAGCAAACTTACCTCACATTTTCCAAATTAAATAAACTCAAGATCAAATAAAAAAAATCAGATTAAACAAACTTTGATTTACTTTAAGCTTTCTTATTTCATAAGATTGCCTTTAGGAATTAATTAAGGTGAATGTGTTTACATGCTTTCATTACTTTAGTTCTTTCCCAACATGCTAAATATGTGTGTCATATGATTTCATACATTCATGCTTTTCAAAAATCAAATTTAAAATGAAAATATTTCTTTAATGTCAAATTGCATGTTTTGGCTAAAGTAAGAATATGAGTGGATATTATCATTATTAAATTTAAATTATTTCCAAAATATATGAATCAATTATCAAAATTAAAAGTGTGTTACTTATATCTTACTTATAAGCTTGTATGTGAGTAAAATATAAGGATATGCTTAGTGTAATTTTCCTTCTCCTCTTTCTTGGTATAGTTTTGAATAAGGATTTGGCAAAGTGTATAGTTCATTTGAAAAGAACACAATACTTCTCTAATTCCATTTACTATTCACTCCTATGCTATGACTTAAGAAGGACACCTTCAATTACATATACTAATTGCATAAACAAACTAAAATAAAATAAATACAAACTTTTGCATCTTTCTTTTTCATTCATTTCTCTTGTACACATGCTTGTATTTAAGGAAAGTGATATATTAGTCTAGACAACCCTGGGGTTGCGAGGCTTTATGTAACCCCAAGTAAGTCTTGTAGCTTACACCCTTGGTGCTAACGATGGTGCCGTACTGACTTATGCCTTTCATACATTCATGTGTGCATGTGAAAATTGGATAAGAAACCCCTTTTCTACTTAATGAAAATCATTCATCATAACCATTCAAATTTTCTTAAGTAACTTACTTAGCATGCATCATAAAGTGTGCTAAACATTCTCATTTGCATGTATAGATATGCTTAGGATTCATCTATATGCATGTTATACATGTTGGGAAAGAAATAAAGTGATGTGTGTTTTGTGAATTTAATTCACTTTACTTAATCTTAAAATGTCCTTCTTTTGAATATGTTTGGTTAGAGTTCCTCTAGACTTAGGATTAATTAAAACATATAATAAAACATTTACTAAACAAAATTAAAGCATGAATCCACTTTAGAAATTACTTAGGTTAGGGAAGGAAAGAGAAGTTCTCTTCTCTCTCCCTCTCTTTACAACTTAATAATTAATTGTAGGATTCACTTGAACCCAATCAAAATATAAAATAAAATCAGCACAAACAACTAAACAACTTAAATGAAACCCTCCTCTAAGTTGAACACTCTTTACACTTAGAAAATTGTAACTTAAAGCCATAGCTAAGCACCCCACACAAACCTTTAAAGCACACACATTAAGCTAAGTCACCACTTCTAGCTTTAGGTTAGGACGGTGTACGGTTTGATGTTTACTTTTATTTTGAGATGTAATATTTTAGACTGGATGTTAGGATGTATGTACATAGGGTAGGGTAATCTTAAGTCTTACGATTATGCTTAAGGGTCCTTGTAATAAATAAAATATAAATACTTTTGTTGCGTGCTTATACCTAAGCATAATCCAATAGGCAAGGTGGACTTAGTCACCCATGTGTGGGGTGATAAGTCCAATATACATGCTTGAGATTTGTGTGATTTATTTAGCTAATCTCTATTTTGTAGGTGTTAGCTAGATTTACTTTTCCTTTTCATGTAATCTTTGCAATTAAGATTTTGGAATGATTGTTATGGGGATTAGGATGAGCATTAGTTATAAGGCCATGACTTACGTACCATGTGAAGCCTTTGGAGCATCCACCTTTCAACCATCCAAAAGAAGGAACCAAAGAAGAAAGAAGAAAAGAAGAAGAAAGAAGAAAAGAAGAAGAAAGAAGAAAAGAAGAATGAAGAAATGAAGCTTGAAGACCACCATAACAATGAATTCCTTTACTTAATTATATTAATTCATTTATAATCTGGGTTGTATAAGGGTAGAGCTCGGCTACCCAATTTTTTTTAGGTTTGTGCAGTGGTACCCGACCACAATGACCTTTTATTCTTTTACGATTAGCTTTATAAATTAATTGATGATTTATTTAGCTTGTGCATTAAGTGGCATCCTTTTTCTAGTTTCTTCCTTGCTTTATGTATGGCCTAGGTGATGATTAGGCTCTTGGGGAAAAATAAACCTTCTACCAAATTTAACAAATCAAAATTAAAACAAAAAAAACTCATAACCTCACTTAAATCTTAGGCTTAAAATCAAGATAAAAGAATTAGCAACCCCTTAGCTAGATGAGTATTTCTTTTATAATATCATGCATAACAGCATCTTGCTTCACTCTTGATTGGAAGGCTTCCACCTTAGCTAGAGAAACTTGGCTTGACCTGTGAGAGCGATGGTGGAAACACACCTCCTCCCTTCTCGTTGATTTTGGCCAATAATCTTACTTCTCATGCATTAGGCATATAAATCCTATTAGCCTGAGTCAAAATGATTGTCCAAAAATGGAAATAAAATATAATATGAATTGCATTAGATTTAGGTCATTACTCATGCCCGTACATGATCTAGTCTCTTAGGGAGTAAGTTTAAGGACTTAGTCTCTTTCTAAATAAATAATAATCGAGCTACCTTGCATAAAACATATGACTTTCCTACATGAATTTAAAATCGGATGAGTTAGTTGATAGCCACCCCTAGGCAATTGTAAGTCTAAGTAGTTGGTTGGTTTGTCCTCTCTTGTGGAGGCAAACCAAATACCCATTTTTGCCTTAGATTTTGGTTGTGCTTTTGGCCCTTGCCAAAGCTCCCTAGATTTAGGTTTTGAGGTTGCTTCTCCCCTTTGCGGCCATAAGCATAAATCCTCACCTCTTAGGCATTTCCGTAATCTTGTGTTATGGAATTATAAGCCTTAAATTTATAATAAAAATTCAACTCAAATAAATTAAATCAATTTAAAAAATATAAAGCCCAATCATAGGATAGTTTGAGATGCTCTCTAGATTTCCTAGCATCGTGAGTATCTCCTATTTATCTCCATTTGGCTTCGATAATAACACTCTCTTTGATCAATCCCATTTGATCTTCAAAAATGAACTAATTGATTGATAGTCTTACCGTATTGAAATATTTAGAGACAATGATCATTTACCTTAATCGAGAGTTTTCCTAAGGAATTTCCTTTCCTTATGATGTAATTAACTATAGGGGCTTGCCCTTGTGGGGACTTAACGAACCCGATTTAAAATAAACCTTGCTTTACTTTTCCATGTAAAGTAGGGGAAGAATCTCACACACCTGACCGCGTCCTTAGAGTCCTTATTTTGGTGATTAGGTCCATATGTGGTGATTTCTATTTTTTGAGATAGTACACCTCTCAATGTCATATCCATCACCTAATAAGTACATCTGTGATGCATGGCGTCGACCTATATTCTGTTTTTATCTTCTTTCCATCATAGAAGGAGGATAGATGAAGACAGGAAAAATAATTTCCACCACAGTACCAATGACTTATTTTTTGTTATCTTGAGGTTCTACCCTTGGAGGTAGAACCTTGCCACTACAGAGGTTAACTTTGGTGATTTCTTATGGCAGTTTAATGGAAGATTCCATATTATTCTCAAAGGAACTCCATTTAGGGTCGAAGAGGTTGATCATAATTATCATAATTATTAAGACTTAAAGAGTTTTATAAAAACATAGAATCAAATAACCCATCAGAAGTGGCACAGATGTAATTCAAATTAGCTTTTTTCCTTGATTTAGATTTAAAAGAAGGTACATGGTATAAATCTAGTAAAGTAAGTGGGGTGAGGGATTTGATGCCCTCATCCGTTGATACAAGATGCCTACTAGAAAACTAGCTGAAGTAGGAATGTCGGCTGAAGTAGTAGATGTAACGGTGGAATGGAGGTTGGACTTGGTCGGTGGTTGCGCTACTTGGCTATCCCGGGTAAGTATGGGCTGCTGCTGCTGAGTTCCTACTTTCCCTAAAGTATCTGTGGCAACTTGTGAACCTTCCTTGATGTTGGAGGTTCGAGCTGCCTCAGGCATTTGTAAGGAAAATTTCTTGATTTTAATGACTATCTTTTTAAAGGTTCAACATAAAGAAATATCCCAACCTTCTTTTATTTTGAGAGGATCACATATATCCCCAAGGATTACCCTAATAGAACTGGATGATTGTTCTATTAGATATTCGTTAAGGATAACTACAGTGCATGACTTGTATCTATGCTCAAGCCAGTCCTTAAATGTAAAGCAATTCTCCAAAACATGGTCTAACATGCGGTGGTAGGGGCAAAAGTTAGGATCATTACTCCTACCCACTTTCTCCAGCTTCTTAGGCTCTAGTAGCTGAAAATCAAGTTTCTTTAAGAGGTTCTTAAAGATTATCCTAACTACCTCCCTCTTAAATGAATAATGTTTGTTTAATTTATTCAAAAGAGTAGGTGGATGATAGCTACCTAGGGGCGGGTATGTATACCGCTACTGAGAGTATGGTTGAGGAGGAGGCAACAAAGGCTATGGAGGCTACTGTGGTAGCCGATAAGATGGGCTAGGTTGTGGTAAAGGAGGTGGAAGTGACGGCTATTGAGCTCGAGATTTCTCATACTGATCTCTGGCTAGTTGCTTCCCCTTATCCAATGTTGCTACTGCCCCTGGCTTCTTTTTATAGGCTTTTTGCGACTTTGGCTTTAATGACTGATCTTAAAAAGGCAACTGTTTAGCCTCTTCTTATAGACTAGCCGCCTTATTGATTAACTTCTCAAATGTCTTAAGGGTGAAACCTTTAAGCATGAAGACGACCGGGACATAAATATTCTTTAGTAGAATTTCAATAGCATATTATTCAGACAACTGTGGTTTGCATTTCATGTATAAATTATGCCATTTAAGAATATAATCAATGAGAGACTCATAGGGGGTGTTATTGAGTTACAATGAGATCGCCCACAGTTACCCTTTGTTGAGCTCTAGCAAATCTCTTAACAAAGAGTTGCTCCGACTCAGCAAAAGTCTTCACTGAATCATTGGGAAGTTTAGCATACCAATTAAAAGCTATGCCTACTAAACTACTAACAAAGCGATGGAACAATAATGCATCGTTGCCACCAGCATTGCAACAGTTGGCCCTGAAGTGTGCAATATGTTGGCTAGGGTTCCCGCTACCATCAAACTTTTGAAAGAAGGAGGAATAAAACTCTTAGGATATTGCATAGCATCGAATTCCTCTGGGTAGGGTCTACCCTTTGGAATTAATGAACCACCTTGGGCTTGCGCCAGTGCTTCTTTCACTTGTTGTTCAACCATGAGTTTAATATCTTTTTCTTGTATGGAGGTACTATCCTACCTTCTGTAAAGCTAGTGCGCCACATCTGTGGGGAACTCTTGGGTTGATCTAGGACATGCAATAACCCAGGCAGACCAGTCTCCATAATGGTAGGCCATACTACTGGAGCTTAATTCTGAGGTGCTAGAATTATCGCTAACAAATCTTTAATTCTCTTTCCCATCTTATCAATCTGCTCATCTTTTTGCTTGAGTTGTTGAAGGAGGTGTTGGGTCGAATAGGCTGTATCATCTTGTTCGACCGTAACACCTTCTGAACTATGATGATCCTGAAGGAGGAAATCTCTAGTATCAACCATATGCACCTCTGTCGAGTCTTCCAACAAATCATCTTCATTGGGGTCAAAGCTAACTTTCTCCTCTTTGAGGTCAGACCAATCATACTTTAGGATTTCTTTCTTTATAGTGAGATACTATGCTAAGATATCATCCAAGGAGTGGTCCAACTATGTAGGCACAAATGCTCGTGGCTGATTGGTCATGGGATCATGCTCATGAATGGAGATACATTTAACCTCCCCTGCTACTAGAGTGCTAACCCTGTGAGGTCTGCGCTCATTAGAGGACACGTGCTCATGGTTGTCAACTTCTATGGGTGGAGTGCTACCCCTAGGGGGATCTATTACCATGGGGACAATAGAATTGTCTCCTTCTCCCTCTATCATTGCTATATTTTTTATTGGTTTGGGTGATGGTGGTGGTGGTACAACTACGATGCTACGAGGTCACCGCTCCCTCTTCACCGCAACTAAAGTGGGAGGTCAAGCAAGAGAACTTGCCCTTACCTCAGTCGATGATGTAAATGAAGCGAGATCCCTTGTCTATAGCCAGATCACCAGTGGGGATTTCTTCTCCCTTGATGATGCTCTCATGGATTTGGGTGAAACTGTAGAAGATGGAACCTGCACTGGCGATGGTGGACATGGAGTAAAGCACTGTGATGGAGACAACACCGACTACCTCTGTGCAGGGGCTCTCCTCCCATAATGGGTAGTACCAGCCAATACAATAATATAAATGTGACCGACGCGGATAGCACATTGATTAGGGAAATCTATGAGGGTGGAGGCTACTAACTGTCTGGCATATCTTTGTCTCTCTCTACTAGTAATGTGAACTAATACTCAGGCCTCTCTGGCCCTCCCCTAGCAGATTTGGTTGCCTACACTATGAGGAATAACTGATCATAGATCAAACTAGGCATTGGACTTTGACCATCAATAAGACCTACTGACTTGGCGTAAAACTATCATGAGGCTAGCATATGACCTTCTCCTATCTTTGACAGGTGTCTCATAATGAATTAGAGGTGGAGGTGATATTGTAATCCTCTTGACTTCTTCCTCTCCTTCAGAACCAGAAAGGGGATGGAACCTGTTCTGAGTAAGCAAAGGAGAAACCACCCTGGGCGACCCCTCTTTTTTAATGTGAGACAATGTCTCCATCTCCTTGGCAATGTACACATGATGCCACTTGATCTTGCGGCTCCTATTATGGTGCTAGATTAGACTAGGTGGAGCAGTACGAGAGCTAGACCCTTCCTGAAGGGTAGGGGGACTATCCCTGAAGCCAGGGTAGCCTTCCCCTTAGAAGATGCCAATGAGTGAGTCTTGACACTTGGGTAGTCTTGGGAACAACCTGAGCCTTGTAACTGGCTTATAGAAACTTTTATCACCTTCCTCTTCAATGAGGGAAATTCATAATTTGAGGGCATCTCAATATGGATGACTGGCTTTTGCCTATCCACCACATCCTTACTGATAGTGGTGAGGGTTTCCCCCTCACAACTAATCCTAGCCCCCTCAAATCCTCAGCCAAAATGTATCAGATGAGCAAAATCAATTTGGGGGAGGCTGGTCTGATCCAAGGCCAAATCCATCCCAAAGGAGAAGGTGAACACATACTTTTAGGAATCCATTTATACTTTTTGCTAAGAAAATCTAGGCTAGAAACTAAGCTGAAAATCTGTAATTGTTAAAAATAAACTCAAATCAGATTTTTTTTTCCTTGGTATTATGCTGACTTTTAAAATTTGATTTAGAGTTTGAACTCGCACTCAACAATTTGAATGTGTTAAGTGGGGCTCATTGAATTTATGAGATATTTTTGAATAAATTGAAGGAGAGATTTTGAGTTCATTTGAGTTTAGAACCCACTTTCAACAAATTTGTGTATATTGAATGGGTTCAAAAATTTTGGATAGACTTTTGATGCTTTCATTGGTTCATATTTGAATTTTATTTTATTTTTGGGGACCCTTTATTTAACAAATTTGAGTATGTTAAAATAAAGGATCAATTGATTTTATTTTAGATTTGATTTTGGTGTTACTCATTTAGCAAATTTAGGTATGTTTAATAAGATATTTGAAAACAATTTTCTTTTTGCTTATTTGCCCATGATATATATCATGTGTGAATATTGAAATGAAATCTTTACTTAGCAAATTTGTGTATGCTAAACAAAGCCCAAATGTATTTTATTTTTATTATTGGTTTTTGAAAATGGGATCTTTACTTAGCAAATTTGTATGTGCTAAATAAATCCCAAATGTGTTTGATTTTCATTTTGATTTTTAAAATGTGATGTTTACTTAGCAAATTTGTGTATGCTAAATAAAGCCCAAATGTGTTTGATTTTTTTTGTTCTGGTTTTGAAAATGGGATCTTTACTTAGCAAATTTGTGTATGCTAAATAAAGTTCAAATGTGTTTGATTTTTGTTTTGATTTTTGAAAATAGGATCATTACTTAGCAAATTTGTGTATGCTAAATAAAGCCAAAATTTGTTTTATTTTTATGTTTCAGTTTTGAAAATGTGATCATTACTTAGCAAATTTGTGTATGCTAAATAAAGTCCAAAATGTGTTTGAATTTTTTTTTATTTGTGTTATTTTTGAAAGGGGGGATTTTTGTTTAACAAATATGGTGTGTTAAATAGAATCCAATTTATTTTCAATTTTCTTTTTGAAAGATGAAACTCATATTTGACAAATTTGGGTATGTCAAATGAAATTCCAATGTATTTTGATTTTCATGATTTTTTTGCAAAGGAGATTTCCATTTAACAAATTTGGGTTTATAAAATGGAAGTCAATCATTTTTTATTTTCAAAGATGAAATTTTTGTGTGTGATTATTTCTTTTTTAAAAGAGGAAAATTCTAACTTATCACATGTGGAATGTGCTGAGTGGACTGTCAAATGGTGTGATTTTATTTGAAAATGAAAACTCCAGTCAACAAATTTGGGTTCGTTTAATGATGATGCTTATTTTTAAATTTGTGCTTTTTGAAAAAGGAAAGAAACTCCAACTCTACTATATATATAGAATAAATTGGGTGGAGTTTTAATTTTATCATATGATTTTATTTGGAAATGAGATCTTCATTCAATAAATTTGAGTACATTGAATGAGGATGTTGATTTTTTTAAAACATGTGCTTTTGAAAAGGAATAAACTCCAACTTCAACATATATGAGATATATTGAATGGATTTTCAATTTTATGAAATGATTTTATTTGTAAAAGAGATATTCATTCAATAAATTTGGGTATATTGAATGAGTATGTTGATTTTTTTTTAAACATGTGCTTTGAAAATGAAGAAACTCTATCTTCAACATATGTGAGATATATTGAATGGAGTTTCAATTTTATGAAATGATTTTATTTGGAAATGAAACATTTATTCAATAAATTTGGATATGTTGAGCGAAGATATTCATTTTCAAATATGTGTTTTTTGAAAAGATGATTTTTTTTTTTTTTTTTGGTTTTGAAAAGAACCTACATGTAACAATCCCGAGGATTGTTAGATGGGGTCAAGTTATATATTTTGTGCAAATTTTTGTGCAAGTATTTTATTATGTAAACTTTTGGGAATGTGCTTTTGAAAAGTGATATTTTTATAAAGGATTTATTGTTTCTTTATTTGTATAATAAACCTCACCTTACCATGGAGATGGTAAGGAGGTTCAATAAAGTTTTTAGTCATCTCTTTTGATTAAATTTTATTTTTGCCTATTGGGGGATCCAACGGGGGTTTTAAGACCTACATGGTGTGAGGTTCTAAAACCTAAAGGATGTTGGCTAGATTAGCTTAAGAATGGAATGAGCTAAGTGCCAACAGAAAAGAAGGATAGTCTTGGACTCATATGAAATACAAATCCACTATCAATACTTAGAGATAACGATCATTTACCAAATATGGAGAGAGGAACCTTCCCCAGCGGAGTTACCAAAAAAATCTGTGGTGTTTATTTTTGTTGATGTGAGACACCACACAAACATTAAAAAATGATCGGGTATGACATTAAAAAATAATGCACTATCTCAAAAGGTAGAAATCACCACCCTATAATGGACTTAATCACCTAATAAGGACTCCTAAGGCATGATGGGTCTTCGAATGTATCAGAGATCTTTCTCCTACTTTACATGGAAAAGTAAAGTAGGGTTTATAATAAGCCGAATTTGTTAAGTTCCCTATGGAGGTAAGCCCACAGTTAATTACATCCTAAGGAATGGGATTCCTTAAGAATACTCTCGATTAAGGTAAATGATCATTGTATATAAATATTTCAAATCTAGGACTATCAATCAATTGATTAATTTTAGGAACTCAAGTGAGATAGAGCAAAAGGAGAGAGTTATTATCGAAACCAAAGGGAGATGAGTAGGGGATGTCCATGATACTAGGAAGCCTAGTAGGCACCCCAAAATATGCTATGGTTAGGTTTTATATTTTTGAAATTGAAGGGAATTATATGTTTGAGTTGAATTTTTATTAGAAATCTAAGGCTTATAATTCCACAACACAAGATTATAGAAATGCCAAAGAGGTGAGGATTTATGCTTATAGCCTTAAAGAGAAATAGCAATGTTAGATCCTAAATCTAGGGAGTTCTGGCGAGGGCCAAAGCATGGAATAAATATAAGGCAAACATGGGTATATGATTTATCTCCACAAGAGAGGATGAACCACTCGACTGTTAGACTTACAATAGCCTAGAGTGACAGCCAACTAACTCCCCCTACAATTTAAAATACATGTAGGCAAGTCTTATGCTTTGCAAGATGGCTAAGCTGTTATTTATTTAGAAAGGAGACTAAGTCCTTAAACTCACTCCCTAAGAGACTAGATCATGAGGGAGCATGACTTCATGACTTAATATAATGTAAATTTTGTCAAGTTTTATTTTTGATTTTTGGACATTTTTATTTGACATGGGGTATAGGATTTCATATGCCTAATGCATGAGAAAATTGGTTATGGGCCAAAATCAGAAAGAAGAAGGTGTGTTTCCACCATGGCTCTCAAAGGTCAAGCAATTTTCTCTGGCAAAGGTGGAAGCCCTCCATTAGCAAAAGTGGGACAATATGATTTATGCATGATATGAGACATACAACATCCAACTAAGGGGTTGCTAAATCTTTTATTGTCTTGATTTATGTCATTGGCTTTAGGTGAGGTTATGAATTATTTAGTTTTAATTTTGAGTTGATTAATTAGATAAAAAAATTATTTTCCCCTAGGAGCCTAATCGCATCCAAGCCAATCAACAATCATCAAACAATTAAGAAACTAGGAAAATTATGCCATCCTAATTATGCAATTATAAACAAAACATCAATCAATTTATAAAATTAGCGTAAAAGAATAAGAGGTCGATGTGGTGGGTTCCACCCACCGCAAACCAAAAAAAAATGGGTACAGCTTTACCCTTATACAACTTGGATTATAAATGAATAATTAAATTTATGAAATGATAAGTGTTATGGGGGTCTTCATTCTTCATCCTCTATTCTCCACTCCTTATCCTTCATTTTGATTTGCTCCATTTATTTCTTTCTTTTGGTTTGACTTGGGATATAGTTTGCTCCAAGGCCTCACATGGTATATAAAACATGGTCATATAACCAATGTTCACCTTAGTCACCATAACACATATTCTAATCCTAATGCAAAAATTACATTAAAAGGAAGGAAAGTAAATCTAGATACACCTACAAAATAAATGTTAGCTAAACACACCATACAATCCAATCAGTTATAAAAATAATTTAGACTTAGTACCCCACACATGGGTAACTAAGCCCACCTATCCTAGTTTAAATTATACTTAGAGGTATAAGCAGCCTGCACAACAAACGCCCCTTAAGCACAATCCCCTACTGAAGACATGATTAGGCTAAGATTGACCTATCATCTAGTCTACACATATACACCCTAACATCCAGCCTAAAATATTACACCACAAAATAAAATCATGCATCAAACCATGCACCACTCTAACATAAAGCTAGAAGTGGTGACTTAGTCTACTGTGTGTGCCATTTAAGGCTTGTGTGGCTTGTCCTAGCTAAGCTTTAAGGTTGGAATTTTCTAAGTGTGAGAAGTTTAATGTAGATGGTGGTTTCATTTTAAATGATTTAGTTGGCTTATCAATTTTAATTGGTGATTTAATTTGGTTTGAATGTACCTACACTTAGCAACTAAATGTCATGAAGACAAGAAAATAGAAGAGATTTTTCTTTCATCCCTACCTTAAAACATTTCTAAGGTAGATTCACTAATAAATTTCATTTAGTGAATGATTTATTATGTATTGTAATTAACCCTAAGTTTAGATTCTTTCTAAATAGTCCTATCCAATAAGAAAGGCCTCTTAGGATTAGTTAGGGTGGATTACTATCACATAACAAACACCCATTCATTTCTTTCCACCATGTATACCCTGCATATGAATAATCCTATGCATACCTATACATGCAATGAAAATATTAGCACACTCTGATGATGAATGCAAAGAGATGTGGTTTGAAAATCTGGATATTCCATTAATGCATGTCTTTGTTATGTAGAAAAGAGGGATTCTTTTATCCATTAGCTAAATGTACATCTATATGTATAAAAGTTGTAAGTCACACCATTGTTTTCTACACCAGGGGAGTAATGTACAAGACCTACTTGGGGCTACTTAAAACCTCGCAGCTACGGGATATCCAGACTGATATACCACTTTTCTTAAATACATGTAAATGTATAAAAAGAACCAAATGGATAAAGACTCATGCAAGATATTATGTTTGATTTGGTTGTAAGATTTACATGTGTAATATGATGGTCCTTCCTAAGTCTTAATATAGAGATGCATAGGAATAAATTTAGGCAAGTGTTGTGTTCTTTTCAAATGAACTATACACTTGTAAATCCTATGTGAATCCATGTTAAGAGAAGGAAAGAGAACTTCATAATACACATCTTATCCTATCATCACAAGAAAGCTTATAAATATTTATAACTAGCAACACTTCATTTATAATCTTTGATTTATAAATCTTGAAAAATAATTTTTGGTTTAATAGTAGTAATAGCCACTCATATTCTTAATTTTAGCCAACACATGCAATTTTACATAAAAGGAAACATTTTCTTTAAATAATTTTTAAAGGAAATGAATGCATGATTTCATATGGCCAACAATATTTAACATGATTGGAAAGAAATAAAGGAATGTAAGCATATGACTTCATTAACCATAATTAATTCCTATGGATAATTCTATAAAATAAGATCATTTAAAATGAATCAAAATTATTTAAGGAGATTTTTATTTTTAAATTTGATTTGACTTAGGAAATGTAAAAAGGGCTTGCTAGTCCTAACCCATTCCCCCATGTGTGAATTGGTTTGGTTTAATTTAGAATAATTAGTTTGATTTTATGTTTTGATTAGGTTAAGGTGTGAATTAAATCTATTAATTACCCCTTACCTATACCACTTTAACATAATTATCCAAGTAATTATGAGCCAACATATGATATGCAACCACATAAAAATTAAATTAGCAATGCACCTAAGAAATAAAGGGGCCTAATGCAATTGGCTCATAATTATTGGTTAATTAAGCTAAAGGGTATAATTAAGTACTTTTATAACCCCCCTACACATGTAGTTTGATTATAATTTTCTTTAAAATTTTCTTAGGTTATTGAACACCTAAGAATCTACCCAAGAATTGAGTGATTAAGTTTTGAAATGATTTGGTTTTGAGTTTGATTAATTAAATTGTTTAATGAAGTGATTAAGACATTAATTAGTTGTAAATTGATTAAGTGTTATTCTAATGAAATAAACTTAGTAGTAAAGATTGAAAATGAGGTCTTAATCTCATTCATTATGTCCATTCATAATTCCATGATGATTAACAAGCTTAATTAATGAATTGATCACTATTTAACATATTAATTAATCATTTAATTAATTAAGAAAATGATTAAGAATGAAACAAGTAATTCTCCTGATTAATCAAGTAATAAATTCTAAGAAAATTATGGGAGGCAGAGGTCATCCCACTAACTAATCTTAAAAAGTTTGGAGTTAATTGCTAGATTAATTAGAGAGTAATTAGCTTAATTATATTTCTAGTAAAACTCAAGCTGAGTTAAAATCACTATTTAAAATTAATTAATTTTAATTTATCTATTATTCTCCTCTGAATTATCTTTAAAATGAGTGTTTATTTATATTTTTTTGGATTTTTTTTACAAATAGTTATGAATTTTGGAAGTTTCACCATTAAAATTGGATTAATTAAGCCTAATAAAACTCCTAATCTCATCGGGCCACATGGCGGCTGACATGGCGTGCTTTTCATGTGGCATGATGGGATAGGTTATTTAAGTTATCACATCCATCAGCTGAGTCATCTGGCGATGAACACGTCTTCTCTACGGGCCATCCGATCAAAGATCGGATGGTCGAGATCAATCCCGTAGTTTAAGAATGAATTAGGAGGGATTTAGCATGATCTGATCACAGTTGTCGATTCCAATCATGTGAAATGGACGATGTGAGATCCTTCTCCTTCACGAGCGACTAGAGATGAACAATGTTTATCTTTTCTTGTTCAATTCGAGCTCACCTGAGCTCGAATTGGGATCAAAATGATCCCACACCTTCAGAAGGAGGGGGATGCACATCCAACGAAAAAAATTGCATGGGATGAGAATTCCCTTCAAAAAGGACCTACCAAATTTTTCTATGGCTATAATTTCAAGCGATTACCTCATCGGAGGCTATCATCAGTGCTTCCAATGGAGGAGGTAGCTTCGTCTAGAAGAGATGAAGCCCTGTTGATGGAATCTAGCCTTGGTTTGAAGTAGTTTGCTCAGTTGACCAAGCTCCCCTTCAACAGTGATCGACCGTGGCTTGGAGACTTGGGAAACTATTTGATTGAGCTTGATGAGATCTAAGGATGGTGTGTGTAAGGTTAATTTGATTTTGGTTGAGAATTGAATGAGTTAGGTTTGGAATTCATTTCCCTTGTTTCAGCTTTGAGTAAAACCAAAAATGAAAAATGAGGGAGCTCGAGAACGGCATGGAAAATCTTGGGGAGGCTTCGATTCAACATCTCTAGCTCTGAGGAAATGATTTCTTATTGTTTGAGTGAGAATGAGAGGGGGTATATCTCCCCTTCCTTAGATCGAACGATGAGAGGTTGATTTGCCATTTTGGCTTAATGGCTTGGATTAGAGGCACGGTTTGAGCTGCAAAATATCCCACATGGGTCATTTTGGGTAGTGGAGTGAGGGAGAGTGATTGCCCATGTGAGTGGTGAGTGGATTTGGTGATCCAAGTGTTCAAATGCCATTGAGGAGGCCAATTTAGCCTTGCCTTGGGTCATGGCCGACCCAAGCTCATTGGGTCATGTTCACCACCATCCTTGGTGCCCATATGGAATAATATAAGGATGCCAAGTGGCCATAAGAAAGAAATGACCAAATTCCAAGTGAATTTGTTCATAGGATACCCTTTGACCTAAGGGCAAAGTGGTCATTTGGCTATGATTTTGATTTGTGCAGATTTGAAATGATTTAAAATGGGTTGGGCCAAATTTCAAGTGATTTGAAGTTCATTTGATTTGATTTGGCTCAATTTGACCCATTTAGGTCAAGTTGGGTCAAATTGGGTTAGGTTGACCAATTAGTCAAATTAGGTCAAACCATTAGTTAAGTCAAGTTCAAATGATCATTTGGAGCCTATGGGTATCATTGGTTTGGTTCAATTTGGTTTAGATTTAGTTTTGGTTCATTTAGGTCCATCTGGGTCAAATGGGTCAAGTTGACCAATTTGACCCATTTGACCCAATTGGGTTAGGTCATGGGTTGGTTTAGGCTTGGTTGATCATTTGAAATATATTGCAAGCTTTAGTTTAAATCAATTTTGGTTTGGTTTAATTTTAAGTTGATTTTAGGTCAAGTTGGGTTTATGGTCAATTGGGCTAGGTTGGGTCTAATTTGTTAATTGAAGCTTTGGACAAGTTCAACAATCAATTTAGAATGAATTTGACCCATTGGTTACAATCAATTTTGCTTAGATCAAGATTTGACCCATTTTGACTTTTTAGGTCAATTGGGGTCAACTTAGGTCAAGTGGCCAATTAGGCTTGGTTTGGCTCAATTCATGGCTTGATCAAGTTCAATCATTGATTATGGATTGGTTCAGATCAATGGCTTCAATCAATTTGGCTTATAGTGAATTTTGGCTTGTTTAGGTTTCATTTGGGCTAAGTGTTGACTTGGTCAAAGGCTAGTTTTGACTTTGGTTTGACCCAATTTGAGTGATTAATCATTCTAGGATGATTGTTGATCACAATGTGAGGCTTAGATGGGCTTAGTTCAATCCAATTTGGGTTGGATTAGAATTTGGCTCAAAAAGGTCTTTTAGGTCACTTTGGGTCAAGTGAGCCTAAATTGGTCAATTGGCTTGATCAAGGCTTGATTCAAGTTTAGTTGAACTCACATATAGAGTTATGATGGAAGTATAAATCCAATTGCAAGTGATTTGGAGTCAAATGGGTTGTGGTTCATTTGACAATTTCAAGTCAAAAGGGACGAACATGGGTTTGACTTATTTTTGGTTTGGTGATTGTAGTTTATGTTTATATTTGGGCATGTGATTGAAGGAGTGGCTGTTTGAAGAGAAAATTCAAGGGTTTGGATTGATTTGAGAATGATTTTGCTAGGTTCAAAGATTTGTCTTGAAAGGGTATAAATTGGATTTTTGTTTAACTTTGGATTTAGTTTTGGTTATTTGAATTTATACTTCATTTATATTTATGAATATAAATGAAAATATAAATGGGTTATAAGAAAATTATTTGAGTTTGGAGTGATTTGGATTTGGTTTGGGCTAAATCCATATGATGAAATTAAAGGGCTTAGGAAGGATTCTAGGATTTGAATTCAATCATGGGTTTCAATCATTTAATTTGGATTTGATTCAAGATTTGAATTTTGGAATTTGGATTTGAATTTTGATTTGAATATGGATTTGAATTTGAAGTTTGATTTGAAAGAAGAAAGTAAGGATTTGGTTCAAGCTATAGGGTAGGCAAGTTTTCCTAAACCCCTAAGGCATAACTTAGTCCTATGGCTAACTCTTCTAAGTCTTTAGGATTAGGAGTGTTCACCTAATCATTAGAAGTGTCTTAAGACTAAGGAACTATTAGTGTATAGAGGGTTCCTATGTCTAAGATGAAGAAGTTGAAAGTTCACTCCAAAAGTGAGGTCAACACATGCCTATCTTAGATCTTCAAAATTGATGTATGTGCGGATTTGAATGTTCTTCCCTTTGATTGGGGATGATGTTGGGTAATCATGATAGTGTCTTTCTTCTTCAAACTTTGATCCTTTTCTTGGTTCTAATGTTTGCATCAAAAGTTGTAAAATATGAAGAGCAATAGGTTCAATTTTGAGCTTGCAAACTTCTACCTTTGGGGAAATATTAGGCACTTTATTATGGTCTTAGATAAAGCGGTCTTTAAACCACAAAAGTAACCTAACCAAGTCGTTGGCATTTTCCAATTGACTTATCATATATGGATGTTGGGAGGGTGGGAGGACCCTCTTTATGTTCTGAGGTTAATTTCTTGAAACTTATTGGTTAATGATCTAATTTTTCTCCTCAACTTTAGAGAGTACATCCTCTACTTGAAAGTATTTAGATTTATTTAAGCAAAGTAGGTAGACTAGGAAGAAGATGATTTTATTACATCATTTGAAGGTTTATCTAAAACTATTGAATCCTCTTTCGAGCTTGAAGAAAGAGACATGAAGTGAAAATTCGAAATCTCATAATATATTTTTTTGCTAGAGGTTAGGAGCAACTCTTGACTTCCAATCTTATAATAATATCATGAGATAGCAGAATTGGAGTCAATGAGCTCATATACTTACCAAGTTTCTAGTCATATACTACACGAATCATCCTTTTGGAACTTTTTTTTTGCTATCTAACTCTAGAGACTTGTCAAAATTTGACTCAAAAGTTATTTTCTATATTCTTTTTCTCTCTTTTTCGCTTTAATTTACACCTTGTACACATGATTTATCTTTTGAATTCCAAATCAATGTGTATTATTGGTGTTTTACTTTTTCTCTTTTTTTTTTCTCTCCTTTTTTTGAGTCTTTGTTTATATTGTGTTCTCTGGAGGAGATTACTTGTCTTTCTTTTCCATAGGATATTCTATGTTAGGTATGACTTGAGGAGGTTGCCACTAACTAAGCAAGGAAGAATCAAGCACTTTTCTATCTCTTTAGAGAATGTGAGAATGCACTTATTATTTAGCTTAGTCGGCACCTTTGCAAGATAGTTTAGGACCTTAAGATTAACCATCAGAACAGTTAATGCCTTTATTTTGGATTGTGAGGTGTATCTTAAGAAGGATTTAGAATTTGATTATTTCCAATGACTGGTTTGCTTCTTCTTGTGGTGTTGATCAAAGTGGTAGGACCTTGCCACTGTAACAATTGACTTCTACGATATCTTCTAAAAGAGAGGTAGAATTGATATCTATTTACTCTTTTATGTTCCCAAAGTTTATCCCATTAGACCTTCAAAATTTGATGATTCTAACTCTTTAACAATATTGACACCATGAAAGCTTAGAATGGGGCTATCTCTACCCGAGTTGGAATCATTAAAGGCATGATTGCTATTTTATGGACTACGATCATTATTATGATTTTCATTTTGAGAGTTGAGAATTAGGATTCAATTCATTTGAGTCATACTTATCTGAAATAAATAATACATACTCAAAATCCTTATCAATTTCATTCTTGGACCATGAAGGAACCTCTATAGCCTTTCTCCTTTAGGGTGAAAATCCACATCTTGGTTTTAAGTTGAATTCCATCATAAAGTTTTTATTAACCATAACTATATGATCGATAATAGTGAATATTGCATTATCATAAGTCATCTTAAGATTTTCAAGCTATATGTCAAATATGATTTAGACATTCTTGATATATTTAAAGAATTTGGACCCACACTCATCAAATTTGAATATGATAAGGGGCTTCAAATAATTAGATCTTGATTTGGAGAGATTTGAAGTGAATTTCTTTGGAACCTCACTAGTCAAATGTTGATATGACTGTAGGTTCAGAGCTCTTTGACTGTGACTTAAGAAATTTTGGAACCTTACTTTTCAAATGATAGTAGGTTCAAAAATTTAACCTTTTTTTGCCATTGTTGTTTGATTTTGATTTTGGAATAGAACTCTCATTTAACAATTTTGGGTATGTTAAATGGGATTGGCTATTTTTGTTTGAAAAAGGGTTTTGATATTTATTTTTGAAGAAGAGGTTTTAATTAATTTAATTTTGATTTTGAAAAAGGAACTTTCACTTAACAAAATTGGGTACGCTAAGTGGGGTTCAAATAATATTATTTTGAAAGGGATTTGAAAATTTTTGGAGAAAATATTTTTGTCTTTGTTTAATTTTGATTTTAAAGAGAGAACCTCCATTTAACGAATTGGATTATGTTAAATATGGTTCATATGTTTTTTATTTTGAAAGGGATTTTGAAATTTTTGTAAAAGATATGTTTTTATTTTACTTTGAAATTTATTGAAATTTTGTTAGGCATGGGATGAACCTTGATTCACCAATCTAGTGGTAAGAGGTTCTAAATTTTATGCTTGGTTATTTTTCTTTTCTTTAGTTAATTTATTTTTACCTATTGGGGGACCAATAGGAGTTTTAAGACCTAAATGGAGTGAGGTCCTAAAACCTAAAGGATGTTGGCTAACTTTTCTTAAGGATGAAATAAGCTAAGTGCTAATAGAAATAAAGATAGTCTTGGGCTTATATAAAATATAAGTTCACTATTGATGCTTGGAGGCAATAATTGCCTACTAAAAATGGACAAAGGAACTTTCCTCAATGGAGTCGCTAGAAAAATCTGTGGTGTTTATTTTTAGATATGAGACATGACGTAGATCTTAGGGGGTACTTATTGAAGTGATCGGGTACATTAAATTATGATGCACTATCTCAAAAGATGAAAATCATTACCCTATAATGGACCTAATCACCTAATAAGGACTCCTAAGGCATGATGGGTCTTCGAATATACCAGAGATTTTTTCCCTACTTTACATGAAAAAGTAAAGCAGGGTTTACTTTAAACTAGGTTCGTTAAGTTCCTTATAAAGGCAAGCCACCATAGTTAATTACATCCTAAGGAATGTGAATTCCTTAGGAATACTCTCGATTAAAGTAAAATTAAAGTCTCCAAATATTTCAAAGCTAGACTATTAATAAATTGATTATATTAAAAAATCAAGTGGAATTGTTCAAGGAGAAGACTTATTTTCAGAAGCCAAAAGAGAATAAGTGGGAAATGCTCGTGATACTAGAAACCCTAGTGAGCATTCCAATCTATCTTATGGTTGGGCTTTATGTATTTGAAATTGAAGAGAATTATTTATTTGAGTTAAAATCTTATTAGATTGCTAGAGCTTATAATCCATCAACATAAGATTGTGGAAATGCCTATGAGGTGAGAATTTATGCTTATAGTATAGAAAAGAACTACATGAGATCCTAAATCTAGGGAGCTTTAGTATAAGATAAAGCATGACCTAAATCTAAGCAAAGATGTGTATAAGGTTTACCTCCATAAGAGAGAGTAAACCACTCGACTACTAGGCTTTTAACTGTCTAGAGTGGCTGCCAGCTAACAACTCCTATGATTCAAAACCATGTAGTCTAGTCTTATGAAAGTGCAAGATAGTTGGGTTGTTATTTAATTTGAAAGATATTAAAGTCTTTAAACCCACTCCCTAAGTGACTAGAGTATGAGTGGTATGAGTAATGACTTAATCTACAAATGCAAATCTTTTCAAATTTTATTTGATTTTTGACACTTCATTTTGACAAAGGCTATAGGATTTCTTATGCCTAAATGCATGTTGAAAATAGGTCATGGGTTAAGTTAACTAGAAGAAGGTGTTCTCCACCATAATGGATGCCCTCACAGGTCAAGCATTCCTCTATCGTGTAAGGATGGAGATCCTTCATGTTCAAGAGAGGAAGAATAAGCATGCATGTTGTGAGATATTCAACCATTCAGCTAAGGGGTTGCTAAATCTTTTAATTATCTTGTTTAATGCCTAAGCTTTATGGTGGGGTTATGAGTTATAGAAAATTTTAGTTATGAGTTATAGTTGGGTAGAAAATGTATCCTTTCCTAAGAGCTTAATCGCATCCAAGCCACACATTCAAACATCATACATTGAAAAAATTAAGAAAAGTATGCCATTTCTGTTGCGCAAACTAAACATAACATCATATAATTTTATCACATTAACATAAAAGAAAAAAAGATCGGTGCGGTCGGGTACCACCGTACAACCCGAAAAGAAAAATGGGTAGCCTAGATCTACCCTTGTACAACCCGGTATATAAAATAAAAATTATATTTTACAAATGATAAATGTTGTGGGGGTGTCTTCAAATCTTCAAGTCTTCATGTCTTCTTCATATCTTCATATCTTTTCTCCTTTGATTTGGTAGGCTTCAAGGAATCACATGGCACCCCAGGACTAAGCCTTCTGGCCAATGCTCATCCTAAACCCCAAAAGCGCTAATCCTAATTCCTAACGCAAAATTACATTAAAAATAGAAAAAATAAATCTAACTACACCTGCAAATAGAATTTAGCTAAACATACATACAATCTAAGCAGTTATATTTATAATTTGGACTTAGCACATCACATATGGGTAACCAAGCCCACTTGTCATAACTTGGATTATGCTTAGGGGCTTAAGAAACCTGCAAAGAGAATATTTATATTTATTTTTTTAGCGCCCCTTAAGCATAACTCCCTACAAAAAATATGATTAGGCTAATCATGGCCTACCATCTAGTCTACGAAATATACACCCTAACATCTAGTCTAAAATAATACATCACAAAACAAAATATACATCACACCATGCACTGTCCTATTTTAAAGCTAGAAGTGGTGACTTAATCTAATGTGTGTGTATTAAGGCTTGTGTGGTATATCCTAACTAGGCATCATGGTTAAGATCTTCTAAGTGTGAAAGGATGTTTAGTCATAAGAGGTTTATATCACTTTAGGTGGTTTAATTGATTTGAGAATTTTACTTAATGTTTTATTTTGCTTCATATGCCTTACACTTAGCAACTAATTGTTATAAAGAGAGGAAAGAGAATTGCTCTCTTTCATCCCTACCCTAAGCCACTTTCTAAAGCATATTAATTTAATTTGTTCTATTTAGTGAATGACTTATTACACATTTTAAATTAATCCTAAGTTTATGTTCACTTTAAATGATTCCATTCAATATGAAAGGCATCTTAAGATTAATTTGATTGAATTACTATCACATGATATATATTTAATCATTCCTTTCCATCACATGTAACATGCATATGATTAAATCCTAAGTATACCTACACATACAATACATTTTAGCACACTTAAATGATGGATGTGAACATGTACATTTAAAGTTTATATTTTTTATTTGATTGAATTATTTCATCATATTAATTTAAAGCTCTATCCAAACTCTTATACAAAAATACATAAGGATGAAATTAAATGGGTACGTGCCATTGTTAAACCGGGGAAGTGAGGTAATCAAATGACCTCCTTGGGGCTAGCTAAAGCCTCGTATTCCTGGGATGTCCAGACTATATACCCATTTGCATTCAAACATATGTAAATTTAAATATATGAATGTAGGAAAGGAAGCTTCCAACTATATGACTAGTTGATTCAATCATTTAGCCAATGATGAATGCATGTAATTTTAGTAGAAAAGAGAGATTTTCATCCTTTACCCACATATGCACACAAATGTAAAGAGAAAGGAGCAAGTACGTGCCTTTGTTAACCAGGGAAGTGAGGTAATCAAATGACCTCCTTGGGGATAACTAAAGCCTCGTATTTTCGGGATGTCTAGACTATATACTTTACTATCTCACTATATATGAATGTATATATTGTTGACCTTATTTTTGGGATGAGGTTAATTTAGCAATTAGGAGATCCTAATCTCAAATAGGATTTTCTTAATTCAATGCCTAGTGACCTAGGGAAGTCACCTTGGGTTGGATCTAACCTGTTTAGCTCAGGTAGGATCAACTCAAGCATCTAATATAAATCAATTCAAATAAATCAACAAAATAAACTAGAAAGTCAAAATTAAATCTAAAGTCAAATTTAGTCAACCTAGGTTTGACTCAGGTGGGACCCACTTGATCAAAAGTCAACCACCAAAAATATGGTCAAATTAAATCATTCTAAACATTCCAAATGATTAAATAAATATGTTTGATCATAAATATAAAGAGTTTTGAATTCATTTTGTACTAAAATGGGTGAATTAGACCACTTAGTTTAAAATAACCTAAATGGGTTTTATTGGATTCAAACCTCAATTAAATTGAAATAAACTCAAATTAATCATTTAAAATCATTTGGGATTAATAATCAAACATAATCTAATTCACCATTGAATATGATTAGGCCAAATGGGTCATTTGACCCAATTGAAATCAAACATAACCCATTAACCCCACTTTGGGTCAAATGGGTTTACATCAAAATATAATTGAAATCAAATGAAAATAGCCACTCCAATTCATCCCATGCACATGATCAAGCATGATTGGAGTTCAAATATATTCCAACTAAGTCAAATTGGTCATTTGACTTTAGTTGGAACCAAATTTAATCTATTTATGTTAAATGAGTTAATATGAAATGTAATTCACATTCAATTAAAAAAATGAAATGGGAAATGCAATTCACCATTAAATCAATAAAAAAATAGAAAATAAAATAAAATAAAATAAATAATAAAAGAAATGAAGAAAAGAGGGAAGAAAGGAAATTGAATTTCTCCTCTTCCCACGTCAAGCCAAACTCCACCCCTTAACAAGGGTGGCTGCCTTCAAGGCAATTAAGGCAATCAAGAAAGCTTAAAAAGAGTTTGCCATCACTCTAACCAAAGGAGGAAGAGAAGAAAAAAAAAGGGGGAGAGGAAATAAAGTGAATAGTGCTTGGCCAAAGTAAAGGAAGAACATATACGCAACCTTAAGCTAAACTGACTTCTCCAACACCTTCACCACTCAAAACGGAACTCAATCGAAGCTTTTCCTACTTCCCAAGTCATTGGAAATAGTGCAAACCACCAAATCCATTGTGTAGAGAAGTAGCTTGGTGGAGAGATTAAAAGATAAGGAATTGACTCAATTTCTTTGGCGCACAATCATATTTCAATGAATCAAAGATCTAGGATCAATTACAAGGCCAATCGTACAACGAATCGAGGTATGCCATTGTTGACCTCAAGCTTTTCCTTAAAGAATTTAGTTTTGATCATTTTCATAGGAAATGGGATTTTCAAGTTGATCCAACTATATAGAATCATAGAATTTTTTTTCACGATTATGTAACACTTGAAATCATGTGATTTCATTATCTATATTAAAAGATATTAGCAAAATAAGTTGGACAGTTCTCAGCTCTCGTAGGAAATAAAGGAGATGAGCTCTCTGCTGTTCGATCCATGTATTTGGATCAGACGGTCCAGATCTAGGCATATGATCTAATTTAAATTCCTTAAGGACCACGGGGGATGATTCGAACCGTCCGATCCGTGATCGGACGGTCCAGGATCACCCTCATTTTCAACCCGTGTGTATCACGCGGACCGTCCCACGCGTGACACACGTTCTGTCGCACCGCATGACAGACGGTCTGTCATGACGTGTGGGACCATGAGATCAATATGGACCATCTGATCTTTGATCGGACAGTCTATAAGCGATCCCACATTTTGACTTATATCGCGTGGGACCCTCCCCGCTCAAAAAGCCATTAGGATTAGTTGTTTAACAATTTAATTATTTAATTAAAATCCTAAAAATTTCATAAAATCATATAAAATCAAAGAGAAATCCAAAAATTATAAATAAAAGTTCTATGAATTTGTCTTGATGAGAACAATCCATAGAAATTAAAATCCCTAATTTTTATTGGATAATTTTCCCTTAATTTGGGTTTAATTAAAAAATATTAAACCCTAATTACCCTCAAATTAACAATCCAATTAATTTGAAACTTTAGAGAAATGAAATTAAGCTTAAAACATACCTCAAGAAAATTTTTGGGGATTTAATTCTCTGAATCCAAGGAAAATCATAATTTCATGTGTTTAAACTTTAAATTAATTAAATTAATTACCCTTTAATGAAATAATTAGAAAATTTTAATCTAATAATCTTAAATCAACATAATAAATATTAATGAATATCAGAAGACTAATTAAACCTAATCAAACCTATATGAACCTAATAGATCACTAATTAACTCAATTAGGTAATTAAAAGGATTACATAATTCAATTAACTGACCTGAATTTAATTAAACCACAATAAATCAACAAGATAAACAAAAATTATGAATAAGCTCTCATTGGAAAGGTATTTCAGTGAAGAATAAGTGAAAAATAAAATCCCTTAATGAATTTTAATAAATTAGGCTTAATTTAAGTTTTAATAAAATAATTAAAACTTTAATTACACCCTAATTTCATCTATAATAAAGCTGAAACTTTAGGGATATAAAACTGGCATCTATCCCTATTTGCCAGAAATATTTCAAGTTAAATTGATTTCTAGATTAGGAGTTTTCAAATTTTTAAATCCTTAGGTCAATATTAATCAAATATTAGTTTAATTTAATTAATTAACATATTAAATAAAGTGATAATTCAACTAATCTCCATCAAATATTAGAAAACTATTAAGAAGCTTCTCTAAATATCCTAAGTCAATTAAAGTGAAATTCAATCTTAGGTTTATGAAATAAAACCTTAGGTTAATAAAACTATTAATTAACTTAAACCTTAACCTTTGAATCAATAAAATTTAATGAAACCATACATCCTTAATGAATTTAAATAATGAATCTAAAACCTAGATTAATCAAATCAGATTAAGAATAATCCATAAACAAACCTAAGATAATAATTCATATTTATAAATTTAAACCTTAAGCTTACAAATCTATAATTTTAAATAACTTAAGTTAAAGTGAATAAAATGAAACTCTTTAAATTAACATAAGCCAAATCAATTGAAATCCAAATAACTTAATTCAAAATAAAATAAATCAAACAAATTAAATAAAACAAAGTAATTCATACAAATGAAATAACATAAATCAAATTCAAACATAAATAACCTCAAAAGGATTAATTAAGATACTTAGGGATCTTAGTTAGATTTTTTTTGAAATCTCCTTAGGATTTAGGATGTGGAATAAAGTGAGTTTCACCTAAAAATGAAATCCATTCTATTTCTCATTCTTGAAAACTTAAATATCACTTTAACCCAATAAAATGAACATAAAAATGGGAATTAAATCACTAAATCATTTGAATTGAAACCACCACCACCACCAACAACAACAACAACAAGCCTTAATCCCACTAGGTGGGGTCGGCTACATGAATCCTTCATCTCCATTATGTTCTATTATGTGTCAAATTCTCATTTAATTCAAGTATACTAAGATCATTTTTTATACATCTTAACCAAGTCTTTTTAGGTCTACCTCTACCTTACTTAACATATGGCAAATCTAATGCATCTACTCTCTAATCTGAGTAGGCTTTATGTAAACCATCTAAGGCGACTTTCCCTAATCTTATCTACCATGGAGCTACTCCAACTTTTCGTGAACATACTCATTTTGCATTCTATCTCTAAGAGTAAAGCCACTCATCCACCTGAGCATCATCATCTCTGTAACACTTAACTTAGTCTTATGCTTCTCTTTTATTGGCCAACAATCTGCACCATAAGTCATTGCAGGTCTTACCACCATCTTATAAAATTTTTCTTTAAGTTTAAGTGGAACTTTTCTATCACATAATAGGCCAGATGCATTTGAATTGAAACCACCCAATGGTAAAAATTATACCAATTCAAACTTCAAACTTCAAACTTAAACTTAAAGGCCTAACAAATCCTTACCACACAAACCCCACTTCTACACACACTAGATTACTTAGGTCATGGACTATAGATCTAGGTTAGATCATTCTATGATTTTTTTTAATCTCCTATGATATATTTTGTTGTGCTTCACATGTCTATGTGGTGTATTGCTTTAAACTGGATGTCTAGGCTTTTTTCTTCGTTAGACTAGATATTAGGGCATTCTTTTTTAGATGTGATACTATTTTTTGCAGGGGACTGTGTTAATAGGGATCGCTATAATAAATAAAATCATAAAATTATTGTTTGCCTGTAGGGGCTGAAAATCCCTTAACATAGTCCATAGGACAGGTGGGCTTGGCTAGCAACTAATGCTAAGCCCATATATTTGTGAAAAATAAACTGCTTAGTGTGTTGTGTGTATTTCCTAACATCTATTTTGCAGGGCTTAGGATATATTTTTTGAATTTTAAATGTAAATTTGAGCTTAGAATTAGGTTAGGATCTATGGGGTCTAGGATTAGCAAGAGCTAACCCAACCAGGAGATGGTGTTGTGGTCCCCTGTGGAGCCTGATGGATGTCCCTGAAGAAGGAGACTTTCTTGGAAAGAAGACCCATAGATCTAAATTTGTAGTTCTAGGCTGGGTTATATAAGGGTAGAACTCGACTGCCCATTTTTCTTTCTTCCAGGATTTACAACAGTACCTGGTTGCATTGGCCTTTTTCTTATATAATTTAATTTGGCTTGATTTATTTTGGGTATGCAATAGAAATAGTATGCTTTTCTTAAGTTTCTTTCTATGCTATGTTTGTGCTGTGATGAATTCCTAGATGTAGGCTCATAGGATAAACTAAATTTGTATACCCAATTAAATCAATCGAAATATAAAAATAATTACAACTCAAAATCTTCATATAAAAACCTAGGTATTAAAGGAAGATAAAATTTGTTGCAACCCCTTAGCTAGATGTTTTAACAAAAATTTGCATATTTTTTTACTCTTGATTAATAAAGGACTTCCATCCTTGTGAGAGAACCTAAGCTTGACCTTTGAGAGCCTATTATAGAAGTACACCTTCTTCTATTCTAATTTGGCCCATAATCTTTTTCTAATTACATGCATTATGCATAAATTATATTCCTATGACCAAAATGAATCCTGAGTCAAAAATTATAAAAATCTAAAAAATATGCATTAGTTAGGTACATCTTTATACCCTACATAATTTTAGGGATTAGGGAGTAAGTCTAGGTTCATGTATTTTATTTCCTAAAATTACAATAGCCCAGCCATCTTGCATTTATATGACTTAGCCTCATTATTTTAAAATGCACTTAAGTGGTGTTAGCTGGTGGCCTTCTCCAAGTAGGTTGTAAGTCTAGAAGAGTCAAGGATATGTTAGTTCCCTCAAGTGAGGATAATGCCCAATGATTCCCAATGATAGAACTAGGTCGAGCATCTGATATGTGTTAGAAGAACCTGTAGACTAGGTTCTAAAGCATCCTTTTAGGAATAAGTCTTCAATCCGAGGCATTTCTATAGTCTTGTGCTACTATAATCTAAGCCCTAGATGTCTAAGAAAATGATAACTTAAATTCTAAAATTAAATCCCAAATTTGAGGCCCAATTATAGGATAGATGAAATGTCTACTAGGCATCCTAGTATCAATAGGCATTTCCTACCCTTTTCCATTTGAATCTTAAAAATAACTCTCTCTAATTTAGACCTCTCCCAATTGAATTTTCAAAATCAATCCTTTGAAAGCTACCTTAGTAGTCTTAAAGAATAATCACTTATTTCTTTAATCGAGAGTATTCTTAGGAAGAGACCCTTCCTAAGATGTAATTAACTATAGAGGCTTGCCTTTATAGGGAACCATGATCCCAGGATAAAATAGTCCATGTTCTACTTTTCCATATTGTTAAGGGGAAAATACTCTGGTACACGAAAGACCCATTAGCCTTAGGAGTCTTTTATTAAAATGATCAAGTCCATTACAGGAGAGCATGTTTATCTTTCGAGATAATATGCTTATTCCTTAATGTAGTATTTGTTCATCTAAATAAAATATTCCTAAACTCTATGTGGTGTCATTTCTTTTCTCTATTCCAGAGAAAACACCAACATTATTTTTTGGCAACTCCTCTGAGGAATGGTTTCTCTCTCCATCTTTAGAAATAAAGGGTTATTTCTATATATCTGCAATGTACTAGTGCCACTCACCGGTGAGGATTTCCTTTCTTTCCGTTAGATACCTCTCCATTTCATTCTTGGTTAAGCCTATCCAATATCTTGAATAGAGGTTCTAGAACTCTTCATTTATCACAGTTAAATGATTGGGTCCTAAAACCAAATCCCAAAATAAAATGAGGTAAGAGAAAATCTTGGCCATATTATTGCCTAAAATTTCATGATAGGTCAAAAACTTGTTTTGACCATATTCTAGTTATTTTATATTTTTTATAAAATTAATTTTTATTTCTAAAAATAGAAAAATGGTTGGCCAGTTGATCTTTGCGGCCACTTATGGCATTAGCTTTTCTGTTGATAGTAGTCGCATACCTGATGGCTCCATCATCAAATTTGGAGCTGGATTGAAAAACCTCAACAATACTGGCAATGGAGTGACTCTTACTCCTATTGTTGAGGCAACTCTAAAAAATAAGCAACCTATTCTAGAATTTTCTAGTATTTCTTCACATGATCCTATTAAGGATAGGATACTTACTAGCCAAACTATTGAGAGGGTCCAGCAAGGACCTATTCAAAAGAAATCAAAGCTTCCCACTTCAGAGGCATTCCCTGCTCTAGTTCCCTTTAGCACCTTTGAAGTAGGTTCCACCTCTAAAACATCTAAAATGACCAAAAGTCAGAAGAAAAATAGAGAGAGGAGACTCAGGAGAATAACTCTTAGGGAGAGGAGGTAGAGAGATATGCTAGATATGGAACTAGCTATGAAGAGGGATGTATATACTCTTCCTGACACTTCCCCACTCTTAGGTGGAAGCAGATTCTACCCTTTTTTTTGCTGCCCTAGAGGAGGAGGATGTGATGAGGATTGGTAGTTCTCTACCCCATCCTTGTATCTATCCTAAAAAGAAAAGCTTTAAGTAGGTAAATAGGGAATCCCAAGGTCAACTTCACTTAACCTTACACAAGATTCCTAGATCTTCTTCCTACACTAAAGAAGATCTATTGAGAGCCATGAAGCATCAAGCTTCTCAAAATTTAGCTAGACAACTATTAGGAAGACCTGCCACCTTCCATCATCAAAAGGAAGGGAAGGCGGTCATGTTTGATAGGAAGAAGCCTTCTTACCCTGTGCCTATAGTATCAGGGCGATATTCTCATCCCGTGCACTCACTTACATGGCATAGAGATTAATCTACTAGGTCAGAAAATGATAGGACCTATTCTAAGAAAAAGAATAAAAGGGTTTATATTAGGAAAGTCCCTTCTACTTCTGAGCCTAGGATTCTTCTACCACCCTTACCTTCTTCACCTTTAGAGAGATCTTTTGTTAAGCCCAGTTCAGATGAGCCTTTAGTCTTATCACTAGTGCCTCATGCTAAGGTACATTCATTAGATGTTCCCAATAAGGGAATGGATTCTTCTCATCCATCTCCTTATGTCAGAAAAATTATTGATGATAGTCACTTAGGCCTGGGGAGCCTTGATTGAGAGTATCCCGACATCCCAGTGGAATATGAATGAATCATCTGAATTAAGACCAATGGAAATTGGTGAACCAATAGATGTCATCTTAGGTAGTAATGGTGTTCCACTCTCTTTATCCACAGAGGAGGTGAAAAACATCATTAAAGAAGATGAAGAAAATGAAAAATTAAAACAAGTTCTGAATATTTTGATCATGAGCAAGATGACATGTTGGATAATGATTTAGGGTTTCCAGTAGCACATATCTACATGGTTGATACCAGATCATCTAAAAAAGAGTAGGAAGAGACACAGAAGAATCTGACTTCAAACCAGACTTATCCTTCAACTTCAAAAGAAGGATGAGCAGATTGATTCTATGAGTAAGAAGATGGAGGAGATGATTGCAACCATAAAATCACTCCAAAGTATGATTCCATCTCCTTCTCGACCCCATCAGATTGATCCTTCAGATTCATTGCATCCTACCAATGATTTGAGGTCTGGTTTAGAAGAGTATTGGCAGGAATCAAAACCTATAGTTGTAGTACCTTCCAACATTGAACTAAAGACATTGGTACAACAACAGGTGAAGGAAGCATTTGTATAGACTTGCGATGCAACTCTGACTCCAAAGGGTAGACCATACCCTGGGGAGTTTAATTCCACTCCTTATCCAAAGGGATTTGTGTCCCCATCTTTTAAAGTATTTGACGGGACTAGAAATCCCAAGCAACATTTGGCTCACATTTGGAAAAGTTGTTGTAATGCTGGAGGGAGCGATGCTCTTTTATTTAGACAATTTGTTAGCTGCTTGAGTGGAGTTTCTTTCGACTGAAATGTTGATTTTCCAAATGATTCGGTGTGCACTTTCACCGAATTGGAAGAGATGTTTGTGAATAGATTTACAGGTGTTCAGCATCATGTTACGGTAGGAGACCTAGTGGTAGCATATCAGAAGCCTGGAGAATCTCTGGTAGATTACATCCTAAGATGGAGAATTCTCAGCTTAAAATGCGAGCCTCAGCTACAAGAGCAGCATGCTGTAGAGATCCTCCTTAGGAACATACATGGCCCTATAGCTTTCCTGCTTAAAAGCTTTACTATTAAAACCTTTGAGAAACTTTTAATTAAAGCCTCTAGTTTACAAGAGGAAGCTCCTAGGATGTCATTCTTAAAAGACCAATTTGAGTCATCCAAGCCTAGGAAGCCTTTAGAAAAAAGAGCAGGTAATGTCTCTGCAATGGATAGAGGAAAAACTCCTATGCAAGCACAGCCAAAGCGAGCTTCATCTTATGAACCACCGTAGTAGCAAAAGTCATCATTTCTTAGGAATTTTTCAATTGGCTCTTTCTCAAAAAGGATGAACCAGACTTATTCCTTTAAGAAAGAGGTGGTGAGGAAAACTTACAAAAATTTGATAAAAAATCTAGACTTTAAACTCCGTGACCCAAGAAATTCAGAGGAGGTGGGAAAGGTAAATGATCACAATTATTCCCCATATCATCAGATGTTGGGGCATACCATTGAGGATTGCTTTTCTTTCAAAGATTGACTTGAAAGAGATTTTAAGAAGGGATTGATGACTATTCCAAAGGAGTACCTGATGGACCCTGGACAAGGGTCCATTAAGGTTATAATAGGCAGTTCTTCATTTTAAAATAAATGGGATATAGCTTTATCCCATTATATAAAGAAATATACGATGAAAAATTTGAAACTTGCCATGCAGAATCAGAGTCAGACCCTGGAAGTGATCACCCAGGTTGATCCACTAGAATCTAGAGTACGAGTTACACCTTAGTACAGTTCTGCATTTTCAACCGCACGGAAGATCAAAAAGTGTGGTGAGGGAGGGACATCTGTATTTAGTGATAGAACTCTGTATGATGAAGATGGAAAGGCGGTACCATATGAGCCTTTATCTTTATGTACTTATCTCAAAAGAATAAATAAAAAATCTATCTCTGATGACATTTCTTATATTCATGCTATTTCTGATGCAAATGAGAATGAAAATATTGAAAAAATAAATGTAAAAGAAGAATAATCTCATGATATTTTACATGACTCAGGGTTAGAAACTTACATGAAAAATTTGCATGGTGACCCACTTATCATAGATATAGAAGTGTAAGATTCTAATCATTCATCAAAAAAGGATGGTCAAAATAAGGAATAGGTTGATTCAAACCCTGAAGATATTGCCAAAATAAATCTCCGTAGTGGAAGAGTCTTACCTCCTCGATTACCTCCTACTCCACAAGAAAAAAGGGAAGCAAATCATGGATGAAAGTATAAGTTCAGATTCTTTGCTTAAAGAGATACCAGCAGAAATAAAGGTTCTCAAAGTAGATTATAATGTTCCATCCCACCTTAGGAAGCTCCCTGCTATATTAAGCATTTATGATGCTCACATTCTTTTAAAATAAATGAGAGAGTTACTAGTATAGGCATTACTTGATCTAGAGATATGTCTGACTCAACTAGCAGCTACTTCCTCAGAAGAGGCTTTTTACTTTAAGGAAATCCCAGGGGTTACTTTCTCCAAAGAGGATATACTTTTGGGAACCAGTGACCATAATCGTACTCTCTATATTGCTGTAAAAATTGAAAATACAAGATTGTCAAGAGTTCTAGTAGATCCTGATGCATCTGTTAACATCATGAACTCTAGAACATTGGCATTCTTAAAAGTTGATAATAGAAGACTTAGCTCTGATAAGATGTTGTTAAAGGGCTTTAATGAAATAGGTGAAAAAGCTTTAGGTTAAATCACTCTATTATTAGGAATAGAAGGATTGAAAACTGAAGCTAAATTTCACATTATAGATTCAGAAACTTCCTTTAATGCTCTCTTAGGTAGACCTTGGATCCATGAGTATAGAATGGTTCCATCTTCACTCCACCAGTGTATTAAGTACACTAGGGATGGAGTGGAATATGTTATAAAAGGAGATATACAACCATTCACTATTCATGAGATTGAGCTTTATGAAGATGTTATTTATTACATGCCTAAGAAACCTAGAGTTTATTCTATGAAATCCATCATTATTGAAGCACAAAATACAATAATCAAGAAAGATGAAAAGAAAGAAAAGGAGGAAAAATAAAAAGAAATAGAAAAAGAACCTCCAATAATTCATATTAATTTGGAATCCATCTTAGATGAAGATTCCCATCATAGAAATGCTTCAATAAAGTTTAAGATTTTCATAGAATCAGACACTGATGAGGGAGAAATTAAAACATTAAAGAAAGAGTCTGAGCTATCTACATATGAAAACTTAATAAAAATATGTGGATACTTTAACTTTGACTCTAAATCAAAATAAAATATCTCAATTAGAGATCAAAGTAGCCCCTAACTTATCAGGAGAAGTGGGGGAGTGCAAAATTTTATTACCGGTCCTTCAAGCTCGAAGGAGATGTAAAGCTTGAAGAACCATCTTTCAATGAAATAATAGAACTTTCTTTTGACTGGTATTCAACTTGTGTAAAGAATTCTATGAAACATGGTTTTATCATAAATATTTGGCCCAAAGATAAAGCCCAACACATGGAGAGCTCATGGAATAAAAAAACATTAAAATTTCCATTCCAAAGTTGGCATTGGGTTTGGTACTGTTGAATCATTTGATGATATAGAGCATTATTTAATGATTAGTAATCATCAAATAGATCAACTCTTTGAAGTCTCTTCTACTCTTCTAGGAGACTCATTCATAAAAACTATGGAGGAATCCAAAGATGATTCACTTCAGAATGCACCTCTTGAATATGAGGAAGAGATAAAATCTACTATAGATGAATTAAAGGAGGTTAACCTAGGAACTCTTGAGAACCCAAAATTGACTTTTATTAGCTCTTTCTTTGGGTCTAGAAGATTTTTGAAGAGTTAATCACTTTACTCTTTGAGTATAAAGATTGCTTTCTAGAGTTATGATGAAATGCAGGGATCCCAGATGTGGCGTACAAACTAGGAATTAAACTTTGATATCCAGTGAAGTGGCTTCTAGGGTGGATGCTTAGAAGTAGAACAACAAGTGAACATTGAAATAAAGAAACTAATTGAATCTAGCTTTATACGAGAAGAACAATACCCTGATTGGGTGGCCAGCATAGTTCCAACAAAAGAAGAATGGTCAAATACACATCAGCATTGACTTTAGAGACTTAAATAAAGCTTATCCCGAAGATGAGTTCCCTCTGCCTATACCTGAACTCATGGTTGACATAGCATCCTCACATGAGATCTTTTCATTTATGGATAAATCATCTGGTTATAATCAAATTAAGATGTCCCCAGAAGATGAAAAGCATATGTCGTTTAGAACTCCAATAGAGATTTTCTGTTACACGGTCATGCCATTTGGTCTCAAAAATGCTGGAGCTACTTATTAAAGAGCTATGAATAGAATATTTGATGACTTGATTCATATTCAAGTTGAATGTTATATCGATGATTTAGTCATTAAATCCAAAATAAAATAAGAACATTTTTATGATTTACGGGTCATTTTTTAGCGATTTCCCCACCATAACTTAAAGATGAATCCTCTGAAGTGTGCCTTTGGAGTGACTTCATGGAAATTCTTAGGGTTTGTAGTGTGGCATCATGGGATAGAAATTGACCCAGAAAAGCTAAAAGTTATTATAGAAATGCTGCCACCTAGAAGTCTTACACAGTTAAGATCATTCCAAGGAAGGCTTGCATACCTAAGGAGATTCATATCAAATTTATCCGGAAGGTGTCAACCCTTGCGATTATTGAAGAAAGATTCCAATTTATTTGGGATGAAAAATGGTGCCTTCAAAATCTAAAGCAATATTTAATGAATCTTCCTATTTTGGCTTGCTTCGGAAAGCCATTAATCCTCTATACTAACTATGGATGAATCTCTTCGGGCTTTATTAGCTCAAATAAATGAAGAAGGGAAGGAAAATGCCCTTTATTATCTAAGTTAGTTTATCCCAAAAAAGAATTATCCTCCTATTGAGAAACATTATTTAGCCTTAGTTTTACCACAAAATTATATATTTTCTCATAAAGGTCAACCTGATTTCAAGGGTGAATCCTTTGCAATATCTCATGACCATCCAACACCGTTTAGCATGATGGTCAATGATTTTATTACAATTGAGATCACTTATATTCCTCTTATGCTATAAAGGACAATAGTAGCAATTACCACTATGTTTGAAGGGTCTCCTTTAAATGATGATCTATATATAAGAATTATACATTGTCCTAAGGAAGAATTATATAATTTTATAACTCTAGAAAAGGAATTGCATCATCATCAAGAAGACATAAAGAATCAAATTCATCTGTCCCAAGAAAGGCAGGAATTGGGTTAATCTTTATAACCCTAGAAAAAGGAATTTTGAGATATTCATATCACTTGGCTGAGCCTTGTACAAATAATGAAGCTGAATATGAAGCTCTTGTTACTGGTTTAGAGTTGGCAATCCTTATGGAAATTAAAAATATAAAAATTTTTGGAGATTCCCAACTAGTTATAAACCAAGTAAGCAGAATCTATAAGGTTTTGCATCCAAAGCTCTTTAATTATCATCAATATACAATAAAATTACTTGGAAAGATTTCATATGTAACGCTATGTAGAATATCTCGCTAAGAGAATATAATAGCAGGCTTTTATGAATTAGCCAAAGAAATCATATGCCTAGAAAAAGAATCAATTTCTATAGAAGTTCAAAATCAACAGGTTTTATCTCCTATAGATTTAGTCTACATTAATAGGCAAGAAGAAATGCAAAGGATAGCCACTCTTACTGAAGGTCAAATATAATGTGATTGGAGGCAACCATTTATTGACTATTTAAGTAAATGGAGGCTTCCTAAAAATAAATCATTAGCAAATCAAATAAAGAAACATGCTTTATTTTATGCACTAATTAATAATGCTTTATATCATAGGTCATTCAACCAAATGTGGCTCCACTATTTAGACAAATCAGAAGCCCATAAGGTTGTGACTGAGATGCACTCTAGATTGTGTGGAGTACACCAATCTGAGCCCATAATGAAATTAAAAATCAAGAGACTTGGGTATTATTAGCCATCGATCCTAAATGACTGCATGGAGGTTGCACGTCATTGTAATCAGTGCCAAGTACATGGTGTGGTATTACATCAACCACCCAATGTATTACCTACAGTTGCCTCCTAGGCATTTGAGAGTTGGGGTACCGACATCATAGGGCATATTGATCCTCCTTCTTTAAAAGGACATCATTTTATTTTAGTTGCAACGGATTATTTTTCCAAATGGGCTGAAGCGGTACCACTGAAAGAGGTTAAAGTATATCATGTGTTGAATTATTTCAGGAAAACATCATATATCGATTTGGTATTCCTCACCGAATCATATCTGATAATGGTCCATCCTTTAAGTCCATGAAAATAAATCACTTTGTGGCTAGACATAAAATTGATTGGAGATACTCGACCATCTATTATCCTAAGGTGAATGGATTGGCTGAGGCATTTAATAAAATATTGGTAAGAATTCTGAAAAAGATACTTGATGAAAATAAGCTCCAATGGCATGAAAAGTTGGTTGAAGCCTTATGGGCCTATCGGACTACTTATAGGACACCAACTCAGTCTTCACCATATGCTTTAATTTTTGGGACTGAAGCAGTTCTTCCATTATAAGTGCAATTGCCTTCATTAAGAATAGTTGTTAATAATAATGTTACGATAGATCAACATCATAAGATTTGCTTGGAAGAACTAGATAATATTGAAGGAAAATGATTGAAAGCTCAACAAGACCTTGAACCAATCACGTATGGTTCGGGCATGATAGATTGGTTCATCCTAGAACTTTCCAAGTAGGAGATTTGGTCCTGGTTCTTAGATGACCAATCCTAGCTCATCGAAGAATCGACAACAAATTCGAGCCAACATGGGAAGGACCATTTGTAATGAAAAAGCTTATGAAGGAGGTTCTTACCAACTTATTACCTGTGATGGTGAACGTCCAATACCACTATTGGAGTTACCTAAAGAAATATATGTGTAACTTGTAACTTTCCAAATAAGATCAATAAAAATAAAAGCTTACTTCTCTTTATTTCTTTTGCTTCAATTTGTATCATTTATCTGAAATGTTGGAAACTCATTTGTAAATGTATTTAGAAATGGAAGCAAACCTTCCATCACCTTTTCATCAAGTTAGATTAATCAGGTAAGGATTAAGTCCATGAGACTCTTGCTTATTAGTCAAAATTTTTGGGGATTAGGAATAAGTCACTTTAACCCCCTTTTTTCTCATCCATATCACCTATAGGTTAAGAGAAAGCACTTTGTGGCACCATTCCTATACATGAGTTGAGATGGAAGCAGGCCCTCTATGGCACCTTTCTCATGTTCTTTTGGGTTTGGAGTAAGCCTTCGTGCACCATTCCCATGAAAAAGTCTCTTTGTGGATTTGGAGCAAGCTCTTCATGGCACCATTCCTACCTTTGTGTACATGATTGGATCAAGCCATCAAGGCCCCTTTCATGTTACACGGGCAAGTTTGATTGGATTAAGTCTTTATGACCCCTTTCTAATAGCCAGAAAGATATAAGTCTCTAGTTGACATTCTTTCTAATCATCTAGGAGTAAGTCCCCAGTTGGCATCCTACTTTTATGTACATGATTGGATCAAGCCATCAAGGCCCCTTTCATGCTACATAGGCGATTTAGATTGTATTAACTCTTTTTGTCCTCTTTCTAATAGCCAGAAAGATATAAGTCCCCAGTTGGCATTCTTTCTAATCATCTAGGAGTAAGTCCCCAATTGGCATCCTACTTTCGTGTACATGATTAGATCAAGCCATCAAGGCTCCTTTCATGCTGCACAGGTGAGTTAGATTGGATTAAGTCTTTATGAGCCCTTTCTAATAGCTAGAAAGATATAAGTCCCCAGCCGGCATCCTACCTTTATGTACATAATTGGATCAAGTCATCAAGGCCCCTTTCATGCTACACTGGCTATTTATATTAGATTAAGTCTTTATAACCCCTTTCTAATAGCCAGAAAGATATAAGTCCCCAGTCAGCATTCTTTCTAATCATCTAGGAGTAAGTCCCCAGTCGGCATCCTACCTTTGTGTACATGATTGGATCAAGTCATCAAGGCCCCTTTCATGCTACACAAGCGATTTAGATTGGATCAAGCCTTTATGATCCCTTTCTAATAGCCAGAAAGATATAAGTCCCCAGTTAAGATTATTTCTAATCATTTAGAAGTAAGTCCCTAGTTGGCATCCTACCTTTGTGTACATGATTGGATCAAGCCATCAAGGCCCCTTTCATACTACACAGGCGAGTTAGATTAGATTAAGTCTTTATGACCCCTTTCTAATAGCTAGAAAGATATAAGTCCCCAATCAGTATTCTTTCTAATCATCTAGGAGTAAGTCCCTAGTCGACATCCTACCTTTGTGCACATGATTGGATCAAGCCATCAAGGCCCCCTTCATGCTACACAGGCAATTTAGATTAGATCAAGTCTTTATGACCCCTTTCTAATAGTCAGAAAGATATAAGTCCCTAGTCAACATTCTTTCTAATCATCTAGGAGTAAGTTCCCAGTTGGCATCCTACCTTTGTGTACATGATTGAATCAAGCCATCAAGTCCCCTTTCATGCTACATAGGTGAGTTAGATTGGATTAAGTCTTTATGACCCCTTTCTAATAGCTAGAAAGATATAAATCCCCAGTCGGCATTCTTTCTAATCATCTAGAAGTAAGTCTCCAGTCGGCATCCTACCTTTGTATACATGATTGGATCAAGTCATCAAGGCCCCTTTCATGCTACACAGGCAATTTAGATTGGATTAAGTCTTTATGACCCCTTTTTAATAGCCAGAAAGATATAAGTCTCCAATCGACATTCTTTCTAATCATCTAGGAGTAAGTCCCTAGTCGGCATCCTACCTTTGTGTACATGATTGGATCAAGCCATCAAGGCCCCCTTCATGTTACACAGGAAGTTAGATTGGATCAAGTCTTTATGACCCCTTTCTAATAGCCAGAAAGATATAAGTCCCTTAGTCAACATTCTTTCTAATAACATAGAGTAAGTCCCTCAGTCGGCATCCTACCCAGGAGTAAGTCCCCCAGTTGGCTTACTATTCAAAAAACTAAAAAATGGAATCAAGCCATTAAAGGCTCCATTTATTTGGACTACTCAAATAGGATCAAGTCCATATGACCCTTGTTTAGTAGCCAAAGTGTTGTGGATTAGGATCAAGCATTTCAAGCCTCTTCTCCCAATCATAGCTTTTGGGGAAGGATCATGTCTTTAAAGACCCCTCTCCTCTCTTTAGCTAACTAGGATGGATCATGCCCTTAACGGCCCCATCTTATTAGCTAATACATGGAGCATCACTATTCTCAAGTAAGAGTAAGTCCCCTGAAGGCATCTTCCTCGAGCATAGTAAATGCATTAGGGTTAGACCATTCTTTGGGTCCACTCCTAATAGCATTCCTCTTCATCCTATGTCTTAATGAAGTTAAGTTTATAGGAATAAATCACACCCCAAAGCAAAGATAGGTATACATATACCTATCTTTCACAATAAAAAATAAAATAAAATTTTAAATCAAAAATCAAAATTCTAAATTGGATCCCCAAGCTTATAGTTGTATGATCAATTGTCAACACCAATAGTGTATTGGCCATCCACTATACATATTCCATTTGTTGACCTCATTTTTGGATGAGGTTAATTTAGCAATTAGGAGATCCTAATCTCAAATAGGATTTTCCTAATTCAATGCTTAGTGACCAAGGGAAGTCACCTTGGGTTGGATCTAACCTGTTTGGCTCAGGTAAACAACTCAAGCTTCCAATATGGATCAATTCAAATAAATCAACAAAATAAAATGGAAAGTCAAAATTAAATCTAAGGTCAAATCTAGTCAACCTAGGTTGACTCAAGTGGGACCCACTTGGTCAAAAGTCAACCACAAAAATATGGCTAAATTAAATCATTCTAAAAATTCCAAATGATTAAATAAATATGTTTGATCATAAATATAAAGAGATTTGAATTCATTTAGTACTAAAATGGGTGAATTAGAGTACATGGTTTAAACTGGCCTAAATGGGTTTTATTGGATTCAAACCTCAATTAAATTGAAATAAACTCAAATTAATCATTTAAAATTATTTGGGAATAATAATCAAACATAATTTAATTCACCATTGGATATGATTAGGCCAAATGGGTCATTTTATCCAATTGAAATCAAACATAACCCATTAACCCACTTTAGGTCAAATGAGTTTACATCAAAATATAATTGAAATCAAATTAAAATAGTCACTCCAATTCATCCCATGCACATGATCAAGCATGATTGGAGTTCAAATCTATTTCAACTAAGTCAAATTGGTCATTTGACTTTAATTAGAACCAAATTTAATCTATTTATGTTAAATGGGTTAATATGAAATGCAATTCACATTCAATTAAAAAAATGAAATGGGAAATGCAATTCACTATTAAATCAATAAACAAATTAGCAAATAAAATAAAATAAAATAATAATAATAAAAGAAATGAAGAAAAGAGGGAAGAAGGAAATTTTCCCTCTTGCATCAAACAAACTCCACCCCTTAACAAGAGTGGCTGCCTTCAAGGAAATTAAGGCAATCAAGAAAGCTTAAAAAGAGCTTGCCATCACTCTAGCCAAAGGAGGAAAAGAAGAAAAAAAGGGGGAGAGGAAATAAAGTGAATAGTGCTCGACCAAAGTAAAGGAAGAACATACATCAAGCCAAATTGACTTCTCCAACACCTTCACCACTCAAAACTGAACTCAATCGAAGCTTTTCCACTTCCCAAGCCGTTGAAAACAATGCAAACCACCAAAGCCATTGTGTAAAAAAGTTACTTGGTGGAGAGATCAAAAGATATGGAATTGACTGAATTCCTTTGGCTCATAATCATATTTCAAATAATCAAAGCTCTAGGATCAATTACATGGGCAATCGTCCAACGAATCGAGGTATGTCATTGTTGACCTCAAGCTTTTCCTTAAAGAATTTGGTTTTGATCATTTTCACGGGAAATGCAATTTTCAAGTTGATCCAACCATATAGAATTATTGGATTTCTTTCCACGATCATGTATCACTTGAAATCGTGTGATTTCGTTATCTATATTAAAAGATATTAGCAAAATAAGTTGGACGGTTCTCAGCTCCCGCAGGAAATGAAGGAGACAAGCTCTGATTTGAGTATTTGGATTGGACGGTCCAGATCAAAGCATATGATCTGATTTAAGGATCACGGATGATTGGTTGTCATTCCATCGACGATCCAGGATCACTCGCATTTTCAATCATGTGGACCGTCCACACGCATTAAATTGCCGCATCGCGACCCGTGTTCAATATGCACCGTGATCTTTGATCGACGTTTATCCAACATTTTGAATTATGCTGCGTGGGACCCTCCCTACTTAAAAAATGGTTAGGATTAGTTGTTTAACAGTTTAATTAATTAATTAAAATCCTGAAAACTTCAAAAAATCATATAAAATAAAAAAGTCAAAAATTACAAATAAAGGTTCTATGGATTCGTCTTTATGAGTGGAATCCATAGAAATTAAAATCCTCAATTTTTATTGGGTAATTTTCCCTTAATTTGGGTTTAATTGAAAAATATTAAACCCTAATTACCCTCAAATTAATAATGAATTTGAAACTTTTAATGAAATTAAGCTTTAAACATACCTTAGCAAAATTGTTGGGATTAATTCTCTAAATTCAATTGTAATTTCATGTGTTTAACCTTTAAATTAATTAAATTTACCCTTTAATGAAATAATTAGAAAATTTAATATAATCTTAAATCAACATAATGAATATTAATGAACATTAGAATACTAATTAAACCTAATCAAACCTATATGAACAAAATTAACTTTGGTAATTAAAGGATTAAATAATTCAATTAAATTACCTGAATTTAATTAAATCATAATAAATCAACCAGTTAACCAAAAATTATGAATAAACTATCATTATAAAGGTATTTTAGGGAAGAATAAGTGAAAAGTAAAATCTTTTAATGAATCTTAATAAAATAGGCTTAATTTAAGTTTTAATGAAATAATTAGAACCTTAATTACACCCTAATTACATCTCTAATCAAGCTAAAACTTAAGGATGTAAAATTGGTATGTAACCCTATTTGCCAGAAATTTTTCAAATCCAAATGATCTCTAGATTAGGAGTTTTCAAATTTCTAAATCCTTAGGTCAATGTTAATCAAATATTAGGTTAATTAAATTAATTAACCTATTAAATAAAGTGATAATTCAACTAATCTCCATCAAATATTAGAAAACTATTAAGAAACTTCTCTAAATATCCTAAGTCAATTAAAGTGATCAAATTAAATCTTAGGTTAATGAAATAAAACCTTAGGTTAATAAAACTATTAATTAACTTAAACCTTAACCTTTGAATCAATAAAATTTAATGAAACCACACATCCTTAATAAATTTAAATAATGAATCTAAAACCTAAGTTAATCAAATCAGATTAAGAATAATCCATAAATAAACCTAAGATATTAATTCATATTAATAAATTTAAACCTTAAGCTTACAAATCTATAATCTTAAATAACTTAAGTTAAAGTGAATAAAATCAAACTCTTTAAATTAACATAAGCCAAATCAATTGAAATCCATATAACTTAATTCAAAATGAAATAAATCCAAAAAAGCAATTCAAACAAATGAAATAACATAAATCAAATCCAAACATAAATAACATCAAAAGGATTAATTAAGATACTTAGGGATCTTAGTTAAAATATTTTTTGAAATCTTATTAGGATTTAGGATGTGGAATAAAGTGAGTTTCACCTAAAAATGAAATTCATTTTATTTCTCATTCTTGAAAACTTAAATATTACTTTAACCCAATAAAATGAACATAAAAATGGGAATTAAATCACTAAATCGTTTGAATTGAAATCACCCAATGGTAAAAATTAAACTAATTCAAACTTCAAACTTAAACTTAAAGGCCACCTTAAACCCCACTTCTACACACACTAGATTTTCTTTAGATCCTATGTGATTCTTGTGTTATGTTCACGTAATGTGGTGTATTGCTTTAGACTGGATGCCTAGGCTTGTTTATTCGTTAGACTGGATGTTAGGGCATTCTTTTTGGATTTGACACTATTTTCTACAGGGGGCTATGTTAAAGGGATCGTTGTAATAAATAAAGTCATAAAATTACCATTTGCCTATGAAAATCCCTTAACATAGTCCATAGGACAGGTGGGCTTAGCAAGCAATTAATGATAAGCCCGTATGTTTGTGAAATATAAATTGCTTTGTATGTTGTGAGTATTTCCTAACATCTGTTTTGCACTGCTTAGGATTTCTTTTTTGAATTTTAAATGTAAATTTGAGCTTGGGGTCTAGGATTAGCAGGAGATAACCCAACCAGGAGATGGTGCGGTGGTCCCCTGTGGAGCCCGATGGATGTCTCTAAAGAAGGAGACTTTCCTGGAGAGATTACCCATAGATCTAAACTTATAGTTCTAGACCGAGTTATATAAGGGCAAAACTCGTTGCCTTTTTTCTTTCTTAGGGTGTCTGATGGTACCCGTGCATTCATTTTCTTATATAATTTAATTTGGCTTGATTTATTTTGGGTGCGCAATAGAAACATTATGCTTTTCTTGCTTGGATGTAGGCTCATAGGATAAACTAAATTTTCTACCCAATTAAATCAATCGAAACATAAAAATAAATACAACTCAAAATCTTCATAAAAAAGCTTAGGTATTAAAGCAAGATAAAATTTGTAGCAACCCCTTAGCTGGATGTTTTAACATCATGCATAATCGTGTTATTTCACTTTAGATTAATGAAGGATTTCTATCCTTGTGAGAGAACCTGGGCTTGACCTTTGAGAGCCTATGATGGAAGTACACCTTCTTCTATTCTGATTTGGCCCATAATCTTTTTTTAATTACATGCATTATGCATAAATTATATTCCTATGACCTAAATGAATCCTAAGTCAAAAATTATAAAAATCTAAAAAGTATGCATTAGTTAGGTCCATCTTCATACCTTACATAATCTTAGGGATTAGGGAGTAAGTTTAGGTTCATAGATTTTTTTCTAAAACTACAATAGCACAGCCATCTTGCATTCATATGACTTAGCCTCATTGTTTTAAAATGCGCTTAGGTAGTGTTAGCTGGCGGCCTTTTCCAAGCAGATTGTAAGTCCAGAAGAGTCAATGATAGGTTAATTCCAAGAGAATGGCTAATGATTCTCAAGGATAGAACTAAGTCGAGCATCTGACTTGTGTTAGAAGCACCTGTCGACTAGGTTATAAAGCATCCTTTTAGGAATAAGTCTTCAACCCTAGGCATTTTTGTAGTCTTGTACTGCTAGAATCTAAGCCCTAGATGTCTAAGAAAATGATAAGTTAAATTATAAAATTAAATCCCAAATTTGAAGCCCAGCTATAGGATAGATGAAATGTCTACTGGGCATCCCAGTATCAATAGGCATTTCCTACTCTTTTCCATTTAACTCTTAAAAATAACTCTCTCCAATTTGGACCTCTCCCAATTGAATTTTTAAAATCAATGCTTTGATGGATACCTTAGTAGTCTTTAGGAATAACCACATATATCTTTAATCGAGAGTATTCTTAGGAAGAGACCCTTCATATGATGTAATTAACTATAGAGGCTTGTCTTTATAGGGAACCATGATCCCAATATAAAATAGACCCTGTTCTACTTTTCCATATAGTTCAAAGGAAAATACTTTAGTACATGAAAGACCCATTAGCCTTAGGAGTCTTTTATTAAAATGATTGAATCCATTACAGGATAACATATTTATCTTTCGAGATAATATGCTTATTCCTTAATGCCATATTTGGTCATCTAAATAAAATATTCCTAAACTCTATGTGGTGTCATTTCTTTTCTCTATTCTAGAGAAAACACTAACATATGTAAACAAGAGGAAGAAAATCATGCAAAAATTGCATTTTTATTTGATTAAAACATTTATATATATGAAACAAAGTCCCATCCAAATTCTAATGTAGAAATACATGTAAATGAAATCAAATAAGTAAGTGTCATTATTAACTAGGGAAGTGAGGTAATCAAATGACCTCCTTGGGGCTAGCTAAAGCCTTGTATTCCCAGGATGTCCAGACTATATACTTATTAATATTCAAATACATATAAAATTACACATGAATAAAGGAAAAGAAAGCTTTACTTCACATACTTAAGCTATAAGCACATGCAAACCTATATGTAATCATAACTACTATCACTCTGATCAATGTAACTAATTTATAAACTTTGGAAAAATAATTTGAATTTATTAGATATAATAGCCACATATATAGTAAGTTAAGTCAACACATGCAAGCTTAACATAAAAGAAAATTCATTTTGTTTAATTAATTTTGAAAAGAGATGGATGCTTGGAATCAAATGGCATACAACATTTAACATTATTGGAAAGGAAATACTAAATCTAAGCATATAATCTCATTCAATCAAACTAATTCCTAAGGACAATCATATTAAATAAAAGCATTTAAAGGAAACCAAAGCTTGTTAATACCATCTTTCATTTTATGTTTTGACATGATTTAATGAAATGAGGGAAAGTTTGTTGATCCTAATCCATTCCCATGTTTGTGGTTTAATTTAGTTTAATGAAAAAGGTAATTAAATTGATTTTATGGATTAATCAGGTTGTAATATGAGTTAAGTCCATTAATTAACCCTTATCTATGTTACCTTAAAGTAATTAACCAATTAATTATGAGCCAATATGATATGCACATGAATTGGAATTTAAATCAGCAATAACCCAAATAAAGGAAATGCTCATAATTAATAGTTAATTAAGTTAAGGAACTTAATTAAGTACTCTTATAATTGTCTCACACATGTGGGATAATTATAATTTCCTTAAGATTTTCTTAGGTTATTGAACACCTAAGAGTCTACCAAAGAAACATAATTAGATGATTTTTGAAATAATTATGATTTTAATTCGATTAATTAAGCTATTTTAATTAATGAATTAAACCATTAATTATTTTTAAATTAATTAATTTCCACTCAAATGAAATGAACTTATAAAAAAAATTAGGAAAGATATCCCAATCTCATTCCCCAAGCTCATTCACTGTTATACAATGATTGACAAGTTTTATTAAGGGTTTCCTTACTGTTTAGCATGTTAATTAATCTCCTAATTAATTTAAAAGTAATTAAGGCTAAGATGACTAATTTCCCTAATTAACCAATAAATAAATCTCAAAAAAATAATGGGAGGCAGGTGTCATCCCATTAATCAACCTCAAAAAGTTTAGAATTAATTACTTCAGTAATTAGGTAGTAATTAAGCTATTTAAATTTTTAATTAAACCAAAATTAAGCCTTAATTACAGTTCAAAATAATTTGGGAACATTTTTATTAAATTCTCCTCTGAAATACCTTCGAAATGAATATTTATTTGCATTTCTATAATTTTAATGATTTGTTATGATTTTTCAAAGTTTCAGCTGACTTAAATGATTTTTCACAATTTTTATAAGGTCTATTAATTTATTTTTGTTAAAAAAGACCATTTGAGCTTCAGAATGCAATATCTCCCAATCCAAAAATCCTTTTAACTTGAAATTTTATGATAGGTGTATTTTAACTTTAGTTTTAACTCCAAAAAGTTTCAAATCAATATAATGTGTATTTTTGATTTAATTAATGAAATTATATTTTCACTAAAACTCAAATTAAGCTTAGAATATTTAATAAATTTTGAGGAATTTGGTTTTTTTGGATCTCTCTCAAAAATACGAATCCAATGAGCCCTTATTTATAATTTTTGGTCGAGTATTTCATTTTCTTTGAATTTTTGAAGTTCTAGGTGATTTAAATAATTTTTAAAATCAGAAAATGTGGAATTTCCTACTTAACATAGTCAGCACCGCGTGGCGCTGACGTGGAAACACAGCGCCACGTGATCGGATCACACGGTTCTACGTAGTGTGTGGTGCCACGCGGCATCGCGGAGCTGCGTCAGCAGATGAGCAGGAATGCACGGGGGAATAGGGATCATGACGTGTGGATCGAATCGGATGGTCGAGATCAATCCGCATGATATGATGGGCCAAAATGGGCAGATCTACCATTAATCTTAGTCATCTGTCTCCTTGAATGGGAGATCAGACGGCTACTGCTACAAGCGATTCCCACACGGTGAGAACAACGGGTGGATGAATAGTAACCGAATGAAAAAAAAATGAGATTTTTGGGAAATTTGAATGAAATCTCATCCAAATGGGCTCGTTTTCACAGCGATCTTCGCTAGAAAATTTTTTGATTTACGTGGGGATGATGTAAACTGAAAAAATGTAAGGGTAATCTAAGAGAAATTGTTAAAATCACGCATACATTACCACAAACAAAGCTCCTTAAGGTTGACTAAAGTTTGATGAAATTACCTCACCGAGGATGGATTCCTGCAGCGATGAAAATTCGACCGAGCTCCTAGGTGTGAGAGGAAGCCTTGGAATAAGTTTGAACCTTTGCTTTGCTTTGAAACATTGTGATCACCAACCATCATCGTACCCACGCCAAAATCTGCTTAGCTTTGATATTTTTCAGTCCAAATGGCTCAAAGAAAGTGGGTAAGGGATGTCTTTTGCTTGGGGAAGCTCTTTGGAGCTGAATAATGGCAGGAGGAAGAACTTGGAGGCTTCAATTTCTTATCTTTTTGGGATGGACGAAAATCACCATTAAAGGTGATGGGGAGATGGTTGGGAGGTGATGGCTTAATTGGGGACTTTGGATTTAGCTCCAAAGTCTTCCTTTGGGGTTGTGGAGTCAGTCCCCATTGAATGCAAGTGATGTGAAGAGTGGACTTTGCCATAAATGGGTGGAATCCTATGTGCGGAAGGATCCATGAGAGATTTGATTGGGTTAGATTGATTTTGGGCTAATCCCAAGTTGGTTTGGGTTGGGTTTGATCAGCTCCTAAGATGTCATGGGTTGGTTTCAAAGGATTTGACTCAATTTGGGTCATTTGGGTCACATTGGGTCATGTTGGGTTAGGTTAACGAATTAATCAAATTGGGTCAAACCAAGGATTATGTTAGATTCAAATGATGATTTGAAGTATTTTGGTGTGATCAATTTGATTTAAATTGGCCTAGAATTGATTTTGGATCATTTGAAATCAAATGGGTCAAATGGGTCAAGTTGACCAATTTGACCAAAAATAGCAAAATTGGTTTGGGTTATGGGTTGATTCAAGTTCAATTGGTTAATTGAAAATGAATGTAGACATTGGTTTGGTTCAACTTGAATTTAATTTGGATTTAGGACAAACTGACCCTTTAGGTCAATTTGGGTTAAGTAGGTCAATTGAGATAAGTTGGGTCCAATTGATCAAATTGGAGCTTTGGTTAAGTTCAACAATGAACTTGGAATAAACTTGAGCTATTGGTTGTAATCAATTTGAGTTGGAACATGATTTGACCCATTTTGGCCTTCTAGGCCAATTTGGGTCAACTTGGGTTAAAGGGCCAATTGGGTTTGGTTTGGCTCAAGTGATGGTCAAGTCATGTTCAAACATTGATCATGGGTTGATGTGAATCAATAGTTTCAACAATTTGGTGTAGGGTGAGTTTTGACTAGTTTTAGTTCATTTGGGCTAAAGGGTTGACTTGGTCAAATGACCAAGTTGACTTGGTCAAATGACCAAGTTGACTTGGTCAAATGACCAAGTTGACTTGGTCAAATGACCAATTGACATGAAATTCATGGTGTCATCTAGGGTGATCAATGGTCATGGTATGAGGCTTGGATGGGATTGATTCAATCTAATTTGGGTTGGATTAGAACTTGACTCAAAAGGATCCTTTAGGTCATTTTAGGTCAAGTGAGCCTTACTGGGTCAATTGGCTTGGTTTTGACTTGATTTAAGTTTAGTTGAACTTATATATGAGCCTATGAGTGAAATATAAATTCAACTGCAATCAATTTGGAGTCCAATGGATTTTGATTCATTTGAAAATTTTAAGCCAAAAAGGGCTAAGTTGGGCTTGGCTTGGGTTGACTTGAATTTGGTTTGATGATTATAAGTTTCATTTATATTTAGATAGGTGATCGAAGAAATGATTGATTTAAGAGAAAATACATTGGTTTTGACTTGATTTGGATAGGATTTGGCTAAGTTCAAAGAATCAGTTTAAATGGCTTAGATTGGGTTTTGATTTGATTTAAAAAAAATTTTTGGTCATTTGAATATAGATTTTATTTATATTTGAAAAGATAATCAATGAAACAATTGGGTTATGAGAAAATCAATTGAGTTTGAAGTGATTTGAAGGAAAATTTGGCTAAGGCTAAGTCCATAAGATAAAATCATAGGGCTTAGGCAGGATTTTGAATTTGGATTGGATCATAGATTTCAATCATTTGATTCAGAATTTGGATTTGAATTTGAGGTTTGATTTGAGATTTGAATTTTTCTTGGATTTAAGAAGGTGCACATGGATTAGGTATAGGCTATAGGATAGGTGATTTCTTTAACTCCTAAGGCATAGCCTAATCCTATGATTAACCCTTCTAAGTCTCTAGGCTTAGGATAAATGTTCACCTAATTACTAGAAGTGTCTTATGACTAAAGAGCTCTTAGTATCTAGAAGAGTCCTAAGTCTAAGAAAAGGAGGTTGAGATCTCACTCCAAGTGAGGTCAACAAAGGGAAAATTTTTTGGTATATTCGAAGACCCATTTTCCTTAAGAGTCCTAATTAAGTGATTGGGTCTATTATAAGGTGATGTCTCTATCTTTTGAGATAGTACATCATACCTCAATATCATACTCGATCACTTCAATAAGTACCCCCCCCCTAAGGTGTGTGCAGTGTCCCACATCCAAATTTAAACACCATGGACCTTTCAATGCAGATAGATCAATTACTATCGATCAATTTTTTAGAATGCAGATGAAATAATAGATAAGACACTGCCTAGAGATTTTGCCTTCATTTTTTGAGAATTTCAGAATTCATTTCATATTTTCTATAGGCATAAGCATCTATAATTAATTACCCCTCCCAATGCTGAGTGAGAACTTTTGATTAAGGTTAATCATTAGATTGATAATTGCTTAACATATAATAGTAGCAAATAGAGTTTGGATATTTATGAAATTCATTATTGTTAGCTTAAAGTGAATGATTGGAGTAATGATGATGCCCTGATCAAGATCCCATAGTTTTGTCACCCTGGGCTGTCATGGTCCATGGTCTACTTAGTCAGAGGAGGTAGTCGACCTAACCTAACTAAATGATCCTTGTCAACAGCTATGAGTTGCATCATCCATGAAAACTTTGAAGACATAGTTTAATTAAGAAGATAAGTTTAAGTCCACCTTAGCTAGTTGAGAGCTTTTTTCAATATCATCATATGGTTCACAACTCAAGGGGCAGAGCCATTAGAGAACACATGGGTTATAATCGTGATTGTAATATATTAGGGTCATTGAGGGGCCAAGCCATCCGATCAGATGACTTTGGTTGTAATCACATCATATGTGGAGCTTACTAGCCAAACCACATGGACAGAGGATGCAGTCCACGTTCTCATTAACATGCGATTATTTGAGTGTGAATATAGAAATACACTTGATTTCATATTAACTCATTTGTGAGTTGTAGTTTCTTTATCTATCATCTTCAAAAAATAGTTGCAGATAGTGGACAGAGTAGATTTTACTTTAAATTATTTAATATTAAATTTTATTTGAATATTTTAATGTTAAGTTTAGATTAATTTAGCTTGGAATTTTTGATATGATTTAATGATGATATTCCCATTGCTTGAACTATCCATTTAACACACTCATCATCGAGGTAGACATTGCTAACTTTTCTTATGTGCTCATAAATGATCAGATATATCATTTCTGTTTGAATGCTACTTGAATCAAATTAAAAATTCAACATGTTATAAATTATGTCGACTCTATCTTTCTTTGTAGAGGATTAAGTTTGTTATTAGAATTCATGATTGTATTTTTAAAATTTTAAAATGAAGAGTTTATAATTTTGAATACAAAATTTATTGGTTAGGTCTTTTGATGGTCGTATGAAAATATAAATATCAAATCTTCAACACTTAATTTACAATCAGTTTTGTCAACTCCCATTCTTATTCGTAAAAAGAGAATCAAACTGATTAAGTGAGACTTATGATATTGCCTTATAGGAAAAGCAGACCCATTCAAGAGTATGCATGTATTTTAATTTTAAATTTAGATTTTTGAAGGAGCATATATTCTTATGACATTTACTAGTCTAAGTCAATTCCACACTTTTTAGAGTCAGACTAGTCTAAATCAAGTATCACTTTTATCACTTGCAACATCCTTAGACAGTAAGTAAGAGTTTAGCACATGCATGCTACAATTGATTAATTTTATGTAATTTTAAAAAATTTACATGCTTTGCAAGACATTTGATATTGATCTTTGAGAAAAATTTCATAAAATGTATAAGTCATCTAAGAGCACTTGTCTGTTACTATAGGTGTTATATTTGAATTGATGCTACTTTGTTATGTATGTATATAATTTGTCTCATTATTTGCACACATATCAAGATATTAATTTCAAGCTTCTTATTATAACGTAATGCATCTATAATTAACATTTAGAAGGTTTGGTTAATTAACACATCTCAATGTAATGACTTTAAGCACCAATTTATCATAAAATATATGCATAATTTGAATCTTTAAATCATTTGCATGTACTTTAATGTGATAATAATGGATGTATAATTGCTTTGAGAATCGTGTGTAGTTATGTATCTTTAATTTGGAATTATTCTATGATGAAATTATGTTAGTCAAATATTTGTGCAGATTTGAAGGCATTCTGATTGGATAGAAGGTGTGCTTCATAACATATATATGAATCATCTAATTTTTCTCATCCTATAGAATGACTATTCAATATATTACTACTTTTTAGAAATATTCATTTAATATGATTTTGAATTTCATAAATGGTGATTAAATATCATTAAATGCTACGTCTCTTTTTTCCCTTAGAAATAAGAGGTGGATGTCTCATTCCATCATCCACACCTATTTGAAATTTTGATTCTTTAAGTTTTCAGCTCTAAGGAAGAGTTCTGCTTGAGTGTTCTATTCTTCGAGTAAGTGTTGACCTCATTTTTGGATGAGGATAATATTAATCATAATTTTGGTAATCAGGAATCATGTGAAGTGGAACGAAGGATATGGGGTGGAGTTAAAATGAAGTGGAACCATGATTAAAAAAATAAGAGGGAGAATATGAAAGGCCAAAACACGTGCACTTGAGATCAAAACTTTTCACCCTTCCCCATACCTCATTCCTATTCATGTAACTCCTACATAATCTAATCTCCAAAGTCAAGAAAGGCAAGAAGATCTTAGCCACATCAAATAACATATATATATATATATATATATATATATATATATATATATATATATATATATATATATATATATATATATATATATATATATATATATATATATATATATATATATATAGAAAAAGAGGAAGAAGAAAAAGAAGAAAAATAAGAGTAAGATAAGCTATAGCCACCAAAGAAGATTTTTGTGCACACCAAATCCTCATCCCTGACATTTATGCAAACATGCTCATGGCCACTTGCAATCCCATTTTCAAATAAAATGATAACCTTCAATTCGCCATTAATGGTGAAATTTAGTTACCATTAAAAGGAGGAGAAAAGAAGCTTTATGTGTCCTTATTTTAGCGTTGGTTATATTTCAAAAGCTCTACTGAACCAAACCAACCCCTTCCCCACTTCTTTCCCACAGAAAATCATAAAATCCGGTGAGATTTCGGCGAAGAGGTGGCAGCCGTCGGTGGAGAAGATGATTTGGAGAGAGACAAGATAGGAGAACCTTAATAGAAACTCACTTCAACTCAAGGAAGCTCTTTGACATAAAAAAATCCTTTGAATGTGGGCTTTGGTAGGATAATTTCTTCAAATCTTAGAAAAAAATCCTAGGATTAATATTTGGTGACGATCTTGCACTATTTCTGAAATTTTCCATCAAAATATATTGTATACTCATCACCTAAGCCTCCCAATCGAAATAAGGCATTTTTCGATGAAGATCACCAGAAAACATGGCGTTTTGGATGGACATAAGGCGGATTCTGTCCGAAATTGTTCAAACAACTTTGATTAAGTTCAAAACACTCTGAAAAAAATGTCTAAATCTTTTGAATCTCATTCTACTTCAAAATCATTTAATTTATGCCTAAAATATGTTTTATATATATATATATATATATATATATATATATATATATAAGTGGAATAAAAAAATGTATATATGCATATGTATATCAATATGTTTGAAATCACATTATTAAGAAAATAATCAAAAATAGTCAAAGTGATCAAATTTAATAAATTATTTAATAACTTATTACTTGAAATTTAATTAGGACAATTAAATCAAGTATTAATGAAATTATAATGTAATTAATTCTTGAATCTTAATCAACTCAAACATTCAATTAAAATAAGAACTAATGAACTTAAATCAAGCACTAATTAAAAAAAAGTCAAATATTCAATTGTATTTAATAAGATTATAAAATGATCATTAATGAAACTTAAATCTTATAAATCAAATTAAACATGAAACTTAATTAAACCACCAAATAATTTCATAATCAAACCTTTATTAAATCTATCATGCTTAATTTTTTATTATTTATCGAATGAAATACTTAGCTAATGCTGATTTCTAACGAATTTAGTTAATTATCAAATCAAATTATAATTACCAAATTGATTTAAATAAGTCATATTAAAACTAATTCTTAAATCAAGCTTAAATCAAACACTTCATTAAATTTATTATCAAGTTTTAATCAACATGATAATGAATAATCAGATCTTTAATTAATTTATAATTAATTTAATCACACCCCTTAATCAAATTAATTACATAATTAAGTTAATCACATTAAACCTAAATAATTCTTAATTTAATTAAATTAACCAAACATCCAAGTCAAATATTATAATAACAAATTAATTTTGGTACAATAAACTAAGATAATTATTAATCAAATTCTAACTACATCAAGTAAATCAAATTAATCATAAATATTCAATTAATTAATAGTCATATTTTAATTAAGTTAATCATGATAGAATTAAGAAATTTAATTAATTTAATCATCTAAATCGAATCTTTATTAAATAAATAAGTTAACTAAGTCATTATAAATCATTCAATCAATTTAGTTAATTGTAGTTATCAAATTAACCTAATGAAATCTTAATTTAATATTGAATCTCAATCATATCAATCATTTGAATTCAATAAATAACAAACTAATTTGAATCTTGAATAAACAAAAACTAATATTTAATTAAATAATTGAAGTGACAATTAAACTTAATTTTTATTTAAATCAAACATGTCTAATTGAACTTCAAGTAAATCATTAATCATTTAATTGAATTAATCAAGACATGTCTTTAATCAAACTATCAATTAAACCAACCAATTGAAATTCAAAGTAATACACATCAAACAAACCAAATATAACAATCAATCTCATCATTCAATTCAAATTAATTAAATCAACCCAAATCATGTAAGAAATATATACCAAGTCAATCTTCAAATAGATCATTAAGTAAATTATTCAACCACACCTTCAACTCAATTAAATTAATTTTATCTATCTTCAATAAAATTTGAAGTAAGCAAACACTAACTTAATTAAGACACTTAAAAATGACAAGTCAAACACACTTAGGTGGACCTAACAAGACTTAGGTAGAATAAGAAAGGCTTAATTTTTAAATTAGCCCTAATTAAAAAAGTAATTAGCTAATTAGCCCTTAAAAAAAATTTTAAAAATAGCCCCAGTCGCCCGCTGACTGGGCGACTGGCGCCAAAATATTTTTTAAAAAATGAAATTCACAGCTTCAGTTTTTTGGCCATATCAGGCTCATTAGTTGTCGGATTTCTGCGTGGTTGGTATCGTTGAAAAGGGAATAAAAGATTCTACAACTTTCATGTTGAAAAATTTTGACGAATCTCGACCGAATAGCCGCAATTTTTGTGTATATATAAATTTTGAAGTTGTGAAAGCGAAAACTATTACGAGCTCCCATTTTTTTGTCATAATACAAGGATTGTTAAATATATATAATTCCTTGATAATATCAAACACTCTCAATATATTCTATATATAAATTGATTAATAATACCTATGAAAAGAGTCCAACTCGATTAAAAAAATGTGTATCTGTATCTCTTTGAAATTTTGATTTGTTCATTTGTTAATATTGAACTTAACTTGACACTTAGTGTGAAAAAATTCATACTTTCATTCCCCAAATAGAATAAAATTAAGAATTTTATAATTTTTTGCATCCAAATATTCATGGCAATGACTCCACAATTAAGAGAGAAAAGTTTAATTATACAATTATTGTGTATGAAAATAAGCATATATTTACATAGGTAGGTACAATGGCCCAAAATGAAAATAGAACTAAATCTTAAATTGATAGTGTTCATTTGCTTCTAGAAATTAGGGTAAATGAAAGTATCAATTAAATTAGAGCCTATTCGGATCAATCTTATTTTATGTTTTTGATTTTGTATGTTATTTTAAAAACACATTAACTTAATATATTTTTATGTTTAAGAAAATAATTATTAAATGTATTTTAGATGTTTTTATTTTTTATTTTAAAAATAAATCATATTATTTTTATAAATACTCAAAAATAATTTTTGGACATTTTAAACTATATGTAATTCCATATTTAGTCTTTCATTTTCTTACGTGAGTTAATCAAATTAAATAAACAGTAAACATCACCAGGATATCACAATGAGAAGTAGGTGAATGAGTAAATATAAAAACATATAAAGCTAAATACATGTCATCAAATGCACAAAAAATATAATACATCTAATTGATGCTGCAGCGATGGAATCGCATGCAATGTAGTGGGATGGTGGTCTCGAGATCCATAAATGATCTTTGTCGATGGTCCTCCTCTTCCATCTGCTCCACGGGGTGTTGCGATCCTAACTTTGTAACATGAGGTATGTCAATCGAAGATTGCGTAGGCAACGAATACCCGTGGTAAACTCCATATGGCGGCATCATATGAAAAGACGGTGGACCATATGCTGGCGGGACAGGCATGTTCCATGGGTGCATTTGCGACCACATTACTTCCTGATATGAATAGGGTGTAAATGTGTGCAGATCGCCCCACCGGATCGAGGATGGCCCCACATCCATCGATGGAACATCCGACCGCGGCCGATGCGAAGTACCGGAATCGGTATCCTCAGATCAAGTCGAGATATGCATGTCCCGCTTAGTGCCACCAATGTTCTCATATTCATTGAAAGATGTTTGACATTCCGTATCGTCACCTCTGCCAAAATAACGCCTGAATATATCCTCAGTATTCAAAATATGGTCACGCTGCATATACAGAAATTTATATGAGTGTATCGTTGTTATAAAAAAAAGCAAATATTAATATTATGTCTTCAAACTAACCATCAAGCGCCGGTATGTGTCGAGGAAGTGTCCGCCTTCAACATGTATAGTGAAGCCCATGAACGATACCATCTCATGTATCGGTTGATCTTCTATCATGTGATGAATCCACAATGACAACCGACTCACGTCTTCGCTCCTACAGTGCAATGTAAGAGCTGTGATAATGGACCCAATCAACATCCGCTTTTCCTCGGCCATCAACCCGTACAAATGATGGATATATCGGGGCAACATCAATGGTAGGAGACATGCCGAGCTATCTCGAAAGACAGTACTCTACCCTCTTCCAACATATGATCGCATTCTATAGCCATAATTCGCCCCTCAGAAAACATATATCCGCAACACGCAAGTGGATTCGATGTCCATATGCTCCTGATGACTGCATATAATAATATAAGTTATTATTTCAATAAACAGTGAAGAATGAGTAAGCCAATAAATATTGCATCAAATCACTGCACTTAATTTAGAGGCCCAACTCATCCCTATAAGCTCGATATTGGATGGGCATTTCCAACATAACCTTCATTTCGAATCCTACACGCGTCAATGTAGATATGGAACATGTAATGTAGGTCTTCCCACATGAATGTGCTCCCACGCCCATATCTGCAGTAAATGCATACATCCAGCCATGTTTGTGCGTGATGGTTTTGTTGCTTCATGTAATTCCCTGTATAGATGAGCAAAATACAACCAACGACATCTCCGTGAACGTGTCAATATCCCAAGCAGGTGAACCTCAGAACCTGAAGTATCTGGCAAAAGAAAGGATCCAATAGCAAACAGTATGTACGCTCTGACATGCATCGTGAACTGTAGCTCCGGTAGATCTAAATATGAATCACGGTAGTATGTCCATCGCAGCCATCGTGGGCAAGTGTGTACGTACATGAGCCCCATTCGGACCGCGATGTAATATGCGGATGGACCGAACATGGTATACAATGTCGTCTGAGGCAAGCAACTCATCGCAATAATCCGCCATGTTTCTATCACTACCAATGGAACACCGCCAATCAGGTTGGGCCATCTATCCGGATACCAAGAATCATCGCGACATCCCCGCATAATATATCTCACGCCAGTGAAAGGTATTTGTTCAGAACACCATCGCCAACGAACGCCGTAGTGGTGATCCAAATTTTAATATACCGTGATCAGGACACTATCAGCCGACACCACAAAGCATCCCTAAATCTGGGGCAATTTACAGGTCATTCCCTAAACATCAATAGGTGCGCAGCAGCCTCGATCACTGAAACCTGCAACAACAATCATTCATAAGCATGGTTACGTCAAACAAATGTATATGTATAGAAATATTTTCAAAAACTGTTGAAGAAATTTTACCGAATCGTGGATGCGCCTACCATGTAGCATTTATACTGCACCCGCATGGTGGGCCATAGTCAACAACCGTCTCATCTGGGCGTCGCCTCCTCCTACGTGGGGGGCACGGTGCATCACTGCCGGACATCTTTCCTGTTGTAATTGAGAAAAATAATAATATGCAATTGGAGAAGCATTAATAAGGCAACCTGCGAAAAATCATATCAACATAATATGCAATTTTTTTTTCATGAAGAGCTATCAAAATTCACAAATTTTTTTTGCATGCAATCCCTTTAAAAAAAAATATAAAAACCCAAAAATACTATGTGCCATAACTTTAGAATTAATCTATCAACATAATTTGTGCAATCTAATCAGGTACAGTCCACTTTAATAGAAAGAAAATCATAGCATAATCTATTTTAGGAGGGCACATGGAGGTCCATAAAACACTTAGAATCTATTATATAGATACTCTATTAACTCTACTAGCCCATAACTCAAATGAGAATGAAATATTGTGGCAAACAACGAAATATATTGTAAATAAAATTTTAAAGACAGGAAATACCTGATGGTTAAAGACCTGAACTTTATTTGACAAATTCATTAAATCTCTAAAACATAGACAAATACATTATCATGTAAAATCAGATCATCAGATTTCATGATATGACTGAACCATCTCTGGTACTTGTTCAATGGTAAAAGTTGAAAAGCAAGATGAACAACACAACACATGACAACAATGAACACAATCAACAACCATTTATAAACTACGCTTCACAACGATTGAGAACACGCCGTACTGTTGGTCCAATGCCTTACACACACTACAAACCCTTGAACTTTTTGTAGTGTTCTCATCCATGCTATTTTTAAATCTATTTGTCCTTGGCCGCCCTGTCTTCCTTTTGACATTCGGTGGTTTGTAAACTGGGCATGTGCCACCACTGATGTGTTCACCCCACTCTTCCCGATCGTATTACGGAATTCGCCTCGTAGTTGATATAGTTTTGCAAACTATAGTACGAGACATAATGGACATGGTTCTTTGACCAAACAAGAATCACGCGGTGCACATGGCGTATGCCATGGTTGTCTACATGTACACGCATACTATTTTCACCTAATTCAACCTTGAAGGTCCTGCTAGTGACATCAAACACCTGGTACTCAGACATGCTTATTCGCACTGGTTTAGGAAATCTTCTTGCCTCTCGTTCATTAGCCTGCAACGTTACCTTAATGCGTGGAGAGAACGATGTTTCGCCGTCTTCGAGAGTTGATTCAAGACGCTTTCATGAAAAGGGATACAATGTTGTAGTATATTGTTGTCAAGGCTTGAATCGGTAAACCACGCGCTCTTTTAAGCACACCATTGAAGCACTACCGCTTAGTCTACTGCATGTACCCCTCATCATGTGTAAGAGACCATTGTTGAATGTCTCTTGAAACAAGCCAGTCACATGCCTCCTGCTTGATATTTTTGATGTCTGACATACATCGCTTAAAAATTCGAATGTCATCCGTGTTTCCAACAACGTACATTTTTTGACACATGAAGTCAACATCACCTATGCCGAAATGTCTAACGGCCCGTTTAAAATTCTCCCTTAAGTGACGCAAAACGTAAATGATTGCCTGTGGAAAGATCTCTCAACCAACTAGACCTGCATGTCTATCTGAGATGAGGCAGAGATCACCCCTTGTGAAAATTATTGGGATCAAGTCTTGTAATATCTGCAAAAACCAAACCCATGACTCGTTCTCGATTCCACAACCACGGGGCTAGTGGGAACAAGCCATTGTTTGCGTCGATCCCAACTGCAGTTAATAGTGTTCCTCTATACTTGCCTAGGAGAAAAGTCCCATCAAGGCATAATACTGGACGGTAATACTGCCAACCTCTTATGGAAGGCTCAAATGACCAAAATAACCGTTGGAATCTGTTGGAATCTGTTGAATGTATTTGATATACTGAACCTGGCATTGATGCACAAACAGCAGACATGAATTTTCTCAGTGTTTTGTAAGATTCCTCCCAACTTCCAAACATAACCTTAACAGCCTTTCGACGTGCATCCCAAGCCTTCATGTTGGACACTCTTATATTGAACTTCGACTCAATACGCCTACAATTTCTCTAGTTCGATCTAGTTGACGCCTAATTGATTGGATGAAATAACTAATGAATCTGGACGTGTATTGCGTGTCCAAAGATAAATCGAATGACTATTAAAAGGTGCCAAGTGAACTAATACGCCACGCACCAACCTCTTAACCGATCTTTCATGTAAGCTCCACAAACATGGTCCGCTTGTTAGAATGATGTGCACCTTGTTGTGAATTTTAATTGATAAGCACAAATGACATACTCAACATTGTTCATGATAATCAACCCAAAATTGCAAAGCTTTGAATTGAAAACACATATCTTCAAACAATTCATCTAGAATGATGTTATCCTCCTCAAAGACTGAATGATCTGATGGGCCATCGAATGTGAGGTCCTCATCCCATTCTCTAGTGGTTTCAGCGCTACGTAGATAATCATTATTCCGTATCAGGTGCTCTTCCGTATGACTGGTTCTAATTGAGTAATCAACAATCAAGTCTCTAGCACTAAGGGATGATTCTGTGGCCTGTAAGTTAGCCCGGTCTGCGCAGTTATCATCCTCCTCCTCATCATCATCACTGCTACCTCCACTAGGCATAGTTTCATATCCAATATCTTCGATGGGTACTTCATTTATCTCATTATCTTCTAGTTCACCCATAACAGCAACTTGTCCCAAAGAAAAGAAATCATGCTCGCTTCAAAACCATAACATTCCTTGGAGTACTTAACCGGCAGTGCGATGAACCCCGTTCGGGCTCTCTCACATTCCTCAGTATTGTTAACCTCGCCTCTTAATTCCATAACTTCATAAACCACAATAGGAGAAGCACAAGCTCGCAGTATAGTTTCTTGACTTCATCATGTGAGTTGCAATAAATCCGACACCTATGGAAAAGCGACCCACCATTCACAAAGAACTTTGTTGGATCTATCTTCAATGATTTCATGATTTGTTTACGTAATTCCTCGAATCTAATACGTGGGATTTGGATTGGACGATTTTCCACCAATGTATGTTGGAATGAAATGTCATTCACTCTCGTTCACCTCCATAATAAAGCACTAAGCAGATGGTTGAATTCATCACTAACCATTGATAGCAACAAATAATGTTTCACCACACGATAAATGCAAATAATTTAATTATGGAGAAATAAAATTATTGGATTCATTTATGATATAGAAGATGCAGATGCTACTATTACATAAAATGATTGGATTCATATACGATATAGAACACTACAAAAGAATATTAACATAGCTAATTCATCGATATATTAAGTATCTACTACGTAACAACTTACAAAAATCATTTTAAAAATAACACAAATATTAACTTCATACAAACAAATAAATAGGAATATTGAAAGCCTCTCTTCTCTCCTCTTAAGGTTGACCGAAAAATGCGACTATTAGACCAATTAAATATATATTTTAGAATAACATTAGTCATCAATACTTTAGACTCTTAAGCAAAAGTCAGCATGAAAATTTTGAAATTCTGTGAACTTCATTAGCCCCTCTCCACATTGAACTCCCTTTGAGAGGATATAAAAAAATAATAATAATAAAAAATAAAAATATGAATTGATATCCTGCACCCAAATTTATGATATATATTTGATGAAACCTATTAATTTTATAATATTGCTATAATCCTATCATGATACAGATAACAATAAAATGAAAAAACTTGTAAATATATCATTATTAAAATTATAGCAGAATAATTTCTAAAATATGTAGATTTTATTTAACTGCTTAATTATTCATCTACTTTACTCATCTCAAAGTTAAATCTTAATTAAATTTAAATTAAGATATATTAAGCTAGTTTTTATTCACTAAAAAATTTAATTTATTGATGGCCAAGATTCGGTCGTGCATTATCATACTTAACAACAAAAAAGTTAGAGTTGATCAACTTATACATGAGAAAGGTAAGAACCTTTTCATAATTGCAACATAAGAGACACACAAAATATAATAGACACACAAAATCAATTAGATATGCATATCTAAACATACTACAATAAATTAGATCTACAATTTAAATAGATACACAAATTAGATCCACAACATGTCACAAATTAGCTCCACAAAAAAAAATTAGATCCACAAAAAGAAGTTAGATCCACAAAACAAATGAGATCCACAACATATCAAACATTTTTACTCTGCTAAACTCTGTGGTTTTTTCCCTCTTTTCGGAATTTTTCCACATAAAAATCCTATAGTTTCTTGTTCTCTCTTTAAATATTTGTGTGTGTGCTGAATTTTTCAACAAAGCCAAGGCGTAAAGTTTTATTCTACCGTAATTGATTTTTTAGCACGCAACAATGATAACTAATAAGAAATCATTTAATATAAGGAAATGAGAGGTAAGTTTTATTTATTTTAATAATTTTGTATATAAAATCTTAAATTCGAATATAGTTTTTAAAGTATATTTTATATCAACATTCATTAAACGCATTGGAAATATATTAAATTCGATTTATGTTAAGAAAGGTAGAGGTGGACCTAACAAGACTTAGGTAGAATAAGAAATGACTTATTTTATTAGAATTAAATAAAAATTTGATATTTATTAAGACACAATGGAGAATAAGAATTCATGTAGTTGATCTCACATAGTAGGATAAAAGCTTATTGTTGTATTCATTAAATGTGCTAGCTGATGAACTAACCAATCTAATTGAAGTTGGCTTAAACTTAGCTCATTGTAGCTTATCAAGTTTAAGTTACAAGTTATTTATCGAGTTATGTCAAATCCGGCTTATGAGTCGGCTTGGCTCATATTGACTTATTAAATTACTGTGAGTCTCTATGAGAGGACAAAAAGGAACAAAGGCCAAGAGTTACCACATTGCACAAGAGAATATTGTTTACAATTAAGCGTAGGGGTATTTCAGAGATCCATTCAGAACATAGATAGGGAGAGAGATTAACGTGAAAAGTAGAATGCCTATTGAACATGCACTTATGATTTAAGGCTGATTTTAATCAATTTTTTATTAAAATTAGATGATTCACTTAACCATCATCATATATTTGTATTTTTTTTAGAAGTTGATAAATGAAGCGCTTCTCTTCTTCTTTTTTTAGGCATCGTAATTTGCAATCCGAAAAATCAATCCGCTGAAAAAAAAAATCATCATTTTCACGCAAATCACAAAAATCCACATCTTAAATTGGGAAGTTCATTTACATAACAAAACAAAACAAAACAAAAAAAATATATATATATATATATATATAAAATCTATGCATCTATTCTCATAAATGCAAGTACTCAACGATAGCCGGTTGCGTGTGGCTCCGAGAATTATTTTGCACAGCGACCAACCAATAAATTTTCTCATTATTTGAGGATTATTAAGAGAGAGATGTGTGTGAAGATGTATGTACGTATTTCTCTTTACTTTAACTTTTTAAGATATTTATATTCATAACACTAAATTATCATATATTCATATATCTAATACATAAATTTTAATATTTACATAATAATACTTGATATAACACAATAAATTTTATTAAATTAAATATATACATCAAGGCAATAAAAATATCTAATAAGATTAATTTAAAAAATAATCCAAATTCTAATTTATAAGCAAATTAAATGTCTCGACGAGATGAACCACAACACTAAAATTTAATTCTCAGTCCATGAAACGAATCAAGCATCATCAATTGGATGGTCAAATGATTTCCAAATTTGGCGTCTTTGGTTAAATTGAGCTCTACAAAGCAATTCATTGTCGATCGATCATTTGAATCGAAAGTCATTTGAATAGTCAAATCATCTGTGATCGAAAGGAATCAATACGAAATGTTCGATTGAGTATTTCAAGATTTTGGCTATAATTACTAAAATGCTCCTATCATAATCTTATAAATATGATCTCTTTCTTGTAGTGAGTGGGAGAGGAAGCTATAAGTAAACTTGGGAGATCTCTATGAGAGAGCTAGAAGCCTGGAGTCTATCATCAACACCGTTACCGCCAACCACCGCCTACCATCACCGCCGACCATCACCTACCATCGTCGCTGACAACAGACATCGTCTAACTACTATCGCATAGCAATTGTAACATGATTCTAGAATTCTCATCATATTAATTTTTCAAATAAAGTATTATAATTACGTTATCGGGAAGGGAAAACTTTTATATTTCAAAATAGATATATAGTGAAACCTTTTAGTTGTGCCAGATCCCGTGATTTCTTTCTCCTTTTCTTTAGGGATTGTACACATGAAATTCCTAGTGTTTTTTTTAATGTTCTCTACTATCTATGTGTGTTGGATTATCGTGCAAAACAAAGTCGTAAAGTCTACTCTACCACTATGAAATTTATGGCATGCAACAATACTTAAATTTAATATTATATAAAATAATAATATAATTATTATTGTTTAAGTAAAATACATCTTTTTATGCATGAAATATAATTTTTATAAATATCAAAACTTAAGTATTAGATATGTAAATGCATAAACATTGTCAGCTATGTATGTGAATATTCCTTTTTTTTCATTTGAGTCTTGAATGTGTTTATCCTATAATTTAAGAACTTGTTTTTCTTAACTTGTGTTTATTTCTTTTAGAGTTATAACTTTGGAATATTTTGATAGAAATAATGGTTGATCGTGACCTTTAATTTTCTTAAATAATAAAAATATTTAAAAAATTCCAAATTTTAGGCCAATTTCCAGAAAATTGAAAAATTTTCATTACAACATATTTACCGCATATATTATATATATATATATATATATATATAGATATATATATATATATATATATAGATATAGATATATATATATATATATATATATATATATATATATATATATATATATATATATATATATATAATTTAATAGAGTAAATAATATAGGAGATTGATTAATAGTGTAAATTAATTTTTTATTTTATAAAATATAATTATCTTGATTATTATCTTAGAGAAGAGACAAAGATATCTTACAATTTAATAAAAACGTGTCTTTTATTCACATAAATATAAAAGTCATCTTACATTCCGATCTCCTATAGAAATAGGCAATTTTTTTAAAATGAGTATGATTAGAATCTGAATTAGCTAATTAAGTATTAATAAAAAAATTAAGAATATGTATAGCGCGATGGGCCACGCCACGTCGGTTCCAACGCTGGCATGCCGTACGTGAAATTGAGGCCGGCCCACTAATTGGGCTAATTAGAGAAGCCGCCGCTTAGTGGGCGACCGAGATATGGGAGCCGTCACTAATCCGGGCGACCGCCCCCGACATATATTATTAGGGCCGATCGGCCCTATCTTCTCTACTTTGCTCGATTCGGCCCCGAAATCCCTTCCTCCGCTCGTAGGAACTCCGACCAAACTCCGACCGCCCACCGAGCACGGTCCTCCGCCCCTCTCGGAACTTCGCCGGCGTAGGTCTGACCGCCTACATTGCGCGTCTTGTCCAGGTATTCGATAGAAAATTTTTGCTTTTCCTGACAGCCGCTTTGATGCCGATTAACTATTTCCATTTATCATTTACCAGCCGTTGGAAGTCAACTTTAGCTTTCGGCGACGATTCTTGCAGCTCTATTTCATTTGAGGGAAATTCCCTTTGGCTTATTCTACATTTTTTAGCGCACATCCCCGTCGCTCTTCGTAAACACACAATAAATCACTTTATTTATCAATTTATTTAGGTGTTAAGTAGCCAAAGTAGTAATTAGGGTGTCGGTTAATATAAATTTCTCATTATTCATATAACTTATTTTGCAAGAATGAATAGAGAATTTGTTTCACGATTCTTTTCTCGTGGAGGAACCCAGTATCGTTGAACAATTCCCAAGTTATGGGAGGTAAATCGCCCGCTAAGGTTCAGTCAAAGACCTTATCGGAATTGAAGCAACGTAATTATGAGAAGCTTGCACATTGATCCGAGCGTCACTCTAACAAGTCGTTATCCAGTGGATAGCGTATTTGTAGCGTCTGTAATATCTGACGATGACATTTCGAGTTACACAAAGCTTCCTTCGATGTTAGCGTTGTATGTCGGTGGAAGATATTAATATTGCATCCACGACCGGTAGTAGGTCGGTAGATATATATCGCACAGGCTTTCATCGCACAAGCACCTCCGGGGATACAAGGCGGCTTTGATGGGTTGATTCCCAGGTAGTATACTGTCAAAATTTATTTAATTATACTTGTAATAATTAATATGATAATTAGTTGCTGAACTTATAAGTTATGTGGCAGTGATGATGTTATCTATTGTTCGGATGAACCGTATGTGCCTCAAAGTGCTGCAGTCGAAGATGAGTATCAGACTATGAGTAGTGGCTCAAGTAGTGAGTCTGAGTAGGGTACTAGTGATGATGACTGTTCAGTCGGGTTGGAAGTTACTATACTTGAGAATATGACGGTCATAATCTCGAAAAATCACTCATTTCTATGTGGAGAGTCATATGTTGTCCACAAACGTATGGATGTGTAAAGACGGCGTTGGGACAACGATGTTTACTTTGACCATCCCGAAACTACCCCTAAAAGATGAAATTGAAATTTCAAATGACCTTGTCGAAGGTATGTGTTTTTGCAAGTAAACTGAGTTTACAATTTCTTGCTATTGTTGGTGGTCCATAGTAAATAATGTTTAATTCAGCTTATCTCTAACCAGAAGAACTACACGGTTGTATGTGTACAGCACGATAATCCTAGAAGGCCCTGTAAGTGGCGTTTACATTGTAGCAGCAGCAGACGATTAGGGGGTGTTTGGAGAATATCAAGAATTGGTGAAAATCATAGATGTTTTAATGTAGTAAGTGAATCCGGTCATCGGCAGTGTAGTTCAAATTTCATAGCATACTTCATCAATCCTGTGATCAGGCACCAGATTGATCTGAAGCCTAGAGAGATTATAGGTAGAATGGAGTCAAAATTCAATGTTAAAATTTCATATATGAAAGCATGGGATGCAAGGTGTAAGGCAATAAAAGCAATATTCGGCAGCTGGGAAGAGTCCTATAGGACTCTCAGTCTTTATATGGAATCAGTTTCTAGTACTTTACTAGGTACAGTCTACAAAATTCAATCTACCACTACGCAATGTTTCCAGAGTCTTTTTTGGGCTTTTGGACCTTCAATAATGGGATGGAGTTGCTGCAGACTAGTGTTGAGCTTAGACGGTACTTTTCTGTTGGGCAAGTATCGTGGTACATTATTAACAATCGTAGGAATCGATGGCAATAATGGGTTGTTTCCTCTAGCTTTTGCTATTGTGGAATCAGAGAATGTTGATTCGTGGTTGTGGGTCTTGCTGTGCTTGCATGATGTGTTGCCCGTAGTGTCTATTAGACGTGATTTGTGCATAATATCTGATAAACATGCTGGTCTATTACGTGGATGCAAAGAGATTTTTCCGTGGGCAGCTCATAGGCATTGTTTGCGCCATTTGCGTGAAAATTTTAAAAAGGTTGTACACAAACTGGGGATTGCTGATGTTGAGTTTCTTGATAAAAGATGTATATGGCAGGTAACACTGATGATATTCGTCAATTCAACCGTTTAATGTTATATATTAAAAATGTTAAAGAAGAAGCGTACAATTGGCTTGTAGAGCATGACCCTGTAAAATGGTCCCTTGTGCACGATGGTGGTATGCATTATGGAACAATGATAACAAATGCTTTAAAGTGTCTTGGTGTAACACGTGGTTTACCGATCAGCTTTAATCATCTATTTATTACAACTTAGTAGCATTGTTCATGAAACGATTATCCACTGCTACTCAGTAAGAGGAAGTCAACTTGTCTATATATACTCAAAGGATCTCCATGCTGTTACAACGTACTGAAAGGGAGGCTAGGCATTTCCCTGAACCTGTAAATATCAACCCATGTGAGATGCAGATTTTTGACAGGTCCAACCGATTATTCAGAGTTGATTTACTAGATAATGGCCTATGTGAATGTAATTGTGGTAAAACGATCATATATCATTGTCCATGCCCACATGTGATTGCTGCATTTGGATTTCGACGATTGAACAACCTAATGTGTGTGTCATAGTACTACACTCTACAACTGTATAAGCTGACCTACATAAATGAATTTCATACTCTATCAGATCATTCTGATTAGCCATCTATCAATGTAGAGCATGGATTAGTCACGTTACAGCCACCTAACTTTCACAGAAGATCAGGCCGACCACGTACGAATAGATTCAGAAACACAATGGATGAAAATGTAGATTCAAGTAGCAGAACTTGTAGCATATGCAAAACAGCTGGTCACTACAGGTCATCATGCCCCCATAATACTAACAGTCAATAGTACATTCTTCAATAGGATAATGCTTATCTTTCTCTTTCAGGTTGCATTGATCTACATAGATTTTACAATATTAGCATTATTATATTTGCGATTCTTTTCTGACAGGTATGATGGCAAAGGGGCACCGCCCGCCTGCTAGATATCGGCGACATAGCCTTGCTGGGGACACCATCAGCTGCGTGATCGTCCACCCTGCACCTGACCAGTATAGACCGAAGGAAGATAGTTGTCACACGGTTTAGGGTTTAGGACAGTATAATTTTGTGTCAGTATTATGTTTTATTTATCTGTATCATTACAAACTTAAGAGTCTTGTACACGTTAAATTTGGTTATGTCATAATGAACTTTTTATTATTTGTCAAATTATGAAATGAATTGGTTAGGGTTCATATGAAAATGGCAGACATACTTTTCGGATATTGTAGTATCTTGGTTGAGCAAAATGTCAACCAAAATTACAACTTTTTTTTTATAATGTAATTCTTCACCATGAATTTATATTCATAGTAGATATTGAAGATGTTGACTAGAGATAATCTTTCATAGAATACTTGCAAACTGATAAAAGGTAGTTCAGGATTACTTTCCTATTATTTATATTTTATATTTTATTTTTATATGAAATAAAAATATGTATAGTATCTCAAATTTATATACATAAAGATGTAGTTCTCCACTTCAATCATCTATTTTAAAAAAACATATAAATTTTTTTATTATAGATATAGCTGCCAATTAAACAAGAGATTTAGAGTTCAAGTGTATTTACAAGCATCATATATTTTCCAATTTCGTTTATTATCTGAAGCCAGTCGCCCATTAACTGGGCAACTCGTTTCAGGTAATCTTATTATTAAAGTTCATTTATGAAGCATTATTTATCTTTAAGCTATTTTAATTTTGTCAGTTTTGATTAAGTTTCTGGGTTCTGGATTTTGATAGATGGATATTTACGATGAAATTATGTATCAGTTTTCTAATTTGTTGCTAATTAGAGACGAGTGGAAGAAGTAACTTCTTATTGTCGTTTGAATACAGTAGTGATGATGTTTTATATCAAAATGCAGTTGAAAAATTGCTTTGGGGGTCATATTCCATCATTTGATTTATGTATTAATGCATGTTCCTGCATGTATTATCTGTAGAGAGTGCCCAATTTTAGCAAGAGAGTTTTTATTCTTGTGCTATTGTTATCTATGAAACACGCACACATCAATGAAATTTACATTCATAAGAGAAGATAGATGATTTAATATGCTAGAAACATTAACACAGAAGTATACTATACATGACTCTGAAGTTTGTAATGAAACAGAAAAATAAAATGTGGTATGTAAAGTATACTATATCGTCTAAACCCTACCCCGGGTGACAACGCCTTCCTCCTGTTCTGCTGGAATAGCACCACCCTGTGTGTACCGGTCAAGTGTGACGGATGGACGGATCACGATGATGGTGACCTCTACCGCAAGATCCTCGCAAGGTGCGATATCATCCCGGATCGGAATATAGTGGTGAGTCATAGCCGATAAGTTGAAGGACTGATCAAGATACCCTGGACGGATGAAGTAGATGGCGGCCTCCATGGTGTGTGACATCCTCTCATCAACGTAATATGTGTCACCAATATATACACGCCATCTGTCTCGATATCCTCATACCTATCGACACATCCTCGTAGTGTGACCATCCACAAAGACCGGTATGGTGAAATATGCCGAAGTGCCGCGATATGCTCCGTCTACACAAAAAACAGAAAGTAAAATTAGCACTTACATAAATATTAAATACTTACTTATGTAAGAACTTACATAAATACGCCCACCGGTGCTCAAGCGTATTGGTCGAGATCTCGGCCAAGAAATATAGATAAGCTCATCTAAAACATGTATTGGCTAAATGTCTTGTCCACATCCTCATCTAGGCCCTCGACGAGGCACTCCCTCTGCCTCTCCCAAGCAACAATATGTGACTAGTGGTAATCAACCCGAAGATCCTCTTTACTCACCATCGACCCTTTAAAACTAGGTCAACTCGGCTACATCTACTCTGAATAAGGCGAATGCAACTCTATCTGTAATACCACTCAACCCTCTTCCAGCTGATAAGAAGGACTCGGGTTAACCATATGTCAGAGCCTATCGAGCATGTATCTGATAGATGTGCTGTGATCTGCTCATTGTACGGCTCCCAGATCACCTGCACATATAGTAAAAATTATGTTAAAATGTAATCTACATTATAGATATTTAACTGCAGATTCAACCTGTGTTTGTCGCAAGTCATCTAACTCATTTCGCATAATCGCAACATTCGCCATCGTCACCGCAACATACTTCTCATTCCATCCGCACGTAATACGCTTTAAACATATATATAAGCAAAGATAATTTGAAAGTGTAATTAACAACACAAACCTCAAACCGAGACCAAGCTCGGCAGGATATGGAACATGTAGAGTCAGCCTACCCACATGAATATTCTCCCAAGCCCAAATCAAGGAGGTGAACTGATGTTGGCCCCATTGGCCTACCGACTCGCAGCTCTATATAGATGAGCTAAAATTGCTCCACCTATGACATCATGCTAAAGGAATCCGTGTCCTGTGAGTGGTAAATACGTAGTGGACCTCAACTGGTATCAAAAGAGTAGCCAATCGTAAATAAAATATAAGCACGCAAGTGATGGAAGAACTCTATGCCTGTGACCGTCAGATGACTCCTATTGAAAGTCCACCTAAGCCACCCTGGAATGCACCGCGTGTCCCGACCCATCTTGAACGCCGACCGATCCGGTGGACGACGGATCATGATACATCACATCTGGCAAGGGGTGTCGTCCCAATAAATCATCGCAGCAATCATGCTAAGTGTCCTATCTCTTCTCCTCGCCAATCACAATCGGGCCTATGATAGGTGGTCCATCAACCTGTAGTCCCAGGATCATCGCCACATTCCGATATCATCCATCTCACCTCTGAAGTTGGAAGGTATTGGTCATGGAGACCATCTCTCAACCAAGGCTCAACAAATGATCTAGCCGAATGAAGTGAGCGACTCACACACAGGTGCCCACCGCCTGGATGAATCTCGCATGTAATGGGCCACCCTAAGATAAGCAAGTGTGATGCGCCTCGCACGGTAAAAAAAAAAAATCTAAGTACTGTCCAAAATAAAAGGTAAGGAGTAACCCATTCTAAAAATAAAATTCACTTACTGTCGGGGTGAAGCACGATGCATACGTAGGGAGGTAATACTAGGATGAACCTCAGCAGGTGTAGCCTCCAATGGTGGGCTGGCCTGCCTAGCATGTCTATGTCACCGACGTCTAGCTGGCGGGTGGTGCTCCTCTGTCATCATACCTGATAGAAAAGTAGCAGATTATAGTTTACAATCAACGCTATATACTGCAAATTATGAGAAATAACGGATCAGTAGCAAAATAAAAGTAGATGATTAGTTTTTGAGTTTGTGTGCACCCAATTTCACATCTGTCGATTTCCAAATAAGTTCTATAAGCAAAATCTTAACTTGAAAGAAAATACATAAAAAAGAAATGATGCACTTCATATATTAATGAAATAAATCAAAAGCAGAAAGAGAACAGCACTAGATTAATGTTGAAAGGCAACCAAGAAGCTCTCTCTTTTTTTTTCTCTTTACAATCTTTTTGGGCTCTTTCCTAATGGATTTCAGCAAAATGTGAGTATGCAATATCTTTGCAAGTTTAATAATGGATTCTCATAGATTAATTTTATTATAATCGAATCTCGCATAGATTAATTATTATAATCGAATCTCGCATAGATTAATTTTGACACTCAATTTAAATTATATTTAACTTATTAAAATAAATTTTGAAAATAAATTTTAAATAACATAAAGTTCTGTTATGAAGCATAAGAACTTACATAATAAAACTAAGATTCACATTTAGAAATATCAATAGTGACAACTCACACTTGATTTAAAAAGTGCATATAGCAATGAGTTATATCTTTTAATTGTGATATAGCAAACCTATGCTTGAGTTTGCTTCTTGATCCAAATATATCAATCTAAAGCCTTAAATTATATGTTTTGAGAAGGGTTAGAAATGTGGGTTTTCTATTTTGTTTTAGTGTCACATAAGTTTAGGCTTACAAAAATATAATAATGGTAGATCTAGCCTAGGGATTTGGGTTGAGTCACTAAGGCTTTCTAGGGGATATGCGAGATGCCATGAGTTATGTAGATCCATGATTATCTTCTTTGACTATTAAACCTTATGTTTTTATTCTCGTATGAATTGGTGAATATTCCACATCACTGCTCAAGATCATGACGTCAATCACATTGACCTATTGATCACGAAAGTAGTCATCTTTTAAAACAACAAAGTGTTATACATGATCAAACCACCATTACAACTATGAGCAATAATACAAATAATTCAGTCAATTCTCTCCAAAGGCTCTTCTAAAATCAAAAGAGCATCATAAAATATCTCTTCCTTTCTCTTTATTCTCATAAGAGATTTTAAAATCTCAACAAAAGAATGAATAATAATAAATTATTTTACCATAACTTATATCAAAATTATAAAAATTCTTAAATAAATGGCAGTAGAGTTGAATTAATTAGCTGGCCAAGAAAACGAATGCCCGATTAGGAGTTTGAGAAGGATGACCACTATGGAAGATAGTGATAGAATGCCGCTCTAAATAGAAGACTATACAAACCGACATCCGCTAAAAGAGGACAACCAACTAGCCAACCGGAGAAAACAACAAATCACGTAGCAGCAATTAATCAAGAAAAGAAAGAAACCAAATGCCGGAAAAACAAAAATTTTCTATGAATACAGACAAGGCCTTGTCTGACGGTCAGACCTGGCGGCGAGAGTTCAGAGGGAGGACCGTGCTTTCGGTGGGCGGTCGAGTTACGAATGGCGGAGGATTTCGGAGCCGAATGGAGCAAAATAGAGGAGATAGGGCCGATCGGCCCCGATCGGCCCTAATAATATGTCGGGACCATGCCATTAGTGGCGATAATCCCAAATTGTCAATTTAAGGTCACTCGCATTACGCGTCGCCGTGACCGGCGTGGTACTCATCCTAATATATCTATTCTTAAATTTTTTTATTAATACTTAATTAGTTAATTCAAATTCTAATCATGCTCATTTTAAAAAAATTGCCATAGAAATATCAGGCCAACTAATCCATACATGTTGAGGAACGGTCATGGGAGAATATATATAAATATATCTATCGTATGCATGAAACAAAAATCAAATCTACGATGCGTGACTCAATAATCCATTTAGCTCATTGACCAGGATCTGGTTAAGAAAAGCTAATTAGTCAAGCAGTCCTACATGCATCTAAAACTCCTATAATTGCTTAATTACATACATGGAGCACGTAACAATGTACCCACCCTCGCCCAGCATCGACCTGCCAACCAGCGAAAGCCAACTACCAGCTCACCGTTCCGTCCATGCCTCGTCCTGCATGAACACATATCCATTTCTGAAGTAACCCTCCCATTTTTCTACTCCGCAATCCCTTGTATTCTAATCCACTCCCATGTTCTTCCCTTCGGCCATTAATCTATTTTCCCCACGCCAGCTGGTCCTCCTCTCCGCCTTTCCATGCGCTTCTCAACTCCCAATGCTGACTATATTCCTCCTCCAGTCCTCTATTTTTGCAACCCAGTTCAATCCCAAATTTATATAATGGATTATTTTTAAAATAAATTTAGTGTTAACTTTAATTAGAAATTTAAGCATAAAAAAAATTTTTATAAAAATATACATAATCGTCAAACGCACGACTGGCGACGTGTTTTATGGGAGTCATCTTTTCTGACGACGACTCCTTTTTTTTTTTTTTTTTTTTTTTTTGGGTTTGTAAAACCACAGCAGGGAGAGAGAGAGATGAGAGAGAGAGAAAGAGAGAGAGAGGGAGGTTTTATTTTTATTAATTTTTTTAATTAATATAATTATTTAAAATATATAATTTAAAAATATTTTTTATAAAATATTTATATATTTAGTTATTAATTTTTTTATTTATATATCAAATTAAAAATATAATTTAAAAATATTTTTAATTATATATATATATATATATATTTATAAATTTATTTAATATTTTTTTATTAATTAATATAATTATTTAAAATATATAATTTTTATTAATTTTTGTTAATATATAATATAAAAATATTTAAAATATATAAAATAAATAAATTTTAATAAATAAATAAAGAAAGGAATAAATTATATAAATATTTTATAAATTATATAAATAAAGTAATTATATATATATATATTTATAAATTTATTTAGTTATTTATATATTTTAAATTATATAAATATTTTAAGTTATATAAATAATTTAAAATAATTTTTTATATAATATTTTTTAATTTTATATATATATATATATATATATATATATATATATATATATATATTAATATAAGTCTATAATAATAATAATAATAATAACAAAAAATAAATAAATAAATAAATAATTTTTAATAAATAAATAAAGAAAGGAATAAATATATAATAAATATATATATATATATAACTAAATATTTTATAAATATATAAATAACTAAATATTTATATAATTTACAATTATTTATTTATTTATTTAACTAATTATATATTTTAAAGAAATAAATATTTTTAAATAAATAAATAATTATATATATATATATATATATATATATATATATATATATATAACTAATTATTTATTTATATATTTTAATTATTTTTAAATTATTTATATAACTTAAAAATATTTATATAATTTAAATATATAAATAACTAAATAAATTTATAAATATATATAATTACTTTATTTATATAATTTATAAAATATTTATATAATTTATTCCTTTATTTATTTATTTATTAAAATTTATTTATTTATATATTTTAAATATTTTTATATTATATATTAACAAAAATTATTAAAAATTATATATTTTAAATAATTATATTAATTAATAAAAAAATATTAAATAAATTTATAAATTTATATATATAATTAAAAATATTTTTAAATTATATTTTTAATTTTATATATAAATAAAAAAATTAATAACTAAATATATAAATATATAGTTATTAAATATTTTATAAAAATATTTTAAATTATATATTTTAAATAATTATATTAATTAAAAAAATTAATAAAAATAAAACCTCTCTCTCTCTCTCTCTCTCGCGTGGTTTGTAAAACCGCAAAAAAAAAGAAAAAAAAAAAGGGTCGTCAGTCGTCCGTTTGGGGCCGACGTGGAGATGTGGAAATATATCTATGGTGACGATTATGCCTATTTTATAAAAAAAAATTTTTTACTAAACTATTAATTAACACTAAACCTATTTTAAAAATAATCCTTTTATATAATTACCCACCACAGCACATTTATGGCATTCATCTATATAAGTCAAAAATTTTAAAATAAATATGATTTAAAATATAATTAATAATTTAAATATCTTTTAAAAAAATTAGTTATAAGTATATCATCCTTTCCAACTTTTTTTTCATCGTAGAATTTGATATAATCGGCTTAAGTTCAAGTACGCTTACGACTTGTGATATATGAAATTCGTCGTTAAACGAACTTTCATATTTTTAAAAATATTTATTCTATTTTGATTTAATTTCATATTAAATTTCTTCCCAGACGCTATATAACTTCTCATCCATCAATATTTTATTAAATTCTTAATATTTTATCTCAAATTGCATAAATATATAAAGTTGTTAATTTATTTTATTTTGATGAAAATTTTATAAATAGACATGTTTATAATAATTTACACATTTTTATGCTATTTTTTATAAGTATTTAATTAATTAGTAGATAAATATACTTTCAATAGTTTTTTATTTAATTCTAAATTTGTTTATATATAAACAGAGTCAGTCATCCGTAAATATATTGAATATATTGAATTTTGAAAAATCTTATATTTGAATGTTAAATGTTAGATTTATTTTATGAATAATGAGAAGATCAAAAATTTATCCACATGAATAAGGATAAATATTAATATTTAGTCCAATATCATAAATAATGAACATAATATCTAGATCATTACTATTTAAAGAGATCTATATACATATATAAATATATAGAAATCAAGGAAAAATTTTATTTCAAATTATATGGATAATCATCTCTGAAGCTTGAGGATATAGAGGGTGGAAGTATATAAGTGACTCTTACAGTCATTTATTATCAGGTAAAATTATATATATATATATATATATATATATATATATATAAGAGTAGTCCAAGTAGTTTCACTTTTCACAATGTCATTATTTTTTAATAAAAAAAATCTTCATCTTAAATAAATTTGAAATTAAATAAAAAGCCATTTAAATTATATTTGTCTACTAATTAATCAAATACTTATAAAATATAGCATAAAATTATGTGCAGATCATTTAAAAAATGTCTATTTATAAAATTTTCATCAAAATAAAATAAATTAACAAATTCATATATTTATACAATTTGAGATAAAACATTAAAAATTTAATAAAATATTAATCAGGAGAATTAGAGGCTTTATATAAGCATCGGAAGGTTGAAGTAAAACCTAAATCCAACCAAATTGAGAGGAGAAAGCTTAAATGACGAGTGTCGTCGATATGACACTTAAATCCTACTTGACGAATCTTGATGTCAAAAGCAAGTTGATCCTCAATTGAAATTAGTCGAGATCAAGCACTTAAAATATCATTGGAAACTTTAGGATATCAGTTAAATCCCTAAATAGCTCTTAAATATGGAATGTTTATAGTAAAATCGAGCATCTTGACGAGCCGGATCTAACAAGCCTAAGATCTCCTAATTCTGACTTCATTTGAGCATTCAAATACACAAAATACATCACATGATCAAGAGAATCATTTTGAGCCGTCCGATGGAGGAGTTGATTTTGCATGTATTTGCGAAAATGTCACCCTCTAATCTATAAATAGTCCTCATTCTTCACATGAGGGAGCTAAGCAAAGAGAGGAGAGCTCTAAAGCTTGAAAATCTTCCAAGCATAATTGTGCGACCACTGACCGGTCACCTTGGTTAATGCCAACGCTGATCCTCCAATCGTCAATCTCATCGTCGGTCATCACTGTCGACCGCCATTGCCGCGACAGCTGCCGGCCATCGCGCGTTAATCGCCGCTATCATCGCCGACCACTTACGCCGCCGCCGCCGACTACTATCGTTGGTCACGCCGCCACCGGCCAGGTCGCCGCCATCATCGCCGGCCATCTCCATCGGTCATCGGCGATCTTCATCATCATCATCCTCTCGTTACATCATTCTACTACTAGCAACGTTACAACGACTATATATATTGTTGTTTAATTCTAGATTCATTGTCGCTTCTCATATACATTTTGTAATCCGATCGGAAAACTTTTGTACTCAAATAGATAAATAGTGGAAGATAGGCCATGGTTTTACCTCTTTTCGAGGTTTTTTTATGTAAAAAGTTTTCTTTATTAATTCCAAACATCTTTGTGTGTCTTTCCAAAGCTAAGGCTCAAATTTTTTAGCAATGGTTTTAGCGCATGACGTCGAATTCGACAAAATAAGTCTGCTAAAAGATAACTATACTTATATCTATTTTATTTTAATACTTAAATTATTAATTATATTTTAAACTATACTTATTTTAAAAAAATTTCTTCCATATAAATACCCCCTCAAGTACATCCTCAACAAAGCCCAACTAAGCTGAATCAGGTAGAAGGAGACACTTCCTTACTGCGCCTGCGGCGCCATGGCTAGGGCGCATAAGAACGTCCCCAGCCGTGGAGGTTTCACCAGCCGCTGCGCTTCATTGGTGCGCGAGCAGAGGGCCAGGATCTACATCCATCGCCGCTGCGCTATCATGCTCTTGTGCTGGTATATCCACGACGATGACTAGCTAGTTATATATAGCTATAGCCTCCTTTTTTCACCCTTTCCTTGATCACCCTATAGCTTATAATATTTATCATTATACGTGCTATATATGCCAAGCCGATCGACTCTTCACTTCTCTTCATCGAGTACTAGTTACTACTAGATCTCTTTTTGGGCTTGACTTGCTTAACTAAGAAAAATTTCGTATTTGCAATTTCTGCATGGTCGGTCCCTCTTCTTTTTACACTTCCGAAAGTAGACAGATGGAATGGTTTATGAGTATTCATAGTCCTTTTTTCTCGGTTTCGTTGTCGCTTCGGAGTAGTGTTTTTGACATGGTGCTAAAGGCCACCGTGTTATGTTTTAACAGATGATGTAATAGCTAGCCACGGCATGCTTGGGACAAAGATTTACTTCAGTAATCTGGTTTATTTATATATGATTGTTTTATGGAAGCTGTGATCTTTTGAAGAATTTTTTTTTCATTCCATGTATTTATACATTACATCTGTTAGAAAATAACGAGTTAATTTCCATTTATTTTGTGTAATTTTAAATTATTAAATATGAAAGAATATTTTGGAATCATTTGAAATCTAAACAGTTCTTTAATTAAATTAAATTAAAATAATAATAATAATTGCTATTTTTATTTTAAAATTTATTTTTAAAAGTGAGCTAAGCTACAAGAATGATTTTCATTGGACTATTACTGTAGAATAAAGCTTTATCATCCTAATAATTTAAAATTAAATTAATATATAAAAAATATGAATAAATAATTCCTTGTGAGTAATCTTTATCCGCTAAAATAAATTAACAGCGAATCCATTTGGGACATTATTAACGACTCCTCCAATCTTTTAAAGTAAAAATTTGTTATTTTTTCTTCTGGTTTTTTAAATTTCTTATCATAATATACATGTCTAGGTGGATGCTTGATCTAGAGAATTGTAACTTTGAAATTTTAAAAATCGACAGTGTTTTTTTTTTGGTAACGAGGGTATCCATATACCATCCACCTGTGGATGGATGTCGTTATCGCAGGTAGTCAAGCAATCTGCTACAGTGCCGACGCTTTCGGCCTGCGGGTTAAGCGTCGCTGAAAGAGAATCGCGGGTTGAGAATCACCGCGCTCTCACCAACTGAGCTAAGCCCGGTGGATAACCGACAGTGTTTTAGGTTTACAAAGAATCAGACAAAGGAAATAAATGCATGATAGTATGCCTAAACTTACGGATCAATTAAATGCTGGGTTCATTGTATGTGCGCGAAGGTTGAGGAGTGGTTATTATACGTTTGTCCAATAATTCTAAAAAAAATCATCGAACTTGTATAAGAATATATATATATAAAATTATCAGTTCATCGAATTAAAATTTAATTATATATATAATAATTGCAATTAAATCTACAATAATAAGCCTTATCCACTATATGAGGTCGGTTATATGAATCTTTCTTCTGAATTATGTATTATTAAGTATAAAATTCTCATTTAATTTTAATAAATTAAAGTCATTTTTTATACATCATAAATAATTTTTTTTAGCTCTATCTCTAACTTTCTTAGTATAAAATTAATTTAATATATCTACTATCTTAAATAAGTCATCAGACTACTGATATTTTATGTGACTAAATCATCTAGACAACTCTCTAATCTTATTTGTAAGTGGAGCTACTCCAACCTTACACTTATATTCTCTTTTAATTAAATTTAAAAATATAAATATAATTTTACTTTTATTTTTATTTTTATTAAATTAGAAAAATTCTCAATGACTTGATAATAATACTGGTTTAGGGCCACAGCGTATGATCAAACATGGATACTTTTCCTTGTCATATTAGAACGTCCTTACAGATTTGGCATGAGAATTTTGGGAATGTTGAGCCAATGCTAATTCTTTGGAGTGGAAGTGTAGGAAGTTTAAGCAATTCCAAACTCTAGCTTCAAGTTACTCCACTTGCACTCGGGATGCTTTGTTCATCTCCTTTTCTATGATCTATTTGGACCTTATTATTATAATTTTATGACATCGATCCTCAATAGCTATTTTGCACAACACCAACATGATTTAATATCAATAGCATCGTTGTCAAATCCCCTTTATTATAAAATGAGTCCACAAAGAACATCTAGTTCCAATAAAAAAAGGTAGATGAATTGCTTGGAAAAAAATTCATCCACTATTACATACACTACCTTGCTTCTTATTTGCTAAAAAAAGATGAAAGTTGTCAAAAATAAAATAATAAAAACTACTTAGAAAAGTTAATCAATTTGATGCCACTCATATTAAGCCTCTTAAACATCAATGCTTAGGAGGATCTTTTAGACAATGCTAGTTCAACATATCCATCTTATGTTACTTAATTGACGCATAATCCTCCAATAAACATTACAAAACTTAGTTCACGCATGCCTTGTCAACACCCCTAACAATGACCTAAGAGATGAATGTTGATGCTTTGCCCAAAAAAATTTATTTAAAAGAAAGAAACCAAATTACCTGTCACTATAGTTTTCAATTGTCTCTAATTAGTATAATTCTCTAACATCTTATTCCAGGACGATTCAAATTGCTCATAATAGACCCCTACGATGAACCTCAGATTCTTACGAGCATGTCAACAACTAAAAGTTAATAAAGTATTGTTGACCTTCATATGTGACGTAAGTTGTTGAGTGCTGAATTCGACGGGCTTGAATTGATCGGGCTCAAAATGGCTGGGCGTCGAAAATAGTGAAATGACCTCCGATCGATGAAACGGACGCCGTCTCATTGAATGTCGAAATCGTCGGCGTATAAATATTCTTACCGTCAACGATCGGTATCGATGTCGAAGCATCTGAGGAAAGAAAGGGCGGTGTAACGGCTCCGTTCATGAAATTGATCGTCATTCGTTAAATGAAACTATCAAATGAGACTATCCGCTTGAATTGAGCGAGTGCATTGCAAATGCGTCGAATGATTGGAAGTGATAACATGAAATGAGGTTGAAATACCAGATCTTGTGACAAAATCGGTCGAATGACGCCGATCGGTCTGATCATATTCACAATGTCGAAACTGGTCAGAATATAAATATTGTATAACTTGATGAGCAATCGATCAAGGGATCGAGTTATCAATCGCCTCTGCGTATATCGAGGTCGAGAGGTCATGGCTTACGCAGCCGCCGGATTATAAAATTGATTGTGTCGTTGGTATTAAGTAGCATATTCACACTCAAGGATGAGCATAAAAGTCGAAAGATCGAAATGATAATGCGATATAAATCGACTCAATTTGACATCGACAACCAAACGGCTTGAGAAATGGATCGCGTTGTAAAATATCTAATAAGCTAAGATTAATATATATATATTAACTATGTGATATTATCGATGTAAAATTCATTTTAAGAGTGTTTAAATCCTTAAAGAAATTAAATAAACTTTAATCCTAACATAAATCTCTAAATTACCTTAAGTTTCACTCAAATGACCTGATCGGCCTTAATCGGTCGCTCAGATCCCTCTTCATGCGATCGAACGGTACAAGCTCGTCTCCTCTTCACGCAATTGAACGGCACGAGCCTCCCTCCTCCGCTCCATGCTCGGCCAACCACTCCTGCACAAGCCTTCCGTCAACTGTTCCCACGCAAGGCTCTCTTGGTTTTTCTTTCCCTCTCCCAAACCGAACGGAACTCTGCCCCTCTCCCAAACCGAATGGAACTCTTCCCCTCTCCGATTTTCCTCCTCTCTCCAAACTGAGGCAGAGGTGGGTTCTTTCTTCCTTCCTTTCCTCCTTCTTCTTCCATTGTTCTTCCTCCTTCCCCTCACCCTCACAAATCTGAATTTCTCCTCTTTACCTCACCCTCACAAATCTGAAATCCTATTTTCCCCTCACCCTCACAAATCCAAATTTCTCCTCTTTACCTCACCCTCACAAATCCGAAATCCTTTTTTCCCTCACCCTCACAAATCTGAATTTCTTTCTTCCCTTTCTTCTTCATCCATCTCCATTTCATTTCTTCCCACATTTCCACAAAACCGAAATTCCCATTTTCCCCTCATTTCCACAAAACCGAAAATCCTATTTTTCATTTGTCGATGGAGAGGAATATTATTTCTTTCTTGCTTTCCGAGACAGACTTTTTTCATTACCTTTTCCATTTTTTCCATGAGAGGAACACCACATTAGGTTCTTTCATTTCAAGATCACCCTTTCCATCCAATTCCTTTTGTGGTAGCTGAAAAAGAATATTGTCATTAGCGTTCTACCGTGAATTTCTCTCTCCTTTACATTTCCTCTCACACAAAGAAAGATAACATCATCGACGGTTCTTTCCAAAGATCTCCAACTCCGTCTCTTTTTCGACCAATGCAATGCGCAGAAGAAATAAGTCAAAACATGTGTGAATATAGAAATATATATGTTGCTTTTGTAGTGCCCTGCGTGCTCAGAGTGACAGATAAACCGGCCATTACAAAGACACCGCCACTATGCTCATTTGTATGCATCAGTAAGCCCAACATCCGGATGTCGCTAGCCAAAATTTCATCAATCGACTTAGAAAAATAAAGAAAAATGAATATATATATATATATATATAGAAAATGAATATATATATATATATATATATATATATATATATATATATATATATATATATATATATATATATATATATAACTAATGGAAATCATGTCAAAGACGCCATTCACTACGCCATTAGAGCACCGAAGTAAGTTAAAACACTCCTCGACTCATGATGACGTCGAGGCTCAAATTTCATCAAATTTTTGAGACTTAAATTTAAAATTAATTGGATATTAAATTAATGGTGAAGCATAAAGTCTTAAAACAAAATAAAATGAAAAGGGAATGGAGTTCACATATAACTTAAAATAATAATAGAGGGTGGCGTGCTAAATAAACATTATTATCCTATGAATATGTACTAAGTAAAGGTGAATTTAGTCAATTAATTTATTGTTAAATGAATGCTTAACCCATTGTTTAATATGTTCAAACAAATGAGGATACTCAAGTTAAATGCAAGTGAAACTTGATGTGGCAAATGCCAAAATTATAAGAGACTTACAATAAATTTGAAGTCTAGTTTTCAAATAAATATGGAACTTGATGTGGAGTTAAGGAGGAATCTAGATTAGGTTTAATAGCTCTTATATGAATATGGATGTGACTAAGGTGCTAGCCAATAAACATGAATATGACTAAAGCAGTAGACACTAAGGTTATTACAACTTATTCCAAATGAATTAAAAGTGAGTTAAATCGAACACAATCGAGCTTAGAGAATGACGATGAAGCTTGATAATTCATTTACATTCTATAGTAAACTACGAGTGTTAAAGACTAATTAGTTAAGAAGAATTAATTGAATCTTGTGGCTTATGTTCTATCATGTGTGAAAATGATTGAAATAAAATAAGCTAAGTGCAAATATAATTTTGAAATCATATTATACTTATGAGGAGGTTATATGAAGCTAGAAAGTTAATTTTCAAATGAGATATAGCTCAATTCAAACCCTAAAGTGAGATTCATAAAGAACAAGCCTTCTTATGGAATCCATATATTGGAATGTCTAATTTAAAATGGATTTCTAAATAAGGCTTTCATTGAACATAAAATTGGCACTTATGAAATTTGTTGAGTGATATCTTCAAGTTGAGGTGAAAATCAATTGATTTCAAAAGAGATTTTCATTAAAAACGAGCAACCTGTTGGAACGACTATAAGCCAAATGATATTTGAAAATTGAAAAATCCAATAAGTAAGCTAATTGTGAGCAATATTTTAAATTACAATCTAAATCAAGATGCCACCGGATTCGCAACACTTTGTACAAGCGAACAAAAGAAGTTAATTAAGGCATTCTTAAATACACTCGCATGGGCCCCGACACAATGCTAAATGCTTAAATTCAAGTGTCTGAGGATGTTGTGCGGGTTGCTTCCCAATTTAGTCTTAGGATTGGGTCTAGGTTAACAAAACCTAAAAATATATTATAAGAATTTCAAATTAGTAAAATATCTGAAAAATTAATTCTATCATATGATAGTAGATATGATCCTCTATTAGGAGCTAAACAGAGTTGACACTATCTAAAGCTCTTAAATATATTCAAATTAATCAATTTTTTAAATCAATTAACTCAAATTAAGTAGCAATCTAAAACTACTTAAATGAATTCAGTCATTAAAAGCTTAAATCAAAACTCAATTTATCCACCTTCTATAATTGTTTATCAAAGATGACAAATTAAGAAAACTCTAGCTCAAATGAGTCAATGTCAAGTCAAGTATTCTACTATGTTCACTCTCAATCAATCTCTTGCCAGTAAGGATGTGGCCCATGCCCTCTAATTACTGGCTTGGCCGGTAGGCTCCACAGATGATGCAGTTATGACTAGAGTCCTATGATCGGGTGGTTTGGCCAGTAAGGCTCCATTATATTATGATCACGAGCAGTATGCTCCCATAGCTCCGCCTTTGAGTTGTAAATCATAGGGTATACTTGATAGAGAAAACCCTCTATCGCTAGATAGACTTAAGTCCTGCCTCCTTGAGAAACACCACCCCGTGTCTATAAGAATTTCTTGAGACGTACCCCATGTGTTGGCAGGATCATTCTCGTTGATCGACTACCTCCTCTGACTAAGTAGACTAGGGACCTTGAAAGCCCGGGATGATGGAACCATGGGATCTAGATCGGGCACGTCATCATTCCCCCAACCATCTGGTTTAAGCTAAAATGATGAATTTCATAATCTTAAATTCTAAAACTCCATATGCTGCTATTATACGTTATGCATTAAGCAATCTAACGACTAGTCTTAATCGAAAGTTCTCTCTCACTTATTGAGAGAGGTAATTAACTATAGGTGCTTACGCCTATAGGAAACCTAGAACTAGATCTAAAGTCCTCACCAAATGAGGATGAAATCTATGGGTAGTGTCTTATCTAGTATTCTATCTACCTTCTGAAAATTATACTGACACTTAAATCATACTCTCTTCAATCATTTATCGAGAGGTTGGTGGCAAATTTTTGGAGCCCATAGATTTCTGGGGGCTCCGCTGGAGATAGGATTCTCTTTTCATCTTTGGCTAGTCATATATGTGCTATAGTAGCAACAAAATATTTGAAAATTCAAAAAAAAAAAGGTGATTTAAATGTATAATAAATTCAAATTACTAATGTATATGGCTCTATATCGAATGAAATATTCTACAGAGTATATTTTTATTACACTATTATTTTATTCTGTAGTACCTCTACATTTAAAAGTATGGGGTTAAATACTAATTACTAATCTTGTCTTTCACTTTTGCAGAATGAATCTACAGAGCACTTCTTTTACTGTCCAGCTAGGGCATAGTGCAAACATCTGCCTAGCCAACGTGGTCATCAACACAGGAGATGTTGGAGCGACCATTTCAATTTGATGGCTTAAATTTCCTAGCTATCATAGTTGTAACTCCTGAAGTACCCACCCGTGGTACACTCGTCCGAAGCCATGCTAGAAGACTTCAAGTTACTAAAGCTCCTACTAGCCATGTTTGTCAATCAGTTCAGTAGCCAATCGCTGTTAAGGAGTTATCCGAACAAAAAACTTCAGTTTTTAAAAGACTAGGTCTATCTGAAGCCCCCGTGATGAAAAAAATTATTAGTGTGCAAATTATGTCTTTAATGCCTCGTGCTGCTCCGCCAATTGAACCTTTTGTACCTGAAAAGCATGATCATGAAGCTTCCTCATCAAGAAGCAAATTAACCTGAAGGTAAAAAAGAAGAAGAAATGCTGAGCTGAGGGCTCACAGATCCCCTTTAAATGACCTAGTGAACAAGTGATACTGTCGCTAGAATTTTCTAATGGGCAATATGGATGATAAAATGACACCTTTTATGGATAATATGATAAAATGGTCACTATGAACAAGCGATACTACTGCTCATGGACAATATCCCCTTTGCAAATTAACCAAGTGTTTGCTCACATTTCATGCTTAGGTTACGCCAACGACTTATGAATTTTATCACTGTCTCATCTTTCCTCCTTTTCAGCAAGGCAATATCAGCAATTATTATTTTATCAGTTGCACTAGCAAACCTCTTCAGAAATATCATCTCCAACTCAGAAAATATTTTAACTAAATCATTCGATAATTCTGCATACCACTAAAGCTGAGGTCGCCATCAATAACCGATGGAAAAGTAGCATCATTCCCTCCTATGTTACCACAAGTAGCCTTAAATTAGGCTAGATGTTGCTTTGGGTTACCAAGCCCACTGAAAGTATTAAATTTTAGCACTGAGTAACCTTTCGGGTATGACACTTGATCATATTCAGCTGGGTAAGGGTGACCCTTACGCACTAGCATTTCAGCTTGCTCTGAAGCTATAACTGCCTTTATCTTTTCATTGATTATTATTCCTAGCTGAGTAGGTTTTACTATTCCTAATGTGTTAGCCAGATTTTGAATTATCAACTGAAGAGGCAATTGGTTAACTTCATTCCTCGCTTCATGTATAACATGTATTGTAGGAGCGATTGGTGGTATAGAGGTTATGTTATTAGCTTCTTGTTGATTAGCAAATTAAATAAGTGATATATTTGATGTGATATTTTTCTACAACATCTCCATCATAATATCCATTTTTACCAACATATCATTCATCTTGGCACCAAGCTACGCAATCTCCTTATCTTTGACTTCCATTTGACGTTGCATTTGTCTTTGCTCTCTAACTAGTGCAACGACGTCAATCAATACAGGCTCTTCTTCTTCCTCTATTTCTTATTATTGTTCTACCCTCTGCTCATATTCAAGGGAAGAACTTAACTATCCTTCTCCTTGTGCATTTGCAGGGATAGCTGTTGTTAGGGCTGAATGATGACGCTGAGTATAAAAGTGTGTACCTGGATGATCATTTTCTAGTTCAACCATATAAACAGCTTCAACACCCATGATCTCTTTCTCATTTTGATCTTCTTCTTCTTTATATTCAGTAGAGAGTAAAGATCCATCTTCTACTTGCTTCCGTGAATAATCTTCTTTGTAAACATCAAATCCAAGTTCAAGCTCCCTGGATTCATGTTGTTGATGATGCTGATCGGCAGTATCGCTTGTTCATAGTGACCATAAAATAGACACTATGCTGAGTGGCAGTATCCCCTTTGCAAATTAACCAAGTGTTTGCTAATGGGCAATATGGATGATAAAATGACATCATTTTTTATGTATGGCATCAATTGCAACATTCCAAGACTTGCTTAATAGGGTGGATAAATTTGAAAAGCTAAATCGCCCTAAGTCTAAAATTTATACAGATAAAGCAAGGTGAAACAAATCTCCAAACTCAAGAAGAAATGAAACTCATGCTGCTTCCTATAGCTAAAATGGTGAAAAATGGGTGATATCTAATGTGAATAAAGAAAAATAATCAACGTACAATGATGATAAGGGAAAGAAGCTTGTATATTCTAATCCACAACCAAAATTAGTATTGGGAGGCAATGATGAACCTCAAACTTTTCCAAGTGATGGGGAGTGGCCTAAACAAGCAATAAGAGATGAAGAGCGAATGCAACCATCTCTTAAAGAAAAGATGAATAAAGATTATTCATTTAGAAGGGATAGTATGACTAAATTATTTTGACAAACAGTCAAAGTTGGTCTACAACTACCAGAAATTAAAAGGCCTGAAGAAGCCTATCAAGTCAGTAATCCAAACTACTATTCCTATCATCGAATGATCAGTCATCCTATCGAAGATTGTTGTCTTCAAAGATTAGCTAGAAAGGAAGTATCGATGAGGTGAATTTACACTATCTAATAATATTCTAGTCAACCCAAAAAGAGAGTCTACAAGGATAATTATATCCTCTTCCATATCATCCATCAAAGATAAAAAGAAGGAGAAATCAATTCAGACTGAAGAATGGGAAACAGTAGCCTCCGAAAATACTATGAAAATGCTGAAGTAGTTAAAAGACGTCCCTAGTGTTAAGCAGAAATCACCACTTGAACTTATATTGGACTTAAAAGAGATATCTAAACCAAGTATTTGGGCTTCTCAGTGATATTTTGATAAGGCTACCTCATCACAGAATGATGAGCAGTCTACTAAACGTAGGCCTCATAAGGCAAAGAAGTCGACTAAGAAAAAAAAGATCAAGAAGAGAACTACGACTCAAAAGATTATTAATAATTTAGAGAAGTATCACCAGCTGGTAAGATAACCATTTAGGCTTGCAGACTATATGCCTAAACTTTGCATTGTTGAATTGGATGAAGAAGATAATGGTGAATCTTGTCTAGTAGAGACATGTCGAATCATTTACGTGATGTCAGATATTCTTCAACATCCTTTACTCCAAAATGACAAAGGTAGTCAGATAGACTAGACCAACCCAACAAAATTCTCATCAGAAAAGCAAGAAGAGCCTGAGGAGTTAACATCTAAATTTTGTTTAATGCCTCGACAAGAAGATAACAGTTTAGATGAAGATTAATGTTTTCCAATGGAGAAGAGTCAAACTCATCGATATCATCGCGTATGAAACATATGAAGTTGAAAAGTGAGTTTAACTCTCTTGATCAATCTTACATAATAAGAAGTGAATTTGAAGAAACTACCTCTTTAGAGGAAGCTGGGCAAGATAAGGTGATTCAAGTTCGGTTGAGAAGTGGTAAAGTCTTACCACCTTCATCAAAGAGGGGAAATGCAAATAAAGACAAAGGAAAATAAATTGAAATCAATGAAGATATCATTCCCAAAAATCCTACGATAAAGCTTAAATCAAATGAAAAGATAGATTATAATATTCTATCACATCTGAGAAAGATTCCTACACAACTTAGTGTGTACGAGGCTCTCTTCATATCAAAAGACCTCCGAAAAACTTTGATACAGGCTCTCAAAGATCCGGAGAGTTATGAAGCTTACTTTGCCAAAAAAATGCATGACTGAATCATTGCCAACTCAAGATCTCCCAGTAATCATATTTTCTGAAGAAGATCTTATGATGGAACAATGGATCACAACTGTCCTCTATATGTTACTACAGAGAGTGATGGCATCTTGATCAGTCAAATATTGATTGATACAAGTTCTTCTATTAATCTTATGATTCTAAAGATATTAAGAGTATTATCACTCGATATCTAACATCTTGGGAGAGATAAGTTGATGGTTCATGGTTTCAATAAAAAAGGACAAAAATTATGGGTTATTTTATTCTCCTGCTCAAGTTTTGGGATTTATATATAGTCAAGTTTCAAGTAATCGACACCGATACATCATTTAGAGCTCTCTTCGGTCGGCCATGGCTGCATGAGTATGGCATGGTCCCATCAACTATGCATTAATGTATGAAGTACCTAAAAGAGCGGGAAGAGTTCAAAATCCCTGGAAACCTACAACCATTCTTCATCCATAAAGCAAAGATTTATGAAGATGCAAAATATTTCATTCCTAAAGAGCTTAAGCCAACAAAGCCTCTTGAAACAGCAGCATCTACTTCATGAACTAAAAAGTGATTTTACAAAGTGAAAGAGCAAAAGAACAGAGAAGAAAACTTCAACTTTCAAGGTTGTGTGTTTTCAACTATTACAAACACAGCTATAAATAACAAACAACTAGCCTCTAGTTTTTCCAAAACCATTAGCCAGCCCATGGTTTTAGCCCATGGTATTCATAAAGCTAGCAGACCTCGTGCCAATAGTACAATAATTAAACATAAAGATGCTGCTGGTACAATAATATAATGCTCCTTTAGAAAAGTTCTGTCGAAGCCATATGCTGATAATGCGGAAAAGAGTGAGATGGGCCCACTATGCTTTGTCAGATCTAATCTTTTCGTGATTTATTGGTAAGGCTGGAAAGTAGCTGAATTATGTCGGCCAACCTTTCATCATTATTGCGTACACGTGGGTAAAGGTCCTTCCATATGTTGTCCTTTCCTCCTGATCATCTTCTACTGTATTTCATCTTATTTTCATATATTCGTAGTAGGATTTGTATTTCCTTGAGAACGATGCTGGTTTGCTCGACCTCGATCTGGTGGGCTGATCTTCCAAGTTGGTCGAATGCATACAATTTGATGGGGTGATTAAAGGTTTCACATAATAATTCTTTATGCATATCGTCCTTCTGATACGGAACATTTTTGGACGATGATGCCTTCCAAGCGAGTTCTGGGCCATCTTTGATCTCAGTATATCTCTCGAAGGCTTGTTGGAGTGTTTCTTGATTAATATCGTGTTCTTCATTAAAAATTCCTTCGGTAGGATGTTTCTTGGCCCATACAAGCATAGTTTGGCTAGCTTTTGCACTGCTTCTCATATGTCCTTTTCCATGTTTCTGCTGATGTCCTTGGGTTCCGTCCATTTTGGTAGTATGGAATTGATTACTTCTTCATTGTTCCTGCACATAAAATAAACGTTAATCTAGAAAGGTTATCGGCTAGCACATTATTTTTCCCATCTATGTGCTCAAAGTTAACTGTGATTCCCAATCCGCTGATGTAGTCAGTGAAGTTAAGCCACCGGACTCGAGAGGGCTTATTTTGAGCTGTTTTATTATAGAATGAGATGATAGCCTGACAATCCGTTCTGAGGGTAATTTCTCATTTGTCTAAATAATGAATTTTTAGAGCACTCAATGTCTCCATGCAGGCGTGGATTTTTGCGTCGATGGTAGATTTGGTGGTGGGGAACTTCCCACTTGCGTATGTGCATATTTTCTCAGTATTTTTAGGATCATTTTTACTATTCTTCCATTTGCATATACCTCCCCATCCTTCCATGCAACCATCAGTTTCTAGCACAATGTAAGCCTTTTCTGGCGGGATTTCCAGGTCTGGTAATTTCTGGACGATAGATTTTATCTTTCGTATAAGCTCCCAGTCATGACTTTTGATTCGCTTGTCCCCATGTGGCGAGGTTTTCTGATATAGCGGTCCAAGTAAGATACCCAAGTTGGGTATGTAGGATCTGGCGTAATTTAAGATTCCGAGCCACGATCTCAGCCCTTGCTTTTCCTTTAATTTTTCCTCTGGGAAATCTGATTTGCTTGATAATATGAGGCTGTAGTTTTATTTTTCTGTTCCCAATGACAGCTCCCAAAAAGTCAATTTGGGATACGACGATCTTCATTTTTGAAGGTGAAAGAATTAGTCCTTCGCTCTCAACAATTTGCAGGAATTGTCATAGGTGTTCTTTGTGTTCTCTTTTGGAATTGCTGAAGATTAGAATATCATCTATATAAATAATTAAGAAATTGGAACATGATTTAAAGCAATTATCCATTTTTCTTTGGAAGATTGCTGGCACGTTCTTTAGTCCGAAAGGCATGACTAGCCATTCATAGAGTCTAGATGGACTGATGAATGTTGTCCATTCGATCGATTCCGGATGCATTGCTACTTGGTGGAATCCGCTTTTCAGATCAAATTTTGAGTAAATTTGACTGTTACCTATTTTCTTTAATAAGGTGTTTATGCCAGGTAACGAATATTGATCTTTATAAGTATTATCGTTAAGGGATCGATAATTAAATACCATTCGTTCTTTGCCTTTTATCTCCTCCCCGCTCGCTGGATCTATTGAAGTTCCTGAATTTATGATCATCGCCATTGTGCAGTGACGGCTTTTACTTGGTCGTATTACTTTGAGGGCTAGGAGACCTTCAATGTGCCGTTTGAACTGTTCTTGCATTAACGGTGTCACATGCTTCAGTGGTTTGTCCTGGATTGTTAGATCAGGATTAATTATTTCTATTTTGTATAATACCTGATTTTTACTCCAGTGCTTTAACGGATCTTCCCCGATATATCCATTGGTCTTAAGCCTTTGGAATATTGCTCTAAATCTTCTTGTGAATGAGTTTTCTTCAACTTTTGTACCCATTCTGGCTGTAGGGAAGTGTAGAAATCATAATCAATTTCTAGCTCGAGAATTTATTTTGCTGAAACTTCTACTTCTGCCGAGGTGGTTATTGGTGTTATTTCTTTATAGAAAGTAAAAATGTTTCCTTCTATTTGTACACCACCGTTTAAGTTCCGCAGGAAATTACATCCAAGCAACATCTGTATCCCATCTTTAGTATTCATATCCATGCAATAGATTAACGGGATTCTAAACTTGTGTTCTCCTATGATCATGGTTCCATTCTTTACCTTCGTTTCAGCTTGTGTAACGGAGTTGACTCCGTTGAAGGTGACTTGATAATTTAATTTCTCTGTCGCCGGAATGTCTTCGTGATTTACAGAAGAAGTTGCTCCTAGATCTACGATTGCTTGTTAACCGCCAACATCTGGAATATTGAAAAAGATGACCAGGTTGTGAAGACGATTGATTACCCTTTTGGCTGGTTTCTCAGTCTGTTCTTTGACGCTTTCGTTTAGTATGCAGATTTCGGAGCATTCGCCAATTTCATCATCATCTTCCTCTATGATTCTTTTTCCTCAGACCAAATCGTGTCCTCCTCCGGCCAGTGGTTGTAAGTGTCCAATATGTTCTTTCGGTCGCTTTCTCCTGGATAAGTGATCCGAGTATTTTACCAGCTCTTGGATTAGTGCTTCCCTTGACTGGTATGGTTGCAGGGTAAGCTCCTTTTGAATTGTGATGGAAAGGCAGTATTTGGCACACATAGGGCATGCAGTAATTTTGTAGATGATACAGTGGATTCGCATGCTGATATTGGTAATTATAGAGCAATACATACATTTTGAGTAAGGCCCTTGGATTGGCTTGTTCTGTTCCCAATCGTGAGAACAGCTCTCCTGCTCCGGTGTTAGATTTATGGCGTATCTCCAGCCTAAATCTTTTGTTAATACGAAGCCGTATTCCTCGGGGGGTAGATCTTCAAGTGCTTGTCTTATGTGACTCAGTGTATTGGCTCCTTCTCCTTCTGATATGCTGCAAATGGCGTCCGAGGGTTCTTCATTTAGGTCAACAGAAAGGACGTCGTATTCGTCTGGAAGGTCTAGATCTTTAAGTATGGCAGCCCTAGCCATATTGCCTTGTTTGTTTTTACATTCGCGGGCGAAGTGGCCTTCATCTCCACAAATATATCATCGACATTTTGTTGATCTTGGTTTATTCTTATTTTTGATAACCCTGATGTGGGTATCATGGGGCTTCCCTTTATAATTCTTAGATTTTCTCAATCCGTATTTTCTTGTATTATTGTAATATCCAGGAATTGGGATTTTGCGATGGATAGGTCTTTAATACCTCTTTGTATTGCTGCCTTTTTACATAGATCCGCTAGGTACTGATAGGTGAAACGAATTCTGGGTAGTACTCCGATTGAGCATCCAGGGTATTTTGTTTTGAATGCGGTTTCAATCTCGTCACCTAGTATTGGTGGCATCTTCCTAAGAATTTATCTAAAAGCTCGGAGTTAATGTACATTCGCCCCGATCTTGCGGCCAAAGTCTTGTAATCATTCATATAATTAAACATGTTCTTGATCTGGTCGCATGATAGTCGTTTGAGATCCAGATAGGCTCGATTTTGTTCTTCAGTGGATCCTTGGTATGGGTCTTCGAGGAGGATTATTCGCCGAATTTGAGATAGGACATTTTGTGGATCGTCCGCAATATTGACCAGCGTTTCGTACTCATTTTCACAAGCCATTCTCCATTGGATCCATATCTTTTTTCATCTTCGTCGAGCAGGTTTTCTATGAATAGTACCTTTGCTCTGTTATCGGTGAACTATTTGTCATTGAGTAAGTTCAGGGTAATTGATTCCCATCGTGAGATAACATCGTCGTATAATGAGAAGTCTTCTGGTAGCACCAGTAATACTCCTTGATTATTAAAGGCTGACGTCAAGTTCCACATGTTCTGATGATAGGATCTCTTAAAGTCAGAACTCTTGGGTTTGTAATTATGGTAATATGAAGCCGGTGGAGTGTAGCCGCATGAGGTGGAGGTAGTTGCTGGTGGATACATAACTGGTCTCATAACAGGTTCATTGGGTGGGAGATAAGATGATGAGACAGATGCGTATAGGTGATCTGCCTTGTCAACCATTCTTTTAAGTTTGGGATAGTCGAGTTCAGCTAACTGGTTATGTAGGGTAAAACAGGAATTTGTTGAAGGTGGAGTTTCGGTTTCAGTAGGTGGATTTTCATTTCTGGATGCAAGGGGTTGAGGATATGGCATCTCCCCATCACCTTCCAGAGAAGCTGGAAGAGCTTCATTAAGGCAATTATTGAGGTACAAAAAGAGGGAGAAATCCGATTCATCAATCGTATCAGAATTAGAAGGCTGAAAGAAAGAAGGCAATGTCGACTCTCCCTAAAGCACTTGATTCTACATCTAAATCAAGAAGATCAGTTCCTCATTTGAGAAGTGACACACAAGAAGAAGAAGATATTTTTTTCAAACCCAAGATAACTTATAAACTTTCAAGAAAGACAAAGTATGAAATAAGTAATTATGATTCAAACTATGATTTTGAATCAACTTATGAAAATAGAGTTCAGATGGTCACATCAAGAAGGATAGCTCATTTGATAGTGTCAGAGGACTCCTTCAAAATTATACTCATCCCTCAGTAGTACTTCAAAGAAATCACTCCACTGGAGGTTCATAATATTGAAAAATTGATAACATTCTATGGGCTTTCATTGAGTAAGAGTGGCAGAACAGGGACTCTATTATAAATCTGAAGAGTATGAGCCTCATAATTTTAATCAGCCTGCTCAACATGAAAATTCTTATGAACTAGTGTCAATTCATATTATCCACAGAAATTACAAAGAATGATGCATAAGCTTGGAATTCATATTGGGACTAGTAAATATAGAACTCAAATCTTTAACAGGATGTGAAGCCAAAGAAGTCCTCAAGCATCATGAAGAAGTGATAAAGTTATCACTAAAGGTCTTAGGTTCATCCACAAATCTCATCAAAATAAAGCCTATTATAATATAATAGAAGCTGAGATCAAAACTAATAGTGACAAAGAAGATGAACTCCATAAAATTCTTCTTATAAATGATCAAAAGTAGAAGCCAAGCCTGCACCTGAAGAACTTGAAGATGGTGGACAAATAGTTATTATGAATGACCTCAAAGAAATCAACATAAGAGCTGAAGATGATCCCCATCCTACTTTTTTCAGTGCCCTTCTACCTGGTGAGAAAGTCGAAGAGCTAAAAATGCTACTTTGTAAATTTAGGGATTGCTTTGTCTGGAGATATTTTGAACTGCTAGGCTTATCCCCTGATATAGTAGTTCATAAATTGGCTATCAAATCATATGCGACGCCTATTAAGCAAGCTCCTAGGTGGATGAAATTGGAGATTGAAGAATAGGTAATTATAGAAACTAAGAAGCTGATCGAAGCAGGCTTCATCTGGGAGGAGAAGTATCCATATTGGATAACCAACATTATCCTAGTTAGGAAGAAGAATGGCCAAATCCATCTCTTTATTGACTTCTGGGACCTAAATAAGGCATGCCCAAAAGATGACTTTAAGCTTCCAATATCAGAACTACTAGTAGATAATACTTCCAACTATGATATGTTCTCATTTATGGATGGATCATTGGGATACAATAAAATCAAGATGGCCCCTGAATATGAAAGACATACATAATTCAGAACACCTATTGACATCTATTGCTACATAGTCATGCCCTTCAGATTGAAGAATGCTGGAGCTACATACCGAAGAGCCATGATGTATATTTTTGATGAGTTAATTCACCAAAAGATGGAATGTTATGTTGACGATTTGGTGGTGAAAAGCTTAAATCACGAAAATCACTTCAAAAACATGAGAATTATAATGGAGAGAATCAAAAAATATGATCTCAAGATGAATCCTCTAAAATGTGCATTCGGGATGTCCTCCGGGAAATTTCTCAGGTACACTGTACGTCATAAAGGAATTGAAATTGATCTTGCTAGAATTAAGGCAATTATGGAGATCCCTCCACTGAAGAGTTTGCGTCAGCTTCATTTTTTACAAGGACTGCTTGCATTCATCCATCAATTTATATCAAACCTATCAGGATGTTCTCAACCATTTACAAGGTTGATAAAGAAAGATGCTCCATTCAAGTATTTTTGCTTCCGGCGACAGTATCACTTATTCGTTAGGTCGTTCAAAGAAGATATGCTAAGCCCTCAACTCAGCATTTCTCTTTCTTCTTTGCCTTCTGGTTAATTTTCTTCCTGATGAGGAAGCTTTTGATCATGCTTTCTGGGTACAAAAGGTTCAATCGGCGCAGCAGCTATACCATGAGGCATTAAATACATAGTTTGCCCCTTGACGATTTTTTTTATCAAGGGGGCTTCAGATTGACCTAGCCTTTTGTAAACTGAAGTTCTTTGTCAGGAGAACACCTTGACAGCGGTTGGCTATTGAACTGGTTGGCGCACATGGCTAGCAGGAGCTTCAGTAACTTGAGGCCTTCTAGCATGGCCTCGGATGAATATACCACGGGTGGGTACTTCAAGAGTTTCACCTACGATAACTGGAAAATTCAAGCTACCGAATTGAATGGTAGCCTAACATATCCTGTGTTGATGACGACATTGGCGAGGCAGATGTTCACACCATGACTTAACTGAATGATGAAAGGAGTGCTTTGTAGATCCATTCTGCAAAAGTGAAAGATGGGGATCAGTTATTAAGAAAATTATTACTTCACCCCATACTTTCAAGATGTATAGGTACTACAAAACAAATAATAGTGTAATATAGATATACTCTACAGAATGATTCATTCTACATAGAGTCACATATTGAATTTATTACACACTTAAATCATCATTTTTTTTGAATTTTCAAAAATTTTATTGCTACTATAGCACATATATGACTAGCCAAAGATTGGAAAAGAATCCTCTCCCCAGTGGAGTCGCCAGAAATCTGTGGGCTCCGAAAATTCACCATTGACCTCTCGACAAATATTGAGTTGAAGAGAGTGTTGATTTGAAGTGTCTGTAATTTTCAGAAGGCAGATGGAATAGTATAAGACACTATCTAGAGATTTCATCCTTATTTGGTGAAGACTTTAGATCTGGTTCTAGATTTCCTACAGGCGCAAGCCCATATAGTTAATTATACCTCCCAATAAGTGAGAGAGAACTTTCAATTAAGGCTAGTCATTTAGATCGCTCAAATGCGTAGCGTATAGTAGTAGCATATGGAGTTTTTTTTAGAATTTAAAATTATGAAATTCATCATTTTAGCTTAAATCGAATGGTTGGGGGAATAATGATGTTCCCGATCTAGATCCCATGGTTCTCACATCCCGGCCACTGGCCCTAGTCTACTTAGAGGAGGTACCAACTTTATAGAAGGATCCTTATCGACACGTTACATCGCCCAAGAAATCCTTATGACTGGGTGGTGTTTGTCTAAGGAGACATGCTTAAGTCTACCTTAGCTGACAGAGGGTTGTTTGTCCTATCAAGTATACCCTATGATTCACAACTCAATTATCAGAGCCATTGGGGAGCATACAGGCTACGATCATGATCATAATATAATGAGCCTTACTGGCCAAACCACCTGATATAAGAACTCTGGTAATAACTGCTTCATCTGTGGAGCCTACTGGCCAAGCCACGTAGTCGGAGGACACGAGCCATGTCCTTACTAGCGTGAGATTGATTGAGAGTGAATACTAGAATACTTGATTTGACATTGGCTCCTTTATGAGTTAGAGTTTCCTTAGTTTGTCACCCCCAACAAGCAGTTGCAGAAGGTGGATGGATTGAGTTTGATTTAATTTTTTAGTGATAGAGTCTTATTTAAGCAATTTCAAATTATTATTTAATTTGATTTGAAAAATTGATTAATTTGAATATTTTAAGAGCTTTAGATTCTGAAAACTCTGTTTAGCTACTAAAAGAGGCTTAGATCTACTGTCACCTGACAGATTCAGTTTCTCATATATTTCAATGATTTGAAACTTTATTATAGGTTTTTTTAGGTTTTGTTAACCCGGACCAAGTCCTAAGACTAAACCGGGATGCAACCCGCGCAGCATCCTCAAACACTTGAATTTAAGCATTCAGCGTAGTGTCGGGGCCCATGCGGGTGTATTTAAGACTTTATATAGTGTTTATTTCTTAATTGTGAGATTGATTTCAGATTTCCATTTAATTTTAACTTAGCCTGTGCAGCCTTTTCAGACATTAAAATTTGCACTTGAAACCTCTATGTCCAAGCACATGCAGGTGTTTATAGCTTAGATAATTTCACCTAATTAATGATTTTATTTATTTTTTTTTAAAATCATAATTAGAATGAAATTCCTTAAATTTTGATTGAAGGAAGCCTTGTGATTTTTATAGATTTTGATTTAGTATTGTCTTGTATCTGCTTGTACAAAGAGTTGCAAATTCGGTGGTGATTTTTATTTTAAAGCTATAAGTTCAAAGGATAATTTAATTTGTTATTTTAAAAGAAGATTTACCCCTCAAAGTAATACTCATTTTCTCTCTCTTTTTATTCAAACTTTCCTACATTCGTTTTCCCCCCTCTTTTTACTTTTGAAAGTGGACCCTTCACTGTCCCTTCTAATTTCTATAAATAAGGCCAATGGGGAGTATCACATTACATTCCATTTATTTGAAGGGTTGGAGGTGGAACATTTGAAAGGGAATAGTTAGAGATTTTAGCGGGCTTTCAACTCTGTTTGAATAAATCTTGTAAGTGATTTTCGTTCCCCCCCCCCTTTTTGTTTTATTTTTTTTTGTTATGTTTGTCGCATATTATTTTTCTTCTTTTTTATTTGGTGTTTTTTCTAATTTGAATTTTAATTTTAGGTTTCATTGTGTGAAGTTCTTAAGCTGATTCTTTTACTTTTCATTTTTTTCTAAGTCATGAGTTTTTGACAAAATTTAGGCAGCATTTTGGCTAAGGGGAGTGACATATAATGGATGTTGGCTTACTCAGTACACCCTCTTGAGCGTAGCGAGTGGTATCTTGTGACACCATAGCCAAGTTTTCATCTCCTCGTGCCCTCTTGAGCATGATGAGGTCTTCGAACCTGCAAAGAAACACAAGCATGTATATATATCCACATTCACAGATCTCACATATTCTGACTTATTTTTCTGCGTGCTGTAAAGATCTGCAAAGAGATGCATTTGGATATGCCGAGAACCAAGAGAAGAACCTGCCTCTTGATGGTGTTGCTTCTCTAGTTACGGCAAAGAGAAAATTGGGAATGTAATGCAAGGAGTGCAACGCCGGAAACTGAGAGAAGAACCTTCCTCTTGATGGTGTTGCTTCCTCCGATTACGGCAAAGCGAAGATTGGAAAGGTAACACAAGGAATGCAACATCAAAAATCAAAAGAAGAATCTGCCTCTTGACAGTGTTCTTCTTCAGTTTGCGGCAAAAGAAAGAATCAGACGGGTTGCGGGCTGCGGGAAGAAGGCTTCGGTGAGCTCGTGTGAAGGAGCAATCGGGCTTGCAGGCCAGACAGTGGGATGCGGCTACTATCCCAAGGAGAGGGTGGGCTTGTGGGTGCTGAGAGGCACTGGCCACAGCAAGGGGCAGAGAGTGATGAGCCAAGGTCGGATAGTGGAGGAGGAGTCCTGCAGAGAATGAGCGGGAGCAAGAAGCAAAGGAGTTTGAATGGGAGAAGAGTGTGAGATAGGAAGAGGGAATTACTAGTGCAGAGGGAGGAAGCATAGGAATCGAGAAATAGAGAGAGAGAGAGAGAGGGACAGGAGATTAAAAGAACCACCAAGAAGGAAGCAACCCCTTGTCCCTTGCGGTTGGAGGAGTTGGAGCCGAGAGAAAGAATGGGAATAGTTTTTCTTTCGGTTAGGGGAAACACAAATAAAAGAGGGAGGGAACGATTAAGAGCTTTTAGACATTAATTATCTTAATTGATTTTTTCCAAATATTTAATTAATCTTAATTATGAATTTTACACTGATAAAATCAAATAGTCAATATATATATATATATATATATATATATATATATATATATATATATATATATATATATATATATATAATATTATTCTATTATTCTAAACAAAATGATGCAGTCTGTTTTGCAATCAAAGACCATTTGGTTTAAGTCGACGTCAAATTGAGTCAATTTCAACTCAAAATGTGCGTCGCCACTTTCAACCGCTCGACATTCATGCAGTCTCATTTGAATTGAATGTGAATAGTCTTACATGATAGATTTTGATATTTTGAAACTAACGATAATCAATTTCACGTACGGAGGTCATTTTTCTTGCATCAGGGCCTCCTGGCTTTAATATGTGTGCAGGCGCATTGATGACTCGAGCGATTGATCAATTGATATTAAGTCATACAATATTTATATTCTGACCAGTTTTGACATTTTGAATGAGATGGTGAAGTCCGTTCGTCGATCAGAAGTCATTTAGTTTAATTTTGGTGACATCCTGTGCATTTTAGCCTCGATTTACATGCTATCACTTCAAATCATTCGACATATGTACAGACTCATCCGATTTGAGCATGGATAGTCTCATTTGATAGTTTTCAATGTTTCAAAGCTAACAGAAGATCAATTTCATAAACAAAGGTCATTCGAACATCGTCATAGCTTCTCAACTCTGATATGCGCATTAACACATTGATAGCTCGATCACTTTATTGGTCGCTCTTTAGATTATATAATATGTATATTATGATCAATTTTTACATTCACAATGTGATGGAAAAGTCCATTCATCGATCGAAGGTCAATTCGACCATTTTGATGACATCCAGTGCATTTTGAGCCTTGATTTGCACACTATCACCTCTGACATCTACCGGATTCAACTTGTGGGCTTGACTTGACTTATGACACATACGTGGAAGTCAACAAATGCCCCCAACAAATGTGATTCTCCAATGGAACAAGTCACGTTTGTTGAAAATTGGTTGACTTTTTGGTTTTCTTCTTTCTCCTCCTCCCCGTCTTTCTTCTTTTTTTTTGTTCCACTTATTATTATTGCATCTTGAAAACTAGTGGACATACTTCATTACACTGTTATTTAAATTTTAATGTACCATTTCCCTTATCACTTGGCAGGAGAATGTTCAACTGAAGAAGACCTAATGATCTGTTATCTGATGAGCCTAGCAAGCAGGCTATCTGGTCGAAGGTTGATGGACATGATCCTCATGGAGATGTTGATATCGAGATAAGATTGAGCAGCACACTGATATGCTACGAGAATATGATTATTACTAGGGCTTCTTCGCATGCTCTTCTCTACTCCCTGATTGTACTTAAGATTCCTTTACTTTAGATGATCCTGCAGACTGGGTAGCTACCCTTAAACTGAAGTGTGGTGACTACAATCCTTTGGATGGCACAGTAGCCCAGGTTAGTTCCAGATATTGTGATGTCTTACAGCCTGCTTCTGATAGTATTAAGTCGAAGAGACAGTCTAGACTCCTGAGCCACCATCAGCTACAATCGGGCTCACTAGACCTGCTTCAGGATTCCTCTATTGGCAGGATTTGTATTCTTCCTAGTGGATATGTCACATGGGCTAGGTATATTCTACAGGCTCACAAAGATACTTTACGAACAGCCGATGTTTATGAGGCAGTATATTTATCTTTATTTGACTTTGAGGGTATGTCTTCTTCTTGGGCTCGTGGAGTAGTGGAGTTCTGGGATCATAGTAGTAACACTTGCTGGATTGGCCCGGAGGAGTTAACAATCACAATTTTGGACTTACAGGCTATGTTGAGTCATCCAGTATTTGGTTATCGCTTTAAGAGTTGTATTCCACGAGGAGTTATTTTGTAGCCTTGATGATCGGATACTAGAAGCTATGCCTTCTGTTTATATTGATCTCCTAGACCACTATCACCAGACCTTCAGGGTCTCAGGGTGCTCTATATGATCACGAGCCGCATTACCTGTGAGTACATGGATTCAAAGCTTCTTGTAGGATTATGCTCTATCTGAAGAGACTGTAGCACTATATGACCCTTTTCGATTGGGTGTGTATAAAGGTAGTTGCATATCCGAGGAGACTGTGGAGCCTATTTTATTAGCATGAGTGACTTCTCTAGCACTACCGGGATTGAGCGAGGATCTGTTCTTAGCCAGTTTTATAGTGACATAGCTCTGCATTTTTGTGCTCACCATTATGGAGGGCTTAGTTCACCTAGGCGCTTTATTAGCAGCCAGCAAGATCTTTCGAGATGAGCGAGTTTCTCTTACCCCAATAGTATTAGCTAGGCTTTATAGGATATTGGGGGTGATTTCTGCCGCAGGTTCCCTAGAGCTATGAGATGTGATTCTACCATGGCAATACTTATATGCTTGGGTTCATCTCCACATACATGGTGCCTTTACTTATTTTGAGTATCCAAAGATTTTTTTTAGAGGATATCCTAGCTTTACGCTTATATCGAGCATCCTCTACTTTGGATATGGAGAGATTCGCATGCTCTTCTTTGCTCCCCATTTGGTCAGAGATTGATTTTTGTTATTTCACCAGCCGAATATACTCGGCTTACCCTCTAACACGATAGAGATTGATCTTGTTGATAGTCTTGATGAGAATGGCATATATTCCTTGCTTCATGGTCATCAAACATTGAGAGTAGTTGAGTACCTTTTCAGTATACATCCAGGATGGTTATGTTATCAGTTTGAGTAGTCGGTTATTATAGAGGGCTATCAGGCTAACCGAGTTACATGATAATTTGGTTTCTTCCAGTTAACTGCTCGCAATGGCAAGCCACTCATCCATGGTGTAGTGGATTTTAGGAAGATCATGATGATTCCCCTTGAGGCATGTTACTTTGTTGCTTCAGTCGTTTAGCTACATTTATTGAGGCTTGGTACTAGTGCTCATTTTCGGAGAGCCCCTCCATAGGGTCGCACGGGAGTTAGTTATACTAACCTCACATGGGTACGGCTATCTTTCAGCCCTTTCCTGGAGCATGGTTCTAAGAGATATGAATGTAAGATGAGATCTTTGGGCATTTCTCGAGATCAAAAGACCCATCATCGGTTACCATTAGCAGGAGATTATAATGCTAGAGGTATAATCACTATTTTCTTCTCTCTCCTCCCTTTTTTTATTAAAATATGCTTAGTGCATCTGATACTCTAATTTGATTCTTGACAGATGCACCGATTGCCCAGTAGGTCAGGACTGAGGATACCACTTCTCAGAGTTAGAGCTAGGGATTCTGCTCCTAGCTACACTAATGTTTCTTCACCGGCTTGCAGATGTAGGTGTAGCCAACCTACAGAGCTTATGCGGGTTTCGGTTGATTGTTCCACGAGTTTGCCTCCACAGCCTTTTATGACTTCTGATGAAGTGTCATAAGTGTCAGGAAGCACTAGAGATGTTATTGAGGACTCCAGAGTTGGGCCATCGTGCCTATCAACCTTTGATACTATCACTTTTGATTTTATTACCCCTTCTATGAAGCCACTTTTCTCTACTAAGATTGACTATGCCGCTTGTCCTAAGGGAGACTTCTAAGGTGAGAGACCTCGTTCCAAGCAAGGCCTCTATTGCTTGCATATAGCCCTGGAGTTTATCAGATAGTGAGGGTCCCCGAGGATTATATTGCTCCAGTTCAGTTGTATTCATAATGTTTAAGTACTTTATCCCTCTCTTTATTTATTTATTTTTATTAACTGCACTTCTTTACATCTACTTCATCTTAATTGTTTTCATTTGTTTCCTATAGTGCTTGATGTAGGTTATGAGTCTGAGATCTACCATGGGCATCCCTATAGGTCGAATCCACGTGATAGGAGCATGCAGGATTGTAGCTTGGTGTTTTTGAGGGTTATGGTTTCTCAGATCGCATTGGACTCACCAGAGTCACTGGACAGCTTCACCTCTTATGCGAATACCACTTTGGACCATTTAGCTCATACTGTCTTGGAGGAACAGGCTCTCAGGTATCTGGAGACTCTTTGTAGAGACATAGAGTTTTTAATCCACCGGATGAGATCGCTGATTCAATAAGATTTTATTGATAGAGCTTCAAGAGCGCGTAGGGAAGCTTTAGCAAAGACATGATGAGTTTGAAGATAGGGTTGAGGCTCTACAATATGATTGTCAAAGTTTGATAGATGCTTCTTCTGAGTTAGACAAATTGACTACCGTGATCGAGCGCAATCGAAAGGCAGACGTAAGAGGTCGAGGTGAGCAATAGTGTTATCAGCTACATCACCGGGTTATGGCATATGCTGAGGCTACTTTGATCAGAGCTGCTAACGCTTTACAGTTGGCTGAGAGTGAGCAGCCATCTTGAGCAACTTATATAGCACAGCTTCAGGAGCTACATTCTAGGCTCCCAAGATGTACTTTACTTTTTTTCAGTCATGTATCATCTATCATCTTGTTGTATTAGTGGATATCATCATTCCTCTATTACTTCTGCACTTTTGTGCTTTTGTGGATTTGATGAGAAGATCAGCTTTGATTTGTGCTCTTGGCTTGATTTGTATGCTTTGTGCTTTGGGTTTAATTTATGTGCTAGCTATAAAATTTGGATCATTTTAGCTTCGATTGTAATAGTTCATGGAGCTTTTGATAGGATTTGTCATTAGTATGATGCCTTATTTAGGACATGCTAAATGATGGGATTGACTGGTTTGTCAGAATTGACTTGTCGAATTGATAAGAGTTCTTACACCACCTACTCTCTACTTCAATGGCTTTGTTGAAGATCTCTTTCTTTTATGTCCTTGTAGATTTTAGTCTCCTCCAACCCTAGCTTTGTGCTTGATTGGGTTTGTTGGAGGAATTGATTTATTTGTTTTGATGAAGGACTCCGTTGGGGAGTTGGTTTATCCATGCTTGGTCAGATTTGAACTTCCTTCTGTCCTAGCTTTAAGCTTGACAGACTTGATGAAGGATTGACCTAATTTGTCCATATTAACTTGTCAGGAAGTGTATGTTTGCCATGGACTTGATGAGGAGATTGGCTTTGATTTGTGCTTTGAGCATGATTAGATCATTTGAGAATAAATTAAGAGATTTCTTAGATTATCTTGATCTATCGATCAAGTAGAAAGGTCTCTTGGATCCTCGTTGCTTATAATCACTAAACTAGATCTGGTTTGAGATTGAACAGCTATCATCATTAGACTGACAAGTAGGGGCTCTTTCACTACGGCCTTTGCTTATGGCTTAATGAGTGAGGAGAGCATCAGCAACTCGGCCATATTTAAGCTTGTTAAGTTTGACCTTTAGAACTTACTCGAGTCTTCGACTTAAGCTGTAGTGGGTTTATGATTTTGTCATTAGACTGATGAATGGGGGCTCTTTCACTGCGGCCTTTTCTTGTGGCTTGTTGAGTGAGAAGAGTGTCAGCAACTCGGCCATTTGTGATTGTTGAGTCTGACCTTTAGAACTCATCCATGTCCTAGACTTCAGGATGTATAAGTTGATGTTTTTCCAACTCAGTTGATTGAAGCTTCCGAAATGGAGTTCTTCTGACTTGATCTCCAGAATTTGACAAATCTGGGAAATAATTTTCTTGACATTTAAGGTTGTCTTTTCATGCGTAGAAATAGATTATTTTTGTTTCTGCAGGACTCTGCAACTTAACAATAATAATTATGGGTATATTCAAGAATTTCGGCATAAAGCTTGATGTCAACCTCAATCAGAATATATTTGACAACCTCATCTTACAGTATGACATCAACTCAGATAAACTTGATATAAAATAAAAAATGCCCCTATCTTGTAGGGAGAATTCTAAAGTACATTTAGAAGAGCTCTCAAAATAAAATTATGCAAATACATCAATAATTGAATTGATATGATCTTAAGAGGATTTTAACATGTAACATTGATTTCTTCTATGTATATAAATCTAAAATTCCCCCTATGTAACAGGGGAATTTTCACAAAAAATGCCCCTGTCTTGTAGGGGATTTCTATTATACCTCAATTTGGTCATCTTGTATGGTACTTTTTCAAGTATCGAACATTAATTGGCGGCATTGATCTTTCACCCTTTAGGTTGATGAGTTGGTATGCCCCTTTTTGGTATACTTTTTTAATGAAAAAGGGTCTTCCCAGTTAGGCTCAAATTTGTCACCTAATTTTTGATTGGGGAGAATTGGTCTTCTCAGTACCAGGACCAATTCACCTTTCTGGAAAGTTTGAGATCGCACCGTATGGTCAAAATCCCTAGACATCTTTGCTTGATAGACTTGTGGATTTTGATGAGCATGCAATCAAACTTTATCAAGTGTGTCAAGTTCCTCCATCGTCAGACGAGCATTTTGATCTTCAGTTAGATTGTACTGGATGGCTACTCAAAGTGAAGGCAACTCAACTTCAAGCAGAAGAACTGCTTTAGTTCCAAATACCAATGAATAGGGAGTGGATTTAGTCAACGTCTTGTAGGTAGTTTGATACGCCCATAGTGCCTCTACTAGCTTGGTATGTCATTCTCTTTTATTTTTAGTGAAAATCTTCTTGAACAGTTTGACCAATGTCTTGTTGTAGGCCTCTTCCAAACTATTTGCTCTTGTATTGCATATTGAAGAGTATTACCAATCAATTTTGTGTCAATCAATGAATTTATAAATCTTTGCACTTTTAAAGGTTGTGTCATTGTCAAAAATTATTCGGCGTGGCTCTCCAAATCTATAGACCACATTATGCGTGAAGAAGTTGATCACTTGGTTAGCAGTAACTCTTTAAATGGAGCAGCTTCAGTCCACTTAAAGAAATAAACAGTCGCCGCTAGGATGAAGTGGTGTCCATCTGATGACGGTGGATCAATTTGTCCAATTACATTTGTACCCTAGCATTCGAATGGCCAGGATGCTATTATTGGGTGTAATGAATTTGGACGTTGATGGATGAGATTCCCATCTATTTGACACTCATGACACTTTTTAGCATGATTAACACAATCTCTCACCATTGATGACCAATAATAGTCCATCCTTTTGATCTTTGCTGCCATTTTGGGACCTGACTAATGTGCACCAAAAAGTCTTTCATGAACTTCAACCTTCACTTTAGTACCTTCATCTATATTTAGGCATCGTAGCAATATTTGTTCAAAGGATCTACGGTATAGAGTGTTGTTGATGAAAGCATAGTGCAACATTCTCTTCTCAATTTGAGCTGCCAGAGATTTATTATTTGGTAATTTACCTTCTTTAAAATAGTTAATGAAGGGTTAACTAACCACGTGACTCTTCCATCATAAAGGCTTCACACTACTTTTCTGAAGTAATGTCATTCTTACCTCTTCTTGGTACATCTTTTTATTAATTTTGGGGAGTATGAGGAGTAACCTAAGTCACATCCTGCTGGGTCAGCTTTGATAACCCCTCTACCTGTGGGGATTGATACTTTTCTAGCTCTAAGACTCGTCAAGTAAATATGTCAATCATGACATAATCATTGTTCATACTTATCATTTCCTTAGCTAATTTTTCCAAGCAATCAGCTTTACTATTCTCGGATCGAGAGACTCAAACTAGTGTGATATTTGGTATCTGCTTTATAAGCTTAAGAACTCACTTGTGATAGAAAGCCAACTCAAGCTTGTTAATTCTATAGATTCCAAGTACTTGGTTTATAATAAGCTCAGAATCACCAAAAATATGTAAGTTTTGAATGTCTATGAAAATAGCTTCTTCAAGACCTACTTAGCTTCATTATTAGTTCTTGGCTCGGTTAACCCATATGATCATCTCATTATTCCTCCTTCTGGTGTTACGAAGATAATGTCGATTCCTGCTCTTGCTCTTGGGAAATTTAGAGGTTGGACTTGTTTGATCGATGAGGCTCCAACAAAATACATTTTCCAAATTTGTGATTTTTCTCTTTCATGAATGAACATAATTTTCTCATCGAGCAAATCATCATTAAGATAAGAGTCTACCAAGGTGGGATGTGCTCCTAGAAAATATACTAAGACTTGTCCCTTCATTGCTTTATGCAGAATGTATGTGATATCAAATTGTAGAAGAAATATTGCCCATCTTGCCAAGCAACCTATCAACGCTGGTCTTGTCGTCAAATACTTCAGCGGATCGATCCTTGACATGAGGGTAATCTTGTGAGATAACATATAATGACAAAGTTTTTAGATTGCAAAGATCAAAGCTAAGCAGTGCTTCTCTATCAGAGAGTATCTTATTTCTGCTCCAGTTAGCCTCCGGCTAATATAATAAAGAGCATTCTCTTTACTTTCTTCATTGTGTTATGCCAATAATGTTCCAAGGGACTCTTCTAATGCAGTTGTATATAGAATGAGGGGTTTCTCAAGAGTAGGTGCTGCAAGGATTGGTGGATTTAACAAGTAGCTTTTAATGCTATTGAAGACTTCTTGGCACTCTTGGTCCAATTTGAATGGAGCATTCTTCTTCATTAACCTTGCAAATGGTTGACAAGGTCCTGATAAGCTTGATATAAATCGACGGATGAATGCGAGTTGTCCTTGTAAAGAATGAAGCTAATGTAAACTCTTTAGTGGAGGCATCTCTACAATTGCCTTGATCTTAGCAGGATCGATTTCAATACCTCTGTGACGTACAATGTACCCAAGAAAATTTCTAGAGGACACCCCGAATGCACATTTTAGAGGATTCATCTTGAGATCGTATTTTCTAATTCTCTCTAATACAATTCTCAAATCTTCAAAGTGATTTTCATTGTTTAAGCTCTTCACCACCAAATCGTCAACATAGCATTCCACCTTCTGGTGAATAAACTCATCAAAAATAGGTGTCATGGATCTTGGTATGTAGCTCCAGCATTTTTCAGGCCAAAGGGCATGACCAGGTGTACATATAAGTGTTAATGATGTATGTTTTTCATCTTCAGGTGTCATTTTGATTTGGTTGTATCCTGACAATCCGTCCATAAATGAGGGCATGTCATAGTTGAAAGTGTTGTCTACCAATAGTTCTGATATTGGAAGCGGAAAGTCATCTTTTGGGCATGCCTTATTTAGGTCCTGGAAGTCAATGTTGAGATGGATTTGGTTGTTCTTCTTCCTAACTTGGATGATGTTGGCTATCCAACCTGCATGCTTCTCCTCTCGGATAAAGCCTTCTTCGATTAGTTTTTTAATTTTGGTAATTACCTATTCTTCAATATCCAATCTCATTCGCCTAGGAGCGTATTTAACATACATCACATCTAGTTGAATAGCTAGTTTATGAACAGTTACATCAAGGGATAAGCCTAGCATTTTAGAATATGTCTAGGCAAAGCAATCCCTGAATTCATAAAGTAGTATTTTTTAGCTCTTCAACTTTCTCATCAGGCGGAAAGGAACTAATGAAAGTTGGGTTGGGATCATCCTCAGCTCCTAGGTTGATTTCTTTAAGTTCATCCATAGTAGCTATTTGTCCAGCATCTTTGACTTCTTCAGGTGTGGGCTTGGCTTCTACTTCTTCATCATTTTTAAGAAGAATTTCACGGGAATCATCTTCTTCGTCACTATGAGTTTCTATCTCAGCTTCTATTATATTATAACAAGCTCTATTTTGATGAGATTTACGGATGAACCCACAGACCTTTAGTGATAAACTTATCACTTCTTCGTGATGCCTGAGGACTTCTTTGGCTCCACATCTTATTAAATATTTGAGTCCTATGTTTAGTAGTTCCAATATGAATTCTAAGCTTATGCATCATTCTTCGTAATTTCTGTGGATAATATATTGGTATTCTTGTTAGTACTATCTCATCAAAATTTTTATATTGAGCAAGCTGCTCAAAGTTGTGAGGCTGAGACTCTTCATATTTATAAAATAGAGTTCCTGTTCTGCCACTCTCACTCAACAGTGGCACATAAAATATTATCAATTCTTTAATATTATGAACCTCCAATGGACTGATTTCTTTGAAGCACTGTTGAGGGATGGGTATAATTTTGAGTGAGTCATCTGACTCTGCCAAGTGTGCTATCCTCCTTAATGCAGCCATCTGAACTCTATTTCCTTAAGTAGATTCAAAATCATAGTCTGAATCAGAATCACTTATTTCATACTCAACCTTTCTTGAAAGCTTATAAGTTTCCTTAGGTTTGACAAACATATTTTCTTCTTCTTCCGTGTCACTTCCCAAATGAGGAACTAATTTTTCTGACTTAGGTACAGAATCAAGTGCTTTAGGGAGAGTCAATAATGCCTTCTTTCTTCCTCTTTGCTCTGCTCTTTCACTTTGTGAAATAGCTTTTTTGCTCCTTAAGTGGATGCTACCGCTTCAAGAGGCTCTGTTAGCTTAGGCTCTTTGAGGATAAAATATTTTGCATCTTCATAGATCTTTGCTTCATTGATGGAGAATGGTTGTAGGTTACAGGGAATTCTGAATTCTTCTCTATCATTGAGATACTTCATACATTGATGCATAGTTGATGGGACCATGCCATACTCATGCAACCATGGTCGACACAAGAGAGCTCTAAATGATGTATTAGCATTGATTACATGAAACTTGGCTTCTGTATATAAATCCCTGAACTTGAGTGGGAGAATAAAAGAACCCAGAGTTTTCTGCCCCTTTTCATTGAAATCATGAACCATCAACTTATCTCTCCCAAGATGTTGTATATCAAGTGATAATCCTCTTAATACCTTTAAACTCATAAGATGGATAGAATAACCTAGATCAATCAATATTCGGCTAATCAAGATGACATCACTCTCTACAGTAACATATAGAGGATGGTTATGATCTGCTGTCCCCAACATAAGGTCTTTCTCAGAAAATGTGATTACTGGGAGATCTTGAGTTTGCAATGCTTCAGTCATGCATTTTTCAGTAAAGTAAGCTTTATAACTTTTCGGATCTTTGAGAGCCTTATCGAAGTTTCTCAGAGGTCTTTTGACATCATGAGAGCCTTGTACACACTCAGTTATGCAGGAATCTTTCTCAGGTGTGATAGAATATTATAATTTATCTTCTCGCTTGATTTAAGTTTTATCCTAGGATTTTTCATAATAATATCCTTATTGACTTCAATTTGTTTGTCTTTATTTTTATTTGCATTTTCTTCTTTGATAAAGGTGGTAAGACTTTACCACTTCTCAGCTGAACTTGAATCACCTTATCTTGCTCAAATTCTTCTGAAAAGGTAGTTTCTTCAAATTTCCTTCTTGTTTTGGAAGATTTTCCAAAAGGGATAGACTCTTTCTTCAACGTCATATGTTTCATATGTGATGATATGGATGAGTTTGACTGTTCTCCATCGGAAAAACATAGATCTTCATCTGAACTGTTATTATCTTGTTAAGTCATTAAACAAAATTCAGACATTAGCTCCTCATGCTCTTCTTACTTTCCTAACAAGAATTTGTGATGGGTTGATCGGCTCTATCTGACTATCCTTGTCATTTTGGAGTAAATGATGTTGAAGGACATCTGACATCACACAGATGATTTGACATGTCTCTAATAGATAATATTCACCACTATCTTCCTCATCTTATTTAACAATGCAAAGTTAAGGCATGAATTCTGCAAGCCTAAATGGTTATCTTACCGGCTGGTGATACTCTTCTAAATTATTAATGATCTTTTAAGTTATAGTTCTCTTCTTGATCTTCTTTTTCTTAACCGACTTCTTTGATTTATGAGGCATGTGATTAGTAGACTACTTCTCATGTTATGATGAAGTAGCCTTATCAGAATTTCATTGAGAAGCCCAAATACTTGGTTTAGACATCTCTCTTAAGTCCAATATAGGTTCAAGTGGTGATTTTCACCTAACACTAGGGACATTTTTAGCTGCTTCAACATTTTCATGATCTTTTTGGAGACTATAATTTGCCATTCTTCAATCTAAACTGATTTCTTGTTCTATTTGTCTTTGTTGGATGATATGGAAGAGGACATAATCATCCTTGTAGACTCTCTTTTTAGCTGACTAGAAAACTATCGGATAGTGTAAATTCACCTCGTTGATACTTCATTCTAGCCAATCTTTGAAAATATGACAATCTTCGATAGGATGATTGATCATCCATAATGAAGATAATTTGGATTCCTGACATGATCAGCTTCTTCGCCATTTAATTTCTGGTAATTATAAATCAACTTTGACTGCTTGTCAAAATAATTTATCCGCACTATCCCTTCTAAAGGAATGGTCTTTTTTGATCTTTTCTTTAAGAGATGGTCACATTCGCTCATCATCTTTTATTGCTTATTTTAGACACTCCCCACCACTTAGAAAAGTCCAAGGTTTGTCAGTGCCTCCTAATACCAATTTTGAATTTTGATTAGAATAGACAGGCTTCTTTCTCTTATCATCATTGTACATCAGTTGCTTTCCTTTATCCACACTGTATATCACCCATTTTTTTCCATTTGAGCTATAAGAAGCTGCATGAATTTCATTTCTTCTTGAGTCTGAAGGTTTGTTTCTCTTTACTTTATCTACATAAACTTTAGACTTAGGGCGATTCAGCTTATTAAATTTAGCCACCACTATCGAGCAAGTTTTGGAATGTTGTAATCGATGCTATGCATAGAAATGGTGCCATTTTATCATCTATATTTCCCATTAGCAACTAGATCGCATGTTCTTCTTCCAATTATTGCTTGCACTTCATACTTAGGTTGCACAACGACTTATAAATTTTGTCACTGACTTGTCTTTCCTTCTGTTCGCAGGCAAGGTCAGCGATTGTGATTTTCTCGGTTGCACTGGCGAACTTCTTCAAAAATATGGTCTCTAATTCAGAAAGGTTCTAACCGAATCATTTGAAAATTTTGTATACCATTCAAAAGCAGCTGAGGTCAGGCTACAGATGAATTGATGGAAAAGTAGTGCATCATTCCCTCCTATGTTGCCACAAGTAGCCTTAAATTGGGCTAAATGTTGCTTTGGATTACCAAGCCCACTGAAAGTATTAAATTTCCTTGGTAACCGTGTATGGTACTTGATCATATTCAGTAAATCGGCCCTTACTCACCGACTTTTCACGCTCCTATGGCCTTTATCTTTTCATTGATTATCATTTTTTAGGTTGAAGCGTATTGCTCAGTGTGTTGATTTTGAATTATCAACTGGATAGGTGTTTAGTTAACTTCATTCCTCGCTTCAGGTGTAGCATATACTGTAGGAGCTTGAGGTATCATAGTGGCTGGTGGTATAGAAGTTGTATTATTAGATGTCTGTTGATTAGTAGACTAAACAGGTGCACTTAATATGATATTCTTCTACAACATCTCCATCATGATGTTCATTTGTACTATCATATCATTCATTTTGGTACCAAGTTGTGCAATCTCCTTATCCTTGACCTCCATTTGACGTTGCATTTCCCTTTGCTCTCTAGTTAGCGTCATGGCATCAATCAGTATAGGCTCTTCTTCTTCTTTTATTTCTTGTTGTGGTTCTTCTCCTTGCTCATTTTTAGGGGAAGAACTTGACTGCCCTTTTTCTTGTGCATTTGCAGGGGTAGCTATTGATAGGGATGAACGACAATGTTGATTATAAAAGTGTGTACCAGGCTGATCATTTTTGGTTCAACCATATAGACAGCTTTGGCACCCATGATGTCCTTCTCATTCTAGTCTTCTTATTCATCATCTTCAGAAAAGATCAAAGATCCGTCCTTTATTTTCTTCTATGAAGACTCTTCTTCATAAATGTCAAAATCAGGTTCAAGTTACTTGGGTTTGTGTTGATGCTGATAGTGCTGAGCGGAGAGTTCATCTATATCTCTGACCACATAGACAACTTCCACTTCTATAGAGCTCTCTTCATTATTTTCTTCTTGCACACAAATTTTTGATCGACATTTCCAATAGATCTCTGGTTCAATGTGTGAAACAAACACTTCTTCTATTAAAAGACTGTGATCAAATTCAACCTTCTCTTGTCGGGGTGAACCTGATCGATGATGCAATCCCTTAGAGGATTCTCCAGGGTGTTGACCATCATGTCTTTCATCAATGATATCCCTTCTTTTAGGTATTCACTTTTGATGAGTTATGTTTTAGGTTGATTTCTAAGTATATGTATCAGATGTCACACTTCTTCTATATTCAAAGTTTCATTGTAGGGCCTTGGCCTCCATATCTGCTTTATTTTTTGACGGGACCTTTCGACAACGGATTCTTAGACATGAGGTCCAAGTGTCACACTCCAATGCTCACCATGCAAAGCATATTGGGCCCGCTGGCTAATTACCAGAAGAGATGGCAACTTTCTTAGTGGAGCTTCAGTATTTTCCATCACCACAGGCCTCTGAAATCTTCTTTTCATTAGACCTTTGTCTTTGGCTACTTTAAGAACTTTATGTATCCTGGCAAATAGTGTTTTAGGTTATCTCCTATGTGGTGGTGGAGCTTGATGTGATTGGTTCCAGAAGGACTACTTTATTTTCCCAATAGAGTTATTCCTCTTTACCCACTTTAGATTGTCAAAATTATTAGGGGTAGGAATACTAAACATATGCTTATTTTCTAGGTCATTCATGGGAATCTGGAGCCCCTAATATTTCTCCTTCTTCTCTCTTGGTTAATTTGCTTCGATGAGGATGCTTCATGATCATGCTTATGGGTACAAAAGGTTCAATCGGCTGTATGAGGGCATTAAAGACATTTTCCCCTTGACAATTCTTTTGTCACGGGAGCTTCAGATTGATTTAATTCAAGTTCTCTGCTAGAGAACTCCTTGGACTTGGTTGTTGAACTAGTTGCGCATATAGCTAGTAGCTTGATAACTTGAGGCCTTCTAGCTCAATGAATGTACCGCAGTGGGTACTACGAGTTACTATGATAGCCAAGAAATTCAAGCCACCAAATTGAATGGTATCCCCGACATCTCCTATGTTGATGACGGCATTGGCTAGGCAGATGTTCACACCATGACCTAGCTAAATGGTGAAAGGAGTGCTTTGTATATCCATTCTGCAAAAGTGAAAGATGAGAATCAGTAATTAATAATTATTATTTCACCTCATACTTTCAAGATGCAGAGGTACTAAATAATAGTGTAATAAAGATATACTCTACAGAATGATTCATTCTATATAGAGTCTCATATAGAATTTATTACACACTTAAATCATTATTTTTTTAAAATTTTCAAAAATTTTATTGCTACTATAGAACATATATGGCTAGCCAAAGACACTGCCTAGAAATTTCATAAGGCAGATGGAATAGAAGATAAGACACTACTCAGAGATTTCATCCTCATTTGGTGAGGACTTTAGATCTGGTTCCAGGTTTCCTATAGGCACAAGCCCTTATAGTTAATTACCCCTCCACATAAGTGAGAGAGAACTTTCAATTAAGGCCAGTCGTTTAGATTGCTCAAATGCATAGTGTATAGTAGCAGCATATGGAGTTTTTTTAGAATTTAAAATTATGAAATTCATCATTTTAGCTTATACCGGATGGTTGGGGGAATGATGACGTGCCCGATCTAGATCCCATGGTTTCGTCATTCCAGATAATTGTGGTCCCTAGTCTACTTAGTCAGAGAAGGTAGTCACCCAACCTGATAGAAGGATCTTTATCAGCAACACATGGGTTACATCATCCAAGAAATCCTTGTAGACCTAGGGTGGTGTTTGTCTATGGAGACAAGCTTAAGTCTACCTTAGCTAACACAGGATTGTTTCCCTATCAAGTATACCCTACAATTCACAACTCAAAGGGCAGAGCCATTGGAGAGCATGAATCGTGATGATCATAATATAAGTCTTCTTGGCCAAACCACATTAAAGGACTTTGATCATAACGCTTCATCAGCTCGGCCAGCAGGATCGAGACCACGCCAATATGCGTGAGATTGATTGAGAGTGAACTTAGTAGAACACTTAATTTTACATTAGCTCCTTTGTGAGCTTGACTTTCTTTAGTTTGTCACCCCCGACAAGTAGCTGCCGAAGGTGGATGGATTGAGTTTCATTTTAATTTTTAGTGATAGAGTTTCATTTAAGCAATTTCAGATTGTTACTTAATTTGATTTAAAATTTTGATTAATTTGAATATATTTAAGAGCTTTAGATCCTGTCAACTCTATTTTGTTGCTAATAGAGGATTACATCTATTGTCATCTAACATAATCAATTTTTCAGATATTTCTCTAATTTGAAACTCTTATTATAGGCATTTTTAGGTTTTGTTAACTCGAACCCAGTCCTAAGACTAAACCCTATCCTCATACACTTGAATTTAAGCATTCAACATAATGTGAGGACCCATGTGGGTGTATTTAAGACTTTATGTAGTGTTTATTTCTTAATTATGAGATTGATTTCAGATTTTCATGTAATTCCAACTTAGCATGCGCAGCCTTTTCAGACATTAAAATTTGCACTTGAAACCTCTATGTTCAAGCACATGCAGGTGTTTATAGCTTAGATAATTTCACCTAATTAGTGATTTTTTAATTTCTTTTTTAAACCATAATTAGAATGAAATTTCTTAATTTTTGATTGAAGGAAGCCCTCTGATTTTAATAGATTTTGATTTAGTATCGTCTTTTGTATATAAGAGTTACAAATTTTAATTTTTTTGTTTTAAAGCTACAGGTTCAAAGGATGATTAAATTTGTTATTTTAAAAGAAGATTTACCCCTCAAAGTAATACTCATTTTCCCCCTCTTTTTATTCAAACTTTTCTACATTCGTTTTCCCCCTCTTTTTTATTCAAACTTTCCTACATTCATTTCCCCCCTTCTTTTTTCTTTTGAAAGTGGACCCTTCATTATCCCTTTGAATTTCTATAAATAAGGCCAAGAGGGAGTATCACATTCCATTCCATTTGTTTGAAGGGTTCGAGATGGAACATTTGAAAGGGAGCAGTTCGAGACTTTAGCGGGCTTTCAACTCTGTTTGAATAAATCTCATAACTGCTTTTAATTCCCCCCCCCCCCCTTTTGTTTTATTTTTTTATTATGTTTGTGGCATATAATATTTCTTCTTTTTAGTTTGGAGTTTTTAATTTGAATTTTAATTTTAGGATTCATTGTGTGAATTTCTTAAGCCGATTCTTTTACTTTTCATTTTTTTTTCTAAGTCATGAGATTTTGATGAAATTTTGACAGCGTTTCGGCTAGGGGGAGCGACATCTAACGGATGTTGGCTTACTCGGTACACCCTCTTGAGTATAGTAAGCGGTGTCTTGTGATACCACAGCTGAGTTTCCATCTCATCACGCCATCTTGAGCACGATATATATATCGGCATTCATAGATCCCACATGTTCTGACTTATTTTTCTATGCACTACAAAGATCAGCAAAAAGATGGGTTGGATAAGCCAGAAACCAAGAGAAGAACCTGCCTCTTGACGGTTTTGCTTGTCTGGTTATGGCGAAGAGAAAATTGGGAATGTAATGCAAGGAGTGCGATGCCAAAAACTGAAAGAAGAACCTGCCTCTTCACGGTGTTGCTTCCTCTGATTGTGGCGAAGCGAAGATTGGAATGGTAACACAAGGAATGCGATGTACTATAGTAGTAGTTGCCCTTCTCTTTAAGTATTGCTAATAGCCATTATGTTGAGGTCCTATTAAAATGTATTTGTGAATCTGTGATGGTACTTACTCTATGAATTTGATCTTCAATGTAATGTTTGTTCTTTCTTTTAGAGTTGATGGTATTTACTAGATATGTGATGCATAATTTTTTATTTGAGCTCGAGCCAATATTGGTTGATCACTTGATTGTACTGCCATATTGAATATTGGTAATGTAGTGGTTGATAGGCTTGCAATGATTGGTAAGCCCATTTTCAGACAATTGGTTGTTGTTCATTATTTGTGATATCTTTGATTAATGGTTATTGAAAAGGCAATAATGTCACACCATTTTTATATGGTTTGGCACCGAATTGATTGGTTTGGCCGATTCAAGGTTATTTAAGGTTTTGTTCTTGTGATTTTAGAGTTGATGGACTCAAACATGATGAGTGATTTCACATTTATGTTGTAGCTTCTTATGCATTTGGTTAAGATGCAAATAGAAAATTGGTTTGAAAAACTAATTCTTGAAAGAAGCTTCACGTCATTGTTATTCTGAAAGAATAGGAAATTTTGTTCAGATGTGTTAATTTTGTTACAGGAAATATACTTATATATGTGAATTTTACTTTATGTTGAAAGTTGGAATGTTAATGATGTCATTTGGGGTATTCCCCCTACATTTCTGCCCATCTGTTTTTTGCTAACTGGTGCATTTCTGGGCTGTGCGTGTATTGCTCATGATAGAAGTTTCCTTATCTCTTGATGTCCAATTCAAAGGTTTTGTTGTTGTTCCCTCATCTCTTAAACCGAGGACTTGCATCTTGAACTTATTCTTGTTTTCTTTATTTCAAAAATTATGTGTGCAAGAATTAGTTTAAATGTTAGATTCTTTACATTTTTTTTATTAACTTTTTGGTTGCATTGAAATTTCTACTTACTGCATGAACATTTAATTTTCTTTGAATTTATTTATATTTATGAGAAATTAGGAATGATATTTAACTTTCTTTTTTTTTTTTGTGTTGGATAGACTCATTCTTGTTCTTTTCCATTGATATTTCTCATTGCCATAATTCTGTTTTGTTGATGGAGAATTGAACTTTGCTGGTTAAATTTCGTTTTTTCAGATCGGAGAATTGAACTTTGCAAGTTAAATTTTCTGTTTTCGGTTGATCGGAATTGAACTTTGCAAGCTTAAATTTTCTTTTTCACTGATTTGGAGAAAATAACTTTTACGTATTAATCTCAGATTATTTTATCTTTATTGACATCTTTAGTTGGAGAGCGATAGATTGAGCGTCTTCCATTAAACTTATTTGAGTTCGAGCACTAAAATGGGAAACAAGAAAAAGGTGGTAATCCTTGTGTACTTGTTATACTACTCATAAGGTGGTAATCTTGATTTCTTATATAATTCCAAAATTCTTGTGTGTATAATTAACGAAGGATGGAACTTACGAACGCAATGCTCAGTGTTCACTGTTGGGATATGATATATGTCTACCTCCATTAATTTGGTTTATTGCCGCTAGCTTTATCTCCTTCATTTTCTTTTGTTGTTGGACTTAGTTAATGTAATTTTATTTTATTTTAGTTTTAGTCTATTATCAATTTTCTTTTGGTTGGATTTGTATTTTTTCTTAAATGTAAAAAATTTCTTCTTACCTAAATAAAGTAAAATTTCTTCTTTACAAATTTATATTGTTTGTTTATTCATGATTGTTAAATTTATTTATGCACATTTATTAGTTCATTTAGGCTCGTTTCTTTAGTGTTTGTTAAGGCTCGGTTATTTAGTGCTTGTTTACTGTTTAGGCTCGTTTACTTGCTGCTCATTAATGCTCGTTAAGGCTCGTTAAGGCTTATTTAGGCTCGTTTACTTGCTGCTCATTAAGGCTCGTTCAAGCTCGTTAAGGCTTGTTTAGGCTCGTTTACTTGCTGCTTATTAAGGCTCGTTAAAGCTCGTTAAGGCTTGTTTAGGATCGTTTATTTGCTGCTCAGTAAGGCTCGTTAAGGCTCGTTAAAGCTCGTTAAGGCTTGTTTAATTATTGCTCGATAAGGCTTGATAATAGTGCTCGTTAAGATACTCGATTAAGCTCATTTATAATTCTAATCAAGCTACTCGATAAGAGCTCGATTTGTAAATGAACCAAACACAAATCAAGCGAACATCTCGGTTCTTCTAACAGAATCGAAGCTAACCAAGCTCAGCAAGGAGCTCGAACTCGAAACAAGCTCGAACCGAGCTGTCGGTGCTACCTAGCTCAAACTGGAGTCTTGGCGGTTTAGTTGTTTTTGCAGCCCTAGCATTTGCTCTCTTTAAGATGGATTTAGATTTTTTTTTTTTTTTTTATTGTGGTATTGTACTTCCTTTGGAACCAATGATCACATAGTAGTCTTATATGATGCATGTAAGTAGGTAGACACAATTGAACCCATAAGAAAAATTAACAAGATATTATTTATACTTACCAAATTACTCATTTTCAACACCTTATTATCTTGAAAAGGTTTGATATTGGCTTATGAACTTGTCATATATGCATATTAAGCTTCACTTTTAAATTACATCAAGCAACATAAAACTCAGGTGTTAAAAATATGTTGACCTATAAGTGTATAAAGTATTGCTTAGATAATAATTAGGTGAATTAATAGCACATGAAGCTATATGCATTGGCATTAAGATGCATATTATCATATAAAAATATATATTCTATACACTTTACTTCTAAACAATACAAAATAATACACCAAGCATATATAAGCACATTTTTTTCATTCACATAGTATCTTTACAAAGTTATAATTTATTGCTATAAATTGAATTACAGTAGCATTACAAAGTGATTCAATTTTAAGATTCTCTAATTATCTTGTTAGCTCTTTTAATAGCGTAGAAAAGGAAGATAGAGACTAAGAGATATGGAGATAATAAAGATTCACTATGACTTATATCATGCTTAGGGCTGAGAAATTAGCCCGAAGATCATGGCTCGCTCGAAAGTCGACTCGAACTTGGGCTCGAGATCGAGTGAAAAAATGAGCGATTTTTTGAGCAAATGTGGCTCGAATTTATTTCGAGCGAACCGTGGCTTCGCTCAAGCTCATGTGATCGGCGCAGTGCGCGGCCGCCCCGACCGGCGCGAGGGAAAACAGTCGCCGTCCGATTAATTCGAGGCGAGATTAATCTAACGAGCGACGAGCGGCTCGTTTGCATTCGGTTCGTTTGGATTTGAATCGGTTGATTCAGTGGCTCGTTTCACGGTCGAGCTTGAGCTCGATTCGATCCGACTCGGCTCGAACTCGAAACTTTCGAGCCACCGACTTGAGCTCGAGCGAATTATCCATTTTGAGCGATTTGACGATATGGTTGAAATCTCACACCCCTAATCATGCTAATTTTTTGGATGAAACATTCTAATGTGTTATAATGTCAAGTGGATATTCATATATGGTTCATAATTAGCTCAAGGAGCAAGCTAATATAATGTAAACAAGGCTCATTTACTTGATTAAATGAAAGAAATAAAACTAATGATCTCAAGCTTGATTAATTTTTAACATGTTTTTTCTTATATGTATTCCTCTCCTCCATCCAAATAATAAATTATAGTATGTAAGATTACTTCTTCAATGTTTTGATAGATTAGATTTATTTTTAAGGTTAGTTATTTTTCAAACCAAATTATCATGATTAATTTCCCCATTCCATAGACATGAGAACAAGACAATCTATAAGAAATGTATATTTATTATATTTCAATATTATATTAATTCTTTTTCACTCTCTATCTTTCCTCCTCTTCTCATCCAAGGAAACCAAACTTGATACATTGGTATTAATACACTTGATTGACCTGCAATGATATGTTGGTACTTGTCCGATGTGGACAAGTATATTATTGAGGTTGTACTCATCTAGTGTAGGAGAATATTGGAGATTCTTTGTAATCTTATTTTGATTTATAAATTTCTAATCAGGGCGACTAGACGTAGATGTAGGTTGGTTTTTGAGTTTGACTGAATCACATGAAAAACCTCTGTTTCTCTTATATTTTTTTTACTTTTGTTTATTTTACCTTTTTGTACTTTATTTTATTTTCTGTTGTGACTCATTTAATATTTAAATTAATTTTTAATTAATTTTTCTACAAAACTATAAAGTTAAGTTTTAATTAGAATTTTATTTAAATAATCATTTCATCCCCCTCTTGGGTGTCGTAGTCTCTTAACAATTTTTAGAACAAGTACATTTTATGTTGTAGATGTATTTTCTTTTATAGTCATGGGAAAATGTATTTTGTTGGATTTATTGAAGTATCATGATTATTGTATATAAATATTTTGGATGCAAATAACTTTGATGTATATATAGATGAAAATATGAGCATGATCTTCCTCTCTCTTCTTATACTGTTACTAAAAATTTAGTAGCTCTGTGTAATAAAAATTAGAAGATAAAAGAAATCTCTTTTAAATATATTTGAGCTAAATATTTGTATTGCACTCGACTTGATCTGACCTATTATCATATATAGGTTATATCGGGTTGGGTCTTGACATCCAGTCCCTTAAAACTATCATCCAACCATACTCGTTCTTTTTAATTTTTAATTTTTCTATGTTTTATTTACTTAAATGAGTGAAAAGAATCTATAATAATATCTATTGATGAATAAAATTTAAATAAATTGCTTTTTTGTGTGTGAAAACCTTGCTTGGTGGATAAGGTTGCAAATGAATATAATTGATCCAAGTCAAATAGGAGAGACTATTCTAACTTGAGCTCATAAATCAAAAAACTTGTTCAAGCTTGGCATAAGCACAAGCTCAATTTGAGCTTCTAGGATAGTGTGCAAGCTTGATTTGTTAGAATTCCCTTTTGTTTGAGCTTAGTTTGAGCTCAACTTGAGGCAAGTACATTTAATAATTATCAACCTTTTAAAAGCCTTCCCAAGTTGAGCTTACTAAGTCTTTAATGAGGAGATTGATTTTAACCTTGAAGAGCCAATAAATAGCTCGATAATAGCGATATTATCTAGCTATTTATTGGCTACTCAAACAAGGCTTATCAAACTTATAAATTACAATATTAATGATCATACATTCCTGCTAATCAAACACCTCATCAACTTAATAAATTAACCTTATATGTCAGCAAGGTCTGAATTTTGAGTTTTTTATGTGATTAGAAATAGAAAGTAAAATTAATTAATTATTAATTAATATTTATTAAATTTAATTTATTTTAATATATATTATTATTTTATTTTAAGAATTATTAATCAATAATACAATTCATTAAATATTAATGGGCTTTTATTGAACTTCATGTTGAGCCTGAGTCAAAATTGAGCCTTATTCGAGTATCTTAACAAGCATTTTCACGAGCTTTTAACAATATTATTCATAAATATAAATGAACAAGAAATAAGTTGTTCAAACTCATTCATTCCATAATAGAGTATGTATAAAATTATTCAAATTTATTTACTCAAATAATCAAATGATCATTAACAAACTCCCCTCGAACTAAGACATGAGTATCTTATCAAATTGCCAGTTCATTTGCAACTCCATTGATGGCTTTATTTTAAGGATGAAGACTTGTTGACGGTCATCCAACCTTTTCTTTTGGTGAGGTGCAAGTATATTTTTCTTTAATTTTCTCACTATAATTACATTTCCACATCATCCCCTACAATCCTTCATCAACTATCTTCGCCATCATCCTGTGGGCTCCAAAAATTCGCCACCGACCTCTCGACAATGAATGAAGAGAGTATGATTGAAAATGTCGATGTAATTTTCAGAAGGCAGATGGAATAGTAGATAAGACACTACCCAGAGATTTCGCCCTTATTTGGTGAGAACTTTAGATCTGGTTCTAGGTTTCTTATAGGCGCAAGCATCTATAGTTAATTACCCCTCTCAATGTTGAGAGAGAACTTTCGATTAAGGCTAGTCGTTAGGTCAATTAATGTGTAGCGTATAATAGCAACATGTGGAGTTTAAAATTTGAGGTTTAGAATTTATGAAATTCATCATTATTTAACTTAAAGCATATGGTTGGTGGAATGATGATGTGCCCGATCTAGATTTCATGATTCCGCCATCCCGAGTTGTCATGGTCCCTAGTCCACTTAGTTAGACGAGATAATCGACCCAACTTAATCAAAGGATCCTTATCAGCAACACATGGGTTACGTCATCCAAGAAATTCTTGTAGACCTGGAGTGATGTTTGTCTAAGGAGACAAGCTTAAGTCTACCTTAGCTGACAAAAAGACTTTGTGTCTATCAAATATATCATATGATTCATAACTCAAAGAGCTAAGTCATTGGAGAATATATAGGCTATAATCATAACAGTAATATAATGGTGTCATTTGGCCAACCACCCGTCGGACTATTCTGCCGTATTATATAGAACTCTAGCCAAACCACGTGAGAGGCGATCGTGCTTCTTGACATGAGATTATTTGAGTTTGAATATAATGATTTATTTGACTTGACATTAACTCCTTTATGAGCTTGAATTTTCTTAATCTGTCATCCCCCAACAAACGATGGTGAATTGATGGATGAGTTGTCTGCTTTAAGTATTCAAATAATAAATTTCATTTAATTCAGATATTTTTTTAGTTGAAATTTAATTTTAAGATGAATTAATTTATAGCTCAAATATCTTTTAATGATAATATCCCCTCCGATTGAGATTTTCAGTCAACGCGACTATCATCGAGATAGACTTTGTCAAATCTACTTATTTGCTAATAGAGGATCAGACCTATGACTTATGTGTAATTTAAATTCTTTTAGGAAATTGATATCATAACAGACTTGTCAACTCTATTGTGAATATAAAAGATTAGGTCTTATAATCTAATGTAATTTGAGTTCATTTAGAAGTTGATCATTTAGTAGACCGCGTTAACTCTATTTCAAACATAGAGGATTAAGCCTACTATGATCATACTCTATGAAGCTTAATACTTATATCTTTCATTGACTTGAGTTAACATTGACGGCATTCATTAGCTTGTATGCACATAGTCATAAATGATTAAATTGATTTCATCATTTTTCTTGCTTAACCCGCACAGCATCCTCAGACACTAAGTTTAAGCACTTAGTATAAGTGTCGGGGCCCATGCAGGTGTATTTAAGAATGCTTGCATAAATTTAAAATATTGAATTTGTTTAGAAATCATACTTCACAATATATGCAAGGATTCAATTGAAGCCTTAATTAATGTCTTATGTTCGCTTGTACGATGTATTACGAATTCGATGGCGTGGAAGGTATTTTAAAGTGTTCTAATATCTTATTAGATCCTTTGGAATAACATATATTGAAGTGTTAAATTTATATTTACTGTTTAATTCGCTTCAAGTTCATATATATGTTTAAGTTCAATCCATCTTTCTTTATTTGAAATATAATTTTCAAATTAATTTCAAATTCATTCTCATTTATAATTCAAAATTTAATTTGATATCAATTTTATTTTAGCACTTAGGCAACGCTATTTATTTAGCTTAAATTTCATTTGCAAGTATGAATTTTGGACAAAATTTTGATAGCATTTTGACAGTATTCCGGCGTCATCCCCGCATAGGAGCTACATCGGAACTATTTTAGCTTACCCGGTATGTCCTATTGAGCGTAGCGGACGATGTCTTGCGACACTACAACCGAGTCTTCATACCCACTAAGCCCTATTGAGCATTAGTGGAGTCTTCAATCACCTGCATAAAAGCAAATATATATGCAATTTCAAATCATTCAAATTTCATTTTACATTATTTATTTTCGATGTGTTTGATTTCTTTTTTAAAAAAAATGAATCTCAATTCTTCTCCCTTTTTTTAAGTCACAAATTTAATCAAAATTTCGACAACATTACAGCATAGGGGTCACATCTAACAGTTTTGGAGGCCTTCCCATCACACCCTGATGAGCATGACGGTTGGTGTTTTGCAACACCTTGGCCAATTTTCATCTCTTCAAACCCCACTGAGCATGACGAGGCCTTCAAATCTACATAAAGAAGTATAAGCATATGCATATATTTTTCACACATTCAAAGGAGGCTGCATCTAACAATTTTAGCTTACTCAGTACGCCCTATTGAGCATAACGAGCGATGTCTTACGACACAACAGTCAAATTTCATCTTGTCATGCCCTGATGAGCATGACGAGGCCTTCAAATTTGAATAAAGAAGCACAAGCATATGCATATATTTTTCATATATTTTCATGCATCCACAATCCACAACACTAATGATTTTACATGAGTTCGACTAGCAGAGATTGAATAGAAGAAATTAAGTATTGATAACTTGGATTAAAGAGGTGAAATGGAAACTTAGAAGAACCCCATCGATGTGATGTTCTCTCAATTTCTACATTCATTTACCAAGGAAGGAAAGAGGGATTATTTGACTGCAGGAATAATGAAAATGCTGGAAACCTAGAGGAAAACCCACCTGATGATGGTGTTGCTTGTACATAAAGGAAAGAAGGGTTGTTTGCTGGGAATAATGGAAACGTCGAAAACCTGAGGAGAACTGGCGTGTTGCTTCGTTCCGCTTGCAAGGGAAAGAGAGCTCTCTAAACCCTAATGCTGTAAGAAGTGTGGACTTCCCACATCCATTCAAGCCAAGTAAACCATATCTCCTGCCATAGTTAAGCTCAAGTTCGGAATCAACTATGAGATCATGATCATGAATTGTCAATGCCAAAGACTCAATTCAGATATCCCTTGAGAGGGAAGGCGAGCATAAGACGCCGGTGCACGTACTACCCGATATGATGAGAGATCCCCTGATTGCGTTAAGGCGCTGAAATGGCTGCATTACCTCCCTAAATTTACTAGATGATAGGACTGAGGAAATCATCTCATAAGCAAAGAGTGCTTCAGCTTTGTTATCAAAGAGAATAAAGCATAATAGGGTACATGAAAGACCGTCACGACGAAGTACTAGATAGGGGCATGAGCTGATGACAAGTCAAGGAATGGATCGGGCCACCAGAATGATTTACAAATATCGAAGACCCATTGAAAAATTACGTAAATTGATGTCCATAACAGAAAATATGCAATTCGGAACCGAGGGAATTGCAAACAATTCAAGGCGGTGTCACCAAGGAGGAAGACTGCATTTATTGAGTGCATTCACGAAACCAGAAACGAATAGAACTAATATTCAAATTGGTAGATAAAAAAAACACGTGAATAATAGGTGTCGCCGGAGATCCAGCGGAAATAAGAGTCAGGAAACGATGTTTATTTTTTCAGGAAGATCTTTTCGTTGAAGGAAGGGACACTACAAGATCTACATCACTTGTTGGAAGAGCTAAACAAGTTGAATTGGAACCAAATATATTTGTCCGAGAACGAGGCCAAAGAACCTAAAGTGACCTCGTGATCCGTTTGACAGCCCAATTAATGAATGGCTTCCGGATCAAATTCTCTGCAGCAACCTGCTTACAGAATAGATCAATTTCCTCGTGAAGAAGATTATGCATCCCTGAGAGCGACCCCTTGCAAGAGCCATTCAATAGATCAGGTGGTTGTAAAGGTAATGCAACATCTGGATGTTCTTGATCATGAGCAATCTGAGAGATTGAAATTAGATGATCCTGGAGCAAAGATCCTTGAAGAGATTGGGCCACTGCAGTCACCCCAAAGCCTTTCTTTGCCCAGGTAGGCCACACAACTTCCGCACCATCTAAACAAATATGAGTGTCTGCCACAGTGCTTTCTTCATGGAACCAACTTTTTACACCACAATGCCTAGGACTTGAGCTACCAGATCTAACAATAGGAAATCTTCGTTTCCATGATTCTCCAACAGAAGATGTAGGGGGTTGAGGCACTCGTGGAACACGAAGAACCACAGGAGATGGAGGTCTCTTTGTCAACGAAGTATCCCTCCTTGTTGAAGGTAAACAAGGGATTTTATTATCATGACCAAGCTTAAAGTCTGATCGCGATCCCTTTCTTGATATACCTGGAATAATGATTAGACGCACCTTCAAGTAATTGAGTTAGCGATAGAAGATGAGATCCATTTCTTGAAAGTACTGCTGCAGAAACAGAGACATCATTTGCTGCAATTGACCAACTCATGGATGGTGTTGACCTACACGTGTGTGTCATAATTGAAATTAAGTTAGTATGGCTAAATTTATAAAAAATAATGATGATGTCGCATAATCGGAGACTAAAGTTTTCTAATCACAACCAACTTTAATTAAAATCTTTTTATCCAAAAATTTCGATTGTGTATTTATGCTTAAAATAGTAAAATTCATATCAGATCAATTAATAATCGATCAATCAATTAAAATCAAATTTTAAATTACGCATATCGCCGTGAAGCACGACGACGTCCAACGACCTTCAAATTGATGTCATTTCACCAAAATGTCTATCAAACTCGATCAATTCGGCAACGCCGATCGATTAATAATCGACGTCGAGCAATTTAGGCCCAATTTCATTTCGATCATCGCCGATGTGGTCCAAACGACCTCCAATTTAGGCCCAATTTCATTTCTTTCATTTAAATATTGAATCTCTGAAGCAAGCTATGAAATGAGATTTTTTGTATGCTAATCCAAAGATTACCTAGATTTGCTTTAGTCTTTCTTTGAGTATTTGTACATCTTGATAATATGAAAAAAAAGATTCATATGCTTACGCATTGGGTAGGTGTGATGATTCATTTTGACCTATCTTTGCTTTCATTTGTCATTTGATTGCTTATCATCATACAAATAAATATTTAATTAAAGGAAATTTCAAATTTCCATTCCTTTTCCTTTACTAAAATCTGATATACTTGATTATGGGAAAGGGGTTTGTTTTGTTCATTGCATAGATTATAGCCTATTTAAAATAAAACCCTTCATATCTTATTAATAAAAAGTTTGGTCAAATTGTTTGCCTGCTTCATAAATACAAGTTGATAGTAAAACCTACCCTTATTGGAATCAATTGGCATATGAGTGCTCCCTATAATTAAATCTGAAACTTTGAAAAAGATTGTTTATTGTTTACTTTCTTTACACTACTCGCTAGTAGTAAACTCTACCCCTAATGAATTCTGTCAATGTGCAAGCATCTCCCTTGATCAAATCTGAAATTATAAACTCATGTTGCCATGCAAGTCTATGTGATGCTTATTCTGTGAAGCATGTTGTTGTTTGGTGTAAGTTCAAAATGAATCCAATATAAATTTTTTTTTAAGTTAATCCTTTTCAAATTAAACAAGAAAAGGGGAATTTATGTGTATTGCATCCTACATGGACTCTTTCATGATACTAAGGGTTGAAGTTTATTTATGCACAATCTTATTACATTTCCTATTGTTGGATGGCATAGACTTTGGGTTTCATTTAAGTATTGTGCTATGTGTCAATTATAAGGGGATACTTTCCTTTTCAGGATCAAAGTGAAAATGATTAAAAGATGTCTACATATGATCGAACATTCATGTTATAGTTTGCTACTTGAATTTAAAAATAAAATAAAATAAAATGCAATTGAAGTAGTGATAAAAAAATCGTGGCATTGCAAAGAAGCTTAAGTAACATTTAATCTTATACATATGCAAATGCAAGTTTCTAAATATGCTTTGTGCTATAAGTATCCGTTCATATTATTCCAATGCAGCGGAAAAATTTATTATAAATACATGTTCACATTGTTCCAACGTGGCAGAGAAATCTGTTGGATAAGTACCCGTTCACATTGTTCCAATGCGGTGGGGAAATTTGTTATAAATACCTGTTCACGTTATTCTAACATGACAGGGAAATCTGTTTTGATAAGTACCTACTCATGTTGTTCAAACGTGACAGGAAAATTATTTCTTTTTATAATATAAGTACTTACGTTGTTTCAACGTGACAAGGAAATAGTTTGCTATGTTGTGTACCCATGCACGCCTTTCTTGGCTTGGTGAGTAAATAAATTTTTGACCGCGGTGTCTCATGACACCTACCATGCACACCTTTTTGGCGGAAAGGCTTCTCCAGCCCCTCATAAGGAGATGATGTCGAGTTTAAAAATTTTGATAAACAAAAAAAAATATGTGTAAATGTCTAAGTTCTTAAGAAGGAAAGCATGTGCATATGTTCATTCATGCTTAGCTCATTAATATTTGAATCTTCATATCATGTGCAATTACAATATATTTATCCATGCTTAGTTCAATTGTTATTTGAATCTTTATATCATGTGACAACTACTTGTTTAAAATTCAAATTTCTTTTGTCTAAATGGTGATTATGTTATATGAACAAGTGAGATAAAAATATGACACCCAATGCATTGTATGACTTAAACTTTACTTCTTTGTCAAGTATGTCTTTAGATACTACATGAATGAATTATTTGAAAATAAGACACCTTATGTGCCATGTGATTTAAATTTTGTCTTATTATCAAGCATATGTTTATGACATGATTATCTCCCCTTTACCTAAGTCATGAAATAAGATTGAGATAAAGAAATCAACATAGATGATTGCTTAATCAAGTTTAAATTTTTAAATTTGTGATTACAAATTTAGTATGGATATTTGTCCATATCTCATTTGCTTATTTTGCAACAATCTTTATAAATCTTTATATGCTTATGAATAGTTGAAAATGGAAAGGAATGTATCTTATAATTGCATAATTTAAGTCTTGTTTTATTATCAAACATCCATTCCTATGAGGTGAGGGATAAAATCAAAAGTATCAAGTTAAACATAACTTACAAATTATGTGATATTAATTATGAACAAACTCAAGTGTTAGAGATCTCTTTCTTTGAAGGGTGGATGAACTCTCTCTTAGAAGACTTAGACTTGCAATATATTTTGTAAGGAGAATGGGGAGAAGTGGGAGAGTAAAGTTTTCATGAGAGAAGAATTCTCTCTTATTTATAATGAAGGTTAACCCCTAAGCATGAGGCCAAAAAAAAAATGTAAAAGATACTTGTATCATCCCATTAATTTCTATAATTTTTCTACATGCCATTAAGAACGAGAGGAAAATTTCATTTCATTTGTCATTCCCTCTTAATGACTCTTAAAATGAGCATGAGTTTAAGAGGAGGCTTTTACTTCCTTTGTCATTCCCTCTTAATAATTCTTAAAATGAGCATGGGTTTAAGGGGATACTTTTACTTCCTTTGTCATTCCCTCTTAATGACTCCTAAAATGAGCATTGGTTTAAAGGGAGACTTTTATTTCCTTTGTCATTCCCTCTTAATGATTCCTAAAATGAGCATGGGTTTAAGGGGAGACTTTTATTTCATTTGTCATTCTGTCTTAATGATTCCTAAAATGAGTATAGGTTTAAGGGGAGACTTTTATTTCTTTCTCTCTTAATGATTCTTAAAATGAGCATTGGTAGGGCTGTGCATAATTCGGTTTAAACCGAAAATCCATTTAAAATCGAATCAATATTTTTAAATTGGATCGGTTTTTTAATTTTATTTTGGATTTTGGATTTAATTTTAGCTAAATTCAATTTTTGGATTATGGATTGGATTTAAAAGTTTATAATATCAAAAAATTGAAAATCCAAAATTAGCCGGAACTCGGATAGTCGGATGTCGGAAGGCCTTAGCGCCATAGCAGTCGTGCTCGTGCAGCTCGTGCAAAAAATCGATTAGGGTCCTAGGGAGGCGAAAGGGCAAAGGCCAAACTCCAAAGGGCAAAGGCAATCGACAAATGGCAATCCCCAATCCCCAATCCCCATTCCCCGCGACCGCGGCCGAGCGCTGGTTCTCTTATCAGTCTTATGGTCTTATCCCTACTTCTCTAATTCTCTTCGACTTCTGTTCTGTTCGACTATTCATTGTAGGGCTATCAACTGTGGATGTTTTCGTTTTGTTCATCTGTTTTATGCTCTCTTCTCGGCTTCTCCCTTCTCGCCTCTCGTCCTCTCGCGCAACTGCGCAAGGGTGTTGCTTCTCCCTTCTTCTCAAATTTAGCAATGCAGCAGGTTTTTTCTCGATTCTCATGAATTCTTTTTATTTTGTTTAGTGTTTTGTGGCTTTTGCTTTGGAAGTTTGGAGACTTGGAGAGTTGGAGTTGGAATTGTTTACTATTCTGATTTCTGGAGGGCGGAGGCAGGTTCTGTGGTATTGTTTATCGGCTACAATCTAAATGGTGTAATGGATTATTTTGTTAAGTTTGCTGGCTGATTTATTCTGTGACTTTTGTTATTAATTCAGTTTATGAACTTCTGTCTTAGTGTTTTTGTTATTTTTTATGTTATTTAGGGCTAATGAGGATAGCAAAGAGATTGATTGTTTCAAAATTTATGCAAATGTATCTCTCTTTTAGTTTTAAACCCTTTGTGAATGTCAAAGCATTAGAGTTGAAGGCTTGAAGCATTGATGTTGCCTCATGACGCATGAAATATTTCGATCTTTTCAGATTATTTATTTATTGGAAAATGGCATAAGTTTTGAAGTACATGAATGGCGAATGGGGTATAAAACAATTTCAAAATGCATGCAATAAAATATGAATCCATTTCATTCGAGTGATCACAATTCACACATATTTCAAAACAGTCAAGTTAAACGGGTGGGTGGTTGGTTGCTTCGAAATGCATGCAAGGATTCATCTTGGATTTCCTTTTCCTGGTTTACTTTTTTATTGTTGCTTGATAATTAGTAAGTAGTAGTTGTTGTTTGTTGGTTTGTGGCGCTTAATGGTTAGCTTTGGTTTTCTATTTCCTCTTTACCAAAATAATTTTCCTATTGTTCTTTGTTTACCTAAACTTAATGGCCTCTTAAGGATTTGCTTAGCTTTGGTTTTTTTCAATTTTGTTTGGTTATTTTTATTTTCCTGGTTTCGGCTGGGTGTGGCTCTCTCAGTCTCTCTGGCTTGGTGACTTGGGATTGGATGTTATCTTGCCTTGAATGCTTAATGCTTCTACATTGGCTATTGGTATTGAATCCCTCTTATAGTCTTACTTATTTTGCTATCTTATTGGCTATTTCGGTGTTTCCTGGTATTTGCTTCTTGCCATCTTGGTCGATGGTGCTGGATGTGGTGTTTTTCCTGCTGCATTGGTGGTGGCTTTGAGCCTTTGATGATTATTTTTGGATGCCCTCTTGGTCTCCCTATGGCTTTCGGCTTTCCTGTTTCCTCTCTTTGTTGGGTGTTAGTTGTTTCCCTTTTGATAAATGAACCTGTTTAGTGTTTATAAAAGATGATGGCTTTGATGTTATTTGCTGAAATCTGAATGTGAGCATGGATTGCTCTGCTTTCTTATCCATTGACATGCAATTCCATTTTGTTATCGGATCAATGTGAATGGAATGAATGAATTTGTAATTTGTTATCTTTGGAGTTGTTTAATGTTTACTAATCAGGCAAGTTTTGTCTCGTAACTCGTTTAGTGACTTGGAGAGTTGTTTACTATTCCGGAGGCAGGTTATGTAGTTTCTGTTATGTTGGTATTGCTTATTTTGTTTTGAGTGAGATAATATTTTTGAATATTAATTGCTTCAGGATGTGCTATTTCAAACTTTCAGTGAATGCACGGTACAGTTTGGGAATGCTTGGCGGCGATTTCGGCAATGATGGCTTTGATGTTATATTTAATTTACTACTGTTGGTAGCATTGTATGTGATTGTAACCCTCCAATGAGTTTGGATATTCATATATTGTTGCTCTTAGTAATTTTTTTTTGAGCCGAATTTTCTTTTGAATTTTATTTTTATTTTTTTAATCTCTCTTTTGTTTAATCTCCTATTTCTAATCATTATAAAATATGTCACCCCTGTTCCAATTGCAACAAAGAACATTTGTAGAGTTAGCTGGAATCATAAACAATTTAATATTTCAAGCCATTAATCAGAAATTATAAGCATTGAGCACAACCTCAGGTAAATTTCATGTCAGATTTTTTTCTTAAAAGTTCTTATATTTATGTACTTGTTATATTTGTTGCTTTCCACCTCTTTTAGATGATTAGATCTTTAAATCTTTTAATATTATTGCTTATCAAAGTTCAATAACCACTTATACCTGTGTTTTGTAGATTATCATTTTAGCTAAAAAAGAAATATACAAAGGATAAAATGAAACTCTTTCACCGAATGCGGGCAATCTTGATCATGCTTCATTTTGTAAATGTGGAAGAGAATTAGAGAAATTGAAAATGTTTATGAATGTTCATGAATGTTTATTGTGATATGTAATTATATTTCTTTTTAAATGTAAAATGTTTATAAATGTTTGTAATATACTAATATTGCAATTGAAAAAAAAAATTTAGCATAGAAATTTTATTGGTTTAATGAAAAATGTGTTATGTTATTAAAAATGGTGTGAAAGAAAAAGATATTTAAAGAAATAATTTTTTTAAGAAATATATTTTATTACATTACAGGTGTTGTGTGAGTTAATTAGTGTCCTTTAAATAATAAATTTAATATTTATTTTTTTATTAAATACAAAGTGACAAAATCTTTCAAATCAGAATTCAAAAAATAAACCTTTTTCAAAAAATAGAGTATGTCTATTTCAAAAAATATAAATCATAAACGAAATATATCATTTTAATTAAATAACATTTTCTTTATTTTAATTATTTTCGGTTTTTTAAAAATCGAACCGAAAATCCTAACTTTTTTTTGGATTGGATTGGTTTGGATTATATTAAATCTTATACGGATCGGATTTTCGGATTATGAATTTCAAACCAAACGGATTAGCAAATTAAAAAACCGATCCTTCCAATCTGATCGAATACACACCCCTAAACATTGGTTTAAAGGGAGACTTTTACTTCCTTTGTCATTCCTTCTTAATGATTCCTAAAATGGGCATGGATCTAAGGGGAGGCTTTTATCTCTTTTGTCATTCTCTTAATGATTCCTAAAATGGGTATGGAATTAAGGAAGATTTTACTTCTTTTGTCATCCTCTTCTTAATCACTCATGAAATGAGCATGAATCTAAGGGAAAAATAAATAAAAAAAGAGAGTGGAGAGGAAAAAAGTCATTTTTTTCAACCAAACTGGGTGTGTCATAAAAAGAATGGGAAGAAGAGTCTTCCTCTCATTTTCTTTTTTGCCTCCTCCTATGGTTTGGTCATTTGCAATCATAAGGATCAATATTCATTTAAGAAAACTTTCATATTTCCTTAACCTTGTGTAAGGAAGATTTCAGATTTTCTCAATCATGAAAATCATTATTTCAAATTTTCTTAACCCTATGTAAGAAAGATTTCAAATTCTCTTAACCTTGTGTAAGAAGGACTCTCAATTTTCTCAATCATGAAAGTCATTATTTCAGATTTTCTTAATCTTGTGTAAGAAAAATTTCATATTCTTTTAAGTTTATCAAACTTAGTATGATTATCTAGCTTATGAAATCTCTAAGTTCTATAAAATTGCATGAGCTAAGGAAGAGAATGAAAGAAAAAGTGAATAACGTCATATTTGAGTTAATAGGCTTCTAAAATGTCATTTGAAAATAAGTTTAGTGTAATTTCAAGCCCCTTTTATCTTGCTGATTGGTAATGTTAAAATGTATTTTACCTAATAAATGTTCATGTTACACTCATAAATAAGTGTCAAATTCATATCTCGTATCATTATAAAGATAGGACATGATCCTCTAAAATTACTTATTTTATATGAAGCCTAAATTGTAATTGATTATTATTTAAAAGAATGAGAGAATGAAAGATGGAAGTAAGTAGGTAGCTTTATTAACATCATCATCATTATTTTCTTTCTATGAATATATGAAGGATGTCTTGAAATAATAATGGCTATTCATTAAACATGAAGCTCTCTTTCAAATTCAAAAAAAGCATCGAATGCAAACTCATATACAAGTTTACATTTGAATTGGTCTCTATCCATCCAAATTCTAGTATGTATAAAGTAGTTTGGATGTGACATGCAAACTTATGCGTGATTTATAATCTTTCCTCAAATTTTCCTTAAGATAGATATTGCACGTGATGCTTAACGAATATTTTAAAAGGTTAAATGTATATCTTATAAAGATATACATGTTTCATTCATGACAAATCGAGAAGGGTTTACATTCATATTATTAAAGAACAAATATTCACTTGATGTGAAAGTAGATATCTTACCCCTTTCGAACAGATACATACTTGATTATCTAGAACAGATACTCATTTAGTTTGTATTTGGAAATGTTGAATTCAAGAACAGATGCATGCTTGATCAAGAATATATCATTACTTATTTTATAATATGTATTAAAGATGACATGTCATATTAAACATAATTATTTCAACTTAGACATTTAAATGTTCATACAATATGTTAAAAGAATAGATATTGTTGACCTCACTTTTGGAGTGAGCTCTTAACCTCCACTTCTTAGACTTAGGACTCTTCCCAGAGACTCTTTAGAAATTGCAAATCATAAAGTAATCTTAAGTAATTATTCCACCCATTTATCTAATTTATATACACTTTCTCAAATCAAACTCAGACTCAATTCTCAAATCAAATCTCAAATTCAAATTCCAAATCTAATTTCAAAATTTGGCTCCAAATGATTGAAACCCAAAATCAAATCCAAATCCTAAAACCCCTTCCTAAGCCATATGAACCATATTCATAAGCTTAGCTAAAACTTTCCTTAAATTAAATCAAACTCAGTTGATCTCTTTATAAATCAATTATTCTTTCATTTATATTCACAAATATAAATGAAATCCAAATTTAAATGATCAAAACTATATCGAAAATCAAATCCAAACTCAATCTAAATCCTTTAAGTCAATTCTTTGGACTTAGCCAAATTCTATCCAGATTAAGTTAAAACCAATGAACTATCTTTTGAATCAATCATTCATTCAATTATCCACCCAAATATAAATGAAATCTACAACCATCAAATCAAATCGAAAACTAACCCAAGTCAAACCCAACTTAGCCCTTTTTTTACTTAAAAATTTCAAATGAGTCAAAATCTCTTAGACTTCAAATTGATTGTCGTTGAACTTATATTTCAATCTATGGCTTATATATAAGTTCAATTAAATTCGAATCAAACCAAAATCAAACTAATTGACTCACTTAGGTGCACTTGACTTAAAGTGACCTAAAGGACCCATTTGAGCCAACTTTTAATCCAACCCAAATTGGATTGAACCAAGCTCATCAAAAACTTACACCATGATTGCTGATCACCCTAGGATGATCAATTGCAATCAATTGGGCCAAACCAAGCCCAATTGGCCATTTGATCCAAATTGACCCAAATTGGCCTAAAGAATCAAATCGGGTCAAATCATGATCTAACCCAAATTGATTACAACTAATGTATCAAGTTCATTCCAAATTGATTATTGAATTTAACCAAAGCCATAATTAAACCCAATTTGATCAATCGAGCCTAATTGGGTCAACTTGACTCAACCTAGCCCAAATTGGCCTAAAGGGTCAATTTGGCCTAAATCAAAATTAAATCCAAATTAATTCAAACCAAAGACCACATTCATCTTCAATTAGTCAATTGAACATGAATCAACCCATAAGTTAATTTGGCCAATTTTGGTCAAATGGGTCAATTTTGCCCAAAATGACCCATATGACCTAAATTGGGCCAAATAAACCAACCCATTAGGCTGATCAAATCACCCAAACCCATTTGGGATCAGCCCAAAACAAACCCAACCAATTTTAAATCTCTCATGAACCATCTCCCACATAGGATTCCACCTAACCTCATTTAATTCTCCCATCATATGCACTTAATTCCTCATCACATGGCCCCAATATTTCAATTAAATAAATCTCATCATATGACAGCAAGAGAAGACTTTGGAGCAAAAATCCAAAGTCTTCAATCAATCTAGATCTAGGCCTAATCACCCCAACAAGATGACATTTAATTTTGAGCCAAAATAATTCAAAAAAAATTTGTATTTTCATCCATTATAAAAGGAGGGGGAGATGAGACTTGAGCTCTCTTGCTCCCATCATCACTCATCCCCCCAAATCTCTCTAAAGCCAAAAGTACCCACCCTCCACTTCGTTTAGCCATTTTGAGCTCAAATAATACAAGAATTTGCTCTTCCGGCGAGGCGACGGTAAATATCGGAGAAGGAGGCGTTTTGAAGAGAAGCAAGAGCTAAAGAATACTCTAAAGCTTCCTCAGACACATAGGATCTCCCTCGGATCTTCACCGTCGCCGGAAATCATCCCCGGTGAGGTAACTCCCGTCAAACCGTAGCCGGCCTTAGGATTTTGCATATTTTGTATTAAATTTTTCGCGATTCTAGAAATTTCCTTTAGAAAATCCAGCACTTTTATTTTAAATCATCCCAAATAGAAAATAGAATTTTTTTGGTGTGAATCGGCACGAAAACGGGTCCATTTGGACAAGTTTTGGCTTAGAAACTTTATTTTTCATACAAAAATACCGCTCACCATCGCTCATCCACCGTCCGATCCGAGTCAGGATCGGACATCATCGCGGCGTGGATCGCGCGAGCCTCCATATCACGCGATGATATTATCCGACAACCGATCGCGGTTCGGCGAATCGGACGGCTCACGTGATTCGGTGCCTTCGAGCGAACGCACCCAAGCTTAGATCCGAATGATCTGGATAGTCCTATTGTGTGGTTCACGCGATCGGACGGCTTAGATCTGCATCGCGATCTGATCGCCTCGATCGCCACCGGATCGTCGTCCATCTGATGGATGGTCCAGAAATCGCTGGTCGCTATCTTTCTCGCCGAAACCGCACATATATATATATAATAATAAATAATAATAATAATAATTTAAATCATCTGAAACTTCAAAAATTTATAAAAAATAAAATACTTAACCAAAAATTACAAACAAAGGCTTGTTGGATTCTTCTATCCGAGAGGAATCCAACAAACCCAAAATACTCAAAATTTACTAAGTATTATGAGCATAATTTAGGTTATAGTGAAACACATATTTTATTAATTAAGCCAAAAATATAAGTCAGATTAAGTTGAGATTTTTATATATTGAAAATAATGTTATAATACACATACAATAAAAATTTCAACTTAAAATAACTTCTGGATTGGTAGATATTAAAATTTTAAATTCATATTATCAATTTTGATAAAATAAATTAAATAAAAATTCAAAAATTTACAAAAATCTTCAAGATGACCTAAATCATTTCAATTGACATATAGGACTCTTAAGAAAAATGATTTGATCTTTTGAATCTTAAGAAACCCAAATAAACACTTAAGATTAAGATTTAAACAATTAAAAAGTTAATTAAAATAAAATCTTAAAATAACTCAAATATTAAATCGAAAATCAGAAATTGAATAGCATTCATTATATCATTAATCAAACTTTAAATCAAAAAAATATCATCTTTAAAAGAGATTAAATTAAATATGATTAAATCTATTTAAGTTAATAAAACTCGATTAAATGATTAAAATTTAAATCAAACTCAAAATCTAATAAACTTAGAAAACTTTAATAATTTGATACTAATCGAATTAAATTAAATAAAATTAAAGCAAACTTAATTAACATATGATTAAATCACATCCATTTGGAATGAGATAATTAAATAACCATTGAATATTTCAACCTAATAACTAAATTGAACATATTAATGAAATCAAATAAACATAATAAATAAATCAAATCAAGTAAAACCCTAATCATAAATAATCAAACTAAATTAGTCGAACATTTAATTAATAAAAATTTAATGAATTAATCCATCATCTTAATTAATCAAATTAATTTAAATAAGTTACATTAAAGCTAACTCTAAGATTAAGCTTAAATCAAACCCTTAATTAAATTTAATAATCACACCTCTCGAATAAACTAATTAAGTTAATTAAATTAATCATATTAAACTTAAACTTAATCAAACATAATTAACATACAATTAAACATTAATCAAAACATAAATTAAACTTAAATTATTATGTCATTGATCTTTAATTAAACAAACCTTTAGTTAATCTAATTACCCTTAATCAAACTAAATTAGTCGAACATTTAATTAATGAAAATTTAATGAATTAATCTATCTTAATTAATCAAATTAATTTAAATAAGTCACATTAAAGCTAACTCCAAAATTAAGCTTAATCAAACCCATAATTAAATTTAATAATCACACCTCTTAAATAAATTAATTAAGTTAATTAAATTAATCATATGAAACCTAAACTTAATTAAACATAATTAAGATGCAATTAAACACTAATCAAAACTTAAATTAAACCTAAACTATTAAGTCATTAATCTCTAATCAAATAAACCTTTAATTAATCTAATAATTTTAATTGATCCTTAATCAAACTTAATTAATCAAATATCTAATTAATGCAAACTTAATAAATTAATCCATTATCTTAATAAACCAAATTTAACTTTATAAATCAGATTAAAGTTAATTCAAATTAAATACTTAACTAATCTACTAATTAATTTAACCACACATATTAAATAAATTAAATAAATAAATTACATTAATCATATTATACTTAAGCTTAATCAAACATAAAATTATAATTAAATGATAATCAAACTCTAATTTAAACTTCAATCAGTAATTCATCAATTACATCATTAACTCAAATAAATATGAAATTAAATTAAAAGTTAAACAAATCTTTATTTAATTTAATCATACCTCTTAAACCAACTAATTAAGTTAATCAAATTAATTATATTAAATTTAATTAATCAAAATGCAATTAAACATTAATCAAAACATAAATTAAAGATAAACTATTAAGTCATTAATTACATCATTTGTTTAAACAAATATGAAACTAAATTAAAAAAATTAAACAGACTTTTATAATTAACATAAATACACTTATTAATTAAACAAACCACATAATCACATTAAACCTAAGCAAGCCCATAAAACCAATAAAGTTAATTAAATCAAATCGAATCAAATTAAGTTAAATCAAGAAAGATTCTCATCAATTTAATATAGAATCAAATCAAATCTCATTCAACCTACTTAAATAAAATAAACTAATTAACTATCTAATATATGAAATCAAAATGCAAATCAAACTTTAATGAACATGACAAATGGATGTGATTAAAAATAAGATCTCAAATACAAAGAATCAGACCCAATTAGAATCAAAAATAAAATCTTAATCAATCTAATCCGATCAAACTATAAATAAATGAACTATAATTGAATTAAATAAACATAAAGTTAAATCACATAATCATGATAAAAGAAAAGAATTAAATATTTAAAAGGATATTGAATTATCAAGATTCAATTAAATCAAAACACCTAATCTAAAATTAATCAACTAAAAACACATGACTTAAACAAAGTTAAACTCTATTAGACATTAAGGATATTGAATTATCAAGATGCAATTAAACTAAAACATCTAATCTAAAAAATCAATTAATCAAATACTTAAATAAACTCAAATTCTAAATTCTAAATCAAATCAAATAAATCGAATCAAATAAATTACACAAATGTTAATGGGCTAATCAAGATACTTAAGGACTTTAGTTAGATTCCTTAGGAATTAGGATGTAGAATAAGGTGAGTCCTGTCTATAGATGGAATTCATCCTACTATTCATTCTTGAGAACTTAAATATCATTTCAACTAAATAAAACTGAAATAAAAATGAAAAGCAAATCATTAAATCATTTAAATTGAGATCACCCAAAGGTAAAATTTAAATTCAAACTTCAAATTAGAATTTAAACTAAAGAAGCCTAATAAAGTCTTGCTACACAAGCCTTAAGCACACACATTAGAATACTAAGTCACTACTTCTAAGTTAGAGGCTGTATGTTGATTTTTTGTGATGTAAGTTTTTAATCGAATGTTAGGGTGTATGTTTAGACTGATGTTAGTCATTATTAACATAATCATATTTTCAGGGTCTTAAAGGGCCGTTATAATAAAAAATATAAATACTTTTAGTGTGTTTGCTTTCTAAGTAACCCATATTAGACATTTTGGTTACCCATGTGTGGTGCTAAGTCCAAATTATTCATATAACTTGGATTGTAAGGTGTGTTTAGCTAACATTTATTTTGTAGGTGTAGCTAGATTTATTTTTCCTATTTTTGATGTAATTTGCATTAGGAATTAGGATTAGTGCTGGGGATTAGGATGAGCAGAGAAGGCTTAGTTCCTCTGGATGCCTTTGGAGCAAATCAAATCAAAAGAAAGAAATGAAGAAATGAAGAAATGAAGAAAAGAAGACCCCTAGCATATATATTATTTTGTAATCCGGGTTGTATAAGGGTGAGCTACCCATATTTTCTTTTCTTTTCGGGTGTATGAACCCGACCGGACCTTTTATTCTTTTACGATAGTCTATAAAATTGTTTGATGTTGTGTTTAGATTGCGCATTAGAACAGCATGCTTTTCATATTTTTTATGATTGATGCTTCAATGTGTGGCCTGGATGTGGTAGGCTCTTAGGATAAAAATTAATTTTTCTATCCCAATTAATAACTCATAACTAAAATTTTAAAACAACTCATAACCTCACATATAATCCTAAGAATTAAATCAAGATAATAAAATTTTTAGTAACCCCTTAGCTGGATGAATGAATGTATAATATCATGCATATCATATTCTTTCACTCTTATTAAGAGGGAGCTTCCATCTTTGCCAGAGAATCAAAGCTTAACCTATGAGAGCCTTCGGTGGAAGACACCTCTTTCTCTCTTGATTTGGCCTATCAAATTCTCATACATTTAGGCATACAAAATCCCATAGCCTGTCAAAATAAAAAGTCCAAAAGAATCAAATAAATTTTATAAAATTTGCATTAGATTAAGTCATGGATTCATACCACTCATGCTCTAGTCTCTTGGAGTGAGTCAAGGACTTAGTTTTTTTTTCTAAATGAACAGCCATCTCAAAAGCATAAGAATTGTCTATATGGATTTAAAGCGTAGAGGAGTTAGGCTACCACCCAGTGCAATAAGTCCCATGGTGGTTTACTCTCTTGTGGAGGTAAATCATATACCCATTTTCGCTTTAGATTTAGTGCCTTCATTTTGTACCAAGGCTCCTTAGTTTAGAATCTGAATGTTTCCTTTGGGCTATAAGCATAAATTCACCTCTTAGCATTTCCACAATCTTAGGAATTATAAAGCTTAGAATCTAATAAAATGTCAACTCAAATAATCAACTCTCTTCAATTTCAAAAATATAAAGTTCAACTATAGGGTAGATTGGAATGCTCACTAGCTTCCTCAAGATCATGCATTTCCTACTTTTTGGATTCCAAAAATAAGTCTTCTCCTGATCTATCCCATTTGATCTTCTAAAATAGCCAATCCTTTGATAGTCTTAACATTGAAATCTTTGGAGACCCTTATTTCACTTTAATCGAGAGTATTCTTAAGAAATTCTCATTTCTTGGATGTAATTAACTATGCATGCCTCCATGGAACTTAACTAACCGAGCTTAAAATAAATCCTACTTTATTTTTCATGTAAAGTAGAGAAAGATCTCTGTATATTCAAGACCCATCATGCCTTAGAGTCCTTATTGGTGATTAGTCCATTATAGGTGGTGATTCCTATCTTCGAGATAGTACATCATTCCTTAATGTCGCACCCAATCACTTTAATAAGTACCCCTAAGACGTGGTGTCCCACACCCCAAAAAATAAACACCACGATTTTTCTCTGGGAGAGTTCCTCTCCATCTTACAATTATTGTCCAAGCATCGATATTGAACTTATGTTATATAGACTATCATTCCACGCACTTAGCTTATTTCATCTTAATGGCACTTAGCTTATATATCATGTCGAATATAATTACTTCAACTTAAGCATCTAAATGTCCATACAATATTTTTAAAGAATAGATACTCGTAAGCATCTAAATGTCCATACAATATTTTTAAAGAATAGATACTCGTATGTATGTTGAAGTATTCATTAGATCAAACATCTAGAAATATATGCAAGTCTTGTGCAAAATGAAAGAACATATATCTATACTTTAGTTTGGTCTTAGGATCGAGTTCTGGTTAATAAAACCTAAAAATTTGATTATTATATTATAAGAATTTTCATTTAATAAAATCTGATAAGCTAATTCTGTCATAAAAATGACAAATGATAAATCGATTGGCACTTCTCAAATTCAAACTCCTAAGAGAAAAGTCTCAAATCCAATCCTCTACGTTCAAGCTAGAGTTGACAAAGTTTAGAAGATTACAAATATATGAGCATTGAATTTAGAACTGATCATCTACAAGGAAGCAGACAGAGTTGACAAGGTCTGCTACATTCAAAAGATTATCATTATTATGGTTTAAATGATCAATGATCATATATTCAAATCTAAATCAATCATTAAATGATCAAAATTAAAATAAAATATATATAATGATAAAATTCAAATTAAATGAAATCAATTATTTAAATTTAAAATTAAAATCAATACATCCCTCTACAACTGTTTGTCTGAGAGTGATAAATTAAAAAAAAATTTGCTCACAAAGAGCCAATGTCAAATCAAATGCATAATTATTTTTACAGACGACCTACCTCTTCAGTGATTTTGACTTAAAATGATAAATCCTGTAATGAGTCTCTCGATGATTATTGAGACATTAAATTATTACCATATGTTCCCCAACTTTTACTCTTGAAATATAGAATGCATTTGGTTTGGCAAAAAACCATATGTTAGCAAAGGTCGACTTATATTTGTCCCCTTAGACAACCTCCATCCCAGGTCTACAATAACACCTTGGACGATGTAACTCATGTGTTGTTGACAAAAATCATTCATTGTTTACCCGACTATCCTACATTGACGATGAACCATAAAGATCTAGATCGGCCATCGTTCTCCCAACCAAAAGTTTCAAATTAAAATGATAAATTTCATAAATTCTAAACTCCACTCACTCCTATTACATAATATTTATTTAACAATTCATCGACTAGCCTTAATCGAAAGTGCTCTCTCAGTACTATGAGGGGTAATTAACTATATGGACTTGTGTCTATAGGAAACCTAGAATCAGATCTAAAAAATCCTCACAAAATGAGGGTGAAATCTCTGGGTAATGTCTTATCTACTATCCATCCGCCTTCTGAAATTTTCACCGACACTTAAAACATTCTTTTCATCCAAAAGAGGTCAGTGGCTAATTTTCAGATCCCACAGATGGGTGTCCAGAAGTCCTAGGTTCGAATGGTGAACCATAGGAGAAAGAAGCGGGCAATGGCTGAAAGCTTGGTGATTGTGAGGCTGTGGCAGAAGGGATGGGAGCGAACAGGGAGGGACGAAAGGGGTTCAGTTTCTGCCGAAAATTCCCTGCCTGCCTCTTTTGTCTTGGGAGGGAAATAAAAAGGAGATTAAGACTCTTAATTGCATATTAGTTACTTTTCTTATAAGCTTAGACAAGATTCTTTTTTTTTTCAAAAATATTTGAATAAGATTGGATCTGTTTTGGAAATAATTTATACCCAAATTTTTTGTATTGATTCTAAAATAATTCGGATATTAAGAAATCATATTTGATCAAAATTAAAGTAAATATTCGAATTAGTTATTTTTCTATGATCATATTTATGCGAAAAATTCATCCAAATTAATCTCATATAATATGGATGTCGTTTCTAGGCAAATTCAATGTTCCGGATTCAACGGCGTAATCCGTTTCGTAATCGGATGTCATTTGATTAATGTCGGCGCCGAATCGAATCAATTTTGGTTCAAAGTTGCACGTCATCGCTTCCAACCACTCACAGTGACTCATCCAAATCAGCAGATAGTCTGATAGTGGTTTTAATACGCTAATAATCAATTTTTAACGGTCGCTTTGAGCACGTCGTAGCTTCCGGCCCTTCGCGTATAGGCCCATCGACGGATTTCCTTCTTGATCGGTCGATCGTCGAATTATGCAATACATATGTTCCGATCAATTTTGACGTTCTGAACATGATGGCAAAGTCCATTCATCGATCGGAGATCATTTCGACTAGTTTCGACGACGTCTAATATATTTCAGCTTCGATTTGTGTATCATCACATCCGAAGTTCATCGAATTCGACTTGTGAGTTCAACTTGACTGACAAAGCATACATGCAGGTCAACACATCCACCAAATTCAAGACAAGGTGTTCTCGATTTTGCCCACATCTCATCACACTAAATCCTAGAAGCTCTAAATTTTGAGGCTGCATCCACATCTACAACATCTCATCCACAAGACGTTACTCCTTTCTAATCCAAAGCACCATTAGAGATACTCTGAAGTTTTCACCCCTTACAATTCCTTCACCTCCGCACAATTCAATACAACCTCCCACCCTTTCATCACTTTGCCCTCTATTGGGCCATTGTGTTAATATCCCGCAGTCAAGCTCTCTCCACCTCACAAATCCACAAAAGAAATCCCTAATCAAGTGAGTGCATAAAAGAACTCAATTCGATCCTAATCACCCCAATTTTTTCAAAGTATTACAACATCTACTGCATAGAAAGATCAACATCAAACCAACCCATTCCATTATTACCCACCACCATTTGACTTCCAGTAAGCCCATGATTCTTCGCATTAAATGAGGAATCAACCATGGACTGACCTTGGTCGGTCTAAAAGCTATGGTATAGTTAAACTGCTATATATCATAGATATGCATGAAATGATGACAAGGCAGCTCGCTTTGGGCCTTTATTGGAATATTTTGTGACACAAAGGGCATTATAGCACACATAGTGACCAATCAATTAATAATTACTCTCAAAGGATTGATGTTATTAATCCAAAACTATTCTCAAAGGTTCCAAGATGGAGCTCTGAATCTCAGGACGACAAATCAGATTTACTGACCTGAAACAAAACTCTATCAATGTCTCAGCATAAATGTTGAGCTTAATCCAGAACTTAAATTTGTCACTTGTTGAGCTTAATCCAGAACTTAATCTTTCAACCGTAATTTAGGAATGAAAATGTTGATTAGAAGTATTTAGAACACTAATTCAGCAAAATAAAAATTTAATTAAAAGAGGTAGTTCTAGCATTTAAAAAGTTTGTTAGGATGTTTTGGACATCAATACCTGCCTAAAGGCATATAAACGTTTAAGGAAAATAGTAAAATATTCACTGGCGTTGTAGCTGGAAGTCCTTGTTAGAAAAGGAAGAAGAAAACATTCTCCTCTTTTTCCATAATATATGAAAGTTTGTATTTACAACTTAAATCAAACTACCGCATGTGCTACCTGGAATCGTGGTTAGATTCTCCAACCACAAATATAGAAAAGTAGAAGAAAAAAAATTTGAAGGCAAGGGCGGATGACATCCTTTAGATCCATCTCCATCCCTTAAGAAGCCCACTAGATCATACTGTGAATCAAAATAAAGAAGAAAAGCTTCTGCTTATATCTTCCTTTGATTTCGGTGAAGTGTGCTATAAATACCCCTTCATCTTCATTGACGATATTTCTCTATATAAGTTTTTTTCTCAAACCTTGCTTTCTACTACAGCTCTATGTTTCTGATGTTTAGAAACCGTTTCTGCACCAAGTTTTTTTCTCAAACCTGGCTTAGTAACTATCAAATGTGGTATCACTGATCCATCAGATGCACAAAATTCACTCCTTCGATGAGCAACTGATGCATAAAGAAGAACAAAAAGCACCGAGATAGCAGAAAGAGTTGCCAGTGATGCCCAACACATGCGCACGTATTTCTTCAGTGGCTTGCAGTGGTTGAAAAGGATGACAGAGAAGGCATCCTTGACCAACTGGCAATCTGCCAGACTCTTCATCCCTGGATATGAATCAAGGATATCCTGCATTGAATCTGTGTAGAGTTGAACTTTTCCATAAACGCTTGCAGGTATGAATTCCCCAGGCTTGCAGGCTCTGCCACTGCTCCCCAAGCATGCAAAATTTTCTATCATCTTTAATGAGTTGTTATGAAAGATATATTTAGTTTATTTCCGACTGTGCTGAAAAACAATCAACTCTATGAGAAGTTTGATAAATTAATACAGAATCACCTTGGGTATGTCACCGATTCGTATAGTTTTAGAAGAACAATTTTCTGGATGGTAGTGGTATTCAGGTGGCCCAGAGAAAGGATTGCAAATATATTCTAGCTTTGAAAGTGACAAGCTCAGAGATGTTATGTTTGAGTTCACCTGCAGTTTTTTCAAAGTTAGTAACATCTACAAGCACTTCTCTAGCTTTATTTGGCATTTTTTATGATGTTGGACTGAAATAAATAATTGAAATTTTAATCATGGAGATGTTATGTTTAAGTTTACTACAGTTTTCAAACTTCTAATCAATCAGTATCAGCAACAAGTCTAGATATGCCACTTTTGATCATGTTGAAATTAACAAAATTGTTTCTATCAAAGGGGCAACAAATTTTGCACTGAACAGGTAATTGCTGCAAAAAAAAAGAAAGATTTTGCATACCACACAATTCTTATGTATTTACATATCTAACATTAAAAACTTTGATATTTACTTATCTAACAATTTACCTATGCATAAGGTGTATTTGCTTTTAAAAGGGTAATAATAATGGTATTTTTTTATATGATATTAAAGATTTGGTTCTTATAAATGTAAATATCAAATTTTTGGTTTTAAATATGTAAACATATAAGAATTATGTGGTATGTATATAAATGACCCAACAAAATATGTTTCATATAAAAAATATGCTGCATGCACACTTCAATTAGAAACATTAATACATGTTTTAATCCATATGTCCAAGACATCAGTACCTGTTCAATTAAATCAAAAATTTTCTCTCCAAGATCACGAAACATTGTTTCAGCTGAACCAGGGTTATTGCATGGGAGTATTGTGCTCAATATGCTCTTTTCTGGATTCTGCCAATATTCATATAAAGCCATGCATGTGTCACCAGCAAATCTGAAAGCAGCATAGAGATGGTTACTATGAAATAGAAATGTATATTTATTTCAAAACATAAGATGGCTTACTCTCCAAAGAAATAATATAGTCCAAAGTAGGCCCAAAGAAAAAATATAAGCAGCCAGCAACTGATAACTAGCCTGCAATAAAGTACCATCTGGTTACAAAGACATTTCAATCATGAATAAATTGCTGTTCATTTTGAATCATAATCCAATATTCTTACACGCAGAATATTTGGTAAAACCTGAAAGGCATCGATGCTGCAGATAACACAATGATGAAAAATTAGCAGTCTATCCTCTAAAGTTAGTTTTATTTCTGAATATCTTAACTTCTGCAAGAATTCTGAAACAAGTAATCCACTTACCCAGCAATAAAACGACAACAACTAGGTTTAGAGCAACGGTCATAATAGTCACTGCATTCCTGCAACAAAATCTAGCTCATTCAGCGCATATGAACATAAATGGTTCAAAATGTTTAATTCTATCTGATACTATTTATTTCTTCTCGTTCTTATTAAGATTCTTACAATATATTGAGTCCTTTTGTAACTTGGTCCATGATTCTCTCAGCCTTCATCTGTATGTTGCTGGCCTCATCATTAAGCTTCTTCGATGTCAGCTCTAGACTGCTTGAATCTTCAATATTTTGGCTAAGCTGTGTGTCATTCTGCAACACGTCAACAGATTTCGACACTCTACTTATCGTCCCTGATGCATTATAAGTGGCTTGTACCACGATGTTTTCGATCGCAATAGCTCTTGAATGGAATCCAGTACTGCCTTTAAGTGCCACTCCAGATGCAATTCTATGCCAGTAATTGTTAAAAAGTTCATCAATAAATAATAAATTTGATTTTGTTTTAATATTGATGATATATATGGTACAAGCAAATGCTTCTTACATTGCTAGAAATGTAAGGAGAGCTGCAAAGGGAAGAGACCAATTGTAGCCTCTCTTAAAGAAGGTGGCTCTCTTTTTCTCACTTCTACCCTTAAAATAGAAGACAATATATGAGATGATCAGAACTGATGAATAAATAAGACCACTGATGAGCCATGCCAGTGCAATAATGAACCCAAATTTTCCAGTGAATATAGTTGACTGGAAAATGAAAAACATATAAAATATCAGTTGCAAATATTCCATGACTTGCTTCCCAAAAATAGAGCAACATAAACTTAAATTTCTCTTACACTCCAATAATGCTTGTTTGTGATATTAAAGCCTCCTCTGTATTTCTTCAAGTGATCCAAAGGGTCAATCCTTTCGGTTCTACGGGGTAAAGCAGACCCTTGAATGCTGTCACCATCTACGAAACATAAAAAACATGTAAAGCATCTTAGCCTAGTGATTAAGATCTTAGGCTTTCAATCAAGAGGCCTTGGATGCAAGACCTTGCACATGAGTTTGCGATTAAATTCACTCAAATGTCCTAAAAACTTGACAAAATAACTCGTAAATTGTTTAATTGTTATTTTTATGATTTAGGATTTGAAACAATAGAGGATTAATTAGTAATACAAAATTTGACTTACAATTTTAATTAAACTAAATAATTAATAGAACTATTGATTAGAAATGACTACTTTGAAAAGTAGACTAAGTAGAGATTAATTGTTGTATAATGAAGAACACTAAATAGTCATAGTACTTATTTATAATAATTATATGTAGAAATATCAACTAATGGCTCATGTGTGTGATTAATTGAAAATTAGTAATTTATAAAAGTTGATAATGATTAATTAAGATTTAAATCAAAATCATTAATTTTTTATAAATATTTAACTACAATAGTTAAGCTTAAATGCCTAATTGATTAAGTTGATAATTTTATTTAAGTGCAAAAATAAAATTCTCTTCTCATGCCCCTATCCAAATTCTTTAAACCGTCCATGAAAAATTAGGTTAGTAAATCACAATCAGAGTTTGCTAAGGGAAGGCATGGACTAGGCCAATGATGCGTGAAAGTGAAGAGGAAGTCACAATGGGAGCTCAGCAGAGCAAAGTATGGACTGGATCAGTAGCGTGTGAAGGAGAAAATGAGTTCATGATGAGAGTTCACACATTTAAAGTTAAATCTGTCAAATCCCCCAATTTAGTAAACATGGAATTTAAAATAAAATTGAGAAGAAAAAGGGTTTGACATTCTGGAGGATTTAAATTTTTCATTTTTACTACATGAAAAAATTTAAGTTAAATCTTACTTAAATCCTGCTAAAAACCTGCTACCGAACAGCCCAACAATACCCCACTTGCTTTAGTTTTCATCCATCTCCCCTCTCTCTCTCTCTCTCTCTCTCTCTCTCTCTCTAAGGAGTCATTTTTATCTTCAAAGATCCCAATGTCAATCATGGCACAAGAAATGAACCTTTTAAAACTAAAACCATAAAACCTTATAAAACAAAAACAAAATTAAAAGATGCGTAATATCTCAAACCTTGTTGATCATGAAACAAAATTCCTTTCTCTCCAACTCCACGAGCCACCACTCCTCTGAAAAACACCATTGCAAGAACGCAAAGCAGTACAGAAACTGAAACTGCTTGTCCTTTCCATTTTCGCGGTACCATAATCTGTAGAAACAGTCAATTCCAAAACTTCACTGCAACAACCAAATCCCAAAAGAAACAACTAAGCAACAAAACAGATTCATATTAAATATATATATATATATTACCTCTATTTTTTTGAACCCAATAGGCAGAAGAGGAATATAATTCAGCTCAACTTCTCTCCCTAAACCCAAAGCTCTTTGTGAGCCCAGCCATCCTTTCACCCCTCTTTCAGTCTATCATTTTGTGATTTATAGAGAAAAGCGAGAGAAAGAAGCCAAAGATACAAAAATTTGAGGTTCCTCCAAGAATAAGAAAACTCATATTTTAGGTTTCTTATGGAAGGGGAAATGGATCAAATTCTAAGAAGAAGAACAAAATCCAAGCACGAAAGATAAAAAAGCTGCAAAGGAAAATTAATAAAAGGTACATCAACTAAACAAAGATAAAGAAAATAGAGAGCGTGCGACTGGCTTTTTATCATCGCCTCCGACCTCTCACTGACGAGTTTCAAGTGTGAACACTTTCTGTAGTAAAGGGAGAATCCAAATATTTTCTAATCGTAAAAAAAAAATAAAAATAAAAAATAAAAATACACAAATTTTCAAATATATTTAATATTCATAATCACTGCCTAACCCTACCACTGTGATTTTCATCGAGCATTTGTGCTGCGAGTGAAAATATATATATATATTTTTTTTTTGTCGCGGAGAAGTTTTCTCCCCGCCGCGAATTCGCGCTCGAGCGCGCGTAAATTGCGCCAACTACTTGTCTATTATTACGATTAAGTTTGTTATGACCACCCCCAATTTTTGTCGACCTTTCTCTTTGAAACTATAATACTCATTTATTTATATAATTAAATAAATTTAAATTGAATACTACCTTGTTCTTTTATTTATATTCATATATATGTTATTTTGTTATTTAACAAATAGCTCAGTAAAAATAATAATAAAATACTCATTTAATAATGACTTAATTTTTTATATTTAATGACTTATTTTACATTATTGTAATATTTTTTCATTATTTATATGTCTTAAAAATTATCTATATTATTAGTATATGATTATCTTAAAGATGCAATTTATATTTAAATTTTAGCATCAAATATATAATTAGTTAGGCTTAATAAAAAATTTAACTTCAGCTCAAATTTGATTAGAAAATTAATAAATAACTTTTTAAAATTTTTTAAATTAAATCAGCTCAAACTTAGCTCAAATTATACAAGAAAATAAATAAATATGATTAGGCAAAATAATACTAAACTTGATTTAGTTCATTCACAGCACAACCGTACTCACAAGATCCCAATGAGCCATCAGTTTAATCACTTGAAAAACAAAGCTAGTAATAGAGCTTTATGATTTATTATTTATAAATAATGTAACCTAGGGCTTAAGATGGTGATTTTGATCTTGAATAGATTTGACAAATTTGTATATATAATGTCAAAAATCAATTGAATTCTACTTGTCTTCAACCCAATTGATCCAAATATGACATAAATTATTTATTTATGATGCATTCTAAGTCAAAATTGAGTCAAAATCGACTTACATTCAAGTTTGTTGAAAAAAAAAATAAATGAATTCCAAATTCACGTCAAAATCGAAGTTAATTTCTTGTCAATAAACTCAATTTGAAATATTAAATAGGTCGATTTGTTAGACGAACCAATCCTAAAAATTAATCGGATCAACTAGAACCTAATTTTTTTGTAGATCATATAGAATTATCGTGTCAGATTAATTTTTAACACCTATAGTGAAACTCTTAACATCCAAGAAGATGTGGAACATAATAAATATTACTTTTTCTGAGCATATACAAAAGAGAAGAGAGTTCTATTTTAATGCTCCATATGTCTTCAATTAATACCTAATCTTGCCCAAATAAGCAAAGTTCATTATACATATGATATAGAAAAGAAAATTATTTTTAATTTATTCAATTTATTTTTTTGATTTAAATAAAATATGTTTAAGAAAAAATTATTTTTAAGAGAACATTCAAACATCTAGAAATTATTATAAATATTTATAAAAATGAAGCCATTTTTTAAATAAAAAATAAAAATATTTTAAAAATAAATTAAATATACATATTTTTAAAAATAACATAAAAATAAAAATAAAAAACACAAAATAAACTATGAGCTTCTCAAGAGGATGAATCATTGGCCAACACCAGTACTATATTGAGATAAATGCCAAAATCAAGTATCCCATTTCATACAATCCTATAAAGTGGGATTCCACCATCCATGTCCAATATTATATTCTTTTATTTAACCAATCAATGACCTTCATTGTATCCTCAGATAATCATAATTCATAAATTTCATCGATTTAAAGTTTAGTGGTACTAGAATTTCATTGAATTTATGACAAAGTATCAAAAATTCTGAAAAAAAAAATCAAATTTATTTTATGCTAAAAATTATTAAAATTAATGCATTCCGAAATAAGTTATCAACACTTAAGTACAGTTACTAAGATTTAGCACAAATTTGATATAATTAGCAATTTTTAATAAAATCATAAAAGTTTAGCACATTAATTTTTTTGATGCCATGCCAATACAGTCGTGAATGTTGCCCATTTTGTGCAAGAATTATTTAAATTTTTTTTTTTTTGAGATAATTGTGTCAATTCAATGATAAATTTACAGACACAACATATGTGCAGATAGGAGTGTCAAAATGACTTGTCGTTTGTGAACAACTCGTGTTCGATTCATTCATTAAACTAATGAGGCGAGCATGAACAAAAAATTTTAGCACGAAATATAAACAAGCCGAACACAAATAGAGGCTTTGTTCGCTCGTGTTCTACTTAATTAAGCTTGAAACTAAAAATTATTAAAAATATATGTGTGTGTGTGTGTGTGTGGACACACACACACACACTAAACATAAATACCTATTATTATTTCCTAATCAGAGTCGTGTAACCCTAAATCCCTAATCTATTATTCGGTTCTCCTCGACTTCGAGCGGCAATCCCTCTCTCTCATTCTCACGTGATGTATAGAGCTAGTGGAGCCGTGGAGGTCTAGTGTTTTTCCATTCCTTAGTCCTCACCCGATTTCATTATCTATCTCACTCCTTTGGGTCCTCTCTGTGATTCTCTCTATCTCTCGACTCTCTTAACTCTCAATCGTAGGCTCTCAACTGCTCGGCCCGCTTAGATATTGCTTGAGCATCTCTAGTTTTTAGCCAATCTCTGATTCTCATGATCATGTGATCTTTTAAGCTGAACTGCTTTTATGTAACCGAGCATCTATTGAAAGTGATTTTATGGTTTGAAATCAACTATGTTGGTTATTTTTTCAATGTGAAATCGATTCTAATGTTGACTTTTTTAATGTGATTATGTAATTTTTGATTATTTAAGTTTTTACATACATGTGCTTTAAAAAGGTTTAGAGTTTCACATATATGTTCTTTGGAAAGGTTATTCTAAAGGTTAAAGGTTTTTTAAATATGTCTCTGTTGAAATCGATTCTAATATTGATTTCTGTCAATGTGATTCTATGATTTTGAGTTATTTAGGGTTTCACATACATGTGCTTTATTAGGTTACCTTGATATATAGTTGATAGTTCCACTTTTGAGTGACATGTTGACACATCTAAAGTTCTAACAGTATAACATATTTTGGGTAAGGGTATACATTATTGTATGTATTTTAGGGCTTATTTTGTTGAACAATTGTGGATCATGTAGTAGTGGATGTTGTTTGGGAGTTGTATATGTGGCTAATTCTATTTTTTGGAATATGTTTAGGGGTTATATATGCGGCTTATTATATGTGGTTAATTTAACTTTGTTGTGGTGATTGGTGTGGTTATTTTAGGTTGTTGTTTGGCTTAGTTTTAATACAAAAGTTTATGTGATATAGGTCAATATGTGAGGCAGTGACTTTTGGGGACATATGACAAAAAAATTGTATCAATATATCATATATTGTTCATTATGCATAGCTTAGTTTTATTTGTACATGCATAGTTTTTGTCATATTTGTTATTAAATATAAGATATTTTGTATTATTCATAGCTTACATACATATCATTATTTGACCAAGCATAGTCTTTATCAACTGGTGATGTGCTATCAATTGACATGAGAAATTTGTAAGAGAGTCACAATCAAACATCTCATAATATTTCTCAACAAATAGTTCAACCTAAGAAGGCTAGGAAGAGAAATTTACTATTTGGGAGTATTCTGTGGAAATAAAAACTATTTCTAAGGGTATTGAAATTATTTGCTCACAATGTGTATGTTATGGAATTAAGTTTCATAAGTTAAAAAACAGGCACAGCATTAGAACTTTCCAGACATGTTTGGGATTGTGATAAAATCAAAGAGCCAATAGCTTGTTAATTTATTAGATAGAAGATAAAAGCAATTGAATTTCCTACCTATTGATATTGATAGTGACTTTGGTATCATAATTTTTCATGATCCTAAAAATTATAATCAAAGGTAAGTTAGAGAAATAATTGCAAGGATGATTATTGATTATGAATATCTTTTTTATGATAGTAGAGCACACTTAATTCTACATATTGCTAAAAATTTTGAATCCTAACTACGTAAGTGTATCAAGAAATATTATTAAAAATGATTGCATGCAAGTTTATGATATTGGAAAGAAAAATCTTAAGACTTATCTAAGTGGTGTTCAAAAAGTTTCATTAACATCAGACTATTAGACATCTAATCAAACAATACGATATATGTGTTTGGGCATCCATTTCATTGATGAGTCTTGGAACATTGAGAAAATGATTATTAATTTTATTGAGGTGAAGCCTCCTCATACTAGGACTTTCATTTTTGATGGTATATGTGATTATTTACTAGAAAGAAATCTTTAGAATAAAGTCTCCATAATTACTCTTGATAATGCTAGTAATAATGACGTAATAGCTTATTGTATTAAAAATAATTTTGAATAAAGAGAAAAATTACATTTTCATGAGTTTTTTTTTATAATGGTAGATGATGGTTTGAAGAAAGTACATGTCATAATTTATAATATCAAAGAGTTAATTAAATATCTAAAAAAATTTCTTCTAGATTACACAAATTTGTTGAGATTGCAAAACAACCAGGAATATCTATTTCACTATCTCTTTGTATTGATGTGCCAACATATTGAAACTCAACTTATATGATGTTTGAGTCTGCTTTTATTTATTATACTGTTTTAACTCATTATGTAGCTAGAGATATAAATTATAAGGGGCTATCACTAGACTTTGATTGGTTGAGGTATGAAAAAAATTTGAAAGTTATTGTTAATTTTTAATAATGTTATTAAGATAATTTCTAGCACTTCATATCCAACCACAAATATTTTTTGTTTGCCATATCTCATGAATACTAAGAAGCTTCTTTAGGAAGAATCTAGATATGAAGATGAGTATATGAAAAAATGTTTGTAATTATGAAAATAAAATTTGATAAATATTAGAGGGAGTGCAACCTACTAATGTTTATTGCTATAGTTCTTAATCCTTGTTTAAATTTGAAGTTAATCTCATTTACATTTCCTAATATCTATGAATCATGTGAGCTTGATTCTCGTATAATAGTTATTAAGGAGGCTCTTTGGGGAATATATGTAATATATGTTACTGAGAGTTCTACAATGATTACAAAAAATGATTCACTAAATGAAGAATCTTCTTCTTCTAGATCCCCTTGATACATCTCAATTTAATTATAGTTTTAAAAATATTATTATGTCATCTGGTTCTATATAGCTCGTTAAGTCTGCATGTAGATGTAGGAGTATCTTGAAGAAGAGTTATTTATTTGTAATTCTAAGCAATTTGATATATTGGGTTGGTAGAAGTTAAACACATTAAAATACATGTGCTTATCTAGAATGGCATGTGATATATTATCAATTCCAATAATAACATTTACTTCTATATCCGTATTCAGTGTTGAGGGTAAGGTTCTAGATGATTATAAAAGTTATTTATCTGCCAAAACAGTTAATTCATTAGCTTGCACAGCTAACTAGATTAGATCATAAAAAATGCTTAGATACCTTTGGTAAGTGCTTCTCACATTATATCATAAAACTTAGTATTATTAATGCATTGTATCTTTCAAGTATTTTAATAATTTTTATTTTTCTTTACATCAAAAAATATTGAAGGAAAAAAATTTGGATGTTCCTTTGGGAGATTCTTGAGCAATAATGTATTCTACTATGTTGTTAATCAATTGAGTTATCGTATCAAATAATTTTATTTACAAATGCTTTATTTTTGTTATTTAGGATTTTGATTAGACTGATGATTGGTTGTATAATTTATGTGCACTAATATTTAGCATGTCTTATGCATATTTGTTTGTTTGCTTAATTTGAGTTAATTTATATTTATAACTTATTATACAATATTATTTTATTTTTATTATTTTTTTGTAGAAGTATTATAGGAGTGAGGCTATAATGATTAAAATGATTTGATAGATATATGTTGCTTGTTACATTCATTTTGGTTTGTCATTTATGCATATAATCCTATAAAGGATTAAATTTATTGTAAAATAGCCAAATTTCATCTTTTGTTCCTATATGGTTTGGATGCATGCAACTTATCAAACTTATGTAGGATTATCAATATGATGAGCATAAAATACTTATATGATTCAACCTTTGTCTCTATGTATTTGGAATGACATGTTAAAGTTAAATATGTAACCATATAGTGTGTACAGGTTATACATTATATTTAAATCTGAGCCTATTAAAAACTCCTATATTTTCATTCAATGTAAAACGTCGATATATTCATTCAATGCGTGAAAGGTATGTTAAAATATTTTATTAATTTTATTTGAGCTTATTTATCATTAATAATGATGTGGCAGCTACTTGTCTATAAATTAATTTTGAATCAAGAGGAATAATATACTTTCACATGTATGTTGAAATATGTATTTTCAACTAATGTATTTTTCAAATTTTGATTTACGTAAATTTGACTCGTTTAGTTATATGTTAATTTATTCACATAGATATTTAATATTTTGTTATTTAGTATTGTAGAAAATCAATATTGGTTTGAAAGTATTAAATTGTGAAATCCAACACACACGGTATTTAAAGAGTGAATAAGAAAACTCAATTTTAGTAAAAATCTAAAAGAGGAAAATCAATGATTAAATCTTCCACTATATATTTGTTTTTGAGTACAAGATATGGATTACAAATTAGAGAAATAAGAATCAAAATCGCAACAACATATAAGAATGATATATTTATACGATGATGACAAGATGGTCACCGAGGATCATGGCGGATAAGACGGTCACCGATGATGACCATTATGAATCGATGACAAACAAGTCGGCAAGGTCGACGATGACGACCAGAGATGAGAAATCACTCACGGGCGGCCGCCGCGGCATTTACCTACGGTCTAATTTTGAATTCGATTATGCAAGATTTTCAAGCGAGTTCTCTCCTCTCTTATTTTTTTTATGAGAACAATGGAAAATAAATATGCAAAATAATTAATTCTCCATGGGCTCAAAATGATTCCTTTGATCATATGATGTATGTATTTGAATGCTCAAATGAATAATTATGAGTCAAATCCGGCTACAAGACATTCGAATATAAACACCATGTTTAAGAGTCAATTGATAATTTGTTGATTCTAAGATTTTACGAATGATTCTGAATCAAGATTTTTCGATTATAATTTTGTATTCATATATATATTTTATTATAAAATTTTGATGAAATAATGTATAGATAAATATATTTTTAACAATTATTTTATAATAACAACTATTTCATATTTTATTAATAGTTTAATTTTATATGATTCAAATTGAATAAAATGAATATTCAAAAATTAATTTAACACAACATATTCTTTATGAGCTTGATTCAAAGCCAAATATTACAATGCAAACAGTTTAACAAGAATAGAGTCGCCGCCATGTTCTCGCTCATTTACACCTCTAGTTCCATGACAACATGAATGATTTGAAATTCACTTCCAAACGGTTTTAAATTCCCTATTAATTTTTTTGAAAGTTATTTACTTATTTCCAACATAATTAATAAAATAATTTAAAATTTTTTGATGTAATTTTAATTAAGATGTGGCTTTTAATCATTTAATTTATTTTGAGATTAATAGTACATTTGGGCAACTGTAGCTTTTTATAAATTTGTTGTGCGCAATCATGGCTACAAATTATGTTTGGATCTCGAATTATAAACAAACATTGATCAGCTATGTTCAAAGACATAATTATACCCTTTGTGAACCATATTATTAGATCATTACTTGAATCATATTGGATCATGATTCAAGTAAAGTTTAGATATAATTCATGTACATGTACTAACAACATGATTTGAATAAGGTATAAATATATCCTTAAACAAGTTCAAACACATTCGAACAATGTTCAAATATTATTCAAACATAGTTCAATCCATGTTCAAATATATTCAAACTTCGTTCAAATATGATTTAAGCTGTGTTATATTTTTACCAGCGGCTTGAATAGCATGTCAAATGTTTTGGCACTTTGAAAGTCGTGGTGAATGTTATGTTTTCTAACATGATCTAGTAGAATGTCGTGGATGCCAGAATGCAAAGATCTGACTTTTTTAAGTTAATAAAAAATTATAATACTTATCACAACTTTTTAAACAATAGTTTTTTCTACATCAATTTTACCGTTACTTTTTTCAGACAATTGTAACTGACCTAAACAGACTCTTAGTCCATATTTAGACCAAGATCAAACAATGTTATAATTATAAATAAAACTATTATTCCACAATAACTTCAATTATTAGTCACTCAGCCTGTCCAAAACAAGAACATCTCATTGTTGATCCCCTTTGAAGATCTCTATTACTTCGATAATGATTAGCGGTCAATTAATGTGCATGACAAAAGCATTAATCTTTTCTAATGGACTTAACAATATGATGGCGTGCCTGTTTTCTTTGTGATCTTATCTATTTAATTAGATAAGGTAAGATGAGAAGATATAGGCCATAATAAAGAAATACTTAATGATTAGGGGAAGAAGACAAAGGGTTACCCTTCGTATTTTTGTTTATTTAAGGTAAATGAAACTTATTGAAAGGTATTGCATTCATTATTTGGGGTGTAATTAAATCTTAAAATCTGCAGATTCCCTAAAAACAGTCAAAAAGCACTAAATAAATATATTTTTAAACATAAAAAACAATTAAAAACAAAAGTGAACCTAATTTGGCCTTGATAAATAACAGCTTAAGATAAAAGTGCTTCTAAAGATTATAATATTAAATGTGTAATTATATTTAATCAAATAATAAAATTTACCCAAATCTTAGACTATTTTTCTAACATAAATCAGAGCAATTTCTAAAAAAAATAAAAATATAAAAATAAAAACATAATCCTGAGCCTTCCAAGGTTTTTTTTTCGAAATATTTGTAAATTTAATTACAAATTCATACACATAATACATGTGAAAGGACTTGAACCCAAGATCTCTTAGTTGAAAGTCAAAACTCTCAACCACTACGCTAAGTTATATTACACAGTCTTAAAATGTTTAAAATTTGATCCATCATCAACATAAATAAAATAAAATCTTATTGTCAAAACATCATTTTCTGCTCCAATCGTCATCACGACGCAAGTAGCAATATATTATTTAATTGTCTCATGATATATAGTTAAATTAAGCTTTGATTATAATGAATTCATGATTATTAAATTTATTTGAATTAAGTATAATATATAAAAATTCAATTAAATTTTATATTATATTCATTTCAAATCAAATTTTCATTAGCATGATTAAATAATTAATTAATATTACATTGATTTCAAAATAAATCTAAAAACTGTAAATTTTATTTTATATATTATTTTATTTTTCCCAAAAAAAAGTATTATTCAAATATAATATTTATCATAGATTTTTTTTTCCACTTGATAAGCATAATTCATATTTCTCTTATCTAAGCTGACATATTATTCTATTTATTTATACGATAAATCTGTATTTTAATATTTTAAAAAGTTTAAAACTTAAAATATTATTTTGATATAAATAAAATTTGATCTAAAATTTTTTAATATTTTATTATTAAATTAGATTTGAACGCAGAGTATAATCCAGTTATCATCATCGATAACTCGCACGCAGCAGCACGGCACCGCAAAGCGATTGTGAAAGGGCTTCCCTCGTCATATAGTTAGATTTTTCGATTACTTTTTTTGTACTTTGTTTTTTCTTCAAACGAGGCAAAGTGACAAAGATCCTTTTCTTGGTTCAGATGAACTTCTCAAAATGATAGCCGGCCGATTCACGAGTATTTTTTTTTAATTTTACATTACGATTATTATATATTTATATATATATATATATATATATATATATATATATATATATACATATAATATCTCAATCTTTAATATCACATCAAAAATATCATCATCATTATTTTTAATTAAAATACATCTTTTTGACGTAGAATGGGATGAATAAATAAATAATAATATTATCAAGCACAATTTCTAAAAATTTATTTTATTTTTTTGACGAAATAAGTTTTATCATCCAAAAATAGAGGGCAAGTGATATATCTCTTTAAAATTTGTAAATTAAGCATAAATCTTAAGATAAAGCATATATATAATTAAATTAAATGACTCAATGAGATGAGCTCAATGATACTAAAGTTGGGTCAAGGAGTGTCCAACTGAGCTCGAATTAAGGTCAAATATTATACATGAAAACTTTGAGACATTGATTGAATGGTCAAATAATTTTCAAATCGATGTGCTATAGTCAAATCTAGCGGCTCGACGAGATAAATCCAACGAGCCTGAGATCACTCAAATCGAAGATCAGTTGAATGGTCAAATCATCAAAAAAACTATATACGATCAAATGAATTAATATTAACCGTATAATTAAGTGTTTTGAGATTTTGACTACAATAACCAAAATGTCTCTCTCAAAATCCTATAAATAGAACATCATTCTTATCATGAGGGAGGAGAGGAGCTAGAAAAGAACTTGAGAGAATGCTCGTAGAGAGCTAGAAGTTTGAAGTTTGTCATCACCACCATTGTCGTCGATCACCGCCTATTATCGTTATTGACTACCACCAACAACCATTACAGCTCAACTACCGTTGCATAGCTGTTATAACATAATTCTAAAATTTCTATTATCATGATTTCTCATATACAATATTGTAATCCCATTTTTTAGAAGATTTAAATTTTGCATTCTAAAGCAGATATATAGTTAAGCATCTTTATAAGCCTTGTGATTTTTTTTCCCTCTTTTTGGGATTTTTTTCACATAAAAATTTTGGACTTTCTTATTTTCTTTTCAATTATCTATGTGCGCGTTAGATTTTTCATACAAAACTAAGGCGTAAAATTTTATTCTTTGCTACTAGTTTTTGACACACAATAAACCTCAAAGTCCTAAACACATAAAAGACCTCCAAAGATATAAAATTTCAATAATTTAGGTGTTGTTTGGGATCTATTTTGTTTTTTTTATATTATTTTTTAAATATGTTTGTTTAGAGTATTTTTATGTGATTTTATTTTTTATTTTCAAAAATAAATAATGTTGTTTTTAAAAATACTCAAAATATTTAAAATATATTTTGAGTATTTTTAAAAATAATAAGTAAAATCAAATAAGTTTATTTTTAAGCAAAACATAAATAAAATAAAATAAAATTAAAAAATAAAAAATAAAAGTGATCCCAAAACGGCCCCTAGTAATTTTAAATGGATAAATTTTGAATTCTATGAATATGAATAACGTTTATAATATGAAATTTGATTCCCTTATATTCTAAAAATGTAAGAGAAAAAAATTGAATAATCTCATGCACACCCATTAAAAATTTATCAAAAAAAAAAATATTATAACTCAAATAATATAACTTTAGATTTATATCATCATTATTAAAAATAAAATTTTAATAAAATATATAATTTGCATGGCCCTTGAATAACTCATGTTAAAGTGTAAGACATTAAATGGTAGGTAGAATTTTGTTCTCTATCTATATATATATATATATATATATATATATATATATATATATATATATATATATATATATATATATATATATATATATATATATATATATATATATATATATAACTAAATGAATTGATATTACATTAATTTCAAAATAAATCTTGTTGCGTGCTAGAAAACCAGTTGCCGTAGAGTAAAAGTTTTCGCTTCATTGAAAATCCAAAGACAATACGGTATTTAAAGAGTGAACAATAAAACTCACTTTTACGTGGAAAACCTCAAAAAGAGAAATCACGGCTTAAAAAAAGCTTCCATTACATCTGAGTACAAGATCTTCCATACCGGGATTACAAAATTGTGTATGAGAAAGGAACAATATATGTGACAACGATCGTTGTAAGAAGTAGTAGAGATGATGTTGAACAGAACAACCACTGTAGAAATGCAGAACAATCGATAAGTCATCATGATGGAGACCACGAGAGATCGACGACGGCAGGATCAACGACGACACGCATATGGCAATCGGTGGTGCACAATTGCTTTGGATCTTCTCTCTTCTCTCATGCTTAGCCCCTCATAAGGAATGAGCTATTTATAGATTGGAGGAGGCGCTCTAAATACATACAAAATCCAACCACTCTCTCATCGCTCATGATGATTCCCTTGATCATATGATGTATTTTGTGTATTTGAATACATAAATAAAGTCGAATTGTAAGATCTTTGCTTTGGAACCGCGCCGAGATGCTCGATTTGACTATAAACACTCCATATTTGAGAGCTTCGACTAGAGAAATTTTCAGGGTCATATCGGTTCTTCTATTTTGGATGATTATCTCAATCATCCAAAATATATGTCTAATACTTAAAAATAGCAAATTCTTCAAAAAAAAATTTGAGGATTCATTAACTACACATTTTGAAGAAGATCTTCATAGGAGCACAATATTATGACAAGGCAGCAAAGCATAATGCGTGTAGGTATCGTGGGTCAGATTTGAGTTCTGAATCGAGTCTGAGAATAGCTTGAGCGCCATGCGTGAAGCGAAGCCATATGGCCTTATAATATACATATATGGCCTGTAGATGTAGCGGCATGATTCCGCGAATCAGCGGTGATGCTTTCAGCGGGTCATGAAAAATGAGTATTAATTTGAAACGGCGTCTGTGATCGATTCTATCACCATCAATGCCATGAAAAAGCGGAAGCGGATATTATGAAGTCAGCCAGCAAGAAAAGAGAATCGTGAAGCGGTTATGCGCCGTCGGCCATTCTGTCATGCCCATGTCTGAAGCAGCATGGCCGAGCGATTCGAATGACGGCAGTTCGATGGCAGCCGAAAAGCATTTTGAACGAATAATGCCAGATTTGGTTTAGATTTTGGGATTTTTTATTTGCCCTGAAGGTCTATAAAACTCCAGGAGGAGAAAACACCTTCTCTTCTTCTTGAGAGAAGGTCGTTTAGGTGATCAGGCAGTAGTTCATGCAGAGCTCGGTTTTCCCTCGAAGAAGCGTTGATCTTATCCGGGTTTAGGCATACTAGTTCATCTGGCCGAGCTCGGTTTCTCAAGAGAGGCGTCGGACGACCGGAAGTTTGGGCGATGAGACCCGTAGTTCATCTGGCCAGGCTCTTTTATCGAAAAGCGTTATCTTGTCGGACCGCCGGGTTGGAAGCGATCAAGAGGCGATGCAGACCGGATACAACATCGGGATGGCCGGCAGCAGTGGTCAGCGAGATAGCCAACGGTGGTAATGTGAAATCGCGATATGCATAATAGCCGGTAAAATGGTTAGCGAGCGGTGTAGTCGCAACAACCGGAAAACAAATGCGCAGTGGCAATAGATAAAAGATTCTGATGGTTAGCGGTAACGGCATTAGCATAGTCGATGCATGATATACTGATGGTTAGCGGCCGAGGTTATCAGCCAACAATAGCGGCAGTTATCAACAGCAGCGGCTCAGCGTCAGCGCTGAATGGCCAGCGACAATGGTGATGCGGCGATTCATAATTGGCAGCGAAAACCGGCAAAGTAGTGTCAGTGGCCAACTCGCGGTTAGCCCGGCAGTGGTGGCGGCGGCAGCAGTTGTAAACGGCTTCGCGTGTAGTTGGCGGGATGATCGCAACGATGGTGATTTTGACCTATCATAAATTATGCAAAGTGTGACTTCGATAGCGTTAACTGTATGGAAGAGGTTGAATTGAATCCGAAATTTTGGAGCTATCCGAGGTTGTGTAGTGTGACTCGATGGCGTTAACACTGTGGAAAGGTTGAATTAATCCGTGAGATTTACCCATCCAGGTTGTTTTGAGTGTTACCGATGATGTTAAACTATGGAAGAGGTTGAATTGAATGAGATTTTGACCCATCCAGGTTGTTTGTGAGTGTTGCATGGCGTTAACGTGTGGAAGAGGTTGAATTGAATCAGATTTCGACCCATCAAGGTTATTTGTCCGAGTGTTACGATGGCGTTAACACGTGGAAGAGGTTGAATTAGATCCGGATTTTGACCTATCAGGTTGTTTGCGAGTCTTGCCGATGGCGTTAACATATGGAAGAGAGGTGTAGAAGTCCACGAGGACCTTTTATATCTGGGTTGTTTGTCAGTGTTACAGATGGCGTGTATGAAGAGGTTTTGAATCCGAGGATTTTGACTATCAGGGTTGTTTACGAGTCTTCGCTCGATGATGTTAACTGTATGGAAGAGGTGTAGAAGTCCCCGGACCTTTGACATATCTGGTTGTTTGTCGAGTCTTTCCGATGGATGCTAATGTGGAAGAAGTGAAGTCCACAAGGACACCTATCCTAGGTTGTTTGTCGCCACGATGGCGTTAACTGTATGGAAGAAGGTAGGAAGTCCACAAGGACCTTTTGACTATCTAGGTTGTTTGTCGAGTCTTACAATGGCGTTAACACTATGGAAGAGGTCAATTAAAACATCGCTGGTTGTAGCCAAAGTTACTCCTTAACCTTGGTCTCGTTTTTCCATGAGTATGAGTGGAAAACATAATTTGCATCTTCTGGGATTAAGAGTTGCCCCCTAGTTCCCGACAGAATCTGAAGGAACAAAGTTTGATGAATCTTCATTCTTCGCTTGCGCTCTTTAAAAGCTTGAAATGCTCCACCTCGATGGTGGTTTTGATCTTGTTGAAACTTGGTTATACAATATGATATAATGGGAATGAGTAATCCACAAGCGCGTGCGTCAGAAAACCGTTCGCGGTAGAGTAAAGTTTTTAGCGAGCGTTGGGAAATCCGACACACACGGTATTTAAAGAGTGAACAATAAAACTCGAATTTTACGTGGAAAACCTCGAAAAGAGAAAATCAGCTGCGAGAAAAAGCTTCCACTATGTATCTGTTTGAGTACAAGATCTTCCGTATGATTACTTGTGTATGAGAAAGGACAATATGTGGCAAACACGTCAGTTAGATTCAGTAGTGATGATGTTGAGCAATGAGAACGTAGACATCAGAAAGATAGATAGAGAAATCATGACGGGGAGATTGATGCAAAAAATCGCGGCGGTGGCAACGACGGCGGTGGTTGTGACGGCCAGTGGCAACCTTGGAGGATCTTTAGAGCTCTCTCCTCTCTTTACTTATATGAGGAATGAGGGGTATTTATAGGTGGAGGAATGGCGTCTCTGTAAATACATACAAAATCCACTCTCTATGACGGTGATTCCTTCATCATATGTATTTTTTGTATTTGAATGCTCAAATAAAGTGAATTGTAAGATCTTTGGCTTGTTGGAACAGAACGTCGAGATGCTTGATTTTACTATAAACACTCTATATTTGAGAGCTTTTAAAAATTTAACGATGTAGTTTCGATGATATTTTAAGTCTTGATCCGTCGGTTGATTCGATTACTTTTCGGCATCAAGATTCGTGCTTCGATTAGAGGAATTTTCAGGGTCATATCAAATCTAAAAACGGTAAATTTTATTCTATATATTATTTTAATTTTCCCAAAAAAAAGTATTATTCAAATATAATTTTTATCATAGATTTTTTTTTCCGCTTGATAAGCATAATTCATATATTTCTTATCTAAGCTGACATATTATTCTATTTATTTATACGATAAATCTGTATTTTAATATTTTAAAAAGTTTAAAACTTAAAATATTATTTTGATATAAATAGAATTTGATCTAAAATTTGTTAATATTTTATTATTAAATTAGATTTGAACGCCGAGTATAATCCAGTTATCATCATCGATAACTCGCACGCAGCACGGCACCGCAAAGCGGTTGTGAAAGGGGCTTCCCCGTCATATGGTTAGCTTCATATGATTAGCTTTTTCGATTACTTTATTTGTGCTTTATTTTTTCTTCAAATGAGGCAAAGTGACAAAGATCCTTTTCTTTGTTCAGATGAACTTCTCAAAATGATATCCGGCGGATTCACGAGTTTTTTTTTTTTTTTAATTTTACATTACAATTATTATATATTTATATATTTAATATCTAAATTTTAATTAATATATATATATATATATATATATATATATATATATATATATATATATAATATCTCAATATTTAATATCACATCAAAAATATCATCATCATTAATTTTTTTTAATTAAAATACATCTTTTTAACGTATAATGGGATGATTAAATAAATAATTAATATTATCAAGCGTAATTTGTAAAAATTTAATATTTTTAGACGAAACAAATTTATCATCCAAAAATAGAGGGTAAATGCTATATCTCTTTAAAATTTGTAAATCAAGCACAAATCTTAAGATAAAGCATGTATATAATTAAATTAAATGACTCAATGACACGAGTTCAATGATACTAAAGTCGGGTCAAGGAGTGTCCAACTAAGCTCAAATTAAGGTCAAATATTATACATGAAAATTTTGAGACACTGATTGAATGATCAAATAACTTTCGAATCTGATGTGCTTATAGTCAAATCAAGCGGCTCGACGAGATGAATCCAACACGAGATCACCGAAGGTCGGTTGAATGGTCATCAAAAAATTATATATGATCAAATGAATGTCAGGTATAATTAAGTGTTTTGAGATTTTATTCTGACAAAATGTCTCTCTAATCTATAAAATGGACATCATTCTTATCGTGAGGGAGAGAGCGAGAAAAGAACTTGAGAGAATGCTTGGTAGAAAGAGTTTGAAGTTATCAAATTATCCGTTCGATCAAGCAAATCGTAAATGATTACACAATTCCTCAATTCTTGTAGCTATAACCTCAAATTTCTATTATCGTGATTTCTCTGATATTATCCCATTTTTTGGGAAGATTTAAATTTTGCATTCTAAAGAGACATATAGTGAAGCATTTTTATTTATTTTGTTGATTTTTCCTCTTTTGGTATTTTTTTTGTAAAATTTTAAAATTTCTTATTTTCTTTTCAATTATCTATGTGCGTGTTAGATTTTTATACAAAATTAAGGTGTAAAATTTTACTCTTCGTTACTAATTTTTTGACACACAATAAATCTCAAAGTACTAAACACATAAAAGACCTCCAAAGATCTAAAATTTTAATAATTTAGGTGCTCTTTGGGATCAATTTTGTTTTTTGTTTTTTATTTTTATATTATTTTTGAAATATGTTTGTTTAGAGTATTTTTTTTATGTGATTTTATTTTTTATTTTCAAAAATAAATAAAATTGTTTTTAAAAATACTCAAAACATTTAAAATATATTTTGAGTATTTTTAAAAATAATAAGTAAAATTAAATAAGTTTATTTTTAAGCAAAACATAAATAAAATAAAATAAAATTATAAAATAAAAAATAAAAAATAAAAGTGATCCCAAAACGGCCCCTTAGTAAATTTAAATGGATAAATTTTGAATTCTATGAATATGAATAACGTTTATGATATGAAATTTGATTCCCTTATAATCTAAAATATAAGAGAAAAAAATTGAATAATCTCATGCACACCCATTAAAAATTTATCAAAAAAAAAAATATTATAACTCAAATAATATAACTTTAGATTTATATCATCATTATTAAAAATAAAATTTTAATAAAATATTTAATTTGCATGTAAATTTTGTTCTCAATTAGTTCAAGTTTATATATATATATATATATATATATATATATATAACCTAAATTTTTAATATTATAATAGTACTTTTATTAATTTTTTAATAAGAAATGTATTTTTTTAGTATAAAAAAGTTGTTATATTTGTAAATATTAAAATTTAAATATTAATATATAAATAAATAGAAATTGCATGCTAAGACACATAATGTTTTGTGATGTGAAAGGGAGAGATTCTTTTGACTGATATTGCCTAATCTGTCGTTGAAAATTGCTTCTCAATGGAAGGGGACTCTCAAAATTGATACGGTCAACAGTGAGAAATTTTTGTTCGAGTTTCGGTACTTGGAATGGCTTCATTTTCCCAACTTCACTGCTTTTGAAATGTAATTTAATAGAAACATTTTTTATTAGAAAATACTGTGTAAAGAAGATGAACGAATTTCTTAAGACGTGGTTTATAAATGTTTGAAAAGCATAATTAATAAAAAAATATATAAAAAAATTAATATTTACTCATACGATAGAACAATTAGTTATATAATGAAATTTGAACATATATAAATGAAATCCTCGTTTAATAATAAAAATTTAATTTTTTTTAAGTGAAAATGTAATTTTATGTTATTATATTAAATTATATATTTTTATATAATTTAAAATTATGTTTATTATTAGAACTATGCATATAATGAAAATAATAAATAAATAGCTAGATTAATTGATTTAAATCTTTTCATATTAATATTTAAACTTCACAAAAAATTTTAATTAATTGCTAATAGATTATGCTAGTTTATAAACCTTATAAATCAGATTATGTTAATAATTAGATTATATGTTTAAAATTTTAACATCAAATACATAATTAGTGAGACTTGATTAAAAAAATAATGAACAAAATTCAAACTCAATAAGAAAATAAATAAATTAATTAAAAAAATGTAATACCGGGCTTGACATGATCCACTTATAGTGCTAATTATGAGCAGTTTCTAAACACTCCATATTAAGAATGAATGTAATATAAATATATATGTAATAATATAAATTTAAGCTACATTCTCACATTTTATCAAAAATATGTTAGAAATATTATGTCTTAATATATTTTGACATGTTCATATGTTGAAGGTATACTTTAAAAAATATGATCATTATAATTCGACTGAAATTTTTAATCATTATTTTTTTATAAAAAATAACTAATTGATCATCTTTTGTTATAAATGTTTTTAATTGCACCATTGATAATCAAGTTTATGAAAATAGAAATTGATTATCAATAAAATGATTAGTTGAAAATTTAATGATTGGGACTAACAGTTAATTTTTATTCACAGTTCAATTGATGATTTGTAAGTGATAGAAACTAATTAGCTACTAACGAGGCATGATATGGCCAATAAAAGTGGAATAATAGTTATAGAGATGAAAGTAAGGCTAATTCTTCAACCTTATATATGTTCTACTTGAGAGAAGAGCAAGAAAGTTATTGATCGAGTTACAAAGGAGTACCAAATAATAGAGGAGAAGTTTTTACTATAAAAGAAGCAAATAATATAAGGTATAAGAAAGGTTCACCCGTTCAAATGGGTAGATCCTAACAAGTGTGGGACAAGGAGAGGAGGAGAAGTATAGATTTTCTTCTTTACAAAGGTGTTCACTCTTAATAGTTATATAATCCATTAAATGCCTTAGAATAGAGATTATAAGATTCAAATTGGCTATCCTCACTTGAAAGAATGCATTAAAATCACATTAAAATGATGAATAAGCACTTTGAGCCTCTAGCAATAAGTGATTATGTGTATTGTTATATGTCATCTTTGAGTTTGTACCATACAAAATATGTTCTAATAGGACACAAAAGTGCATGATGATTTATCCCGCTTGATCTTGATGGTTTGACCATTAGGTTGGAGATATCATATGTGATATGATTTTTATCTCCTTGAAGCAATTAGGGGTGGTGCTAAGCCAACGAGAGGAAGACTAACCCTTGAGATAGTGCAAAACCAAACAGGCTTGAGGTAAAGAATGTTATTGGAGAATCAATTGGTGGTTAATCTTATGATAGGGAGTAAATGAGTGAATTATTACTGAGAGATGGTCAAAAACACCATTGAGAGCCTCACCAGAAGAGTCATCAATAGCAAAACTAACATGAAAAAAGACATCATGAATAAGAGGTGCCTACTAAAAGTTAAAGGTGTTAAGTTCAAAAGCTAACAAGTGTTGAGGTGCCAATTAGAAGCTAGGGGCACTAGTTAGGAGATGAAAGTTAAGATAAGGCGAAGGTAACCATTAGCCTATGAGCCAATTAATATCAATTGGATGATAAATAATGATAGGGTGGTGCAAGCAAATGACCGATATATAAAAACTGACTTCTAAAGTCAAGTGAACTCTTAAATCTAGGTAAATCCTCTAAGAAAAGAACCCCAGTTCTCTCACACGAAGCTAAAATGTTAAATTTAAATTTAACCCAAGCTCACGAAGGTGCCAAAATTATATTAATAAGATTGAATAAAAATAACTTAAAATTCTATGTCGATAAGAATGTGGATGATTAGTCCAAATATAATGATATCTTAAATCACTCTTATGACTAAATCATATTATGCCATTTAATAACATATAATCAAGGTCCTAGTTTATTTTAATGCATTTGATAAAAATAAATCCCTTAATCATCATGAGCTAACTTGAAAGCGAATGCTCATTAGATTTTGACCATAATTTATAAAATCTTATTGATGAAAAAAACCCAATGTACATGAATTTTCTAATTAAGTTGAGTTAACTATCTCTATTAATTAAATAGAAGATCATCTATAATTTCCCAAGGTGACAATCTTGGGATATTGATCGATTTTGACACCACCCCTCTATTTAAGCTCTTGTAAGCATGAGAGCAAATAATATGCTTATTGGAAGAAGAACGCTCTTAAAAAATAAATCCATTAAAAAACTAATATCAATAGCTTTAACTGAGAGTTCTCTCCTTCATATATAAGGTTTTTAATTATAAAGCTTATATTAATTGTTGCGTGCTAGAAAATTCTCAATAGTGGAGAAAAATTTAGTCAGCTCACAAAATATTTAGCACATATACAGATAGAGACAACAAAAAAATTTTACCAAGAAAATCCCTAATAAAAAAAAAATCAGAAGATCTTGCCTAATAAAAGTAGTACACTATAGGATTTGAATTACATCATTCCACTCTTTTCTTTAATTGAAGAACGTAGGATTATAAAATAGAGAATTTAGTCAACAATAGCTTAGAAAAAATAAGCATACAATAACAATTTTTGGTAGTGGCTAGCGACAGATGTCATTGGTCGTTGGTTTCAAGCTTTCTTTACAACTTTAAATTAAGCTTTTAGCTTTCTCTCTCTCCCTCAAGGTAAGAATGAGGGCCTATTTATAGTATTTTCTGAGAAGTATTTTAACAATTTTAGCTTATCTCAAAACACTTCATTGGATGATTTGTGTCAATTCTTTGATCATAAAAATTTCTTTCATCTTTTAAGGCTATAATGATCTCAAATTCAAGTGATCTTGAGCTCATTAGATTCCTCTCTTCGAGCTGTTCGATATGTTTATAAGCATGCTAAATTTGGGATCATTTGATCAATCAATTAATATTCCAAAATTTTTAATTATACTTCTAAAGCTTAATTTGACTTATTTTTGACTCATATTAATTCATTCTTGGTGTGGTTGATTCATCCAGTCGAGTTATTCAATTTAACTATAAAATTAATAAAATTGAGATTTACACAATCTTTACTTTAATTTTAAAAAATTTACTGTATATATCGCCTCTTGATTCATGCTTGATCTATCAAATTTTTATGTGATATATCATTAATGCATTAGCAATTCCAATATTTCATTAAAGAATTAAAAAGAATGAAATCACCACAAGAGTAAGCAAACACCCCTAAATGCTATATAAGTATCTCTACCAATCTTCAACTGGAATAAGGCTTAAAGCAAACAATCTTCTTTATCGATATCTGCACGAAAAGAAAATCGTCAAATCTAAGAGTTGAAAATGAAGAATATCTGATCCCTTAGTTTATGCCATCTTTGAAAAGAAATCCCTTCCACCGACATTAAATAAAGCTTTAGATAATAGAATTAATCTTGAGTCAAAATATTCTCTTTGATGATGAGTTTCAAATTAATTAAAATTATCCTGAGTTTAAAATAATATAAAATTTAATTAGTTGTTTATATGATATATTTATGGCAACATAAATTTAATAACTTTTAAAAATATACTTAATAGTTCTTTTATCTCATCTCTCAACCCATCATCAGGAGAAGAATCCTCATCAAGATTTCATATCTTTGAATGATTCATAAAAAAAATGACCTATCAAAATTGTAGGGACAAATTTATTGAGAAATATTTTAATGAAAAGTAGGGTCATTGTATATACAAATAGTATTTTGTTCGTTATCTCAACCTTTTGATTGAGACCCTGTTTCATTCTCAAGCGTCTCGAGTTCAAACCTTGAGTAACGCACGAATATGTAAATTTATCACGAAAATAACTCAAATGTTTCCTATATATATATATATCTTCTATTCCTTCTATATCTTCATTTCGTAGTATATCTTTTATGAGTCCATAATCTGATTCTTCTACTTTTTCTCCATTTTCTTCCAAAGATATGATACTATATATTGAGGAAGTATCAGATCTTTGTGAATCTACTTCTAAGAGATCTATATTAGTGCATTCAGTTATGATTGCATTTTTGTATATAAATTCTTTCTCTTAGGGCACTGTGTAGCCAGGTGTCCTTCTTCATTGCCGGAGTGCAGTTGATCTGGGAGAGTGGATGGAGGCCATCTGGTGGAAAGGACAATAATGGAGTTTTTTTCTGGTCGTGGATTATGGACAGGTGGCATAGGGTAGATGACAGATGACATAGGGTAGATAAGGGACTTTATTAGATAAAGTGGATAGCTGACATGTCGATGGAGGCCAATAATTAGAAAATATAAGGGTGGATGGTTGCCAGGTGGCTATAGGTGATGATGGAATAGAAGAAATATAGAAGGAATAGAAGAAATATATATATGATTTCATAAGTTGAAACAATACATGTGCATAGAGAAGACAACATCATGATTTATTGATGTTGAAATATTTCACAAAATAAATGGAGTGTTGCAAAATCACTCAATACTTCCCATATGAACCCTAGAAACTTAGTTGCTATTTTGAGAAGAATACATTAAAAAATAATTTATTCCCTTTCAAAAAGTAAAATTTTAACTCAAATTTTATAGGATTAGGCATAACTTCTGCTCATATTATTTCATGCAAGTTTTCTATGATCAACTACTTTTTTTCTGCCTAATTCTTATATATTATTTTCATCTACTCCAACCCTCCATGTAATATAATTATCGTCCATCTATTATATCTAATATAACAATATATTTATTGTAATATTCTTATTGACTACTAATAACTTCTTTATTGCTCAACATTTCATCCATATACTACAACTATTAATTCATAAATTTACATTGAAGTTCACATCAAATTCTCTAAAAATTTTAAGGCATTTCTCCATTTTAACCACTTGAATTTATATAAAGTTATCTCCTCATTTATGTTTATATTTATTTGTTTAATAGATTAAAGATACTTTAAATTATCAAATATAGGCATTAGTTGATCTCTAGCAAGATTTAGAATAATGCAAATCGGCTCGTGACTTTTGTTTTCTTATGGGCAAAGCATAAGTCGCAATACATTTTGAGAACAAAATAATAATAACAAGAAGGTTTTATGACTTTATCCCACTACGTGGAATCTGCTAAATTTTGAGAAATCAATCTCAAAATTGAATCATTAAACTAAAATTTAAGAGTAATAATCCTTAGGATTCAATAATAAATAGTGTCATAAAAATTTGAGCTCAATCTTCTCCTAATAAAATATTTTTAAGAGTAATAAAAAGTGTCAATATTATTAAAAAAAAACATATATGAACTCAATAATAAGCAAGATGTCTAAGATAATCTTGTAGACATACATAATAAAATTATAATGAGTAACATGTTATAAAAAAACCTTGTTGCATACTAGAAAATCAATTACAGTAGAATAAAAGTTTAAGCCCTTAATGACACACACATATATTTGTAGAATAAGAAACTCACGATTTTTATGTTGAAAACCCCAGAAGAGGGGAAAAATTTGGGTCATGCCAAGAAAATTTTTTCACTATATATCCGCTAATACTTTAAGTTTTTCCGATAATGCGATTACAAAATCAGATGTAAAAGCCTAACAATGGGAATCCCATAATGCAATAATAGCGAGCTACAGAATGCCATGAGCGAATCTAAACGGCGGGGTTAGTGATGATCCGCGACGTGGTGATGGCAACTAACGGTGGTGACCGCGACGATAGGGACCAATAATAATAAAACCTGATGACCCGCGACGACATGATCACGCGCATACCGGGAGTTGGCGCTAGTGAACTGAGAGGCCGCACGAGTAAGTCACAGCCAGAACTTTGTGGTGGCATATGTGATCTATGATGGGTGATGAGGGTATCGAAGGTGAATGACCCCACGGTCTCGCGTATTCCGTGGACCGCATGGGTGGTGGTCGACAGTTGCGGGTCGGCGACCGCCGGGTTATGCCGAGCGTTAGCGCCACGGCCGCAGGTGCTACACCATCGACCAGCAGACGCTGGAGATCTTCTGCTTAAAGCTCTCTCTTCTCTTTTTGTTTCTCTGAGAGACTATTTATAGATTAGAGAAACGACGCTCGTAAATACATGCAAAATACAAACCACTTCATCTATGACTCAAATGATTCTTTGATCATCGATGTATTTAAGTATTTAAATGCTCAAATGAAGTCAATCAAGAGATCTTAGTCTAAATCCGCCAAGATGCTCTATTTGATCATAAACACTATTTATGAACTATTTAGGATTCAACCGATATCCCAAAGTTTACAAATGATATTTTAAGTGTTTGATCCGCTATTTGATCAAATTGCTGACGTCAAGATTCGTGCTTCAACTAGTAGAGTTTTTAGTGGCATATCAAAACTATTCATAAATTAGGACTCCAAATTCAAAATCTTATTCATTACTATCCGTTAAAAAGCCTATTAGAATCAATCTTAAGCATATTGCTCTCTCTTCTCTCTCTCATTCTTATTTATATCAATATTTTCTCAATTTTTTTTTCATAGGTTTTAATTTTAATCATCTTTCTCACCATTAATCATAGAATTAAATAGAAATATTATATAAAATAATGATTATATTTATCATTTATAATTTCTATTACATAAAATTTTATACTAATCTTTTATGTTACTTCTTGTAGACTTTTATTTGTTATTTTTCCTTCATTAAAAAAATCACATTAAGATCTTTTTATAATTGTGATGATAAAACTTTATTTTTATCCTCCACAAATCATTTCACATATAATTTTAAACAATGTCTTCAAGTAATAATACCTAATAATTATAACTTCATTTGAACTAAACTTGCTTATTAATACTGTCTTACATTTCACCAAATTAACCCTTTATTCTTTTTTTTTTTAACATTATTTAAAAATTTTAACTTAATTCAGTAGAATTCTCAATTTTAAAAGCTTTAATACCTATGAAAAGTATAAACTAAAATATCTCATTTTGAATATCCATATTTTTATTTCTACTCTTAAACAAGTGAGAGTCTCCATCAAACTATCTCATTCTAATTCTATGAAGCTATTTGTAATTCTTTCCATCTCTTTGCTTGTCCATCTTTAAATCATGTCCAAAAATATGTTTCTGACCTACTTTTTTATGTTAAGATGAATCTTGATATTATCTCATCTCATCTCATGTTCTGGATCATCATCATGCTTCAATGCGCATAAAAAAATCATTAAAAATGAAGTTTTTTAAACGACTATCAAGTATTCTCTTTATTCAAGGGGTCATTTGGAATCAATTTACTTTTATTATTTTATTTATATTTATATTTATATTTATATTTAAAATAAACTATATTTGATAGTAATATTTTTTTTTTAAATATTAAAGTTATTTTTTGGTTTTTTGAAAATATAATCATTATTTAAAAAAAATATAAATAATAAAATAATAAAATATAACTTAAAACTGATCCCAAATAGACTCTAAGAATATCAGTTAGGTCAATGAATTCTGGGTTCAAGTCGACTTGAATTTGAATTGAATCCGACTTTCAACCCGATTGACCGGCGACAAATACATAAATGATCTATTTATATATGTATTTTAAGTCAAAATTAGGTCCGGTTTGGTAAAGTCGTCAATTTCGAAGTTCACGGGTAAATTTCGAGTCCGAAGTTGTCAAAATCGTCGATTGGGTCAGTCAACTGAATCACCCAAAATATCAAACGGGTCAATTTCTTCAACCAACCCCAAATTAAATATTAAACGGTCAAATTTCTTCAACTGCTCACCTTATGTCAACCCAACTTGGATTTTTCGAAGCTGTTCTTTTGAATCGTCGTCCATTTTTGACACCCCTAATATCATGCATTGAAAATCCTCCGAGCACAAAAAAGCTAAAATATTGTTGAATTATGCTTGCTCCAGCAAAACATAAATCAAGAAAAAAAAACTAAATATTGTTATCATACATAATGTTATATGCTAAGGTGGGAGATTGTAGAAATTTATTTCTTTATTTATTTTTATTCTTCATGATGAAATCAAGTAACCATCACTTCTACTAGAGAAAATGATTAAAGTTGCTTCATGCAAGGCACCTTAATTTAGTGATTGAGAACTTTGACTTTTAACAAAGAGAACTTAGGTTTAAATCCTTATACATGCATTGTGTACAAATTTGTGATTAAATTCGCTCAAACATAAAATAAAAAATATTAAAAAAAATTATTTGCTTCTATGATACCAAGAACTATTTTGACTGCTCTCAATCAACTATCCAATCAAATATATTTTTCATAATGCTTTACTCTTCATAGTTAGCTGATAAATTTCTCAAAATGATAAATATAAAAATATACACAATTAAATTTATCAAAATAAACTATAAAACTTTTAACAAATTTTATAGATAATTAACTCATACCAAAAGCCTTTAATTTTTACTGTATGTGTTCTTCTTATATGACATACTCAAAATTATACATACAAAATATTATGTTAAAAGACAACTTGATCACCTAAATATAACCCAATGTGCCCTTTTCCCTTACTTGAAATAACTATCACAGTGATTAATGTGTATGAATTCAAAATTAAATTCACTTAGATGTTCCAAAAAAAAAAAAATTTAATTAATTTTAATTTTTTAAGTCATGTTAATATGAAATTAATTATTCAAACATTAATCTAAGATAATTAATTTGTTTTATCAAAGAACAGCAAATGTTGATCTGATATGTATTGGTGATTATTCTGTTTAAGAAATAATTAGGCAACTAATGATGGTCTAATTGTAACACTCACCCAGCGACACTAAAATGGATCAAGAGTTAATTTGCAGTTAAATCCTTACAACTGTAGATTATCTATCTGAACCTTCGGTTAATCTGTATGAACAGTCATTTTAGATTTCACAAAATTGCTTTTATCCAAAAACTAGCAGAGGCAGAATGAAAAGCTAAAAGAAAGCCAAGGGACTCGGTGGTAGTTCAGGTCTATCTTTTGGTTGTTTTAATAGAGTTGAGGGGTAAAAACATATTTGCCATTTTATTTGTTTATTTTAAATATTGTAACCATTATAAGATTAATCATAATAATAAAATATTTTTAAATTTATAAAATGAATAATATTATAAAATTTTTACTTATAAAAGCTTCAAAAATAAATAATTAGCTGAAGTTAAAATCAGATTAGACTTCCCAAATATCTATTACAACAACAATAATAACAAGCCTTAATCCCACTAGAATAATGAATCCTTGTATCAGATCCTATTGTGTCAAATTCTCATCTAATTCAGATATTAAGATCATTATTTATACATCTTAACCAAGTCTTTTGCGCCTACTCTACCTTCTTAACATAAGGCAAATCTAATACATCTACTCTCCTAATATCTATTGTTAAACTATAATTATTTTAAGAAGATTGACACATACATACCTCACAATTCTTATATATTTGCATATTTAATACTTAAAAATATATATATATATATATATATATTAAAATTTAGGTATTAGATATATAAAAATATAAGAATATGTGATATATATATGATTCCCTCTTTTATTTTATTATGATTATGTAAAAAAAAAAAGATTTTGTTTCAAGAAATACCATAAAAACTAAACAAATTAACAACAAAAATAACAAATAGAGAAGGGGGAAAAATTAGGTTAAGACATCTTAATAAACATGATTATAATAAAATTTGAAGTCATTAAATTTATGTTAAGATGAGTATAATATAAAAAAATGAATTAAAATTTATATTATATTCATCTCAAAATAAAGCTAACTCATCTTGATAAAATATTTGATCAGAATATAATGAGGCATTTATTTCAATAGAAAATAAAAGAAATCCCAAACTGCTCTTTGGGTATCTTAACCAAAAGACAGAGCCTTCTTCTTCTTGAAAGCAAATAAAATGAATACAGCCTACCTACAGCTGTGTAGAGAATCAAGAGAACAATAAAGTTCACTAATGGAATGCAGGCCTGTAGTTATAAATACAGGCCCAAAGTTATAATTGCAATCTAATATTTTTCTCTTCTTTGAGAAGAAAATGAGAGGTTACAGAAGTTCAAGTAATACTGCCATTTTCCTCTCTTTGCCAACCTCCGACTCGCCAATTAAATATGAAATAAGAAAAAAAAAAACAGGATTTCAAGTTGTTTCGGCCTTAGTGAGGGCAAAGAGTAGTTTGTAATTTGGGAGTTCAGCACCGATATCACTGGAAATGAGAAGAATTTGCAAGTTCACATGATTATAAATGCCTGCAATAAATAGAGAAAAGTATGCTATTGATAGGTATTTTAAAGAAATATTAACTTGGAAATACTAGGCTTAAGAAATTCAAAGCCATATGTGGGATAAGAAAATTAATGTGATGCAATAATCTGATGTTGGATTAGCCATCAGCAAAGACTGCAGAAATCCTAGTAACAGATTATTTATTCACAAAATATACTGTAATCTAAACCTTTTGCTAAGAATCATTAGTTGGCTCCTCTTTAAGAGTCTGCGCTTACATGCAAGAACTGGCCAGAGCAACAAATCATATTCAAAGAGAACACAAATGGAGATTATGGAACAAGCAAAACAAAATCTAAATAGAAAACTCCATTAAGATCTTGTTATATTCTTGATTACTGAAAATAGCTAGAGCTGTCAAAAAAAAAAAAAACTCGTTTATATAATTAACTTAAGTTTGACCAGTTAATATAAGCTCAGGAGCTAAACATGAACAACGCCTTGCTTGGCCAATTTCGTCTATATATATATGTACTTACAACGTGTATGTATCTGCATATACATATATATAGATTATATATATTCATATCTATATATTTATATTTTAATAAATGTGTACACATACATAGTGTTAATGCTACGCCTCCTAAGCGATGCGTACGACCAATATAATGGGCAGCTAGATCGACGGTGATTGTCAAATAAACAAATGTTCCCATATATTATGGAGGATCGACAAAAAAATTAGTCCATGACAAGAATTAGGAACTTAGAATATGGTTCTTACAAGTAAATTAAAATTAGATATTATGATTCATAGGATATAAATATTTTATGTATCCAAGAAACTAAATTGATTGGAGAGAAGGCTAAAGAGATTGATAGTTTAAGTTTTAAACTTTGTAGAAGTAGAATTAGAAATAATGTATATGTGATTATAGATAAAAATCAAGGATAATATTATAAATATTAATAGATTTGGAGATAGAATTATACTTTAAAATTATTATGATATTAAGATTATCAATATTATATTATCATGGACGTAGTCAAAAGAAAAATTTTGGAATAAATTATTAATAATAAAAAAGACTCACAAAAGAAAAAATATTTATTGGAGATTTAAATATTACGTTACTGCAAGAAGTTTTAAAAGTATTGGTGATACGGATGGATAATAAAAAAAAGGATGACTATATTAGATTTTCAAGCTTATAATTTTATAATTCGCTAATTTATTTAAGAAAAGAAACATATTATTACTTATAAAATTAGATCTAAGAAACACCTGATTGATTATTTTGATAAAAGAATAGATTGTTTAGATCAGAAAGATTATAAGGTCATTCCAAGTGAAAGTTTAAGTACCCAACATCAATTGTTAGTTTTAGATTTTAAAATGAAAGATTGTAAGATTAAAAATAAATTAATTTATTTTCTAAGATTAGATTGTGGCACTTAAAAATACTAATAAAATATTTTAAGAAGAAACTACAACTTTAGAATTTGGGATGTTTAACGCATGTTAAAAAAATAATAAGTGAAATTAAACAAGTTACAAAAAATTGAGAATCAAAAGAAAAGCTTCTTTAATAAAAATAATGGTGGAAAAATAAAAGATAAGAAATAAGATTGTTATAAAACTTACTTTAGATTTAAAAACTCTGAGAATTGAGAAAATATAAAACTACCAGAGATTCTAAGAAAGAATATATATAAAAAAAAAACTTAGTTTTAGTGATTTATACAATGGACGGATACCAGCTGAAAGATGTATGATAAGAAATTAACCAAAAGATGGAAGAAAGATCTAGTTTAAGTGAGTGTACAAGAATGAAAATCATAAAGTCGCTTTTCTTAAAAGAATATTGAAAATAAGTGGATGATATTTTGATAAATTTTCATGAAGGATCTGAAAATATGATTGATTTTAGCAATCTTAATATCCTAAAAAAAATAGAAGGATCTGAAAATACGATTGATTTTAACAACCTTAATATCCTAAACAAAAATAGAGAATTTTATTTTTATCATCGTATTACTAAATTTGAAGTTGAGCTTAAAAGAAAATGAAATGTGAAAACAAGAGATCAATGATATTCCAATAGAAGTGTGGAAATGTTAATCACAAATCTCTTTTAAAGACTACAAGAGTGGAGAAAGAGTTTGTTGCCTTATATTTAAGAATAAAGGTGATGCACAAGTGTAAAATTATAGAATTAAGTTAATGTCATACATTAAAATTATGGGAGAGAGTAATTGAGCTTTGGTTATGATGTGATACAAAAATTTCTCACAATCAGTTTGGTATCATGCCATGTAGATCTACCATGGATGTTATATATTTGTTAAGAGGTTTGATGGAGAAGTATAGAGAAAGTAAGGAGGATCTACATATGATATTTGTTGATTTAGAGAAAGCTTATGATCAAGTTTCAAGAGATGTTCTTTGGAGAGTTCTAGAAAAGAAAGGAGTTAATATTGGTTATATTCAAGTCATTGAGGATATGTATACTAGAGCTATTACTTGTGTCCAAATATAAGAAGGATTAACAAAATGTTTTCCTATTTCAATTGGATTACACCACGAATCTGCTTTAAGCCCTTATCTTTTTGCTTTAGTTATGGATGTTCTTACTAGGCATTTACATGAAGATGTACCTTGTTGTATGTTTTTTGCTTATGACATTCTTCTTGTTGATAAGACTAAAGAGGGAGTCCAAGAGAAACTTGAATTATGGAGGTCAACCTTAGAGTTTAAAGATTTTCAATTAAGTAGATCTAAAATTGAATATATAGTATAATTTTAAGGTATATAGTAGTGACATTGGGTGAACAAGTCATTAAAAGAGTGAGATCGAGATATCTAGGCTCTATTGTTCAAAATGATGGTGAAATAGATGGAGATGTTATTAGTAAAATTCAAGTTGGATGGTTGAAGTAGAGGAATGCATTTGGCCTATTGTGTGATAGAAAAGTACCACTTAAACTTAAGAAATTTTTTTATAAAATGATGGTAAGACCTACAATGATTTATGGTGCAGAATGTTGGCCAATAAAAGAGAAGCATGAGACTAAGTTAAGTGTTGCAGAGATGAGAATGCTCAGGTGGATGAGTGGCTTTACTCTTAAAGATAAAATGCGAAATGAGTATGTTTGGGAAAATTGGAGTAGCTCCTATAGTAGATAAGATTAGAGAGATTTGCTTTAGATAGTTTGGCCACATAAAGCGTCGGCCATCCGATAACCCGATTAGGAGAGTAGATGCATTAGATTTGCCTTATATTAAGAAAGGTAGAAGTAGGTTTAAAAAAACTTAGTTAAGATGTATAAAAAATAACCTTAGTATACTTGAATTAAATGAGAATTTGACACATAATAGGACACAATGGAAGGATTCAGTATAATCACATGGTGGGATAAAGGCTCGTTGTTGTTGTTGTTATTGTTATGTACACATACATAGTGACATGTATATTCTATAATTTATTTATAACTCTCAAGTAAACTCCATATTTGAGAGCAGAACGTGTTCAGTTTAAAAAGTTAATGAGCTGAACCCAAACAAAACATTTTGACTTATTTGTTTAATAAGATGAACTAAACAACACTTACGAACTCAGTCAAGCTCAGCTCATTTACAACCCTGAAATTAAATCAAGACAGTATTAACAAGTTCAAAATGTTAGCAATGTTTAGGTCCAGATTTATAGAACAGAAAGAAGAATTTAAGATAAATAACATATTTCTTCATACTTTTTAAATTTTCATATGCCACCATTTTAAAAAGCAATCTGACTCCCAGGAATTAAGATAAATGTCATCCAGTGAAATATAAGGAAACAGAGATTTTAAAAAATAGACAATAAAACTACCGTACCTTGCAAACTGTGAATCGCAATAAACAGGACCGAAGTGAAAACAGTAGGCGACATGTGTCATTATCAGTTTCCACAATAAATGATAAGAAATGGCATGGCCAACCATAGAACAATGAGATGGCACTTCCCACAGTCCAACAACAAGGAAAGCGGAGCATTCCTCTTGATTGTCAGAAATGAAAGAATATCTGTCCCTATGGCAGCTCAAGGCTTGATGTGCTCATTTGTTTGTATAACTGTCGCAAACAAGAAATCAATTTCAACACAGTTGGTAGAGGAACAATGATTATGTTAAAGACTTACAACAACAACAACAAAAAAATCATAGGAAATAATAGAGTTTTGAGAATCTATGAATTTAACCTTGTAAAAATACTTCTTTCGTAGTTTAATTGCCATACGAATACATCGTTTAACATTTATTTTCAACATATTATCATTGAACATCTGCAAGAGATTAAAAAAAAAATTGGAAATGTCAAAAATCTAAATTACATTTGCAATAAAATATTTCTGGAAAAGGAATCACACAACAAACAAAAGTGATAACTGTGTGAGAGGCCATCTGAAAATGAAAAAAAAAAAAGGAGAATGAAAACAAAATATCCCAAACTCATTAAAACTGTCTGTTGCCTGTTAAACTGATGAAAGGCCTGGGACTTGCCAAGCCCCACAAAATCTGGGTAGTGGGAAGGCAGGAAAGTTGGCTTCCAGGCCAACACCACAGGTCATCACCTATGTTTTGAATCGAACAAGAGCAAATTGACAGAATAACAACTAAATACATTTTAAATGAAGGAATATTTAACACCAACCGTGATAAGCAATATCACAGCACAAAAACAAAAATACAATCCTATGATGTAACCATTTGGTGAAATGATCATCAGAACTCGCCTCTTACAAATCATTTCAAGTCAGAAGTGCTTTGTCACATATAAAACAATGAAAAATACTACCTAAACAGAATTGTGCTTGAGTGAATTCTGCCAGGATCTTGTACCTGTATCAGGCAGGATCAGCCCAAGCACTAATTTTATCTAATCCTTTGGCAAATAGAAAGGCCTACGCAAGTGTTTTATCCATCAAACAAACCTACACAATGACAGAGAGGTGCCCACATAACAATGAGACGGTCATCTTTACACCATACAACCACCACATTAACAAAACCCAAAATACAAGAACCAGCCAACTCCACATGACTAGGTAAACAACAATTTCCCACAATTTGAACCTTTGCAAACTTCCATCTCCTAGCATACGCTGAAAACTTGTAGAAAATAAGAATTCGAATAAATAAATGGCACTTATGGTATATTTAGGGCAGTTGCAACTGTTTTCCGTAGTAGCTATAAAATTTTAGTGATAAAGAAATGCTTATTGAAAGTTATTGTGAGTATTGTAGATGTTTTTCTTTTAGAAAGTCTAACTTCCTTACTGTTATCATACTCTAGTAAATTTGATTTTAAGAAAACTATTTCTCTTTATAAAAAAAATTTGAAAATAAAGAAAAATTACGATAAAGAAATAAAAAGCAAAATAGCAAATAAAACTGCCCCAAATGAACCCTTAAGAAAAGTGAAACAATAGAATGAAATAATTTAAAAGCGGAAGCATGCCTTGATAATGTCATCAATTGAATGAGTTTCTTTCATAATCTTTTGGCGATTTATAATAAGAATGGCAGCAACACAGAAGACAGAAAGTTCATCATCCCCATTTCTTATCGGACCACTGTCACAATCTTGAAGCTGATCATGTCTTGCCCAGAAAGTAGCTTTGGTAAGGCCGCAAAAGGGATGGCTTGATGAGGATCTCAGTTCATTGCTATCAGATTCCCACGTTTCATGTCTAAAACGAGAATGCACACTTTTAAATTTTCGTTTACCATTATGACCATTTTCTTCTCCGTTTTCTGAACAAGAAACATGTACTAGCAATGGTTCTAAGCAATTTGCTTTTAACTGCTGCACCACCGCTTCATCAAAATCAGCAGCCCACATCATCTGTAGACATGGCAAAAACGGAAGTTAGTAACAGCAGGGATGAACAATGGCAGCACATACATGATACACATAATGTCGGAAACTCAGTGGTTCTTTTGTAATTTTGTTTGAGTCAATTTCCTAGTTGACCAGCATCTTAGACATATAAAATGATTTCTATAAATAGAAAAGATGATTCAAGAATCACAGAGAGTAGCCATGGACCTTTACCAATAGCTGGGCATGCTTCTATAGTATTTTGAAGACAGCAACTAGACTTTGAGAACTGTCGAGTGAAAGAATTGTTCACATATGCTGCACGTTAAACAATATTTTACCCTAGTCGGGTCCAGAAAACTAATTATCGGCATACCAACAAATTCTGGTAATCCTTTAAGAATTACCACCATAATTACCTTGAGTTAATATTTTCAAAACATCTTGATGACGATAAAAACCACTTATAAAATATAAAGACATCACAGCGCTTCATATATATCATCTTCTGCAACCCCTTGCATAATCTCCTGGTTGCCCTTGGTTGCTCCAACAGCCACTTATGGTCCCCAGACACATGCCCTGCTTGACAAGAGGGCTGGAGGTGAAGGGAATGTTCCCATTAGTTGGTTTAAACCAACGATTGATAATGTATTTAGACATATGCCTTTGAGACAAAAAGTTAGGATTAAATGTGTGATCAAGCGGGAGACCCACCAAACTTGGTGGGTTCAACGCTGAACATTTAAGAATAACGCCGCTCATCTGTAAGTAGCATATTAATGACAGACAATACAAATATAGCTTGACTTTGTATATGGTATGCAAATGAATGTTTTTAAATCGTATGCATTTTATATAATTATCATGTTTGCAATTGGTTTTAAGGTTGCAAGAATATAAAAAATAAACTTAGTCAAGTCACATTTCTTTCCACTCTCATGTTTTTCTTCTCAAATCCCTAACTGCCTATTTAGTTATCCTCTCTCCGCTCCATCAATGATGACTAACAAGCTTAATAAATGACCGATGGCTTCTCTCGACGACGCCCCAAGCCCTAGGTCTGATTGCACGCTCAAGCCATCTATGAAATCCTCCCGCATATAACATATTAATCCCACCACTGAGCCTCTTCTTACTTCCTTTCATGGCTTGAGCAACTCTCCCTTTCCCCAGCACCATCATCTTTTTGCAACCCCAGTATAATCCTCTTAAACTTTAAGTAAGCTTTTTTTTATTCTTTATGTTGATATGATGAGCATGAATCAAAGTTTTGGGATTTTAAGTGTGAACTTGTATATAATTTACAACTTTTGATTCATGGGCTTATTCAGTGACTGGTAAGCATTTGTATAATGTTTGAAAAATCAAAATTTTTTTTTTTTTATATTGAGGTTATGCATTTTTCTACCTCAATGCAGTACTTAAGCTTAAATGTTAGAAAATATTGAGTAATATTATTAATATGATGAAATATGTTAGTTTTGTGTGGTTGGAACAAACGTTCTAGATTATGAAATTTTAGAATATGATCAACATTTACAGATTAAATCATGTCAAAAAATTGTGGTATGATAAAAAATTAAGTGCTTTACATTATACCAAACAACTTACCCAATAGAACCAATCTAGAGGTTTTGCCAAAGACGACGTGATATCCATGAAAAGACTTACTATATAGGGCAATTAACTCCTGAGCCTACCTATGAAGTTAACAGCCACAATGGTCTCAAATTTCATACTCAGAATTATGATTACAGTAAAAGCACCATGAATGAGTGGGTAAAAGGAAGTGAGCATGAAGATCCTAAAATAAATTTCTATTAGAAGTTGCATGAGGCTATTGAATGGAGTATAGTTGTATTCAATGTGACTGGTGTGATACTTATAAAAAAGGAATTAATATTGACCATCATGAACAAATTTAAGTCAAATATAAATCACAACTTTCGAGTTATGACCCATTTATATTAGCTTTACAAACTAAACAAATTTGTTAGACAAGCTACCAATCAAAAAAAGATAGAAGTGAGTGGTGATGATTTGTCAAATAGTGGCACCAGGCAAATGCCAAATTCCACGATTACAAAATCTACTAGATAGTGAAGACCAACACAACTATTATCAAGAAAATATCATATGTATAACACAATTATTTCTCTTTGTCCTGATGTGGATAACAAAGGAATATTGGTTCATGAAGGGATCAATGAATAATTGAATGATTGCATTAAAACTCCTAATCTTCATTCATTCCAAAGAAGAGAAGGTCTCAGTATTAAAGTTTCAATTCCAAAAAGAAAAAACAAGTGATAGAAGAAGTGTTTTGTTCAACATAGAAAGTGAAGCACAAGAAGATCTTACAGGTGTAGACAACTCAAATGAGGATGACAAAAAGTTAGAATGGAGTAGCTGTTTTAGAAGTATCAAATCAAATGCATGATTGAGGAAATAATGTATGTGCTCATCCATCATCCTCTTAGTACATTTTAATTAAATTATTGTTTAATTAAACATTGCTCAGAAAAAGCATTAGATATTTATTGTTATTATATGATACATTTACTCACAATCACTTCAATGCAAACATTTCATAGTGTTTCATTTGTATAATTTTTTGTTAGATTGCATAAAGGATTAGCTTTAAGCTCACATCTTCTCATTTTAGTTGTTGATGTGCTTACTCGGCATTTATAGGAGGATGCACCATGATGTATGCTTTTTGTTGATGATATTCTTCTTATTGATAAGACTAGAGTGGGAGTTCAAGAAAACTTGAATTACGGAGGTCAACCTTAGAGTTTAAAGGTTTTTATTTGAGTAGATCTAAAACTAAATGCATGAAGTGTAATCTAAGTAGCAATAAATCTAGTGGCAGGATTACGATAATGGGTGATCAAGTTATTAAAAAGAATAAATATTTTAGAATATCTCAAATCTATTATTTAAAGTGAAGGTGAAATAGATAGGGATAGAAAAGCACAACTTAGACTTAAGAAAAAAATTTATAAGATGGTGGTGAGATCTGCAATACTTTATGGTATAGAAAGTTGGATAGTAAAAGAGAAGCATAAAATTAAGTGTTGCAAAGATGAGAATGCTTAGGTGTATGAGTGGCTTTACACTTGGAGACAAAATGAGAAACGAATATATACATAAAAATGTTAGAGTAGCTCCAATGATAGACAAGATTAGAGAGAGTCACCTCATATGGTTTGGTCACATAAAATATCGGCCACCCGATTACCCAGTTAGATGTATTAAACTCAGCCTATGTTAAGAAAGGCAAAGGTAGCCCTAAAAATAATTGGTTAACAAGTATAAAAAATGAACTAATTTTATTAGAACATGACACTTAATAGGGCACATTAGAGAAAAATGATTCATATAGCCGATCGAACGTAATGAGATAAAGGCTTGTTGTTGTTGTAGTTTTGTGTACCATAGAGTTACGAGGGCCGTAGACAAGGTTCTCAATTAGGGATGTAAACGAGTCGATTTTTAACTTAATCGAGCTAAGCTTGTTTAATCATTGTTGAGCTCGGGCTCGACCTCGACTCGAGCTCAATTATCAGGCTCGAGCTCGACTCGATTTAAAGAAAGTCAAGCTTAAGCTTGACTCAAATATTCGAGCTCGTTTACAAAGCTTGATAAACTATCAAACTTATAACATGATAATATAATCAAGTTATTATGTAAACAAGTCACCGAAAGCTACCGAAAGAAACCAGTTGAACTCGAGTTCGAAAATTGTTCAAGCTTGATTATGAGCTCTAGCTCGAGCCCATGGTTCGATAAGCTTGGCTTGCGAGCTCATTAACGAGCCGAGCTCGAGTCAGCTCGCGAGCCGGATTGACTCACTTACACCCCTAATCTCAATGATACTTTCATCCACCATTTTCCTAGCTAGTAATGTCCCCACTACAATCCATGCAATGCTTTGAGGTTAGTTTAAGTTATATTTAAATCATTTGATAATCACTTATTGGTTAATTTAACACTTTAATTGTGTTACATCTTTATTTTAGAGTTGCTACTCCAGTCCTCAAAAGTGGTTGTTAAAATGCAAGATATATGAGAAATGACTACTATTAAGCATCTCACACAAATCCTGAATGTTACGGCTAACAATGACTAGAATTGAAAACATCAATAATCGTGGGTCACCACAGATGTGCAATGTCATATATTATGGCCACCTATTGCACTTAGCTAATGAGTAATAAGGATTAGCTGAAGACCTCCAAAGTTGCTTCTGCCAACCGCTTCATTCTCAAAGAAAGGACTATCACGAAGCATTCCAGCAGTTTCATCCCTTTAGTAGCACACCAATGATGTTCAATAAAATTAAAATCATCTTAATATTAAAATCAAAACTATTAGCTATTTATAAAAATGTCTTATTTTAAACCTCTAGATGCAAGAAAATTGCTTCCCTAGTTCTGTTGGTACCACTTAGTTTTGCTTAACAAGTGACCTTTCAGGAAATTTCTACATTACTTTTTTGAAGTTATTTTGAGAGCTTCTTGGTACAAGGAGCTTAAGTGACATTTTACTTTTAAGAGCCTCTTACAAATAATCAAAGCCTAACTTTGAGTGTAGTAACCTGTTCAAACTTTGTTCTATATTAATTCCTTCTCTCTGAGTTTGTCAAAATTGATGATGCATATAGATTTCTTCATATCCTATTTTTTATTTTTGCTTAAATTTTGTAATATGGTGATTTTTCAAGCACCATCTTCAGAAGAGGAGACTTCTCCACTATTGTTAACTTTGTTCTATACTTTTCTTACTTCTTTATGCTTTTGGGTAGCTAAAGGAATATAATTGTGTAACTATATATGATCACAACCACTTATTGATCGTTATAAATTTAGTGGACTCAATCTTGATCACTTAATTTTGCTAAATCGACACATATAACAATGGTGTCTTGGAGATGGTCAATATATCTTTTTCATCACACATTTTTTACATTGTCATGTCACCTTCTTGACCAAGATAGAGAGTACGACTTCTCTATTCTTCTTCAACAAGGTAAACTAGCATTTACAGAATTTCTAGCTTGCATTGACCGTCCGTCTGCTTGCATATTGTCATTCAAAGCATAGCTTATTTGCAACAACAAAAAAATCATTTTTCTTTTGCAATCTGACACTGATAAGATCATTATATTTATCATTAAAGCATGAGCAGCAAAAAACAACTAGCACACATCAAGTGAAGCCACCTTACATATCAAATTATTGATGTTTTGGTGATTACAAACTTCAAACAGCATAATCTAATTTCTACACCAAAATTATAGAAATGAGGCATTTGATTGTCAATGCTAATAAAGACATTGATCATTTCGAATCTTTAAGGTAAACAACTCCTGTGTATCCACATTAAATGACAACCCCACCATTATACCCTTCGCATTGTTATTAAAAATACCAATAGACTCAACACAGGGTTCCCCACCACAACAGCCATTGAGCTTTCTTCCTCTTCTTCTTCTTTTTCTCAATCTTATATTTTACTATTGAAGCATCTGGATGACAAAAAGCAGCTCTCCATTGTTATTAAAAATACCACTAGACTCAACACAGGGTTCTCCACCACAACAGCCATTGACCTTTCTTCCTCTTCCTCTTCTTTTTCTCAATCTTATTTTTTTACTATTGAAGCATCTGGATGACAAAAAGCAGCTCTTCATTGTTTTTATATCCTCTATTTGTGACATGCAACAAAAAATATGCTTAGAAAGAAACTAATTTTTTAGAGGTTTCCTATTGATCTACTAATTAAATAATAGTACCTCAAGCATTTGCCTAACGTTGCATGTGGCTTTCCATGATTTGGACTAGCCTCATTGTGGACAGTAAGAAAAAACAATTTGTGACTTTTTGTAACAGAACAGCAGCAATCATGTTGTATTTCAATATGTTCTTCCTTGGGACAGTAACAAATTTCAATTTTTAGCACTTACTAGGTCGATTAGAGCAACCCGAAATGCACAAGACCAGCAGAATAGTAGCAGAGCACCAATATGAAATAAAATAATGTCAATTGCAGCAAGGCCAATGGATGAGGGACAACAACAACAGAGGCAAAGCAAGCTCTTCAACGGTTGGAAAACAATAGTGACAATTCCAATAGCGGCAAATTCCACAGGAGACAGATGATGGTTTAGCTATGCTTAACCAAAGAGAAGCCTCTCAAGTCTGGGCCACAGAAGTACTAACTGAGCAGGAGAGAAGAGGGACAGATATTTAGGAGAATTACGAGTTTCAATTGATTAACAGAGATTGAAGAAAATATTTTTAGAAGAATTATGATTGCTAATTGATGTCTTGCAGTAAATTAACCCATTTATATGCCACACAGAAATAGAATCTTATCCTTAACCAAAAAAAAAACTCTACAATGAAAGGAACCCTACATAAAAATAGCAAACAAATTCAAACTAAAAAAAAAAATTCATGCATGAATTATCCCAATATGAATTTAAATTAAAAACAAATTATTCAAACAAATAAAAAAGATTAAATTCATCATTATTTTATAGTGATCTTATATTATATCTAACATTTAATCTCCCTGAGTATTAATATCCCTCATGTGAGGTCTGATTGATGATCCTAGTGCACCTGTAGGCTATTGAAGACATCCTCGTAATTCTCAACAACATAATATAAGAATTGTCATTATAGATTTTTTTTTAGACCAATTAAAATTGTAACAAGAATGATCTCCTCAATTTTATTGTGATCTAACATGAAATTATGATCACAGGCAATCTAAATGATCTCTCACTAGATCTAATCACCAAATCACTTGGAGTTACACCTATTAAAAAAAAGAGAGGAGACAATATAATTAAGTGTCTTTATGCACATTAGAAGGCAGAATAAGAACCTAGAACAAAGGCAGACAAAAATGTGGAAGGATATAAAAGGAAAATTAGCAAGTCTAAAATAAAATGTATAAAAGTTGCAAATATATTTGCGCAAAAATGATGATATCTCAAGGGAAAAAAAACTAAGCTGCTTCCAAGTTGTTGGAGAAGGCTAATGATCATGATGAAGCATGTAGAATCTTTTCAGTTTTACTTAATATTAATATTTTAGACTAAATGTCAAGATCATTCTCTGAAGTGACTTGATTTGCATAGGGGTGTAAAGTCAAGGAAATCAGTGTCCCATTAATATTTTATGCCACTATACATATATACATACATATATATATATATATATATATATATATATATATATATATAATAAAACTAAACCAGCCACCTCTATTATTATCATTGTTGCCACTTATCTTAAATCTGCTCCACCCACTACTCTATTATTAACTCCACTACCTCCACTAAATTGTTCTTGCTGCCACCTATCCTCAACCACTACCCAACCTCAGCCTAGTTTATTTCAAATTCGAACCCCTCCTCTTACTATAAATAAGACATCTAACTTCTACCATCAGAGCATAGAGAAGCAGAGCAAAAATCAGGAAGAGCTGCATTAAGTTCTACAGAGTTTAGATTGAGAGTGTGAGTGAAATATTTTCCTGTAAAATATAGTATGCTTCATATCCAAGAGAGAAGATAACCTGTCTGTTGTAAGAATTATGTAAGTATAGTTCTCTCTCTTGCTGCTAATTTGCTTATGTATATGTAGATCTGTACCTTTTTACTCATTATAATAATAATATTATTGCATATAATTGCTATACTATCTTCTTCTCCACCCCAAATTATAATATCCTGTTCATCTTCCCTCTCTGTGTCATTTGTGTTAAGGTCATCCGTCCTGATCATCGACAAACCAATACATTCACTACACCTTAGAAGTACGCATAACTAAGCAAGGAGTTATAAATACTTTGTATTGAATAATAAAAAATAAAATCTAAGAAAATTTGATGCCAATCCAACAAATTAAGATTATTAGACTATACATCTAAGAAAATTAATTATAATATTTAATAAGAGAGGTTTTAACTATTGAGGAGCCAACACCAAATGATTAGAGCTTCGCTGAAGTAAAGCTAATTAGTTTTGCATAGGGGTTTAAATTCAAGTAAATCAGTGTCCGATTAATATTATAAAAAAGCAATTTATTGAAGCCACATACCTCCCACATGAATAGAGCTTCGGTGAAGGAAAGCTCTCGACGAAAAAGCACCAGTAACATCCGAAAAGCAAAATGAAGGCTCTCAGCTCCTATCACAGTCAGATGTTCAAACAATACAGCATCTGTCCTTTCCAATATTTTCCATAAATCTTGCAACTGCTTCATTACTCCAGTAGGTCCTTCCATCTGGAAATTTTCACGCTGTACATAAAATCAAAAAAGGAAATTAATACAAATGTAGATAGTATGAAAACTTTGCACGGAAACCAGGTTACCATTCTCCTCAAAAGCATCTCAAAGCACCAAAAGGCATCTGCATTATCTTCGTATAGCACAACGAAAGGAGAGAGCAAATCACTCATACCTAATGGTAACACCGTTCAAAATCACACATAAAAAAGTTAGTTTTACCACAACAATATATGTCAAAACTTACAAAATAAACAAAGAAAAGAGGAGGTAATTGGATATGATACCTTGGCAGTATCCTGTGGCCGGATCAATCCAGGCATAAACAGCAAGAATATCTGACATTCGTGCCATATTTTTTGAATCACCATAGAATTCAAGTTGGCTATCTGTTCTAACTACATCAACAACTGAAAAAATATGCACTCAGATTGTATGAACATTAAGGTAACAAGAACAATGTCATGCTAGCATTTTTGTTTTCAAAGTAGCAGGTAGAAGGCTGCCCATTACCAATGCGATGGAGGGTCCACAACCACTCAGAAACTTTTTCATCACGAGCAACAGATCCATTTGATGTAGTTGCTTCTGCATTAGCTCCTCCTGAAGCATCTGAAATTTTTAGTTTGCTAACTGTTTCATTTTTGTATCCAGTCTCTTTTGGAGTCCTGGCTTGTTCTTTAATATATGTGCTGAAAATTTCAGCTCCATGACTGTTTGTTCTGAATAGACCAGCACTGGGATCATTTGATTCCATTATAAGATCCACATTATTATTAATTTGAAAACTATGCATCCGTTCATCTCGGAATCGGAATGTGCGTTTAGATACAGATAAACTGTCATCATGAAATACGCATCCATTGTCATCTGCATCATCCTTTTCGAATAAATTTGTAACAGGAAGAGAAGGAAAATCATAAAAGCTCTCAGCTGCATATTGGAATTCATGAAATTCAGTTTCAGGTTTATCTGACAAGTTATATTCCAAAGAGAGTGGTGCAGCGGAGGAAGAATCACGAGCAGCACTACCTGAGCTCATCCTGGCACTGTATAGCTCAACTGAATTGCAAGATTTCCATTTTTGATGCCGATATGACGAATCCATATAACCATTATTCTGACTAGAGAATGTCTCTATAGTATTAGTAGCATCCTGAGAAGATCGACCAAGTGTTGTCATTGCTTCCTTCGAGTCATTACATTTAGATGAAGTCCTCATATCCATCACTTTGGAGCCAACAGCATAAGCAAGAGTTCCAGTGCCAATGCTAGAGTGCATGGTTTGACATTGCCTGATCAAATCATCATAACGTTCCCTGCATTAAAAAAAAAGAGTGAATACAATCTTGACAGATTGAAGGCATATAATAACAGGGTGTAACAGTCCATCAATTTTGTTGTGTTGTAAAAACAATTAAGTTAAAGATGCTGAATGAAAAAATTAACATTTTTATCTGTATGCAAGTGCCCTACTAGAAAGAATATATCAGAGAGTTATGATAATGTCATTCAGAATGTTCCTTAAATTAATGCAAAGCTCATAAAACTAGAGCACGAGCCCAATGCAGCAACTGTCCTACTACAGACAACTTAAAACAATTTCCATAATCCTTCAATAAATTTTGTTTAGTTGGATACACTAGCAATACTCTAGCACACATATCCTTTATAAAATAGGATTGATATCTATCATTGGCATGTCTCTTTGTTCTTTTTTTTATTCTTATTTTTTTGGTCTGTTAAGTCAAAAAGACGATTCCTCCATACAAAAGCAAACAGGAAGCTTACGTAGATATGTTTAAACAATTGATTGAGGTAAAAAAACAGAGCACCAAGAAAATTCAATCTCCAAATTTCCAAACAAAGTAATTCACTATTTGCATTGACCTCTAAAAAGTTCAGTAAGCTTTAAACTAAACATCTAGAAAACTTCCAAGGCATAAGTAGATGTCACATAATCATAGCCAGAGATAAAGTTCATCAAATCAGAACAAGACATTTTACATTATACCCCAACCATGCAAAATTTTCCAAAACAGTGAAAAAAGAAAATGAAAAGATAATAATGTGCATTTCCAAGTTAGAATCTACAATCTTTATAAAGGTAAATTGTAACATGTTAAGCGGTTAATAAAACATTTAATGGACGATGAAAAAAATGGAAAATAATCAAAACAAAACCTCCGAGCCATTCTCAGGTGCCTCCTGTAATCTGCAGTGCTGCTCAAGGCATAGCATCCAAGAAGAAACTCCCACACTTCAGCTCTTATGGAAGGATCCACACCCTGATAGCGGGGAAAATGCAACAGCTTAAAAATAACGACTGTTTATTTTACTAGATGAAAGAAGAAAAATATTCCAATAACGGTTTAAAAGAAAAATAAGAAAAATTTGCAAGTTGTAAACAGCAGATCAAAAACAATGTGAATCCTGGGAAAATAAGAAGTCATAATGTCTTGTAAAATATGTTGTTTTCTTCCAACTGCAGCCTTGAGCTATTTGAGAACAAAACGAAAATTAAAATAATTCTATTAAGTTTTAAGTGAATGAATCTGTCAGAGTTTAATAAGTAAAACTAAATTCTATTATTAGACCCCATAAACTAGCTTTAGGATCTGCTTTGGTAAAAACAACATCATTTTATACCACCAAATTAGTGTTATTCAACCCAATACCCAATACAATGTTCGTTCTAAGCCAAGTTTTAGCATCACAATTGATACATGGATAAGCATTAAACAAATTATATAACATAAGTTACTCTAGTCTAATCAACCCAACCAGAAGAACCAATTTAGCTTACTCTAGTCAAATCAACCCAACCAGAAGAACCAATTTAGCTTACTCTAGTCAAATCAACCCAACCAGAAGAGCCAATTTAGCTTGGATTTTGAAAAACTAAATTGATAAATTTTTAGGTCAAGTTCAATTCTCAAGAAATCGACCAAAAGATGTAGATTCTCTTTATTGGGATCAAATCGAGCTTCTCAAATCAACATATGATCATACTTTAATGCAAAACACAATACTAACCCAAAAAAGATACAACAACAAGTTTTTTATCCCACTACATGGTATGAATCTTTCTTTGCCATTGTGTCCTATTAAGCATCAAATTTTCATTTAATTTTAATAAAATAAGACCATTTTTTATACTTCCTAACCAAGTCTTTTTAGGTCTACCTTCAACTTTCTTAACATAAGTCAAATCTAAGACATCTATTCTCCTAACTGGTCATCGAACGGCCAACATTTTATGTGGCCAAATGAACCATACTCTCTCTAATCTTATCTGCTACTAGAACAACTCTAACCTTTTCGCATGTATATTCATTTCGCATTTTGTCTCTAAGTGTAAAGCCACTCATCCACCAAAGCATCCTCATCTTTGCAACATTTAATTTTATGCTTCTATATACTAGCTAACAATCTGCTCCATAAAGCATTGCAAGTCTCGCCACCATCTTATAAAATTTTTCCTCAAGTTTAAACAGTACTCTTCTATCACACAACAAGGCTGATGCATTCCTCCACTTCTACCATTCAACTTGGATTCTATTAATAACATCTCCATCTATTTCACCATCACTTTAAACAGTAGACACAAGATAGCTAAAACATTCACTCTTTTCAATGACTTAATCACCCATTGTCACAACCCCACCATTAGGTCTTCTACAACTCAAATTACACTCCATGTATTCAATTTTAGATCTGCTCAAACGAAAGCTTTTAGACCCCAGTTTTGCTTGAACTCCCTCTCTAGTCTTATCAACAAGAAGAATATCATTAACAAAAAGCATACACCAAGGTATTCTCCTGCAGTGACATTCAGACATTAACAAAAAAAATATATAGACTTAAAGTCAATCCCAGATGTAATCCCAGTGAAATAGGAAAACACTTGGTCAATCATCCTTGAGTTTGAACACAAGTATCGCTCCGTTATACATGTCTTTAATGACTTGAATATAAGCAATATTAATTCCTTTCTTTACTAAAACTCTCCAAAGCACTTCTCTAGAAACTTTATCATATGCTTTCTCAAAATCAACAAATATCATATGATGACCTCTTACCATTGCCGGTCCCAAGTCCGGATGCAAAAGTGGTGGCAGTAGTCATTAAACAGAAAATTTGTCGAATAATCATGACATGAATCCTTTAAATCATTGTGTTAATGCTATGGCCCCCCCGAAGCTGATGGGAATAAAAATGTACTACGCGGCGTGTGTTAAATAAGAAAAAGTTCTCACATTATGGACGGATGCGCAAAGAAGTTAGTCCATGAAACTAGAATTAGCAGATCTTGGAATATGTACTCTTATAGTAAATTAATAATTAATAGATATTAGGCTCATGAAAGATAAATATTTTATGTATTCAAGAACTGGTGAGAAGGCTGAGATTGATAGTTTTAAACAGTATTCGTGTAAAGTCAAACTAGAAATGTCAGAAAGTGATTATAGATAAAAGGTCAAGGATAACGTTATAAGTATTAATGGGACGGAGATAATTATACTAAAGATTATCTGATTCTAAGATTATCAATATTATAGTGCCTACGCCCTCAAGTAGGTTTATAAGCTCAGAAAAAATTTTGGAATGAATTAGATTAATACAAAAGATACCTCAAGAAAAAATATTTTGGTGAGATTTAAATGACATGTTGGTAGCAGAAGATTTTAAAGTATTCATGAGGATTAGCGATTGTAATAAGGCTAAGACTATATTAGATTTTGCCTTTAGCTTATGATTTTGATTGTTAATACTTTATTTAAGAAAAGAGATGAACATATTATTACTTATAAAAAATGGATCTAAGAAAACACGATTTGATTGACCGTCTGATAAGAAAATAGACCGCTTTAGATTGTTAAGATTGTAAGGTCATTCCAAGTGAAATTTTAAGTCAACATCGACTATTTTTTAGATTTTAGATTTTAAGATGAAAGATTGAAGAAAAAAAATAAACTAATTATCTGGATTAGATGGGAACACTTAAAGACACAAATAAAAATATTTTAAGAAAGCTACAAAGAAATTAGAATTTGGGATGTTCATGCAGTTTAACGCATGTGGAAAAAATATTGAAATTGTTCTTTAAAGATGTCTTGGAGAATCAAAAGAACTTTAATAAGAATAGTTGGTGGAGTCAAAGAAAAGAAAAGATAAAATAAGAAGATTGTTATAAAATTTGGTTTAGATGTAAAATTGGAGAATTGGGAAAGATATAAAGTGATGTAGAGATTAAGAAAGAATATATGATAAAAAAATTATCTTTAGTGATTTATACAATGATTGATACCAAGGTGAAAGATGAAAGATGTGTTGTATAAGAAAGAGATATGGTAAGAAAGACATAAAGTGAAAGGTATAAGGATGAAAATAATAAAGATTTTTCTTAAAAAGATATTGAAAATAGGTAGGATGAGGTATTTTGATAAACTTTTCAAGGGCGAAAGACGATTGATTTTAACAACCTTAATACCCTAAACAAAATAGAGAATTTCATTTCTATCGTCAGATTAGTAAATAAGTTTAGTGAAACTTTAAAGAAAATGAAATGTGGAAAAGCACTAGACCTGGATAATATTCCAATAGATGTGAAATGTTTAGGAGATCAAGGAATTTCTTGCTTACAAATCTTTTAATGTTATTTTAAAGACTAAAAGATGTCGGATGGAGAAAAGAGTTTGTTGTTCCTTTTATTTAAGAATAAAGGTGATGCACAATAGTGTGCAAATTATAGAGGAATTAAGTTAATGTGTCATACATTAAAATTATGGGAGAGAGTAATCGAGCATAAGTTACGATATGATACAAAAGTTTCTCACGTTTGGTTTCATGCCGTGTAGATCTACCATGGATGCTATACATTTGTTAAGAGGTTTGATGGAGAAGCATGGAGAAAGTAAGAATGATCTACATATGATATTTATTGATTTAGAAAGCTTATGATAAAGTTTCAAGAGATGTTCTTTGGAGAGTTCTAAGAAAGGAGTTAATATTGATTATATTCAAGTCATTAAGGATATGTATACTAGTCACATTTACTTGTGTCCAAACACAAGGAGGATTGACAAAATATTTTTCTATTTTTGGATTACATCAAGGATCAACATTAAGCCCTTATCTTTTACTTTAGTTATGGATGTTCTTATGAGGCATTTACAAGAAGATGTACCTTGGTGTATGCTTTTTTTCGATGACATTCTTCTTGTTGATAAGATTAGGAGTCCAACAAACTTGAATTATGGAGGTCAACTTTAGAGTCTAAAGGTTTTCATTTAAGTAGATCTAAAGCGAATTTATGGAGTGTAATTTTAGTTGTAGAAGTTTTAAAGTGTTGTGAGGTGATCAAGTCATTAATAAGAGTGGCGATTCAAATATTTAGGCTCATTGTTCAAAATGATGGTGAAATAGATGGAGATGTTATTAGTAGAATTCAAGTTGGATGGTTGAAGTGGAGGAATGCATCCGCCTATTATAGATAGAAAAGTTCCAAAACTTAAGGAAAATTTTATAAGATGGTGGTAAGACGCAATGACTTATGCGAGAATGCCAATAAAGAGAAGCATAAGACTAAGTTTTAAGAGAGAGATGAGGATGCTCGTGGATGAGTGGCTTTACTCTTAGAGATAGAAAAAATGAGTATGTTCGGGAAAAGGTTGGAGTAGCTCCGGTGGTAGATAAGATTAGAGAGAGTCGCCTTAGATGGTTTGGCCACATAAAGCGTCAGTCCATGACCCATTAGGAGAGTAGATGCATTAGATTTGCCTTTATGTTAAGAAAGGTAGAGGTAGACCTAAAAGACTTGGTTAAGATGTAAAAAAATGATCTTAGATACTTGAATTAAATGAGAATTTGACACATAATAGGACACAATGGATGAAGGATTCATGCCCCACCTAGTGGGATTAAGGCTTGTTGTTGTTATTGTTGTTGTTGTTGTGACCTCCTAACTCTCTCTATACTTCTCCATCAAATCTCTCAACATTATAAGCAATATTAACTCCTTTCTTTTCTAGAACTCTCTTTGGACTTCTCTTGAAACTTTATCATATGCTTTCTCTAAATCAATAAACATCATATGATGATCTCCTAATTCTCTCTATACTTCTTCATCAAATCTCTCAACACAAGTAATTGCTCCATTATGCATGTCCTTAATGACTTGAATATAAGTAATATTAACTCCTTCCTTTTCTAGAACTCTCCAAAGCACTTCTCTTGGAACTTTATCATATGCTTTCTCTAATTCAACAAATATCATATGATGACCTCCTAACTCTTTATACTTCTCCATCAAATCTCTCAATAAATGTATAACAACCATAGTAGACCTACCCAACATGAAACTAAATTGGCTTTAAGAAACTTTTATATCAAATGTAATCTATGCTCAATTACTCTCTCCCATAATTTTAATGTATGGCATATTAGTTTAATTCCACTATAATTTGCACACTCTTTGCATCACCTTTATTCTTAAAAATAAAAACTAACTCTCTCTTCACTCATCTAACATCATTTTAGTTTTAAAAAAAATATTTAAAAATTAGTAAGCCATGAAATTCAAGTATTTTTCACGCTTCTATTAGAACATCAATAAATTTTATTGCTTTTCCATGCTTCATTTTCTTTAAAACCTCTCTAACTTTAGTTTTACTAATATGATAATAAAAATAAAAAACCTCTAAAAAGATACAATTAAAAAAATAGAACAAGGCATCTAGGATGAATTACTTCATTACTAATCCTAGGAAGTGACAGCAAAACTTTTTCATAGGAACAAACAGCAAAGTCAAATACCAAAACAGTGTATGGTACAACGAAATTACTTACTCCCAGTATGATCAATTTAAGTGCTTTCCGAAAGCCTGGAACCTTCCCGTCACCATCAAAAACTGCCTGCCACTTTTCTGGGTTGAGCATCTTGTTTCTCTGTCATTAACAAAGTGCAAATTTGTTACTGGAAATTCATTAATTATTCCCCAAGCAATCTGCACGTGACAAATTTCAGATGATTGATTTGTCCAAGTATATTGAAGAATAACACTTAAACTATTATATCATTATCTTCGAAAGCCACGATACAACAAAAAACTAGACTTAACACAAGAATATCTCATTACAAAGTTTCACAACATTGCTTTGTTATTTTAACTATAATAGAAAGATAATAGAAAATTCATTCTTTAAAAAAAATAAGCATTTGCAAATGATTGACTAGCATTGAGAGAGAGAGAGAGAGAATACACACCTTCTCCATATTATAACGCTGCATTCTACCCACTAGTAACCTTTCTGGAATTTCTTTGACCCAGACGTATGTGAAATGCAAGGTAAATGCAAATTAAACACCTGCTGGATTACCTTTTCTACAACGGTCAGCTAGTTACCACATCAGTTAAGGGAAAGTATCAAGTCAAAATCTAATGAAAAGTGATTATCTGGGCCATGGCTGTAGTAAGAAATTAGTTTCCAGTTCATTTGGATAAAGGAATGCAATAATATTAAAAGCATTTAAAAGTACTATAAATTTTATAGATACTCATATAGATGGCTATGGATGCTATGCAAATAACATTTTTATCAGCAAGCATAATATTCTCAACAAATTCTGCTTCCAAAAACTAAGGAAAGCATAGTTAGGCTACTGCAAGAATATTTCCTCATTCTAAATACACTCTTCAAAGTTTCAACTTTCTGAGTGTCAATCTCATTTGGGAAGATCCATCCTAAACAATGCTCGAGCCTAATTGTCATCATCATCACTATTAACTTTATCACAACGATTTGAGGTTGATTCAATAATTCATCCTCTTCCAAATATACTTGTTGAGTGCTACATGAAATTTTAACTACATTTCACCAATCTTTCTGCCAAACTTCTATATGCATAGACCTCAAGTACATCTATTTTTCTTTGTAATCATTTCACATTAATGTCATGAACCCACCTTATTGGTTCATATTTTGACATTTCGTGGTACACACCTAGACCTTATCTTTTTTCTATTTTAGTTGGATTACATCAAGGATCAGCTTTAAGCCCTTATATTTTTGCTTTAGTTATGGATGTTCTTACTAGGCATTTACAGGAAGATGTACCATGGTGTATGCTTTTTGCTGATGACATTCTTCTTGTTGATACGACTAGAGAGGAAGTCTATGAGAAACTTCAATCATGGAGGTCAACCTTAGAGTCTAAAGGTTTTCATTTAAGTAGATCTAAAACTGAATATATGGAGTGTAATTTTAGTTGTAGAAGTTATAGTGACGGTGTTGTGACATTAGGTGAACAAGTCATTAAAAAGAGTGAGTGATTCAGATATTTAGGCTCTATTGTTCAAAATGATGGTAAAATAGATGGAGATGTTATTAGTAGAATTCAAATTGGATGGTTGAAGTGGAGGAATGCATCTGACCTGTTGTGTGATAGAAAAATACCGCTTCAACTTAAGAGAAGATTTTATAAGATGGTGGTACGACCTGCAATGATTTAGGGTACAAAATGTTGGCCAATAAAAGAAGCAGACTAAGTTAAGTTGAGATTAGGATGCTCGGTGGATGAGTGGCTTTACTCTTAGAGATAAAAGCGAAATGAGTATGTTCGAGAAAAAGTTGGAGTAGCTGGCGAGAAGATTAGAGAGAGTCGCCTTAGATGGTTTAGCCACATAAAGCATCGGTCATCCAATGACCCGGTTAGGAGAGTAGATGCATTAGATTTGCCTTATGTTAAGAAAAGTAGAGATAGACCTAAAAAGACCTGGTGACCTTAGTATACTTAAATTAAATGAAAATTTGACACATAATATGACACAATGGAGACGAAGGATTCATGTAGCCGACCCCACTTAGTGGGATAAAGGCTTGTTGTTGTTGTTGTTGTTGTTGTGGTACACACCTAGACCATCTAAATGTATTTTTTTCAATAACTTATCTTTATTATCTTTACACCCAACATCTCTAAAATATGATCATTTCTCATGCTAATCATACCAATTTTAAAAAAATTTCATTACACTCTCATTTTTATTATATCCAAAGCACAATTGGTTACATCTTTGTTATCCAACACTCTAAAACATATAACACACTTAGTATAATTGCAAATAAAAATCTACTTAATAGAGAAGATATTCTCTTATTAAATTATACTCCTAAGGCACTTTTAGTTTTGACCATCTACATTTATTTTTTATCCTCTTTCTTTAGTCTTATAAATCCAATGTACTTAAACCTACCACACCTATGCATCACTAATCATCAACTCATATTTACAAGTAATTATCAATTTCACATTCACTATAACAACATATCAATAAATCAATCTTTGTTCTACTAATCTTAAGCTCTAGATATTCAAAAACTTTTAATGCTATAAGAGCGTGATAAATATTATTTTTTACACATACACAAACATACAAATATTCAATTTTACTCAAGCATTTTATTACCAAAATCCATATAATATACTCTTAGAATTATGGACAGCGCATGTTAAGTTCTATGGTGATTGAAATATGCTTACCATGAAAAACACAACCCTTTTTTTTATGAAATTGGAGTCATCAATTGATATATAGCTAATGTCTTTGTTGATCATCATCTTGACTAGTTGTTCATGTTTAGATCAATAATAAATGAGTCAAGCATAAATATAAAATTTTTCAACGTATTAATGAACTTTGTCACATTTATGCTTAGCTTAATAATCACAACTTAGTATGATAAAACATCTCATTCATGTTCTGCTTCTTAACGCCCTTTATAACCCCCTTTAGCCAATATAGAATATCAATAGGAGAAATGTTCAACACTTCCAGGAAATTGAAAAAAAATGTTAAAAAAAAACAAAGAGATACATAGAGTAGGACAACATTTGTCCAGGAACCAATAATTAGCTCCTCATACATGTAAGACCCAACGCCTTTGCCTTCTATATGTCAGGGTTCATACTAGATTGTTAAGGCATTCCCAAGTATTTTCAAGCTATTAAAAATAACGTAATTAAAAATAAGCATAGGTGGTTTGGGCATGTAAAATGAATGGCAAAAATGAACCAATTAATATTGTAAGAAAATTAAGCATAAAAGGAGAAGACCTAAAGTAACATATATAAAACTTATTCAAAATAAATTTAAAGCCTTAGGTCACACTCAATAAAACTAAGTGAAAAATTAAGCATTCATAAAGCCAAACCGTGCATAGATGAATAAGGATAATACTGATGATGAATGTAAATTAGTCCAAGCAATTTGTCCGAGTCACTTACTTCCATTGTAAGGGCACTTAGGCACAAGAAAAAACACATGCCAGTCCTTTAGGTTCATTCATTCACATGTATACATAATAGGCTTTATTTAAAAACTCATATGCATAAATTAAATAAAAATATGAAGACATCATTTTATTAGAAAACATATAAGGATCATGTTCTTGAAGAGGGAAAAAGGCCAAGACCATGATGTTTTCATAATTAATTTTTGCTGAAATTAATTGGATAATTGAAATTTGTATAAATCATTAAGAATTGAGAAATGGACTCAGAACAAGTGGGAGAAAAAATGAGTGTGCAAGTTTTAAATGAGGCATTCGGAAGTGTTTCATGTTGTTTCACTCACTTTCCATGTATCCAATTACAGCTTAGAGATCCAAGTATCATATATCAACTTCTATTAAAAATCCAGTATCATAAATAATCATATCCGATAAGATATTCAACAATTAAAGATGACTTTTGTTCTTGCAAAGCAACCTGATGTTCAGTAAAACCGGTTCTATTTTTAGTGCAAAAAACTGGAAAGCCATCGACATGGACATAACATTGTATAACAAACAAAATTAGCTAAATATAGCATCCAATTTGCCTTAATCTTCAACTTCTGTTTCTATTGTACAAGCCCTTACACGTCAGCTTTAAAGAATCCAATAACCAATTCTAACAACAGAAAACTTCCTAAAACAAAATCAAGATGAACTAAACTCCAAATCGTGTTGATAAAGCAAGAGAAGAAAAAAAGAACCAACGAAGACTGAAGAAGCCGAGTCTACTGACTAATGTGAAATTCAAACTGACCCTGGTTGGGGAGTGGTAAAGGCATGGCTCGCGAATCTCCTTCACGATCGAGCTCACCATCTGCAGATTCACCACTCCACCACTCCCGCACGTACATCTCGTATCCTCGCTGCCGAATGGCATCGGCTCTCTACTCCTCCACTTCCTCTCCGCCTCCTCCTTCTCCTTACTCCCTGAAACCAAACCAAACACATTCCACTCAATCATCATCCAAACAAAATCGGCAGCGAATCAAAAAGCCTCGGATTCCGAATAAACGTCGGTAGGCTACACCAACCACATCGGAGGTCAAGCGAGTAGGGAGAGGGAAACAGATGGAGATCGGTACTTTGAAAAGAGATAAAAACTGTAAGCCCTTTATGACCAATCGAAATTCCTCGACTAGACAACGTTCAAGAAGATCGATCGGTACCACAGAGGCCGACACCAGCCGAAGATCGCTCGAGGGAGAGAAGGGTAGCAGGTGCAAAAATGGACGAGTGGTAGTCTTCTATCTTGGCCGGCTAAGTGATTTTCAGCCACGGGAACCAGCGATCGGACTGAGGCGGTTTTGCCGTCATGAACAGAGAGAGAGAGAGAGACGTTTATTTTCTCACTAATCCAACTTCTCTCTGCGACAAGCCATATTTTTATTTTTCTTTATTGTTTAATACGGAAAAAATTAATTATTTCGAGTACAAACGGACGGCAGGGTTCTGTAGGAACTAGCAAGCAGGAAGTGAAGCACAAGGAGCAGTTTCAGCCGGCCGGTTTATCAAGTGGGTCCCACTCGGCCGGGTAATTTGGAGCCTTAATGGTCTGGGCTTGGGCCCCAGTTGACGTGATCTTGAATATATTTGTGGGCATTCAGCGGGCCAAGTTTCTTTTCTTGATAACCAGTTTATCCTTCAACATACTAGTGCGTCGATTAGACAACTCTAATCCAAATGTTAGAAGGGAAATTTGCATACATATCACACAAATTTTATATATTTATATATTTAACATCTAAAGTTTAATATTTATAAATATAGCATCTTTCTTATAATTCAAAAGATAAATTTTACTTCAAAAAATTAAAAAAATGCTATTTTTGTTATAATAATAAATATTTAGATGTTATATATGTTAATATTTATGTTTGGATGTTAGATATATAAATATATAAAAATTATATACTATATATGCAAATGCTCCATTTTAGAAATTGAGATTATATATAATTTATATATATTTATATATCTAATATCTAAAATTAGATATTTACTTATCTAATTTTTTTCTATACTTAAAAAGATACATTTACTTTAAAAAAATAAATGATGATGCTATTTTTGATATGATATTGAAAATTAAGATGTTCTATATGTAAAAATTAAAATTTAGATGTCAGATGTATAAATACCACTCTCTCTCTCTCTCTCTCTCTCTCTCTCTCTTATATGTTTATTTAGATATATTATGAATATATAGCTCTCAATAAGGGAACAAATCTAGCTTGTCATCATTGTGTTGTCTCAATTGCCATCATTTTGAGTGGGATTTAGTATCATGCTTTCACCTATTGGCATGCCACAACTCTATGATCATACCTAGTTATGATCAAAACATCTTTACACACATCAAAATATTATTTATATCATATTCATCTTCTATTATTAATCATAATGAATTGATTTAAAGGTTAATTTGGCAAAATAAAGATGATCAATTCATGAAAATAAAAAATGTGCACATTTATTATTGAGTTTTAGCCATCTAGAGCTATTCAATTAAGTATACTCGACTTATAAACTAGACAACATCATTCAAGTCGCCAAGGCTACTCCCCCAGCGGGCTAAGTTAATTCACTTAATGAATATGTTGGAGACTTCATCAATGTTTGACAAACATAAGTGCATGTAACTTCACATGCACTTTAATTTACTTCACTAGGAAGAGCTTTTGAGTTCTTTAATTCTCTAAGCTCTTTTTTTCAAGAGAAATTTTAGTTTTTTTATTGAAAGTCCGAAAATACTTCATCGGATGGTCGATATTAATTTTCTTGATCATAAACTATTATTTCAGTAATGATACTAGACTTGGCTTATCTTAAGCTCAATAACTTTCTCTCGTTGACTAATTTTGAATTAAACATCCAATATTTGATGATTATTTAACTTATTAGTTTATATCCTAAAGTTTTTAATCACGCTTTAAGTATTTGTTTGAACTTTTTTATACTTCAATTGGATCAATTTTGGAGTAATTAAATTCATCTTATGGAGATGTTTATTTACACAATTAGTTTACTAAAAACAAATTTAAAATGGCCCAAAATTTACTTCTACAAGTTTCCACTGATAACATATTATTTGTCTCCTATTTTCAAATGTCGAATTATATGCCATTTGAAAAATGTGTTAACTATTTGAAAAATATTTGTGACACAAAATTATAATTTTTTTAAAAAAAAAGACATGACAACTCTATGAATATCAACATGAACCTTTCCTTGAGGTAGTAAATCAATTAATTTTCTAAATTATAATTTTTTTACTTGAAACATTTCAAATTTATATGAACTTTATTGTAAAGGCTTTGTTGGGATTTGAAAGTATTACAATTATGCTCAAAACATCAAAAAAATATTTTGAAGACCTCAAACATTAGAAAAGGCATGTGCAGACTCGTAATCATAAATAAATTGGGCCAAGCCAACTCGTAGACAGTGGAAGTGTGTGTGCGATATATTGTAATATAAAGTTTTTTTTTTTTTTGAACTTAAAAGCATTTTAAATTGATAAATGTGTTTATACTCAAAAAAATTTACTAAAAAATTTTGTAAAAATTTTCAATATTTTAAAATTTTAGAACTCTTTCTCATGTATATCCAAGTTCTAATAACAACACTTACAATCCTAGCAATGGAGCTCCTACCATCTTCTAAAAAAAAGTTAACTATTTTCCATTTGGATGGACTGATGTTGAAGTACCTAAAGTTCTTAATTCACAGCAAAGCTCCAAGGAGTTAATTATCTTTATTTAGATGAGTCTAAGATGAAAGACATTCTTACTATCTTCTCTAGGCTCTAATTTTCTCTACCTAAGAAATTTATTGTCCCATAATTTGATGTCAGCCATAAGTGATCGATCACTCTCATCATGATGGTCTTGGAAAGAGGGTTGAAAATGAAACAAGTGTTCAATAAATTATTCATGGCTTAGGCCAAAAATAACTCATTCATGATCATTTAATTAACTAAATGATTAAGTTTGAATACTTTAATAAATAATTTGTTATCAAATGAATACACTTTAACAATTTATTGCTCAATTTTTTATTATTAATTAGAAACCATTTAAAGCTCATTAAGAGGTTCAATTAGAGCTTAATACAATAGTTGGGAGATTAAATTGTGAAAAACAATTCCAGAGATCTAAAGCAAGCTTTGAACAAAAGCCAATGAAACACAAGATCATAGAAGACACTAAATTTAATGTGAAAAATTTGAGAACGGGAAAAAAGTACGAAGCCACACCCCCACCAAGAAATACACTATAAAAAAATGAGGAGAATAGTATAAATTATACTTCACCCAAAGTCTCTTCATACATCTCACACTCTCAGGCATGAACTCTCCACTTACACTCACAAGATAAAGGAGAAAAGATGCAAGAAGTTCTAACAAAATTACAGAAAATTGTCTAAATACAAACTCTGTCATTTCGTAACCCCATGACGTAGTGATTCTCACGTCTACACACTGGCACTATTGCCCTTTAGGCTCTTCTACACTGGTTCTAACATTGTGGCACTGACATCTCTATCTTGTGTCTTTAATGCATGATTCCAAGCATTGTGGTGTTGTCTATTGCAGCATTGAGGTGCTTTCTTCTTTAACTTTCTGGTACAATTCACGGATCCTAGCGATGCGGCATTGTCCTCCTAGTACTAAGGCACTATCTTTTGTCTTTGAATCTAAGACCTTCATATTATAATGTCAAGATATTGTACACCAAAAATTCTAGATAAGTGGCAATTATATCATATATTGCTCTCATGAGGTCTTTTTACAGGTTATCATCATTACCTTTCTCCTTATAATCCTTTATTACCATAATTTTATTGATTTTCTTGAAGCTTGCATGCATTTCTCTTTTTAATATAGCCTCCTTAGGTAGCTTGATCCTCCTTTCCTTACTCATCTTCTTCTTCTTTTTTTTGTATATTGGCACCCCATTGATGATCATACTCTTGTTCAAAAATTTGTGTCACCATCTTCTCTATCTTCTCACTTGTTATCCCTATTGTTGTGTGCCTATCTAACATTATCATTGCTTGGTTCACCAAGCTCCCGTAGCATACCACTTGGATACTTCTTACTCTCACCATCTACAATCTCATCAATCTCATGCTTCACAACATGATGGCACAAAAAGTATTACAACCATAAGTCAACTCTCTCTTATTGACTAGATCGATGATTATTATTATTTTTAAACTCAAGTTGACATATGTGTCCAAGATATTATAGGAAAATTTTACCATTAATATATCATCAAAAAAATTCATCTATTCAAGCTTAAATCTCAGTCCTTGTACAATTTGATAGTTTTTAAAATTAAAATTTTAACCAAAACATTGTGCCATCTTTTTTTCCATCTTATCACATATTTTCCCTATTGTTTTGTGTCTATCTTACATTTTCACTGATTGGTTCACCAAGCTCTAGTAGTGGACCACTTGGTTGTTTATTGCTCTCATTGTCTACAATCTCATCAATCACATGCTTCACCACATGATGCCTCGAGAATATTACTATCATAGATCAACTCTCTCTCTCTCTCTCTCTCTCTCTCTCTCTTATTGACTAATCAATGATGATTATTTTTAAAACTCAAGTTAACATATGTGTCCATGATATTATTGAAAAATGTTACCATTGATATATCATCAAAAAAGTTATTTATTCAAGAATAAATCTTAATGCTTCTACAATTGGATAACTTCTGAAATAAAAGTCTTATCCATCTAAAGTCGAATCTTATCAAATATATAGTCAAATTGATTCTCTTGATAAGATAAACTCAATGACACCAAAAGTCATCTCACCTGAGTTTAAAAAAGTCTATATCAAGTACTTAAAATATATTTAAAAATTTTGAGAAATTAATTGGGTCCCAATCAGCCTTCAAGAACGGCAACTTTTTAATCAAATTGAGTGTTGATGAGATAAATCTAATAAGCCTAAAATGTCTTAAATTATGCCTTCATTTGGGCATTAACTATCTAAAAAAATACTTCATGATAAAAAAAAAAATTTAAGTCTTTCGATGAAGTGATTTAAATTTCATCTATATTTATAGAAAATATCACTAATAACTAAAAAAATCTTGAACCACCACCATTGGACAATCACTAAACCACTTTCATCGATTTGCTACCTAAACATCATCGTTGAATCAGCACCCAACCATCGCTTAACTAATATGGCTGATCCACCTCTCAAGCTCCATTGTCGAACTGCACCTTGAATTGCCCCCAAACTATCATCATCATACCATTAGACTATTTGATCGCTATCATTAGACTACCAACTGATCACTATCATTAAACCTCTTCTTGCCTGGCATTTATGAACACTTGCTCATATGGTGTCACTAGACCATTATTCACCAACTCATTAGACCACCACTGCTGATTACAACATCGGAGCGTTGTTATTGTTTTACCACTATCATTAGAGGATCATAGATGCTCAACTACATTGCTCAACCTCTATCGCTTGATCAGTAGATCTCGATCACCTGACTATGGTCGTCTAACCATTGTTGTATGACTATGGTTGTTAAACCTCTAATGTTTAGCTATAGTCGCTCATCTTGTGTTGCTCATTTTTGGTTGCTCATTCTCTAAGGACTGACTACAATCATCTAATATTTGATGATCTACTATGGCTACCTAGTTATAGTCGCTGGACAACGATCACCCTACCTTCGACAGCTTTTTGCAATTGTTGCGCTCTATCGCCCAGCTACAACTATTTAACTTCTAACAACCGACTTCGATTGTCTAACCTCTATATAATGGTCATATTATGATTACTTGACTACTACCATTCAACCATAGTTGCCTGACTACTATCAATCATCTACCACCTCTTTATTACTATTACTCGACAATGATCGTAGTCCCCAACTACATTTTCTTCACCATTACCCTCTAACTATACCATGACCTACTAGTTTCAACATTCACCATTTCTAATGACGTTAATGCATATCACTGGAGAATGTGTGCACCATTTACAGCTTGACATAGCTAAAAGTATGCATTTGCATTAATAAAAGGGTAAAAAAGTACAAAGAGTGTTCAAAAAGGAAACAAGAAACTAAACAGTTACAATATGGGCTTTATCCTCCTCCAAAAGCACAAAAAACTACGGAGGGATGATGTGACTATTAGCACTGTGCCAAACAAAGTCAAAACCTATAGCAGTTTTTGTATAAAAGTATGCCAGTCTGTTTCTGTCTCTGAGGGTGTGTGAGATTAACACTTGATGAAAGTTCTTTGCTTATATAGTTGGTGAATACTATTGGCATGCATCATCCCAATAAAGTTAAAACATGTTATCGCATGTCATCATCTAAACGGTCATACACTCATGACCCTCCACTGACTCACACGACCACATATACTATAGTTCATTCATTATAATTTGTCTGCTATATTGTATTAATAGATTCACTAGTTATAAGTGAAGGCATCATTTATATCCATCAACATATAATAGTGATATTATTTCACGTGGGTCAGGTCTCATAGTTCTTATCCTTTTTTGAGAATTTTTTACATAAAAAATCATGCATCTCTTCTAACACTTATATCTAAGTGTGATGAATTTACATATAAAACTAAAGTATTAAATACCTTCTTTATATTGCGGTAAATGTTCAAGCATAAAACACGATATAAATATATTTTACAAAAGTCAAATCGTAGCTTTATGATCGTCATTGTAGTTTGCCAGGTCAGGTTGGAAAACGTTACTTTCCCACCACAGATTTCTCAAAACACAACTAAAATACAATCATAACGCAGTACCCAAACGACACAACAATGAGGTATGACACTCCATCGCCACCCCAAACAGGGCTAAATAGTCATAGTGTCCAACTACATTTTCTTAACCACTATCATTCAACCACATTATAACATACTTCAACATTCACCATTATTAATGACGTTGATGCGTGTTTTTACTTACATAGTTGATACATGCTATTGTCACACATCATTATCAATAAGTCGATGTATGCTATTAACACATATCATCACCTAAAAGATTGATGCACTCAACCGACTCACTCAACCACATATATTGGAGTTTATTTGTCATAATTAATCTGTGTTATATTGCATCATTAAATTATCTAGTTATAAGAAAAGAACGTCATTTGTAACAAAAAACATATACTAGTGGAATTATTTCACTTGAGTCAGGCCTTAAGCCTTATGGTTCTTAATTTTTTTTTAAATTTCACATAAAAACTCTTGTGTCTCATCTAACCTTTTTTTAATCTATGTATATATTGAATCTTCATACAAACCTTTTTCATATATATATATATATATATATATATATATATATATATATATATATATATATTATTATTAATTTTATTTTTTGTTATTACTATCTTCTTTTGTCTGCATATAGATAGATCTGCATTGTCTTAATCTATCAATTAAAATTGCCCGTTCATGATTTTGTCTCATATGCCAACATGCATGTACAAAAAATTGGCATATTTAGACAGAAAAATTTTAGCATTCTAATTCATTTATATCATTCCATTTTTCATCTACACATAATTAAAATTCCAAGCTTAACCGTCACTGCCCCTAATCAGCCAAAAGAATCTCATAATTAAGGAGGAGAACTGTAAGTCAAGATTGATTCACTCTTGTATCAAAAAGCGATTAAGGTAATGACTTTTTAAGCATGGCCAGCTCTCATTATGTGACGAGAAATGTGTATAAGGCCTATGGTCAAATTCACCCCCGCATGACTGACTCTGGACTTTGCAACCTGCAATCTGAATTGAGGTCGGGTTTTAGAATTGGGTTGTTGTTTGCATTCAATGCGATTCTAAATACATTTCAACATTTCGTGTTTTTAAAGAGTAAAATTCCAGTGTATTTCAAATACACCAAAAAATTGCATGTATTGAATTCTGCGTAGCGAATTAAATACCGGCCACGTGATGCGGTGGTACCATGCCACTGCCGCCGCTGCTTTGTCGCCGGGCCGTTATACCGGCCGCACTACGCCGACGGCCACCCTCCGGCCAGGCCACGGTCCAGATTGCCGCCGGCCGTCCCGCGTCCGGGCCGCGCTTCCGCTTCACGCAAAACCTTCTTTATATTATATTATTAACCAAACAAAAAAAAAAAATCGTGAATTTGAAAAGCTCTCAACCAAATAACTATAAAGTAATCCTTTACGATTTTTTTATATTGTTTTATTTATTTTAAATAGAATCAAACAGCCCTTTACTCTCGCGGGACTGCAACCCTTTATCCCTGCCATTATCGCACGTGCATTGCTGAGGGCATAAGGGGAAGTCTTAATGACAACTTTCATATTGTAAGTGCTAAAATTTTAAGTAAAAAAATAAAGAGCCATTGCAACATATGACAAAGAGGATAAATATAAATATTATAAATTGACAATTAAACAATAGCTTGGTGAAATAATTGTGTCAAAAGAATTAACACTATACAATAATATTAATCCATGCCATTTTTTATATATTATAAATTTATTTTAGTCCATTAATTCAACACTTTATATTATAAAATCATCCAACCAATAATGAAAATATCTCAATTTGTATATATTGTAGAAGATTAATAAGCTTTTCACAGCATCCTAAACAACAGACTTTAAATAATTAAATGTAGGAAAATAAGTCAGGAAAGCTAAATTTAATTAAAAAATAAGCGTGAAAATAATAGAAAATGAAAAAGAAGAACGACACATAATGTAGTTTTATAAAGCCTCACATAATTGATTGATTCTCATACATTTTGTTGTTATCACTATAAATTTCAGTATGATTTAATCGTAGAGAATTATAATAATCATAATTTTCACAATACAATATAAAGACAACGCCCTCTTTTTATAAAAATATTAGTGTACATAAAAATATAAAAATATTTTAAAATATCATTAATGAAATAATTTACAAATATTTATTATCTTTCAAGGAATCAAATCAGCCACCTTTCTAACCTTCATGGCGATCTTATTATAAAAATGGATCCGATGTTAAGTTTGATAGATCACTTCCTTGATAGGGCTGGAAACGAATCGAGCCGAGTCGAGTAAATGCTTATTCGAATTCAAATTCATTTATCATTATTGAGCTCGAACTCGATTCGAGTTTTTAAGATGGTGTTCAAGCTTGAATCGTTTAAAAAAAAATCTTGTTCAAGCTTGGCTCAAATTTCTTCGCAAGCTCCATTTATATTAAGTTTATCGAGTCTATTAACAAGCAACTCGTTTAATGAAATAAATGAGCTTTAATCGAGCCTTAATCGAGCTTATTCACGAGCAATTTGTTGAGAAATATATAAAAAGTTGTACAATTAAAGTTTATTAAATCTAAAAATAATGTTTTAAATGATATTATTTACGAACAAATCTTAATCGAGTCCTAATCGAGTTCCTTATCGAACTTGTTCGTAACTTTAAAAGATATTATTCATGAATATAAATGAACTGAACAGCAAGTTGTTCAAACTTGTTCATTTAGTAATCGAGTATTTTAAAAAGTGATCAAGCTTGTTCGATTAGTTAATAAAATGATCATAAACGAGCTTTAATTGAGCCGAGTTATGAATAACTCATTGAAAGCTCGATTCATTTGCAGCTGTACTTGATGGCACGGCCTATATTGACTCCACATTTCCACACAAGAGCTTATTTTCAATTTTAAGGTTATTTTAAAATTCTATATATTTTTTTTAAAGAACCAGCTCTTTTTTAAAGGTTTTTGAAAACATTTTTCAATTAATCGTAAGAAACATTGATTTTTCCTCAATAAAATAACATTTTCATAGATTTGTTCTACCTTTGAGATTCTTGTATTGATAAGAAGACGTCACCGAAAATTATTAAAATATCTTTTTAGAACACTAAAAATTTCAAAACAAGAAGAAAAAAAGAGAAAGTTGGATATTTGATTTATTATCCTTAATACAAGTTGTTAGAAACTAATGAAAACCATGAAAACTTATATATGTGCTACAAATTGGAAATTTTGGATAGCTTTGTAAGAGTCACTACACTAACTGCCATGCAAGTAGAAAACAGCAGATAATGTGAAGGCATGCATGGAGAAATTATAAGCATTAGTTGCATGATTTAGCAATATTTTTAACACTTTGGTGTGTAGATAGCGCATCTTATTAATCTTCAATGAATTTAGAGCTTACAATATAACATGAAAGGAATAAGTTGGCTATGGAGAAGTATAACTGCTTCAAGAGATCAAGCAACTTGAAGCATCAATGGAGAAAGAAAGTGTCCTCTAGAGCATATAAGATTTCTAGTCTTATTTCTTTGTTATTAATATGATACTAAAAATTCTACTAAAACCTAATCTTGATGTAAGTAAAATCCTAAGTCAACTAGCTGATCAAGACTTAAAATATCATTAAAAACTATAGGATATCAGTTAAATTCCTAAATAGTTTCTAAATATGGAGTGTTTATGATCAAATTGAGCGTCTTGACGAGCCGGATCTAGCAAGCCCAAGATCTCTTGATTCTGACTTTATTTGAGCATACAAATACTTAAAATACATCAAATGATCAAGGGAATCATTTTGAGATATGGTTTGGATTAATGTATTTATAAATGTCATCCTCTAAACTATAAATACCTCATTCTTCACAAGAGGCCTGTTAAAGAGAAGAGAGAGCTCAAAGTTAAAATCCTCCAAATATAATCGTTACCACTGAGCGCAACCACCGTACGCCAACCATCGTCATCCGCATCGCCACCGTTGTCAACCACCATATCATCATGAGACCACCGTTATCAACCACTGCCGCCGGCCACCGCTATCACCACTGCCGCTCGCGTCGGCCACCACCATCTATCATCATCGTAATCGACCACCATTCTGGTCACCGCCAAATCGGCCATCTCGCGCCATCATCATTTGCCACACCACCGCTTCTTCACCATCATCATCGTATAAAACAATTTTAACAACTAACCATCGTATACCTTTTGTTACATTCTTGATTCATTTCGCATTTCATATATACTCAGAATCCTGCATCGGAAAATTTTGTACAAACGATATATAGTTGAAGATTTTGGCTGCATGATTTTTCCTCTCACTGTAAAAATTTTCTCGAAGTTTTCTTGTCATTCTTCAAAATTCATGTAGATTTCACAAAAAAAAGACATATAAACTTTTATTCTAACTTAACTTATTTTTTAGCATGCAACAGTTATAATAGCTAGTATATCTTGCATATCATTCTAGGATGTAGACAACATAATTACGAAGTGATTAGAAGACTAAATAATTGGACAATTTAATCTTGTATGCCTCATGATAGATATCTTTATGGCTGATAAAAGATCATGTAATTGCATTAGATTTAGGAATGGATATATTGGCCTAAATTTATTATAAGATGTTTGCCCTCATGAGCCCATGGTATGATTGTGATGGTTACAAAATAGATTAATGAACTATTGGACTGCTCTTCGAGTTATGTAAATCATAGGTAACAGATAAACCGTGAAGATGATGCATTTGAAGATTGATGGACCAGCGTAGAAGATTGAAGTGCGCCTTTCACATTTAAAAGTCATACACCTCAAAAATTCATGAATTCCACAAATAAACAACCAAGAGCTATTAAAAATTGATAAAATTTAATTAATTTTGGAAAAAAAAGCATTTGCTTTGACATTCAATTTTCTTTTTAAAATTAGTTTTAAAATATTTTATACACATTACCCTATAACTCTCTCATTGAATATTTTTAATACAATATTTTAAACTTAATAAAAAATAAAAATAACTAAAAAGAAGATCATGGGCCTTTGCATCATTGTGGGCACTCATAATAGTCGTAATGGGAGTAAAAAAATACATTCTTAATGATCCTCCATAAAGTTTAATAGGCTTCTACAAAATTCTTTTGTGGGTCACTCTAAAGTCATTTTTAGTATGTTTAAATGATGGCTAGTTATTTGAATTCAAATTATAGATGAGAAAAATATGAAATAATATTAGTTTAAATTTTCAAACCATTTAGACTTAACAAATTGAAAACTTTAGGGCATCCACTATACAAACTATATTAAGGACTTGAGAATGCAAGTTCGAGACTTTTAGTCATTACTTCATCCTTTAGAATCCCTATAGCTCTCTTTCTCCTATTGTTAGAAATATTTTCTATGAAAGATGGAGAGGCTTTAGAGAGAATATAACTCTTTGTCATGATTAATCAAGAAAAAAATTCAAGATTATGCTTATTTTGACAATTATTACTATTTAAGCAAATAAAAAATGATGATATGACACACATAATATAACGATAATCTTAAAAGGATTTCCCCTCTTCAAAATTCATAGGGGTGTCAATTGACCGACGGTCAATTCGCTTATTAAATGGGTCAAAATTTCAACTCGAACTGACGATTTCAACACGACATTGACACACGAAATATATTTTTAAAGTCAAAATCGAGTCAAATTGGTCGTGTAAAAATCGATCAATTTCAGCCATGGTCAATTTCAAGTCAAATTGAATGACGGTCAAAATCGAGTCAACCGGGTTGGTGGGTCAACTCAATCCGACCAAAAAATCAAACGGTCAATTTTTCAACCAACCTGCAGAAAATTAAACCCAAACCCGGATTTTTCGAGTCGGGTTCGTGTCAAGTTATCGTGTCGGGTCAATTTTTGACACCCCTAAATATTCATTGTGCTTATTTAACCAACGTGCTCATATTTTTATCTTCTTATCGAAAAATTAAATTTGATTTCACCCATTTTTTTTCTTCAATTTTTCTATAGAGATAATTTATTGCATCTTTAGCCTAAAAAAATACTATGTGACATTTTGTTTGCACTATTAGTTTGTAAAAAATTCACAATTTATAATTTTTTAGTAGTACATAGTTAGCTATATACTTCTCTACATAATATATTTTTTCTTAATCCCTATTGTTAATGATAAAACCTAGTATGATGGGCAGAACAGAGATTGGCTTTAAAGAATCAGTCTCGTGCAATGGTTCATAAGAGATGCATTATGATTGATGTTACTCTCCAGATAAAAGTCTATGAGAAAGTAATAATAGAAGGAAAGAAGAGTAAAATACAAAAGAGAGATTTATGAGAAGCAGACCATTAACTACTTGCTGTGCAAGTGGATTGCTGTAGTGAAATTCAATAAATCTGAAACTTGCGGCCAAATAGAGAAAAATGAGACCTTGACCTTTCAAAATGTTGAATGTTGAATGTTGAATGTCTTAGTTAATAATTTTCGTTAATTAATGAAGATGATTTAGAAAGTAAAAAGTAGAATGTGGCTAAGGTTTCACATATGGGAGTTGGGATCTCGAGTCCCAAAACGGAGATTTCGCGGACGGGATTTCCTGAAACTCACCCAAAAAGCATATTACCAAATAGAAATTCAGTTCCATTTTTGCAATGCCTAGCAGCTCAAAAGCTAAGCCAAACAAAGAGTAAGTGAGAGAAATACTATATATTGTTGTGAGAAATAAGATTTGAGTCATTAGAGTAAGAGAATTTGATATCTTAGTATTACATTAAAGTTCTGCACACACAGTAAAATAGTTTAAGAGACTTATGATTTTTACGTAAAAAACCCAAAAAAGAGAAAAATCACGAGGCCTAACACACTTAAAAATAATTTAACTATATCAACTTCTGTTATAATTACTATTTTTTCTTTAAAGTTAGAGAAGGATAGCTTACAAGAATAAGTTTTGTGACAAACTTCATTGGATTAGTGACGAAAGCCTTGCTTGAGGTGGTAGTATGATGATTCGATGAAAACTATCAAAAGATAATGGGATAGCGATGACGACAATAGTGAATGGCGGCGTCGCGATCCTGACCGGGCGGACAATGGCTAGCGAGGACGGCGGATGGCGGACGACGCTGACCGGCGTGATCCGGCATCCGTCCCAGTGATGACCGACGGCAGCCGACGGTGGCCGGCGTTATCAACAATGGTGACGGCGGTGCGACCGGCCGCGTGGCGATGACGCGGATTTGGGTCTGATTATGCTTTGAGATTCTTTGAGTCTCAAAGCTCTTCTTTCTTTCGCTTCCCGGCCCCCCCATGTGAAGGATGATGGGTTATTTATAGATTATTATAGTGGTATTTATGTAAATACATGTAAAATCCAAAACATTCAATCAGACGGCTCAAAATGATTCATTCAATTATCTGATATATTATAAGTATTTGAATATTCAAATGAAGTCGGAATTAAGAGATCTTAGGCTCGTTAGATTCGGCTCATCAAAATGTCGATTTGACTATAAACACTCCATATTTATTAGCTATTTAAGGATCCGACTCATATCCCAAACTTTTCAATTATATTTTAAGTCTTGATCGTTTAACCGATTACTTTCGATATCAAGATTCTTGTTACAACTAAGAGAGCTAAAGATATCATATATATATATATATATATATATATATATATATATATATATATATATATATATATATATATATATATATATATATATATATAATATGAAATAAAAGAAAATTTCTTTGCCAATGTAGAGTGCCATTTTGACGCGTCAAAAATCAAAGTTGTGCAAAAAAAAAGTACCTTTTGAATAAGCTTTCTCAAAACTTCTTTATTTATTATATATCTTGAGTTATTCTTTTTTTTTTTTTTATCTTAGTCAATAGTATCCAAGTCTTTAAAATTTTATTTTTATTCTAAAACTAGATTGATGGGCACCGCATAGTCCATTATATATCTAATCAAATAACTATCGATAAAATACATTATTGATTAAAGCATATGATAAAACTGTTAGTTTTTTTATTAAATTGAATCCTCTTAATTTTAGAGGAGAGAGTATCTTCTAGCTTTTTTTTTATTTGTACTGATGCGTGATTTATTTATAGTGGATTATAAAGATATATGATATAAATCTTTGTATTTATTTCATTGCTTAATCTCTTTTATTTTTATGTTGTGTATTTATTCTTTCACTTTTTTAGTGAGTGTACACTTTCAAATAAAAAGTTATATATTTATTGTTCTAACTAAATTTTATAATTTAAATTCATCGTCTGTCAACTGAGTACTATTTGCTTTCAATTATCTAATTCCAAGGCTCTTTAATAAGATCATTTATTATCTTAAAAACATTTTGTTTTATATATTAATTATAAAATTAATATTAAAATTATTTATCTTTTATTATATATATATATAAGCTAAAATAAATATGAGTAAAATTTAAATTGTAATTTTTCTTATATATATGAGATTTAAATATCTTATTTTCTTAAGTTCATTTTTTTTAAAAGTTAAGTTTATTTTACATAGTAATTGTATTATTATTAATTTTTAATTCACTAAGAAATACATCTAGGCTTGTTTGGCATCAATTTTAATATGTATTTTTTATTTTTTATATTATTTCTAAAAGTATATTTATTTTTTTATAACAAATCATATTATTTTTAAAAATTCTCAAAAATAACTTTTAGATTTTTTTAATATTTATAAAAATAATATCACAATCAAATATAATTATATTAAATCAAAATATAAATAAAATAATATAAATATAAAAACAAAGAAATAAAATGGTCTCAAATGATCATTTATTATATATATACAATTAAACTAGTATTTCAAAAGTCCTTGAGTTCACCTTCTCACGACTTAGATCCGCTTTGAAAGAGTTTTTTTCAAAAATCGATCAGATAAGTCGCGGAAATAGTTTTTGAAAACTATCGTGTTACAAATATTTTGCCAAAGAAAACCAAATATAGAGTAAAGTTTTCACTTAGATTCAGGAAATCCAAAGACACACACGGTATTTAAAGAGGAACAAGTCTGCACTTTACTGGAAAATCTCAAAAGAGGAAAACTACGGGCTTAGCCCAAGAAAAAAATCTTCCACTATGTATCTGTTTCAGAGTATAAAGATCTTCCGACACCGGATTACAATAGTATATGAGAAAGAAACAACAATGTGACAACGATCAGTTGCAAATAAGAGAAGAGATGATGGTGAACTCATGAGCAATCACCGCGAAATGGAAATAATTAATTTAACGCAGAATAACAATCACCGCGTAAACGCAGGAACAATCAATGTAGAATGCGAGAACAATCACCGGTAAGTCATCAGGATGACCGAGATCGACAGATGGCAATGATCAATGCAGATAGCTACCGGTTGATGACCGGCTGAGTGGATGATTGTGCTTGGAGGATCTTTAGAGCTCTCTCCTCTCTCTTTGCCCCTCATATGAGGAATGAGGCTATTTATAAATCGGAGGAGTCCTCAGAACACGTAAAATCCAAGCCACCTCTCCATCTGACGCCATGATGATTCTCTTGATCATATGATGTATTTTGTGTATTTGAATGCTCAAATGAAATCGAAATTGTAAGATATTTTTGCTTGGAACCGATCGCCGAGACGCCGATTTGACTATAAACACTCCATATTTGAGAGCTTTTAGAATTTAACGATGTCCCAAAGTTTCCAATGATATTTTAAGTGTTTGATCTCGACGCCAATTTTGATCGTTTGCTTTTGTCAAGATCGTGTTCTACTAGAGGAATTTTCGTGATCATATCGCTTTATTTTTTGGATGATATTATCTCAATCATCAAAGAATATATGCCAAGACTTCAAAATAGTAAATTCTTCAACAAAATCTGCAGTCCATTAACCACATATTTTGAGAGAACAGATCTTCATGGGAGCACAAGATTATGACTACAGAAGCAGATGCACAGCCACAAATATGTGTATGTATGTGCGAGCACGAAATTTTGAGATTACGGACCCATCTGGGTCTCTACGGTGCCTGAACCCTGCTACCCATCATGGGCTACATCACAAGACATGCGCCATCGCATACCGGGGTCGCTCTCAGAGCCTGGGTCGGGTCGGGCTGTCAAAGGACGGCGAAAACGCGGTCGCGGTTAGATGGTCGGAAGCTGGTCGCGCGACGGGGTCGACTCGAGCGAACGGAGCGGTGGGCTGGGTCGGGTCGCGCGACCGGGTCGCGTGGAATGGCGGACGGGTCATGGCGGGAGTGAAATACGGCTACGGTGGTTACGGGTGAGCGGTACCACGCTGCTGGTCCGGGTCCAAGAGGGTTTTGTCCGTTTTGACCCGCTTTTTGACGATTTTGAGCGGTTTTTGCAATTTTGCGCTACGGTTTTTCTTGATTTTTTACCTTTTATCGCTATAGAGGTCTATAAAACCCCTAGGCTGCGGAGAAGACACCTTCTTCTTCTTGAGAGAAGGTCGGAGGTGATCAAGACCGTAGTTCATATGGCAAGACTCCACTCTCGAAGAGGTGTTAACTAACCTCGACCGACTGGGTTCAATTATCAAGACCCGTAGTTCATACGGCAAGGCTCCGCTTGAAAGAGGTGTTAACGACCTCGTCGAACCGACCCTGAGGTGATCAAGACTGTACCATACCGCAAGGCTCAAGTTTTGCCTTGAAAGAGTGCCAACACTCGCCGGACCGACCGGTTCTGAGGCGATCAAGACAGTTCAGGCAAGGCTCCGCCTTGAAAGAGGTGTCAACCGACTCGCCTGACCGACCGGTTCTGAGGCGATCAAGACCAGTTCATACATACAAGACTCCGCTTCTCTCGAAAGATGTCAACCAACTGACCGACCGGTTTGAGCGATCAAGGAGACGATAACCGGAGACGGGTGATGATGATGCTCGACAATGGTGAGGTCTACGCGAATCATGGTGTCGAGGATAACCGCACGATGGTGACCGCGAGATTAGATCGGGTGAAGGACCGGCGACGATAGTCGCAAGTGACCGATGCGACGTAAATCCGCGGACCGCCAGCGGGTTACCGACGGGTGGTCGGCAGCGAACCGCACCAGACGACGTGGCGACACGCCGGTGAATGCGAGATGACCGCGATGATGGGTGACCGCAAAATTTCCCGCGATGGTTAGTGGTGGTGACCGACATGGTGGCGACTCGACGTGGCGCGCCAAGAACTGATAGTCGACGACCAGATCGACGCAGGATGACCGCGATAATGGTGGAGACCAAAAAATTGCCGGGCGATGGTCGGTGGTGACCGCATGGCGATGACGGTGACGGCTGGGTCGAACTACCAATGAATCGACGACGATATCACGGCGGTACCGGCACATGGTGGTGACCGGAAAAATTACCGAATGGTCGGTGGTGACCACGGCAGCTGACTCGGCGGAGGTGGTCGCGAACGAATCGCGACGACGATGGTATACCGGCGCAGTAATGGGGATGACCGGCTAATGGTGGTGACCGCCAGATTGCCGTTTGGCGAAGGACGATTTACCACGGCGTGCGACGGCTGCGGTTGGCAGCCGACGGGTGGTCGGCAACAATCAGCGAGTAGTGACGCTGGGCGCGCGTAGGGCTACCGATGACGGTGATGATGGTGATTTTGACTTATCCGAGGTTGTTTGTCGAGTGTTTCAACGATGTTAACACGGCGATGTTAACTGCGAAGAGGTTGAATTGAATCCGGGATTTTGACCCACCGAGGTTGTTTGTCGAGTGTTACCCACGACGCAACTGTATGGAAGAGGTCAATTGAATCCGCTGAGGATTTTGACCTATCCGAGGTTGTCGGTGTTACCCACGACGTTAACTCATGGAAGAGGTCGTGGGAAGTCCACCAAGGACCTTTTGACCTATTCTAGGTTGTTTGTTATAGTGTTACCCGATGACGCTAACCTGTATGGAAGAGGTCAATTGAACTGGAGGATTTTGACCCATCCAGGTTGTTTGTCGTGTTACCCGGCGACGTTAACTGTATGGAGAGGTCAAGAATCCGCTGAGGATTTTGACCTATCGAGGTTGTTTATCGAGTGTTACCCAATGACGTTAACTCGTATGGAAGAGGTCAATTGAATCACTGAGATTTTGACCTATCCGAGGTTGTTTGTCGAGGTGTTACCCAAGATGTTAACCCATGTGGAAGAGACCGTGAGAAGTCCACCAAGGACCTTTTGACCTATCCTAGGTTGTTTGTCAAAGTCTTTGCTCAATGACGTTAACCTATGTGGAAGAGACCGTGGGAAGTCCACCAAGGACCTTTTGATCTATCCTAGGTTGTTTGTCAGAGTCTTTGCTCGATGACGTTAACCTGTATGAAAGAGGTCGAATCAAAACATCCGTTTGTGGTTGTAGCCAAAGTTGCTCCCTAACCTTGGTTTTATTTTTCCATGAGTATGATTGGAAAATCATAATTTGCAAAGCTATATCTCTTCTCAATGTTGAAATATCCTTCAACTTTGACTTGTTTCGAGATGGTAATCGATTAGATGCTTAACATGGGATCCTTCGAGATTAAGAGTTGCCCTCGCTGATAAAATCAAGGAAGTTTGATGAATCTTCATTCTTCGCTTATGCTCCTTAAGAGCTTGAAATCCACCTCGGTGGTTTTGATCTTGTTGGAAAACTTGGTCAACATACAAGATGAAATAATGAGAATCAACTTCCTACGCCAAACCGCTATGTTAGAAACCACCATAGAGTAAAAGTTTAGATTCGTTGTAGAAATCCATCACACACGTATTGAAAGAGTGAACAAGAAAGCTCCAATTTTACGTGAAAATCTCAAAAGAAAATCCACGCCAGCCCAAGAAAAAAATCTTTCATTATGTATCGTGAGTACAAGATCTTCCCATAACGGATTACAGAATTGTATATGAGAAAGGAACAAATGTTTGTGACAACGACGTTATAAATAATACAGAGGTATGCGAATCGGAGCAATCACCGGTGAAAATGCGAACAATTACCGCGTAAATGCAGGAACAATCACGCGTAAACGCAGGAACAATCACCGGTAGAAATGCGGAACAATCATGAAGTCATCGATGGAGACCGACATAGATTGATGACGACAATGATCAATCTGGCACAATGGCTACGGGTTGACAACCATTGGCGACATGATTGTGCTTGGATGATCTTGAGCTCTCCTCTCTTGCTTTAGCCCCTCATATGAGAATGAAGGCTATTTATAGATTTAAGGAGCGTCAGAATAATACATGTAACCAACCACTCCTCTCCATCTGACGGCCATGATGATTCCCTTGATCATATGATGTATTTTGTGTATTTGAATGCTCAAATGAAGTCGAATTGTAAGATCTTTGGCTTGTTGGAACCGCTCATCGAGACGATTTGACTATAAACACTCCATATTTGAGAGCTTTTAGAAATTTAACCGATGTCTCAAAGTTTTCAATAATATTTTAAGTTGATCTCGCTTCACTGACGCTTTTTTCGATCAAGATTTGTCGAATTAGAGGAATTTTCGGGGTCATATCAATTTTCTTTTTAGAAAAAATTCAAATATTAGTTTTCTGAGAGTCACCACACTCTAACAGCTCTAGTTCTCAAAAATAAATTTATATTATAAAAGTTTTTGAAAATTAGCCAAAAGTTAATAGCCAAAACAACTTTGGTTGCTTTCTGAAAAATAAAATAATCAGAAAGCTATCACAAATACACCCTTAATGACTTAGCTAATAGTGAAATGGATTTATAGCATTATTTCACTTGCTAATTTACCATTCCTATGTGGACCAGACCGGGTCCAATGAATCTTACAAAAGTCTTCAGACGTCCAATGTTTGGCTAAGTTCATATATCCATTTTATTTATTAATGCTCGTAATTTCAGTAATAATCTAAGAGCTAGCTTTCTTTGCATTTGTATATTTATATTTTAGGAGATTTATATACATAGCACTTTAAAACGTATGTATTTATGTATTTTGCATCATAAACTTCATATTTACTAATATAAACACTAAAATTCCTAATAAATAACAAAACTAGCGCCCTCCATTCACATCCGTTAAGCTCCAGTAATCTTGTCGACATCATCTGTTGCTGGTTTCACTGTCGCTCGGCTCACAGCTCCGCTTCCTCATTGTCTACCACTCTAGTCGCTGATCTCATCCTGCCGTTGGGAGCGGCATCAGTGGAATCAGATATGGACGCCTCCATCAACGACTTCGATGACTTAGCTTCCGATTTCCTCCAAGTCCGGTGAACTCGAGGTTGATCAACGACGAGGCCTTCCACGGCAGAGCAACCAACAAGCTCCTCTACTTGGTTGATAAATTCTGCTTAGGATCTGCGAAAGCCACAAGCTTTACTCTTCTCTGCAGCAATTTCTTTCCTTTTGAATTTGGGCACAACAATTTGATGTAGTTTTGGAGAAGGAGATTGAGGAAATCGGAGAGAAAGCTAATAAGCTAATAAACTGTTTGGATTATTTATTGCCGCGTGATTAGGAGGAGATTGAGGAGGAAGTCGTGTGAATGGGAGAGAAAGCTAAGGGAATTTTAGAGAAGGGGATAGGACAGCAATGGGTTCGTCGAAGACAATGTGCGAGCTTACTGGAGAGGCGTTAGTTTGTCCAGAAATGAAGGGTTCAACAATGCAGTAATTTTCCGGCGGTCAGAGATGGACTTCGCGGTCAGGTATGAACGGAGAGTGCTAGTTTTAATATTTATTAAAAATTTGAGTGGTATTAATAAATATAAAATATATAAATATATATGTTTTGAATATTATAATTTTTATTTTTATATTTATCTTGTCTTTTAATAATTGAAACTTAGAGAGTATTCTAGTGGGTAGGAGCAAATTTATTTGTTTATTAATGGATCATTCAATAAAATATAAATTTTGATGTAATTCTTTAATTAAAAATTAAAAATAAATTTAAAATTATCACGTGTCAACTTTAATAAATGTATAGTTAAACTAAATATCTGAATGAGATAGATCTAGCTATTCAAAAATATCAAACTGAATTCAAATGAACCTAAATTAAGTACGTAAAATATAATATGAGCTTCAAAGTGTTAATTAAAGGGTCAAGTTATCTCTGAATTTGATATGTTTATGTCAATTTAAGCGATTTTGAAAGGAATCTAATGAGCTTAAAATTACACAATTTTAAAATCATTACAATATAAGAATGGTCAAGAATTTAAAAAGATGAAAAATTTAAATTAAGTAATTAATTAATAATTAATAATTTAATTATACTTAAAAAAAATTTAATTTTAGGTACAAATAATCGATAATCACTCGCCACCTTGGTCTAAACTTAGCAGATAAGTTGTCGACGGCTTATTGAAGGGAAGCCTAATCAAAGCTTTATAACGGAAACTTGCCCCACCCGACCCTCTCGAGCTGAGCTTTCTATTTTAGTCTTTAGGTTACGATCGGTCCCTCGCCGCCCTCCTCCAGACTCACGAAGTCATGAGTGATCGGCCCCCTCCCGCTATCATGCTGCTCCACCATCAGTAGCTTTCTAGAGACCGAAAGTTCCATTCACTAAGGTAAAGTTTTTTTTTTTGTATCTTTTTCCTTTCTTATTTCAATTGACAATAATGTAGAGGGAAATTTTTCATATTTTTCATAATTTTTCTCCTAAAATTTGTGTGGTTAGGGTATACGAAATGCTTAGATCAGGTCATTTAGTTGCTCATTTTTTGTTTTACTAAATTGTTAGGTGTATAAATAGGTGAGCAATATGTACACTCCGATTGATATTTTTTTGACGGATTATGAGTGAATTGTTAGTTTTCATTATATCTTTAGTTGCTGAGCTTATAGTATAATGAGTCAAGAGCTCGTTTCCCTAATTCTCTTCTATGACGGACAACTGATCATTGATGATCAGTTCATTCCAAGTTATGTCGGTGGCAAAAATCGGTTCATGCGAGCCATGGTAAGCTTATGAGATTTAAAAGAAAAATGCTTAGTGCATGACGCTGATAACTTCAGGAGATTACATGCCATTTTTGTGAAGCGGATACATAGTACTATTGATGATAATGATGTCCGCAATAATCAGAACCTAAGCTTCCCGTCAAACATTGATTCTTTACGTGGAAATAAAATCACAATGTACTACTGCAGCAGAAACTGACGCTGATATCATGCCGCTGCACGCACAACGCCACGAAGTTCGGCCAACATCTGGCAATCGCAACAGATATCACGAACAAGAGATAATGTAAGCATTTACCTCGATATCACTGTTGGTGTTTTTTATTTTCTTGGTTTAGGGTATCTTCTGTTTTTCAAAAAGATTATATCCTTTTAAATGTAGAGCCGAGCTGCCTATTCAAGCAGAAACTGCATGAGCAACCTAGTTCATTTAGACTAGTACCCGATGATGAGTATGAAATGATGAATAACGAATCCAGCATTGCATCTGATGATAGCGATGCTGACGATGATTCTTTGCCAGATAATGCCAATTTATGCGACAGCAGTGTTGGTCATGATCTTCTTCGGAGTCATTTTATCCGGAATTTATCAGATCGTGATGTTATGATTTACAATAATGACTACGTTCGAATATGTCAAACCACGAAAGGCTGGGATGCGGATATTGTGTTTGATGGTCTATCTGATAGTTCAAGTTTTTCGAATGTCAAGTTCCTAGAGTTATATGAAGGTATATTTTTCTCATATAAGAAGGAGCTTCACCCGCAAAGAATCAGCGTCAATTCTTAATAATGTTCGCCATTACCATCACATCAATCAAGAATTTCACTATGTGCGCAAAGATCGTAACCCCGCCATCTTGAACGCGCATGCACCGGGTGGTAAGTAAGAGGTTGGGAGGTGTCTGGATGATATCAACTTTAGGTTCGCCGCACACGACATTACGCGCTACCCATCGCGGTCGTGAGACATCGCTGCACTTCTAAGTTTATTAGTTACTTATAATGCCAGTTATGCGATCTCAAATTGACTTGAAACCCAGAGAGAACATACGAATGATGGAATCAAAATTTAACATCAATGTCTCTTTATATGAAGGCCTGGGATGGCAGTTGGGAGGAGTCATACCGCTTTCTAGCCTTGTTTATGGATTCATTATGCTCTGCACTACCTGACACTGTTTATAGAATCTTGTCATCAGATACACGCACATTTCAGAGATTGTTCTGGGCTTTTGGATCATCTATTACTGGTTGGGGATATTGTCCACCTGTTCTCAGTATGGACGGGACGTTCCTATTGGACAAGTATCGGGGTACGTTGCTCACAGCCATTGGTATTGATGCAAATAACGGACTATTTCCCCTTGCTCTGGTTCATTATATGCCTACATCAACTGCTGCCAATTGTTTCATCAAGGGGCAATTTATGTGTAATCTCAGATAAGCATTTAGGGTTGGTTCGTGGGTGTCACGATATATTTTCATGGGCTGCACATCATCATTGCTTGCGACATCTTAGGGAAAACTTTAAGAAAGCGGTGAGAAAAATGGGTATTGCTGATGTTGAGTTTATGTGCAAGAAAATGTACTTGGCAGGCAGCACCGATGACATCAACATATTTGCCTGTCACATGTCTAACATCAAAAAAATTAAACCTGAAGCGTATCAGTGGTTGGTAGAAAGTGATGTGGAGAAGTGGACATTGATTCATGATGGTGGGAAGCGTTATGGTACCATGACCATAAATGCATCAGAGTGCTTTAATGGTGTACTTAAACGTACACGGAGACTACCAATTCAAGCATTGATCAGTGTCATTTACTATAACATTGTGAGTTTATTCTATAAGCGGGCAAGTACCATTGATTTAGACGAACCGCCCACTGAATTCACATTCTCTCCTTGAACCCAAACAATCCTAAGCAAATTTGAGCGTGAGGCTAGACATTTCCCACAGCCAGTCAATATTAACGCGAATGAGGTGCAAGTGTTGGACAGGAATTGTCGCTCCTTCAGAGTTGACTTCACGGCGGATCAATTCAGCTCATGTAGTTGTACACAAACATTGATTTATCACATGCCATGTAGTCATATTATAGCAGCTCTTGTACATAGGAGAATCAATCATCTGGCTTATATGTCAAGCTATTACACCATGTTGATGTACGGGCATACATACTCTTTTAATTTTCATGTGCTGCATGATCGAAACACCTGGCTAGAGTACGATGCAGTTCAGGGTCTGTATCCTTTAATGCCTTTAATGGTTAAAGTTAAATTGGGGAGGCCACGATCCGCGTAGGTACACAATGGAAGCGCATAGCAATCACATGTGCGGATATCACCAAATCATACATTCTGGGACATCGTGTCCATATAATCCTACTAGTAGGCGGTGAGTTTAGATTGTGTTGTGAAATATCTTAACTGAATATACATAGTTTTTCTTTTTTTTGTAATTATTTCAACACTCTAATAAATTGTACTTTTATTGTACTTGTCACAGGTACGATGACCGAGGAGCCTTCTAGACCGGTTAGACGTCACTAGAGGGAGGTCGAGAGCGATAGCCTGATCACACTGCGGAGGTTCATCCCGTAGCCTTACTTCATAGACCTGAGCCGCATTCGTTGTTGGATAGGGTAGGAGGTGGTAGAGTTGGCCGGACTGCTATGATGAGCTTCTAGGTGAGCATCCAATACCTTGACCTCGGTACATTACATTCGATGGGCAGCTGCGCCATTACGTTAGACATTTTGAGCGGTCTACATGACCTCCGAGTTGGACTTCATCAGACATGTGCGCGTATATATTTTGTTCATTCTTGGGAGTTTCTTACTACCAGATACATCAAGGTCAGAGGTACATTTGCAGTATCTCCCATTGTTATAGGATCTTAATACATTCAACACTTTATCAGCGGTGCAATGCTATCCCACTTATACAGGGAGTTACACGAGTCTACCAGGTCGAGGAGGGCCAACATGATTGGGTGTCTTCAGTTGCTCCGGATCTGGTCTTGGGAGCGACTGCATGTTGGAAGACTGACACTACATGTCCCCTACCCTAGAGATCTCGATGGGATCAGCATCAGTTTCAGGTAAGAAAACTAAGATCTATGTAGTTTGCTTTAACATAATGACTTGTAATTAAATGACTTGTATATGAAATTTTTTTTAATCAGGTGGAATGAGAGATATGTGCGTTAGATGCCATTCGACAATATCAGATTTTTTAGGGATGAGTTAGATGGGCTTCTACTGAGACAGGTACTTGTCTTAATTTCTATACCTCATTCTCAACAAACGTTATCAAACCATTGTCTAACATGCAGTAACACACACATGTGACTTGGGAGCCATACGACATTCAGATTAGAGGTCATCTGGCTGATATTTGCGGGTGAAGACATCTCGTTAGACGAAGTTCCATTAGTTGGAAGAGAGTGGAGTGGCACCTTCCCCAGTCCTTCGTCGGTTTGGTCACATGCCCATTGATGTAGGATGGACCCCGGTTCATTAGAGTAGATGTGAGGAAAGTCTGAGTTGAGTGTAGTACCATCATATCCTTCGTGGAGGCTCGCAGAGATCACGTTCTTTGTGGTGGATGACACTTACGCCGCAATCCTCGCATACATGATTTGGTTTAGGTGCTGGGCATCGTGTACTCTTGAAAGCGCTTCTGACCAGACGACTTACTACCCGAGCACCGGCGAGCATATGTTAAGATAACTCTATAATTTGCATATTTATATAGCTATTATTTTCATATATTTTTCCAGTAACATTTTAAACTGGTTTACTGTAGGCGAAGCATATCTTGGCGACGGAGGATCTTTTACAGCCTTTTTTTGGACATCCAGGTGACGTGGACTATCAGTTGGCCATAAAAATAGAGCATATCGAGACTTCTGGTCCAAGCGTCCCGGAGCATATGTCACGAGATATGACACATGTCTGATTACCTCGCCTGACGGCAGACATGAGCGCATGACCATCCACCTATACTGATCTAGGACCATCTTCTTTTCCAGAGAGCACCCAGTATCCGTACCATATGGACAGTGCGCCATCACAGGATTGGGTATCTCTACGAGACTTGCAGCCAGACATTGAGTCAGATGATGCGAGCCAGGCTCAGGGGACATATGATGTCTCCCATCAGTTGCGCGATCGTCCGTTGCGGCGAGCACTCCAGGTAGTGTTGCGATAGCATATAGACGTCGTCGTCGACGATAGCCTACTGACAAATTTCTGTTCATACATCTTTACATTTTTGACGAGTGAAAATTGTATGGGAGGAACAATTATTTTGTAGATATTGAGTTATAATTAATTTTTTACAGCTATTTATTTCAGTTTCCCTCCAGAGCATATGATTCTCCTCTATTTCATTGTGAATGACTACTTATTTCATTATTTACTTATGTCTCTGTTTAGAATGCAATCTTTACTTTGATGTTCATTTAGTGTTGATTGATTGCTTTAATCTTGGTTATAAAAATACAACTTATTTTTTAAAAAATTATTGATGAGTGCCTACTTATTAGCGGCTAAACTTAAATCGGTCGCTGATAAGTTGGCGGCTTCCTCGATGAAACCAATCGCTAACTTATCGGCCACTTTAAGTTTAGTACATAATACTCGGCGATGAGGTGCGACCAATCATTATTAATATTATACCTATAATTAAATTTTCTTTTTACAATACTTAATCTCTTAATTATTAATTAATTAATACTTAATTTAAAAATTTCCTCATTTAAAAATAGTTCCATGAAGTATTTTGAATTTTTGACTAAATTACTAAAAATGATTTTCTTAAAAATTCTATAAGTAAAACTTTATTATTAATATAAAGGTGGGTGGAGCTAAAAAGAGGTAAATTTTAGAGCTTAAAGCTAACTACCATTGATTAGGGCTAATGTTTTCTAAATTTTGTTCCACAATAGAATAAGCAATCACTTGTGGGTGGAGTTAATAACAATGTCTTGAGAAAAATGCTATTTGTAATTCATTGTTAATGTTAATTTGCATACAACTAATCAAATGAGCCCAAAAGAACTTCTGATTCATCCTAGATTATATGTTAGTGAATGGCACGTACGCTTAGGTCTCCTTAATAGAATAAGTATTTGATAAGAGGCACATTATTATCAGAAAACGGTGGAGCAACACTGATCAGCTATTACTTTCGGAGGAGTTTATTATTACATTTTGCATTCTGTCCTTCTTCCTTATCCAGCCGAAGAAACCCTTCCTTTTCGCTCGCTTCTTTTCGCTGGATGCATTGTTCTCTCCGATCATCTCCTCTGCTTCCATGGCCTTCACTTTATCATTGTAGAGCTTCTTCATGATGGGTTTTAGGATAAGCTCTGCCATTGCCTTTCGCCTGCGAAGTAATGGAGTGACTTCAACTTAAACTTCTTCTTTTTTCTTTCTGAATCTGCGCTTGATGTTTATACTAATGAAGAGGGCTACCTATATAGACTAGATGGTCAACAAATGCTGCAACTTGGACCGTCAAAAGTGTTTACTCCTTCACCTGGACGTGTTGGCTTGGTCGTGCTTATTTGCCCACCCTCACCATCAAGTGGCATACTTGCAATTTTATTTAAACAACTGGAGTATTTTAAAATGTAAATGAAAAATAAATGTTAGTCATTAAACTTATTATGAGAAGAATATAAATTAGATTTTAATTTAATAAAAGATTTTCTGGGCTAAACTTTTATTTGAATAAATTGATCCATATTTAAAAGGTTTTTGATTGAGATGTTTGAGATAGGTAAGCTTTGATTATGTTAATGCGCTCTGTAATTGAGCTTTTACCGCATTTAGAAGCTTTTATGAGATGAATATAAATTAGATTTTAATTTAATAAAAGATATAAAATATATAAATATATATGTTTTGAATATTATAACTTTTATTTTTTTATTTATCTTGTCTTTTATTAATTGAAACTTAGAGAGTATTCTAGTGGGTAGGAGCAAATTTATTTGTTTATTAATGGATTATTCAATAAAATATAATTTTAATGTAATTCTTTAATTAAAAATTAAAAATAAATTTAAAATTATCAGGTGTCAATTTTAATAAATTTATAGTTAAACTAAATATCTAAATGAGATAGACCTAACTATTCAAAAATATCACAATCTGAATTCAAATGAACCTAAATTAAGTGCATAAAATATAATATGAGCTTCAAAGTGTTAATTGAAGAGTAAAGTTATCTCTGAATTTCATATGTTTATGTCAATTTGAGCGATTTTGAAAGGAATCTAATGAGCTTAAAATTACACAATTTTAAAATCATTATAATATCTAAATTTTAGAAGAATGGTCAAGAATTTAAAAATAGTTCCATGAAGTATTTTGAATTTTTGACTAAATTACTAAAAATGATTTTCTTAAAAATTCTATAAGTAAAACTTTCTTATTAATATAAAGGTGGGTGGAGCTAATAAGAGGTAAATTTTAGAGCTTAAAGCTAACTACCATTGATTAGGGCTAATGTTTTCTAAATTTTGTTCCACAATAGAATAAGCAATCACTTGTGGTCTTACATCATCTTGTTTAGTTGTAAAGAAGGGTGGTGGAATTTTATAGTTTTGATATTTGTTTATGCGTGAGAAAATGGTTGATAGAATAAAATTTATTATCTTTGTTACGGAATCCAACACACATACAAATGTTTGAGGAATTAATAAGAAAATCCCATAATTTTTACGTGAAAAAACCTCGAAAAGAAGGAAAAAATCACCTGCGGCAGTAAAATCTTCCACTATGTATCATTTCATAGTACAAAGTTTCCGATAATGGGATTGAATTATATATGAAGAGCGACAATGAGAATCGAAATACAATTTTATATAATTCGTTGAGTTATAACAATTCTTAGTGGTAGTTGATGATGATGAGCGTGAATTGTGTCGGGTGGCGGTAGTGATGACTGCGGAGATGGTTTCGATGGTTGGCAAAGCAATAGATGCGGCGATGGCCAAGCACGGTGGTCGGCGATAATTGGCCAAGGCGGTAGTTTTAATAACAATGATATTGGCGGCGGTGGCGGTATGTGGCTCAAAAAATTCCTCTTGGTGAAAAAAGTGATTTTAAAGTGTCTGTAATTTTGAAGGGATGGAATAGTAGATAAGACTACCAGATTTTAGTCTCATTTGGTGAGGACTTTAGATCAGTTCGGTTTTATAAGTGCTCCATAATTAATTACCCTCCCATAAGTGAGAGAACTTTCGATTAAATAGTCGTTAGATTACAAAATCAGATGTAGTAGATGTAGTTTTAGAGTTTAAGATATAAAATTTATCATTTTAAGCGGATGGTTAATGGCGTGCGATCTAGATCCCATGATTTTAGTCATCCGCAATCGGTCCTGGTCTACTTAGTCGGTAGTGATGAGTGAAGGATCATAAAACCTGACGTTAAGTTCATCCAAGAAATCCTTGGGCTATTGGTGTTTGTCAAACAAAGTTTAAGTCTACCAAGCTGAGAGGGTTGTTGCTCAAGTATCTATGATTCCGCAACTCAAGAGCGAGCATTGGAGCATCAGCTCTGATCGTGATCGTAATATAATGAGCGGCCAAACCACGATCGAGGACTCAGGACGCTTCATCATGGAGCCTCTTGGCCACGCATTCAGGACAGGCCACATCCTTACTGGCGAGAGATTGATTGAGAGTGAACATAGCAGAACACTTGATTTGACATTGGCTCCTTTGTGAGCTAGAGTTTTCTTAATTTGTCACCCCCAACAAACTATTGTTGAAGGTGGATAGATTGGATTTGGTTTAAGTTTTTAATGAAAGGGTTTCATTTAAGCAATTTCTGATCGCTATTTGATTTGAATTGATTTGATTAGAAAAATTGATTGATTTGAATATGTTGAAGAGCTTTAGATCACTCATTTTCTTCTAACAGGATTAGATCTACGTCACTTGACAAAATTAATTTCTCAAATATTTCAACGATTTGAAACTCTTATTATAAATTTTAGGTTTTGTTAACCGGATAAGTCTAAACTGGAAGCAACCCATGAAGCATCATGGACACTTAAATTTAAGCATTTTGCATAGTGTGGCACATCTTGGTGTATTTTGGCGGTTTTATTTGATTTATGAGATTGATTTCAGATTTTTACTTATTTTGATTTGAAAATTTGATTAATTTGAATGTGTTTAAGATCTTTAGATCCTATCAACTCTGTTTAGCTGCGAACAGAGGATTAAATCTACTTTTGAGACCCTTATTATAGGTTTTTAGGTTTTGTTAACCCGGACCCAGTCTTAAGACTAAACCGGGAAGCTACTCGCGCAGCATCCTCAGACACTTGAATTTAAGCATTCAGCATAGTGTCGAGGCACATGCAGGAATTTATAATTTAGCTAATTTCACCTAAGTAGCAATTTCATTGATTTTAAAGATCATAATTAGAATGAAATCCCTTAATTCTTGATTGAAAGAAGCCTCCATGATTTTTATGAATTTTGATTTAGTATCGCCTTCTATCTACTTGTACAAAGGGTTGCAGATTCGATGGCGAAGAAGACGTCTTAAAGTTATAGGTTCAAAGGATAATTTAATTTATCATTTTAAGAAGAAGATTTACTCCTCAAAGTAATTCTCAATTTTTCCCATTTTTTAGTCAAATTTGATTTCCTCCTCTTTTAGTCAAATTTGGTTTCCCCCTATTTTATTTAAATTTAAATTTCCCTCTCTTTTTCTAAGTCTAGAATTTAGACAAAATTTTCTAAAAGGCTCATCCCATATGTACATAAGAACTGTTTTTACTTCAGTGCAGCCTTGTTGGTGCTGAAGTGGTGTGCGACCACCCGATTTTCATCTCTTCACGAGTCAACGAGGTCTTGACCGAAAGAAAGTATATACAACATATACTCATTATCCCCCCTCTTTTTCTAAGTCTAGGATTTAGATGAAATTTTACCTCCGGCGTCATCCCGTAGGCTGTGAGTGTTTTGGCTCGGTCGATCGAAAGGAGTAGTGTCTTCACCAGACGGCCTTCTCTCTTAGCCTCGAGCACAATGATAGCTTTTAAACTCGGAATACATATAATGCAATATATAATAATCCCCCTTTTTTTCTCTAAGTTTGAAAATTAGACAAAATTTCGACCCTCCCTCATCCCGTGTAGAGTGCGTGGGGTGTTTTGACTTACTTTCATGCGCCTCTTGGCGTGGCGGTGGTGTCTTCACCACCCCGATCTTCTTTTCATCTCGTTCTCTCGCAACGAGGTCTTTAAACCTACATAAAGACAAGCACATGCATATACTATCTTTTTCTTTCAGGCATTTCATCAAACACCTCCCTTGTGAAATACCTCATGGATCTTTGTCAAGATCAGCCAACTTACCAAAGAGGAAACTATTGAAAAAGTGGAACCTGCTCTTCTCATTAGGCTGAACCTTATTCTGGAGGTACTTGATGTAGAAGTTAATTAATGTGTCATTAATAAATGTATCCGGTTCCAATAGCTCAATATCTCCTTTACTTACAGAAACAGCATCAGGATCTCCCTTGGGCTATATAATATCTTCAAATGGCTCCATAATTTCGTAAAATCCCGCTTTGAAAAAGACATATGAGTCCTGAGCATGTCATCCTCCAAAACGTGAAGTTTAAAATCTTCGTGTTTTATACATGGTGGGATACCTATAACATTGGTATGTTCTAATCTCTTCAGCACTCTCCTTAGTAGTCTCTGCAACCTTAAATGTGAGTGGCTCATCCCTAACCGGAGATTCTCAGTGGTGCAAAACCAGCCAAGAAAATATTGATTTCTTCATGAACAGAAGATGGTAGAGTTACAACTTCGTATGCTCCTGACAACAAATGAAATCAGATAAACAATCCAGGATGCTGAGATCATGCTCCACAACAATCACTTAGTAGTTTTGCCCGACTAAAGATCGAATAAGTCGTGCAGCCTTGAGCCTTTGTTTCACATCAAGATAGCTTGATGGCTCATCAATCATATATATCTCTACATTCTGCACAGCAACTACAACAATGGAAAAACTTTGCAACTCTCCGTTATACCCCACAGCCTCTAATTCAGCCTCCGATTTAAACTGCTCCGCTAGTACAGTCCACAAATGCTTCCACTTGAACACGTCCCCGTTGCTGCAATTAGGTGCTTCGTTCTTCGCATACGGATCCACAGCCGCCCAAATGTGCTGCTCGGCGATCAGAACGGCGTCGGAAGCATCGCTGAAACCTTCCCAAGCGATCCGACTCCTGGGCCCCCGCAGCGGCTCACCTTTGTGCTTGCAAATGACAGCGTAGACGCAAAGCATCCCGACGATGTTCATCAGGCTGGTTGGAACACAACTAAATACGGAGGTGGGTCGGTGAACAGGCCAAGTTGGGTTGGTGAACAGACCAAGTGACTGCAGCATCGCGGTTGCGAAGAGAGTCAACTAAGCCATCCTCTTGTGCGCAGTAGAAATTGGGGCAGGGAGACGAGGGAGGTCCTCGTGGAACGAGGGATCGTGCAGCCATGCATGAGAGGGAGAGAGCGGAAGCCATGCACGAGAGAAGGGATTCTTTTTTTTTTCCTTGCGATTAAGGGAGACGGAGAAGGCTCTGCCTGGGAATAGAGAGAAGAGAGAGGCTAGATATCGATGAAATTTTTAATTTAAGTATATTTTAAAACTTAATTAATAGATTAAAAATTCATAAAAATTTTTTTAATATAGGTACAATCACTCAATAAGTGGCGTGGCCACCCCGCCAGGTGGCTAGCGCCGTCGCTACTTATCGGCGGTACACTAAAGAGCGCGATAATCGGTCGATTGGCTACACTAAGTTAACCAGTCGATCGATTATCGACGGCTTAAAGTGTAAAGTCGCCGACTCTTTTCGATTTTTTTTTAAAAAATAAGATGTCTTTTTTTTACGATGTATAGAAATGCAAACAGATGTAACATATCTATGTAATAGCAGTGAACAAATGATACCAGAAAATACAAATAGATCAAACAGCTACAAATGTACTAGTAATCAAACGATACAAAAAAATTTCATCCATAAGCCAAAAATAAACTCAAGTACAGATGCAGATAAAAGTGAACAATAAAAATATCAAACAAATTTATACAAAACAAGTACACCTCTAAACACTATCATCGACGACGCGCCATAAAGTATCGCGAAGATACTGGAGTATACTAACGCGATCGAGCTTGATGAGCTGCTCGCATCATCGATCCAATGTCCATCATGAAGTCTCGTAGATACCCACCCGCGACGCCACCGTTCATATAGACGAGACCGTGCTCCTGAAAAGAAGATGGTCCCTGGATCAAGATAGTGGATGGCCGCCGCCATGCGTCATATCCGTGACATATGCTCGCAATGACCCTGACTGCCGTCTCGAGCATGTGTGCTCGATCCCCGTGATCATCGATTTTATGATGGCGAACGATAATGACGCCATCCAACGCCCAAAGAAAGGTAAAAGATCCTCCGTCCAAAATATGCTCCGCCTACAAAAACCGCTTTAAAATGTTACTACATAAATATGTGAAAATAATAACTAAGAAAATATGCAAATTATAGAGTTATCTTAACATATGCTCGCCGGCGGGTGCCTGGGGGGTGATATCGTCGGTCAAAGCGCCTAGGTACAACGATGCCACACCTAAACCGGATCATGTATTATCGCAGGACCGCTGTGTCGGGCAGGTATCGTTTCACCACAAGACGTGATCTCGCGGGCCTCCCACGTGAGCGATGCCGATGCTGCACTCCAGACCGCTTTCCTCCGCCATCGACTCTAATGAAATTGAGTCCATCGGCTACATCCGCCGCAAGTGACCAAACCGATGAAGGACTCGTTACGCCACTCTTCCAACTAATCGGTGGAACCCGTGCTAACCGATGTCCTCACTACCAAAATATCAGCGACCTCGACTGAAGGTCATGGCTCAAGTCACCAGATGTGTCAATGCATGTTAGACAATGGTTTGACAAAGATTTGTTAAGAATAATGTGTAACAATTAAAAGAAGTACCTGGCTTGGTAGAAGCCCATCTAACTCATCTCTAAAAAATTTGATATTTCGAACGGCATCTGACGCACATATCTCTCGTTCCACCTGATCAAAAAAAATATCATATATAAGTCAGGTAGTTGCATGTCATTATGTTAAAGCCGCCTATAAAGATATTAATTTCTTACCCAAACCGGCGAGCCCATCGAGATCTCTAGATAGGGGACATGTAACGCTGGCCGACCAACATGCAGCTCCCAAGACCATATGAGAATCAAGACACCACCATGTTGGCCATCCTCGCCGGTAGACTCATGCAACTCCTCAGAGTGGGCTACGACCGCCAATTAGATAGAGTGTTGAATGTCAAGATCCTCAAGAATGGGAGATACCGCAAATGCACCTCGACTCGACGTGACTGTAGTAAAAAACTCCCAAGAAGGAACAAAACATATTCGCACATGTCTGATGAAGTCCAACTCAGGGAGGTCTGTATAGGACTCCCTGAAAAATGTCCAATGTAACCACCTATGTCTGAAGCGGCGCCCATCCCAATGTCAATTGTGTCAACTGGATCATGATACACAGTGTCTGGAATCAGATGCCCACCTATAAGCCCGTCGTAGCAGTCCGGCCAACTCTGCCACCGCCTACCATGTCCTACAACAATAGACCAACAACCTGGTCCGTTAATACGAAACCTGTGATCATTGCAACATCCTCGCAATGTCATCACATCTCTCCCACAACAAAATGAAATGTGTTGGTGGGAGACCAACGCCAACTAGTGCCGCGATGTGATGGTCAAGTCCGATGTACCGCAATTGCTAACACAATAAAGTCCAGTGCGGAGGGGTACCGAGAACCGGGCACATGATGCCACGAGCATAAGAAGGTGCGATGTTGCCTCCAAAATAGTCGTCTGCAGCACGAAAAAAGGTCAAGTAACGTAACACAACATAAATGAAACACATAGAAAAAAAATAAGCAAGTATATTCATATCAGATCTGATGTGCCGCCCTGGTTCCGCCACGGCTATCTGGGATGAACCTCTCGCAGTACTCCAAAAGGCCATCAACTGCTCAAGACGCTTCCTTTGGTGATAACCGCCTAGAAGGCTCATCGCACTGTAAGAAAAATGGAAATTTATTAGATCGATATAATTGCAGAGACAAAGAAAAACTATGCATATTCAGTTAGGATATATCTAAACACAAACTAAACTCACCGCCTACTAGAAGGGTTATGTGGGCATGATGTCCGGTAATGGCCGATTGATTTACAACTACTACACATGCGATTGCTTTGTGATGCGCTCTCATTCATTGTGTTCTTGTACCTACATGATCGTGGCCTACCCGACGACTCACCACCGGCGATCAAAGGATGCACCCCTCGGCCGTACCGCCATGTGTTTCGATCATGTAGCACATGAAGTGAAGTATGTCCGCCTGCATACATCGACATGGTGTAGTATCTTGACACATAAGCCAGATGATTGATTCTCTTATGTACTTGAGCTATTATGGTATGACTACACGACATATGATAAATCAGTGTTCGTGCACAACTGCATGAGCTGAATTGATCTTTGGTGAAATCAACTCTGAAGGAGCGACAATTCTTGTCCAACACTTGCACCTAATTTGCGTTAATATTGACTGGCTGTGGAAAATGTCTTGCCTCCCACTCAAATTTGCTTAGGACTATTTGGGTTCGTGGTGAGAAGGTGAATTCGTCTGAATCAATTGAACTTGCCCGCTTATAGAATATACTCATGATGTTATAGTAAACTGTTGTTATCAATGCTTGAATTGGCAATCCCCGTGCATGTTTAAGTACACCATTAAAGCATTTTGATACATTCGTGGTCATGGTACCGTAACGCTTCCCACCATCATGAATCAATGTCCACTTCTCCACATCATTCTACCAACCACTGATATGCTTATGGTTTAATTTTTTTTATGTCAGCCATGTTGTTAAATATGTTGATGTCATCGCCGCCAAGTATATTTTTTTGCACATAAACTCAACATCCGTAATACCCATTCTCCTCACTGCCTTCTTAAAGTTTTCCCTTAGATGTTGCAAGCAATGATGATGTGCGGCCCATGGAAATACATCGCGCACCCACAAAACAACCCTGAATGCTTATCCGAGATTACACATAAATCGCCCCTCGATGAAACAATTGGCAGTAGTTGCTATAAGCATATAATGAACTAGAGTCAGGATTAATTGTTCTAAGATTCGACCATTGCAAAAGTAAGGGGAAATAGACCGTTATTTACATCAATACCAATGGCTGTGAGCAACATACCCCGATACTTGCCCAAAAGGAACGTCCCGTCCATGCTGAGAACAGGTCGACAAAATCCCCAACCAGTAATAGATGATCCAAAAGCCAAAGCCTCTGAAACCTGCATGTATCTGATGACATAATTGTAAATGCAACTCGAGCATAATGAATCCATAAATAATGCTAGGGAGCGATATGACTCCTCCCAACTGCCAAATATACTCTTACGTCTCACATCTCAGGCCTTCATGTAAGAGACCTTGATGTTAAATTTTGATTCCATCCTTCCTATGATCTCTCCGGGTTTCAAGTCGATTTGAAATCGCATTATTGTCATTATGAAGTAACTAATAAACTTAGAAGTGCATTGGCGATGTCCTGAACCACTGATGGTGGAAATGCATGTATACGTGAACCTAAAGTTGATAACCTCCAGGCCCATCCCAACCTCTTGCTTTTGCTACAGTGCATGCTCCATTGGCAAGGTCTACTAGGGTTGCGATGCTGCGCACATATAATAGTGAAATTCTTCTGATTGGATGTCACTGAACCGGACATTATTATGAATGGACCGCCGCATCGCGAATCAAGCTCTTTCTTATTTGAGAAACACATATCTTCGTATAACTCTACCAGAATTTCAACATCATCTGAAAAACCTGAGATATCAGATGGACCATCAAACACAATATCCGCATCCCAGATAGAATGACTCCAAATAAGATCATGACCGATACTGCTGTCGCATAAATTGGCATTACCAAACAATGACTCATCAGCAGCATCGCTATCATCAAATGTAGTGCTTGATTCACTATTCATCGTTTCATACTCATCATCAGGTAGTTGTCTAGATGAACTAAGTTGATCATTTGCGCTTTGAATAGGCATCTCGCTCTGATTTAATCATATATCATCTTCCTAAAAAAAAAGAAGATGTCGCATACACAAAAAAAAATAAAAAATACCAACAAGTCGAGATGAAAGCTTACACTATCTCTCTCGTGATAAGATCGCTTGCGATTCGCCGGGCCAACGAACTCGTGAGCATAACCGGAGTGTACATTTGGCGGCATAATATCGCTGTCGCTGCAATAAGTATCATTGTGGTTTTATTTCCATGTAAAGAATCAATGTTTGACGGGAAGCTTTGTCCAATACAGTACTGCAGACATCATCATCATCAACAGTACAAGCTATGTATCCCGCGCCTACAGGAAAACGACATGTAATCTCCACTGCGAAGTTATCAACGTCATAACGCAGAGTCCTGAGCACTTTTAGTTTTAAATCTCCCAAGCTTGTATGACGCCGCATAATTTCCGATTTTTTCCACCATCATAACTTGGAATGAACTGACCATCAACGATTAGTTGCTCATCATAGAACAGAATTAAGGAAACGAGATCCTGACTCATTCTACTATTAGCTCAGCAACCAATGTTGTAACAAAACCTAACAACACACTCAAAATCAGTTACAAAAATACATATTGTTCACTTAATAATTAAGCAACGCAAAAAATGACCTACCAAATTACCTAATCCCAGTATATCGTATACCCTAATCACGGTAAATTTTAGGAGAATAATTATGAAAAATATACAAAACTTCCCTCCACATTATTAATAATTCAAATAAGCAAGGAAGAAAAAAAAAAACTAACTTACGGTCAAGCTTTCCCTAAACCGAGAGGTGGAGCCGAGTCTCGTGCGTACGAAGGAGAATCGAAGGAGAAGAAATGAGAGGAGAATCGTAGGTGGAGTCGGGTCTCGTGCGTGCACGAACGGAGGAGAAACGAGAGACGAGAGCCGAGAGCCGAGAGCCGAGAGCTTTACAAAATGAAACAGAAGGAAGCGGGCTCTGGGTGATCGGTGGTATTTAAACCATCACTTCTTATCGGACGGCCAAGCCATGATTGCAGATAAGTTAGCGACTGGCTTCTTACCGTGAAAGTTTGGCCAGTCATTAACTAATCGGGCGACTGGCTAAGTTTGGCCAGTCGCTCGATAAGTAGGCGACTGGTCACGCCACCTCGACGATGAGGTGGTGACCAGTTGCCCACTTATCGGGTGACTGTACCTAAAGTTAAATTTTTTTTAACAATGCCTAATCTGTTAATTAAGGTTTAAAACATACTTAATTAAAAAATTTCTTCGCTAGATGTCCCGGATAGAGAAGAGCCCGAACTGCTTTTTGCACTTGATGAAAAAAAAACTTAACGAAGCGGGAGGGAACAGTTAGGAGGAGTGGGCTCGTTCGAATGAAAGAGGGAATGGTTGAGAGATTCAAATTATCGCGTGAGGGAGCAGAAAAATTGAACAATGGAGAATCGGTTTTGAAAATCAAACCAACAGAAAATTAATAGACTCTCTTTTATTTTTAAATTAATTTTCTAAATATTAATTAATTTAAAAATAGATTTTATGCCAACATCATTATATGGTCAATGTATATATTGATTCAAAGTTATTTTGATGTTCAGAACGCAACGACGCAGTCCGTTTCACGATCGGAGGCCGTTTGGTTCGAGTCGACGTCAAATTGAGTCAATTTCCGCTCAAAATATGCATCGTCACTTTTGACCGCTCGATTTTCATGCAGACTCATCCGAATTAAGTACGAATAGTCCTGTTTGATAGATTTTGACGTTTTGAAGCAATGATAAGGTTAATTTTGCGAACGGAGGTCATTTGACTTGTGTCGGCATCTTTTGACCTCGATATGTGCATGCGCATTGATGACTCGAGCGCTTGCTCGGTTGCTCATCAAGTCATGAAATATTTATATCCTGACCAATTGTGATGTTATGAACATGATTTTGGTGATGTCTAGTGTATTTCAGTCTCGATTTACGTGTCACCACTTCAAATCATTTGATATTTGCACAAACTCATCCGAATTGAGCATGAACAGTTTCATTTGATAGATTTCAATATTTTGAGTTTAACGGCGTAATCAATTTCATAAATTGATATCATTTGGACATCGTCGTAGCTTCTCGACTCTGATATGCGTATTGACACATTATTAGATCAAGCGTTTAATTGATTGATCGTTAGATTTTGTAGTATCTATATTCTGATCAATTTTGACGTTCTGAACACGATGGTGAAGTTCGTTCTTCAATCGGATGACATTTGGATTGATTTTGGTAACATCTAGTGTATTTCAGCCTCGATTTGCGCGCTACCACTTCTAATTATTCGACATTTGCACATACTTGTCCGAATTGAGCGCGGATAGTCTCATTTGATAATTTTTGATGTTTTGAGGCTAACGAAATAATCAATTTTGTGAACGGATGTCGTTCGAATATTGTCCACTTCTGTTCTATGCTGTCGATACATTAATAGCTTCGAATAATGATTAATCATTATATTTTTGATATCTATATTCTAATCAATTTTGATGTTCTGAACGCGACGGAGAAGTCCGTTCATCAATCGGAGGTCGTTTCGATCATTTTTGGTGACGTCTAGTGCATTTTGAACACCGATTTGTGCACTGTCGCTTCCGAAGTCTGTCGAATTTGGCTTGTGGGCTTGTGTTGATTTATGACACATATGTAGAGGTCAACGGGTCGGCAGCGGCAACTGGCGACGGTGGTCGACAGCGGCAACTGGCGACGGTAGTCAGTAGGGATGACCGGTGAGGATGGTTGACGGTGATGACCGGCGACGGTGGTTGACGGCAATGCCCGATGACGGTGGCCGGCAAGAGTGGTCGGTGGTGACAACCGGCGGTGGAGATTGACAATGACGAGGGTCGGCGCTGGCGGCTGACAGCGGTGGTTGGCGGCCAATGGAGGTGGTCGGTCGAGTGGTGGCACGATTATGCTTAGAGGATTTTCAAGCCTCAGAGCTCTCTCTTCTCTTTAGCTTAGGCTCCCCCTCATGTGAAGAATGAGGGGCTATTTATAGATTAGAGGAGTGATGTTTCTATAAATTAATGCAAAATACGAACCACTCCACTCCATCGGATGACTCAAAATGATTTCTTTGTTCATTTGATGTATTTTAAGTATTTTAATGCTCAAATGAAGTCAGAATTATGAGATCTTGGGCTTGTTAGATTCAGATAGTGAAGACGCTTGATTTGACTATAAACAATCCATGTTTAAGAGCTATTTAGGGATCTAACTGATATCTTAAAGTTTCCAATAATATTTTAAGTGCTTGATCTCGATTAGTTTCAACTTAGAATCAACTTACTTTTGACATCAAGATTCGTGCTTCGGCTAGTTGTATTTTAAGTGTCATATCATTTGCCCCCTATTTTTGGATGACATTATCTCAATCATCCAAAAATATATACACCAAATACTTGAAAATAGCAAATTCTTCAATGAAACTTGCGGGTCCATTAACCATACATTTTGAGAGAACATATCTTCATGGGAGGCAGCGCAGCGTGCAAGATTTTGGGGTTATGGACCCATCCGCATTTACTGGTGCTGCGCGAGTCGCGCTTTGATGGCGAACCCTGAGCGCCAGCCAAGTGTGGCCGTGGCAATGGGCCACGGCAGTCATGAAAATGTCGGGGATGCTCACTTGGTCGGCCTTCGGAAGGAAGAGGTGGTGGTCACGGGACTCATGAGGGACAGTATGGCGGGGGCGAAAGGTGAGCGAACGGCGTCAGCGGCGAGGCGGCGGCTGTTACGTGCCGTATAATGTCCATTTTTGCTTATTTTGGGCAATTTTCAGCAGGTTTTTGCGGTTTTTCTTTAATTTTTTACCTTTTTGCTCTATAGGGGGTCTATAAAACCCCAGGACTAAGGGAGAAGACACACTCTTCACATGCTCTAATGCTTCTCTTCTTCTTAAGAGAAGATCATTCAGAGGCGATCAAGGCCCGTAGTTCATATGGCGAGGCTCCGATTTTCCCTCGAAAGAGGCACCAACTGTCATCGTCAGACCGATCGGGTTTGGAGGCGATCAAGGCCCGTAGTTCATACGGCGAGACTCCGGTTTTCCCTCGAAAGAGGTGTCAACTGTCCTTGTCGGACAGATCGGGTTCGGAGGCGATCAAGACCCGTAGTTCATACAGTGAGGCTCCAGTTTTCTCTCGAAAGAGGCGTCAATTGTCCTCGTCGGACCGACCGGGTTCGGAGGCGATCAAGGCTCGTAGTTCATATGGTGAGGCTTTGATTTTCCCTCGAAAGAGGCATCAACTGTCCTCGTCGGATCGACCGGGTTCGAAGGCGATTAAGGCCCGTAGTTCATCCGAGGAGCTCAGTTTCCTCAAGAGAGCGTGCTTTGTCGGACCGACCAGGTTCGGAGGATCAAGGCCCGTAGTTCATACAGTGAGGCTCCAGTTTTCCCTCGAAAGAGGCGTCAACTGTCCTCGTCGGACCGACCGGATTCGGAGGCGATCAAGGTCCGTAGTTCTTACTTTCTCTTGTAGGAAATTGGATTTCTTGAAACTTCAATAAATGATTTAACAGTTGACAACTACCAAGATGTCGATAAAACGTCAATTAGGAACCATCATTCGAGCAATTAGAAAGTTTGATAGATAATTTCAGAGTATCATTCTCCATGATGTTACTTGACGCCGTTAACTTGAATGGAAGGGGTAGAATCAAATTCGTTGAGGATTTTTGATCCATCCAAGGTTGTTTGCCAAAGTGTTACTTGATGACATTAACCTGCATAGAAGAGAGAGAATCGAATCCGCTGAGGATTTTTGACCCATCCGAGGTTGTTTGTCAAAATGTCACTTGATGATGTTAATATGTCTAGAAGAGGTCGAATTGAATCCGCTAAGGATTTTTGACTTATTCGAGATTGTTTGTCAGAGTGTTACTTGTTGACGTTAACCTGTATGGAAGAGGAATCCACCGAGAATTTTGACCTATCAGGTTGTTTGTCGAGTGTTACTGATGACATTAACTCAGGAAAGAGCTCGAATTGAATCCGAGAGTTTTCGAGCGTCCGGGTTATTTGCCGCATCGTACTCATGACGCTAACGTATGGAAGAGGTTGAATCGAATATGCTGAGGATTTTTGATCTATCCGAGGTTGTTTCTTAGAGTGTTAGTCGATGACATTAACCTGTATGGAAGAGGTCGAATCAATCGGCCGAGGATTTTGACTGAGATTGTTTGTCGAGTGTTACTCGATTTAACTATGGAAGATGTCGAATTGAATTCGCCGAGGATTTTGACCTTCGAGGTTATTTGTCGAGTCTTCGCCGGCGACGCAACCTGGGGAGTAGGTGCAAAATTTTTGACCAATCCGAGGTTGTTTGTCAGAGTCTTCGCTCGATGACGTTAACTTGTGTAGAATGGGTCAAATCAAAATATTTATTTGAGCTTGTAGCCAAAGTTGCTCCTTGACCATTGCCTTTCTCATTAATATTACTGACTTGCTTCTCGAACTGATAATCAATTAGATATCTATAATATTGATTTGGATAATCTTTTGAGATTAAGAGTTGCCCCCCAGTCTCCAACAAAAGCTGAAGGATCGAAGTTTGATGAATCTTCATTCTTCTTATGTGTTCCTCGAGTGTAAGATTTTTTTCACTATATAGGTGGTGCTATTCTGAACATAAAGTCAGATTGTCAACCATTGTGAAGATGTAAAGGGAATGTTCCCACAAACGACGCCAAACTGTTGCGTGCTAGAAAACCATTTGCGGCAGAATAAAAATTTGAGCCTTAGCTTTGTTGCAGAATCCATCACACACTGAGATGTTTGAAGAGTTAATAAGAAAACTCCAGAATTTTTACGTGAAAAAATCTCGAAAAGAACGAAAAAATTATGGGGCCTAGCCCTGTAAAAATTTTCCACTATGTATCTGTTTCAGAGTAGAAAAGTTTCCCGATAACATGATTATGAGAATGGCTGGCAATGGGAATCTCTGAATCAAACAACAGTAGCTATATAGTCACGTTCAGGTTGTAACAGTTGCTAGTGGTAGTTGATAATGATGAACAGTGAGGGTTAGCGACCGACGGAGACGGTCGGCGGTGGTGATGACCGGCGGAGATGACTGGCGATGGTCGGCGGCGATGATACGAGCGGTGGTCAACGCGATTATGACGCGGGTCGAATGGTGACCGCATGGTTAATGACAATGATGATTGATGGTGGTGGCCGACGATGACGGCTGGCGGTGGTCGGCAGCGGCAACTGACGACGGTGATCGATGGTAGTCAGCGGGGATGACTGGTGATAATGGTTGATGGCAATGACCGGCGACTGTGGTTGACGGCAATGCCCAACGATGGTGGCTGGCGAGAGTGGTCGGTGGTGACGACCGACGGTGGAGATTGACAACGATGAGGGTCGGCGCTGGCGGCTAACGACGGTGGTCGGCGGCCAACGGAGGTGGTCGGCGACCGTCGAAAGTGGTGACACGATTATGCTTAGAGGTTTTTCAAGCCTCAGAGCTCTCTCTCTCTTAGTTGGCTCCCCTCATGTGAAGAATGAGGGCTATTTATAGATTAGAGTGACATTTAAATATATGCAAAATTGAACCACTCCACTCCATCGGATGGCTCAAAATGATTCCTTTGATCATTTGATGTATTTTAAGTATTTGAATGCTCAAATGAAATCAGAATTATGAGATCTTGGGCTTGTTAGATCCGGCTCGTGAAGACACTCGATTTGACTATAAACACTCTATGTTTAAGAGCTATTTAGGGATTTAACTAATATCCCAAAGTTTCTAATGATATTTTAAGTGCTTGATCTCGGCTAGTTTCAACTTATGATCAACTTGCTTTTGACATCAAGATTCGTGCTTCGACTAGTAATATTTTAAGTGTCATATCAGTTGTCCCTTATTTTTGGATGACATTATCTCAATCATCTAAACATATACACACTAAATACTTAAAAATAATAAATTCTTTAATGAAATTTGCAGCCATTAACTATACATTTTGAGAGAATAAATTTTCATGAGAGCACAAGATTATGATTAGGGAAGCGGGTGCAGGGCTGCGGATGTGTATGGGTACGTGAGTGCAAGGTTTCGGGGTTATGGACCCATCCGGACATTTACGGGTGCTTGCAGGCTTAGGGGTGCAGACGAGTCAAGCTCGAGCTCGAGCTTGACTTATCGCTCACCAGCTTCGCTCGAGCTCGACTCAAGCGTATGTACCAAGCTTGAACTCGGCTCGTGTACAGTAAAATAAGCTCGAGCTTGACTCGATTTATCGGGCTTGATTAGAAACTCGAACTTGGCTCGATGAGAAGATCGAGCTTGGCTCGTTTATAGGCTCGATTTGAAGTCAATTACACTAAAAAAGAGCACCAAAAAAATTTGAAGAGCAATTAAGATAAATTACAGAAAATTTATTAAATTAATTTGAGTTTTTTGGATGTTTTTATTACAAATATATGCAATTCCAACTCAAAGAAAGTACAATAAAAATTACAAAATATTGAAAGAAAAATTAAATGCTCAAACAAAAGAGCTACGCATACAACATAATTAAATACTCAATCTCCCATATATTTATAAAAGGAAAATATAGAATTAAATTGAAATCAACATCTTCTCTTGATCCCTTTGAGAAATGCAGACGCCGCAGCATTTTAGAGTCTTCAATGGAGAAAATATCACTCAAGTTAAAGTAATCCAAGGCTCCAACTTGAAGTCTTCGAGTATCCAACCACCTAATCAAAAATTCTGCAATATTATAAAGAGAAAATAATCATAGTCTTATAAATAAGTAGAATAAAAGAATTCTGCAACATACTAATGAAAGGAAAAGTATAATTAAGTAAGCATAAAGAATAAGAAAAAATAAAAGGAGCAAAGTTAAGAAAAGGCCGCTCAAGCATAAATTACAATCATCTTAAAGAGCAACACTATATGTAAGCATCCAAACTTCAGAAGAAGGGTTATAATTACATATAGTGCTACCAGCTAAAAGAAGATAGAGAGGAAAACATCAAGGCCATCATAGCCAGCATACCTTGTGTAGCCCATTATCCAAAGTCCATCATCCAAATAAGGCGCAAAATCCTCTAAACAAAGAAATACAATAGCCATTAGCCAACCACAAAGCAACCAAAACAACCAAGTCCAATATGGCAAATAATCAGCCAACCATCAAGGATAGTGGGAGGAAATAACGGAAAGTCGAATATAGCAATGAATAATGAAGGTAGGGAACAATCCATATGAGAGAAATGGTAAATAGTATTTTTATAATCAAACCGAATCGGAGAAAAATAACCTTAAATACATGAAATGCATCTATTTGGATGCTCGCTTTTATCCCGATTCTGAGCATAGAAATAAATTCATCGCTTTGAGAAAAATACACATAAGTTATTGCTGAGAAAATCTGTTTTAAAAAAAAAAATCTAAGTTCTGAATTCTATCTAAATATTACATACATACAATACAATTCTTATATACTTACATAATTGACATCTAAAGTTTGATAATTATAAATATAGTATTTTTTTCATATATGAAATAATGTATTTTATTTTAAAATGATGATGATATTTTTGATGTAATATTAAAGATTTAAGTGTTATTTATGTAAAAATTAATATTTTAGAGTTGGATATGTAAATGAATGAGAATTGCGTGGTATGCATGTAAATGCTCCTTTCGAAGAAGCATAGAAATTCCTAAAATTTAGTCTCACACATAAAAAAGTTGAAAAGGTTAGTTTTAAATGATAGCATTTCGGAAACAGAACTCAATGAAAGAACAGAAAACACCAACAGTGAGAGCATGAGAAATTAGATAGGTAAAGGGAAAGAAATCAATGATTAGTATTTCTAAGTTAAATAATTATCTCAGATCCAACAACACATCAAGGCGATTTATGGCAACTACAATCAAAGAGAGAAGTACATATAAGAGTTTGCAAGTCCTAAATTTGACAATAAGATCAAGTAGTTCATACTTATTCAGAATTCCAGTGGTCATCCAGACTAGTAATGTTTAAGATCAGAGAGAACTGAAAATAATAAGGATGAACCTTTATGTTAAATGATTTGGGGGAGAGATGCATTAATAAGTAGAAATCATACTCTTAGAAATAAACTGCATTAATAAGTAGAAATCATACTCTTAAAAGATTCATAAGAATTATCAAGTTATCCTTCGAGCTCACATATCTAGTCATAGCATGAGAAGTTGATCGTTCAAGCAACATATCTCCCAAAAGCTAAATCATCACAATGCTGTATAATTAAGCTTAACTAATAAGAAGGGATTAAAATAATTTAGAATCTACCAATATGCAACATAAAAAACAAATGTAGGAGATATAAGCACAACCTTGAGAGCTTGTCTTGCTGTAACATAGTTGGAAGATGATAGCAACTTCTCATTAAACTCTACAAAAAACACTCAGCTTGCCAACCAAACAAGAGAAACACAAGTGTTCAAATCTTCCACCATCAAAGTAAAAACACTCAGCCGAACAGCTAAGAGAGGAAACACATAGCAGGAGGAAATAACAACAGCAAAGTCACTAATATAGCAGGAAAAACCTGCCAACACAGCCACCCATCTAACCAACCCAGCTTGCCAACCAAACAAGAGAAACACAAGTATTCAAATCTTCCACTATCAAAGGAAAAACACCTAGCCGAATAGCTAAGATAGGAAACACATAGCAGGAGGAAATAACAACAGCAAAGTCAAGTACAACTAGAGACATGATTGAAAGAACATAAAGGATGATAGTCAACAAATTACTCATTAGACACCTAATCCAAAAGAACATCAAAATCGAAGATAGATATCACACACCTAATCTGAATCATCATCAAATTGAAATACCATATGTTAGCATAAAGAAAATGAACCTGACCAACCAAGATCAAGTCGATCTTGCTATCGACTCGTCTGCACCCCTACCGTCCAACACTTCAACATGATCGGGGCCAGGAAGATGAGGGAACTTAGATGTGATAGTGGGTCGAGACTCGAGATGTCGAGAGTGAGAGCCGAGAAGTGAGCAAGAGAGAAAGGAGAGAGAGTCGAGAGAGAGCGATTGAAGAGAGGCGAGAGCCGAGAGACAGAGGCGAGACTCGAGAGGCTTGCAAAATTAGGGTAGACCGTAGAGCGAAAGTGCACCAAAGGATATAACTTCAGTCGACGGATTGCGACGCGGAACGATAATATCTGAACGACTCGAGCCGGCGATAAACGATCCAACCTTTTACTCGAGCTCGAGCTCATTAAATGACTCGATCGTTCCTTTCAGCTCGAGCTCGAGCTCGAGACTCGATTTAAACAGTAAATGAGCCGGTTATCAAGTCGAGCTCGGCCATGAAAGTAAGCTCGACTCAGCACCACTGCAGTTAGCACGCGGCCGTGCGTATGGCATGATGGATGGTGGAAGCGGAGTGTCCGGCCACGGCGATAATGGGCCACGCTGGTCGCGAAAACATGGATCTGCTGGCGCGGGATGCGCGGGTCGCTGCTGGAAGAGGAGCGGCCTGAGCTGGCCGGTCGTCGCATGATAGCGGTCAGAGGAGGGCTGGCACGCCAAGCTATGGCAGGGCTGCCATGCGCGCGCTTAACGGGCGTCCGTGCGGGCGAAATGTCCGCTTTTGCCCGTTTGGCTATTTTCACCCACGATTTTGCCGGATTTTGCGCTTTTCTTTGATTGTTTTGCCTGTTTTCCCCTATAGGTGGTTTATAAAAATCCTCTAGAACCAAGGGATAAGGCACACTCCTCATATGCTCTAGTGATCTTCTTCTTCTTAAGAGAAGGTCGTTCGGAGGCAATCAAGGCAAGTTCATGGCGAGGTTCTTTTCCTTAAAGAGGCCAATCAGTCATCGACTCGGACCGACTGGGGCGACATCAAGGCCCGTAGTTCATACATCTGGCTCCGCTTTTCCCTCAAAAGAGGCCAACTGCCCTCGTTTGACCGACCGGGTTCGAGAGGCGGGCCCGTAGTTCATACTGGCGAGCTCCGCTTTTCCTTGAAGGCATCAACCGCGCCGGGTTCGAGGATTAAGGCCCAGTAGTTTATGAGTTCATTTTTCCCTCAAAAGAGGCGTCAATCGCCCTCGTCACGTGAGTTCGAGGCGATCAAGGCGCGTAGTTCATATGGCGATGCTTTTCCCTCGAAGAGCGCCAATCCTCATTAGACCGCCCGAGGAGATCAAGGCGTAGTTCATACACAGGTTCGATTTTCTCTCGAAAGAGGCATCAACTGCCCTCGTCGGTAGTTAGAAGCATCAAGGCCCGCTCTCATGCTCTAGACCCGCAAGCACCCGTAAATGTACGGATGGGTCCATAACCAAAACCCGCACGTGCAGTATTACATTGCGTCGATCCGCTTTCATAATCATAATCTTGTGCTGCCATGAAGATCTGTTCTCTCAAAATGTATGGTTAATGGACTCCCAAATTTCATTGAAGAATTTACTATTTTCAAGTATTTGGCGTATATATTTTTGGATGATTGAGATAATGTCATACAAAAATAGGGGGGGCATCTGATATGACACTTAAAATACTACTAGTCAAAGCGCGAATCTTGATGTTAAAAGCAAGTTGATCTTAAGTTGAAACTAGCCGAGATCAAGCACTTAAAATATCATTGAAAACTTTGAGATATCAGTTAAATCCCTAAATAGCTCTTAAACATGGAGTGTTTATAGTTAAATCGAGAGTCTTGACGAGTCGGATCTAATAAGCCCAAGATCTCATAATTCTGACTTCATTTTAGCATTCAAATACTTAAAATACAACAAATGATCAAAGAAATCATTTTGAGCCGTCCAATGGAGTGGAGTGATTTGGATTTTGCATGTATTTACAGAAATGTCAATCTTCTAATCTATAAATAACCCCTCATTCTTCACATGAGGGGGAGCCCAAGCTAAAGAGAAGAGAGAGCTTTGAGGCTTGAAAATCCTCGCATAATCGCACATTTCGGCTTTACCACCTCAGTTGCCAACCATTGCGCCGCCGCCAACCTCGCTATCGCTCATCCTCGCCACGGTATCACCATCGACCACTTGCCGTGGCCAGGTTTGCCGCTCAACCATCGTTACTCCATCTCGCTAATTTATTGTCGGCCGCCACATCACTGCCTGTTGCTGCCGACCACTGCTAGCCCGCCGTTGTTGGTCACAATCATCATTGTTATCACCACTATCGCTTACATTGCTGACCACTTTACCGCCTCCACCGGTCATTATCGCCCGAATTATCGAGCCATCTCCGCGGCCATCACCACCACCGCACGGCTGCTGCCAGCATTGTTTCATCATCAACTACCAAGTAATTGGCTATAACTCAACGCGTGACTATATGTTGTTTTCTGATTCTAAGATTCTCATTGTCATCCTTTCTCATATATAATCGTAATCCGTTATCGGAAACTTTGTACTCAAATGATACATAGTGGAAGATTTTACGTGGAAGATTTTTTTTTTCTTCTTTTCGAGATTTTTTCTCGTAAAAATTCAGGAGTTTTATTATTAATTTCTCAAATATCTGTGTATGTGTTAGATTCTACAAAAAAACTAAGGTGTAAATTTATATTCTACCATAACTGATTTTCTAACACGCAATAATTTTTTAATGATAACTTTTTTGGTTCCACTCTCTTTAAAGGGAACATGTCATTGATTAGCTTCCAAAGAAGGGCTCGCCGCCCACTCAGATAGCATACTATTATTTACCTTTTTTTTTATGCATCGCATTCATTTTTGAATGCACTTCAATCCTCCTGAGAAGAGAATTAGAAGTCTTCGTATAATTGAAAATAGATACTATGTTCTTCAAGCTATGATTAAAACCATCCCTTATCTTTGACATCGTTTAAATTAGTGGCATGCAAAATTTGAAAAATTTATAAGATTTTTTCGTCTGGATATTTTATAAGGTAACTCTTCTTTGAAATTGTAAGTACAATATATCTACACTTGAACTACGAACAATATTTTCTACTACGATGGCATAAATAACTATGAGGGATTAAGGTTGACGGCAAGTGACAAGGATTGATCAATAACGAATGCTAGGTATCGCTTGATGTCAACGATTGTAAATGTTGAGCAATTCTGTCTTCTACAATAATCAATGTCTGATAGTGGCATGGTTTAAATGAGGGCAAGGATAAGACACCGAATGATCAAGAAGGCGAAGACAGCTAGAAAGGAACACTCAGAGATAGTAGTTCGTACTTTAGGCTCTTGAGATTGTAAAATGTATATAATATGAGATTGTAAAATGGCACAACTTCAAAGCTCTTGAGATTGTAAATTTAAAAGAGTTAGCAGTCTAAAGTCATGATGTTCAAATTATTCTAAATAATTTTAAAATAATCACTCATCAAATCTAAAATCACAATTAACGATAGTGATAGATCACAATTTTGATATCAAAATGTTCACCATTTGGAGAACTATCAATCTTATAATTGATAAGCCCAAATTTTGCAAAAGATGCCCTCATTATTTTCAATAAAAAAATTAAGGAGATTTGCGTACATATCACATAATTCTTATGCATTTATATATCTAATATCTTAATTTTAATTTTTTACATATAATATTTAATCTTCAATATTACATTAAAAATATCAACATTATTTAATTTTTAAAAATGAAATGCACATTTTCAAATATAGAAAAGTGGTATATAAATAAATATTTTATATAAATGCATAATAATTATGTGGTATATTTGTAAATCTTATAAAAATTAAATATATAGTTGAGGACCTAGAAGAAGCCCTCATATATATATATATATATATATATATATATATATATATATATATATATATATATATGATAAATCATCTTATAAGGAATTTATTTTTTTTTGAATCCCAACGTGTAAGAAAATTTTAAATTACAACTAATAAAGAGTTTTTTAAAAAGAGAACCTATTTAGGTTGATAATGATATGACGAATCCTAACCGACTTGAAAAGTTCGTTTGGGTTACCAATAATTTTGGGTGATTCGGACCCACCAACTCGAAATTGACTAGATTTTGACACACGAATCCGAAATTGACGATTTTACCTACGAACTTGAATTTGACACGATTTTGATCTGAAATACATATCTAAATAGATCATTTGGGTCGCCGGGTCAAGTCAGTCGAAATTGGGTTTGACCCGCTTTAATAAACGTCGAAGTTCAGTCAAACATTCGAGGTTGTGTCGGATTCAATCAACCACATACCCGAATTGACACCCCTAAATCTACCTACGAGAATGAAGGCACCAATAAAGTGTTTACAATTGCTTCGAGAAGATATATGCAAAAGCAAAATTGATTGAAGTCTATGAATCCAAATAGACTTTATAGGGTGGTGAAAAAGTTAAAGCTTTTAAAAGCTTGCAAAATGGCTATGAAATCAATCAAACAAAGTTTTTTTAGTGAAAAGACTTGCAAATTTAGCGAATATATAAATATACCTATTTATTATACTAATATTAATTTCTAATACTAGTTTAAACTTTATTTTATATTTTAGCATAATTAAATTAATATCAAATAAAATTTAACTTAGAAATACAGATGCTTGAAAATATATTTAATATAATTTTAAAAATATTTTGAGGAACTCGCTAACTAATGGACGAATTTCTCTAAATATAACATACCCATTAAATAATCATATTGCTCTTATTAAATTTAAGCTAAAAGATACTCTAATATTGAATGTAGTTTAGGTAAGCTTTTTCAAAAAGTTGATATTGAAATAATAATAATGCTACATAGAAAATTAAAATTTAATATATATATATAATCTCTTAATTTTTAAAAATATATTAAAAATATTATTATTATTTATTTTAAAATATGTATAGAAATTAAAAAATATATTTAATTTTATATATTAGATAAAGTGTGTGGTATGTATGTAAAATCTTTTAAATTTATTTATCGCACGAGAAGTGGAAAAATGGTGCAGCCCAGCCAGCGCATATTTTCTGCCCGGGCGAGCAGAGCCAAAAATTCATTAAATTGGCGGGAAAAAAAAATTGGAGCAAAAATGCACACCGGTGTTTCATTGCTTTTCCTGTAATCGGACGGCTGACACTCAATTGCACCGCACTTAAGAGCTTTACGCTGCTGCCAGCCGTCAGATTGAAATTTGACGAACATATTCCTCGACCTACCCTCGCTTTTTCCGATGCTCAGTGAAGTGCAAAGAGAAGGATTCCTAATTCAAGGCCCAAGCAATCGATTCTTCTCTTTGGAGGGCTTCCGAATCTTACGCCGATCAGAGATCGTCTTGCAAGGTATGATTCTATGATTCTTATCCTTCATTGCTTTTCTTGCTTTCTCGCAGCTTGAATCTATGAGAAGCATACTAAAATGGAGTCTAAAGAATGCAAATTTCTGTAGATTTGATTGACTGATTTCGTTACATCTTGAGCTTATTTTCGATTTTGTGGATGGTATCTTCACTCAGGCTGGCTTCGATATTGAAGCTGCTGATTTCAGATGGAAATGAAGTGTCTCTCTCAGTGAACATCAAAACCCTAGAAAAGGAGAACTTTGTCGACACTATTTTGCGATAGCTGCCATATTTTGCTTAAGGCAGCGGAAATCAACTCAGTTGTTTTTATTTGGAGTTGTGGCGAGGGGTTTTAGAAAGATCAGCTATTGGATCTGGCTGTATCGCTCTGCTCCCATTAAAATGCTTCAAATGGCAGATCAATCAGCTGCGAATGATGCAGCGGGTAGATCGGAAGTTCCAAAATTGCGTGGTTATGTGGATAGCTTTCCAGTTGGAGCATCTATAGAACTCGATTTAGGTGCAAAAGGCGCTTCTTATCAGAAAACACAGAAAAAGAGGAAAAAAGCTTGTATGGATAGGAACCTCACTTTCGAGGATAAGCTGGCTTTTATCAAGGAATGCCAACATGAGCTTGATGGACTGTTTGAATTCTACAAAGAGCTTTCTTCCTGCAAACTCTACCTTGAAGAGGGACATTTTAATTCTATGAATTCAGCCATTGCATGCATGTTGGAGGAGAGCAGCCTTTCTTTCTCAGCATTGGTAGAGGAAATCTATGGCAAGATGAAAGCAAAAGAGGGAAACCCTGGTGCCACTTTGGCCTCAATACGCAGTGCGGTGCTCTTTGTTGGCCAGAGAGTGATGTATGGGGTAGTAAATGAGGATGTTGATGTGCTGGAAGATGCGTCTGAGAACTGTCTTTGGTGCTGGGAGGTAATGGATTTCAGAATGTTAATCTTGCTCTTGTTCTTAGTGTATCATGCGTTAATGTGGAATTCTAATTGGCTTATTTGCAGACAAGGGATATGAAGCTTTTGCCTAAAACTCAACGTGGATTTCTTAGTGTTCGTCGTACAGGTCGAAAAAAGGTTCATGAGAGGATATCTGCGCTTTCAAGTAAGAATTTCCCCCTACCAGATCATTATTTTCCTGTCATAGTCTGAGAATTGCTGCTAATTAGATGTGTTACATATGTTCTCCAAAAGGATTATTTTTTATTAACATTTTCTTGTGGAGTATCATTTTCTTCACTCCTATTAGCCATTCTCTCTTAGATATGGTGAAACAAAACTAAATCTGTCTTAACTGGTCATCCACTGTAGGAGCCATAAAGTTCTTGCAAATGTACACAAAAAATGCACAGAAGACATGAGAATTTTCATGTTCTATAATCACAAACATGTTCCTGTGGAATTCAGTTGTTTTTTTTCTTAGAAACACTACACTTATGATACCGCGTTGGTAAGAATTAACTTTGTTCATGCAGATATTTATTTGAGTCCCTGCTAATTGAAAATTGCGCTCGCCAAAAGAAATTACTCTCATCTCTATTTTGAGGGATTTAATTGCTCGATCTCTTTTACACTCTTCACCACTATTATCCTTTTACCCTTGGCTGGTTTTCCCCAGTGAGAGTTGACAATTGCTAGCAAAGAAACAAGAATGATGCACAAATGATTTGAGGTTTTTCCTACTTTATGTGGAGCATATTTTACTGAATCTATTTGCTTTCTACACAGCCACAACATTATTATGATATCACGTTTGTAAGAATAAACTTTATTCCTGTTTTTGCTGATTGGCTCCATAAGATTAGCTAAATAAGAGATGCATATTTCATGTTCACAAAACCATCATTGTTAGTGGCTGGCTTGAATGAAACAGATTGATGATTGATGTTTGATCAACAAACAATTTTAAAACTTTCTCAAAGTAAGTAAATGAATCTAAATTTTATTTTTGGCTAGTGTTAGGGCATTTTTTCGAGTGAATAAGTCACAGCTAATTAACCTAATTATGTAATTTAAAATAAGCTAAATTACTATGTAGCAGTTCTTTACTTATTCCATAATCCTTGTCATATATTTTTCATATTTTTTTGAGTGCTTTGTGTTAAATAAGCATAAATGCAAAGATATCATCTTTTGTTTTTTGTGTGCAAGTCTGTAAAGGTGTTGAACTTCTATTATTTCAGAGGTTTTAAGCTCTTCTCCTCCCCTAACAGGATGATAACAATTTTACTTGATTTCTACGTGCCTATATGTTAAAGATTTTCATGTTGCTCTTTCTCTACTGCATGGAATGTTGTGTTTTGGCATCTTAAGTCGATGGTTAGGCTGTTTTTTTGTACTGATTTATTGAATGTTTTTTACTTACGACAGCAACAATTTCATCTTTGTCAAGGCTGGCAGATGAAAATCACCAAAGTAATTTGATTAAAGCATCCCAGAGGCTTCAAAAAGCATTGAATTTGTCAGAAATCCGTTTGTTGGTTGAAAAATTGAATCAAAAGAGTAATGCAGAGATGTAAGAAAGATTGGTCGATGATTCCCAATGCATTCTTCTGACTGCATAAATCCCCTTCAGTTATGATTCATTACTAATGTCAAAACATTCTCTAAATATAGGGCTGAGAAAGAAGCCAAGTTAAAAGAGAAAGAACTGATCAAGGAACTCGAGAGAAATAAACATAGTGCCGAGATGGAAAGGAAAAGAATCGATCAAGAGAACCAGAGGAAACAACAACAAGCTGTAAGTGGGGAAATTTGTTCCATGCTGTTTTTATTGACATGCATGTGTCTAGCTGGATGCAATTGGGGGTTTCTATTTGAAAACCTCTTTTTTGTGTAAAGTTAATAACCAGTTAAGTAAGCCTAATTAGATGTACATTTGTAGGATGCCATTATTATCTTAAAACATCTATTCTACTGCTTTCCTAAATAAATGGTTGGTATTCGAAATGTTTGTCCTACAGAGGAGTTTGGTAAAAAATGAAGTCAGATAACAGAAATCAAAATATGGAAGATCACTTATGTCTACTGCTAAACTTTTTTAGGTGTTTTCTTTTTAAAATATTTTGTCAGTATTTATATTCTTTAAGCGCCTAAAGCTTTCTTTTAGATTTCTCTGAAATAAAATGCCCTTTTTTCCTTTCCAGGAAAAAGAGTTAAAGAGGCTCCAAGAAGAAGCTGCAACAGAGGAAAAACGTCTTGAAAAAGAGAGAGCTGAACTTAAAAAACAGCTTAAGAAGCAAGAAATGCAAGCAAAAAAGGATCAACAACGACATGAGAAAGAAGCAGCTGAATTGAAAAAGCAACTTAAAATACAAAAGCAAGCAACAATTATGCAGCGGTTTCTCAAGCGCACTAAGGTCAATGATTCTTTTGATTTAACATCTTCACAGGAGGCACTGATAATATCTGAAGCAACTTGCAAAGGTGAGAGTATGGTTAACTCAGCTTCATTGTTGATGGATCATGCACTATTGCTACATGAAAGTCCTGCATTAGATGATCTGCGCAGGTCAGTGCTATCAAATTTTACACATGCTTTAATTATTTCCCTTATTCTACAAGTTTTCAGCTTAAAATGGTGCATTTATATGGATTCAAGAGTTTGTCTTTTGGGCTCCTTAGTAGAATTCAGTACAAATCAGCACTTTAAACAATGTTTGTATGCGTGGAAATGTTTTTATTGTTTGTAGAGACTCAGCTCACATTTTCTCCAGTGTTGAACTTCAGTACCTTTAGATCTGTTGTGCAAAGGTTTTGATTTGGCAAAATCTTGTCCTTTGTTCCAAGTAAATATCATGATTATATCTTATTATCAATATTAATGCAACCTGTCTCATCTCTTTTGTCAAGTAAATATCATTTGAGTTGTGTTTTGGAGCATTTTTAAGGATTAGCAAAAGCATGCCATCGTTATCACCCTGAGTTTTATCTCAACTATTTAGGCATCATGAAAACTCTTTCATTTAATTGTATTCTGTGCTACACGAATTAGAATTTTTTTTAGTCTTTTGCATAACTTTTTGTAATGTATTTATTTATTTATTTATTTTTTTATGGCTGATCCGTAAGTTTCATCTAACATTTGTTTTTGTTTCACCTTCTTCCCTTCACTACTATATGCAAATCATTCAAATCTATTTTCCACGTCATCTTGAATAGGTTCTATTTCTATGTTCCCTCAATATAATTATTTCTGTCTATCTTTCACAGTTTTAAACGACCATTTTAACGTTCTCATTTTTGCACCAAATTTGTGTTGCCAATAACTTTCTCGAGTTCCATAAATATCTATACTTGTCTCCATGAAATTCTATTATTTATTACTCTTGGTAAAAATTAAGATATTTAAACTAATCACACTTAGGGCTTTTTTTGTTTGGTTGATATTTAAAATTGATGCCAGTTATTCAATATTTTATGTCCTCATGTCCTTATTGGAAGCCTTTTATCTTCTAAAGCATTATTTTTATTTTTATTTTTTATTTTTTACTTGGAAAGAGGTTCACCATTGGAGTTATGTCATTTGCAAATAGCATTCACCAAGATTGTTCTAATAGGAAATTGTTGTAAGTAGAAGGGCCCATAAGTAGTTTCAATAATTTGATTTTACAAATGAAGGTGCACCTATGTTGTAATTTAGTAATTTAACAAGAATTCTGGACTCGTTTGCATATGTATCATAACTAATTTGTCAAAATTTAACGTTTATTGTAGATTACATATTGTTAGATGGCACAAATGTCGTCACTCAAACAGGTCGAACAGATGGGGTGTACGGTCCAAACCAAAGATTAACTTGTTCCAGGGCTTGAAATTGCTAGGGCAATCATCTGAAACTGGTCCTTTTGATAGATTGTCATTTCCAGACAAAGATCTCACAGACAAAAGTCGTAGATATTCAAGCGAAGCTGTGTTAGACAAACAATTAAGTGAATGTGCCGCTGGTGTCACAAATCACAACAAATGCCATGATAGTGTTGAAAATACCACTGCCAATTGTTTAGTTAAAAAGCTTCTTCAATTTGACAAGAGTAACCGGCCGGCTTATTATGGTACCTGGAGTAAGAAAAGGTAACATGAGTTGATCTGTCTCTACTTCTGATTGAAAATTAGTTAAACATATATAATGATATCGTCTTCTCTTGGTTCTGTAGTATCGTTGGTCCTCGAAATCCATTTAAGAAAGATCCTGACTTGGATTATGAAGTTGACAGTGAAGAGGAATGGGTGGAGGTGATTTAATGGTCTTTATGGATTTGTTACCTCTGGTTGAAATACAACTCTACCTGTAGTCACCTTTTATATTGTTTTTTTTTTCTTTGATTCAGGAAGAACCTGGTGAAAGCCTATCAGATTGTGAAAAGGACAAAGAGGATGAAGTGCTAGATGAAGAAAACATGAAGGAGGGTAGTGATGATGAAAGCGAAGATAGTTTCTTAGTGCCGGATGGGTATCTCTCTGAAAATGAGGTATTCTTCTTACATCAAACTTTGCATTTAAATCAATTTTGCTTTGTTTTTCATTTGATTTTGTTTTTGAGAGCTCTAAACACGACAGGAACAAAGGTATTTCATATTTTTCTGAAATGATTCACTGCTAGTTGATGTCCACTGATACTTTCCCAAAATTTGTAGTGTTTAATGTTTCTGTGATTTTTTGCTTCAATAAAGATCTGTATTGTATATCAATATTTAATTATAACATGAATCTAACTTTATTTTGATTTTATATTTGTAAAGGGTGTTCAAGTTGACAAATCATCAGATTCCATGGATGGAGACTCCAGAAACTTAACAGGCACTCAGAAGGAAACTGAAAATGAGGATTTTAGAACGTTTTTTCAACAACAAAAGTATCTTAACAATTTGACAGAGCAGGCTCTTCGAAAGTGTCATCCACTAATCATTACAAATCTAATGCATGAAAAATCAGCTTTACTAATTTCTGATACCATAGATGGAACTGCTAGATTGGAACAGATCTGCTTGCAGGTCCTGTGCATGAGGCCTTGCCCTGGAGGTTCAGCCATTGAAGTACCAAGCGATCATCTAGTAAGTAAAGATCAAGAGCAACAAAATTCACCTGCTAATAATATAAGCACATCTCCAGCCCCTGCAGTTGTTATACCAGATACAGAATTGCCAGAATTTGTGAGTGTAACAGAAAAGAGTTTTATTTGAATTCTAAATTTGGATCTCTATTCCTTTTCACTCTGATTTTTTCCTGATTGGTTAACTTGATTTGTGTTATTATCATGTTGCACAGGTTAGAGCAATTCAATCATCTCCACAGAGTATCAACAAGGTTGTAAAATCATTGCAACTTAAGTTCTCAAGCATCTCTAAATGTCAAATAAAGAATAAAGTCAAGGAAATTTCAGATTATTCTGACCATCGCTGGCAGGTATTTTGTTATCGTGCTGTTCTCAGCCTTAGTGGGAAAGCTCTAAATTCTAATTTCAAACTAATGGCCTCCATTTTCTAAGTTTTGAGAAGAATTTTTTCTCAAAAACAACAATATTCAAATGATGTATTTTTCAAAACATGATTTCTAACTTGAGGCAACCAAAAGAGCCTAAACATTATCTTCACTCTGCCAATACTCAGCTCACGCTGCTTCTCTTTTCGTAGGTTAAGAAAGAGGTCTTAGATCGGCTTGGTTTATCCATCTCCACTAGTATGTCCATCATTCTCCTTCACCAGCAATTCAATATGAAAAACCCTAACCATCCTTTATATCTTAAAACCAATAATTATTATTTTTTTGTTTTCTTAATGAATTGTCACAGATAAAACAAATAATAAGGAGAAGGGCATTGCAAAGTTCTTCACCAAACGCTGCTTGTCTCCAAGGGATCTCCCCCTAAAGTTTCCTGAATCCTCACCCGATCAACCGAGTAAAACCCCATTAATCCAAAGCGAAAAAGATCGAAGTGCCACTGCTTAATAATTATCCAAGAAGCTCATTGTGTTCGGCTTCTGATCTGCAGATCCCTGGCGCCTTGAATCATGCAAATTGATCGTGCTCAAGTTTTTGAGGCTGCTATATGTGAATATATGCGCGTCTTGGTAGTATTGATGTGTGTATCATACGCTAAGGGTTTGTAATTTATTTGGTTGTCATTTTGGCAAGTTTTATGGGGCTTCTGCTTGCAATTTGCCAAACTGGATATTGTCATTCGGTTTACTACGCACCAACATATGCCAAGCATGAGTAATAGTATCTTGAAATTTTATAAGCATCATTTGTATTTACGTCGTCCCAACTATTTGATACAGTTTTATGAGCTTTTAGTGTTAGCGTGATGCTATTGATTTGTGCAAATATGTTATTTTTTACTCTTATGATGTGTTTAAAAACATTTGTTTTTTAAAGGTCATGGTTCAACTAGGAATGTGTTGATTGTTAGAAAATTATATTTAATTTTTTTTTTAAAAAAAATATGTATAATATATATAATAATTTTTAAAAAAATTATTATTTTTATAATAATTTTATAATTATATTTAAAAAAGTTATAATTATTCTAAATAGATCTCACATCTATTTTCTGGTATTTCTCTGGACAGGTATTCTACACCTTTAGCTTGTTAATAGAATGGCTTCCCTATCTAACAAATCTTACAACACAATCAATATACTAAACCGCAATAAATCCATTACATTAATAACTATAGTATTACCATAAAATAATTATTTCAACTCCAGTCTGATACCAAATAAAATCCTGTCTATACAAAAAAGTCATAAATTTTTGGCCCAATAGACATAAGTTCTTCACTTCTTATCTCTACATCTCTTCTTCTAAGTCTGAACAATTCAAGCCCAGTCTTACTAACACGATTGCATCCATGGATGTACAAAACTCTCAATCGCCCGCAACCATTACGCAGACACTGCAATCCTATATCGCATAGATTCCGACATCGGTTCACATGCAATACCTTCAACTTAGAACAATTCAATCCAATTGCTTCCCATCCAAGAACACCAATCTCATGACACACAGCAAGACTCCATTCCTCAAGCAAAGGACAAGCCTGAGATATAGTAGCTATAGATTCGTTCGAAACAAACCTGCACAAGCGAAGATTGAGAAACCGAAGCTTTGACGCGAATTCGAGCGATTCGCCGTCGATGTTCATCGAGCATCTAGGACTCGAAAGATTCAAGTACTTCAATCCACCACCACTTACTGCTTCCAACAGACCTTCTCTAGTAAACATACAGCACTCAGCTTCTACGTATTCAAGAGTCTCTGAACATCCCTTAAGTCCAGTGCCCATTACCTCTCTACAGCAAGAGACTACTAACACATGAAGTAATCGGCATCCTCTTGAAAGGGCATTAATCCCACAGTCTGTGATGTTCACACAATATGATAGGTTTAAATTCTTCAATGATTTGCAGAAATTTGAAATCATTTCTAATCCAACATCAGTGATGTTACATCTGTATAGTGTCAGTGATACTAATCGAATGCATTGCATGGCAACCTGAGTGAGACCTTCTTCTGTGATTTTGAAACAGCAGTACAAGGATAGCGAACGAAGGCTGGCTTTTAAATTCTTCAGTCCGGCTAATGCTGAGTCCGGTAAGTCTGTGCAGCCTGCTATTGAGACTGAACTTAGATGAGAAAAACGATTTAATAGTGCTGGGAGATATCTCACATAAGACTGATAAGTTGTCGTCTCGTACGAGAAGTGAAGAGTCAATGATCGACGAGAAACATTTTGAATATGAAGCCAACAACGACAAGTTAAGCCAAAAGCATTTCGATCGTGACTGTTCTGAAGTTTTTGAAAAATACTGATAAGGCAATCATCAGATAAAGTCATATCCGGTGTAATACTATCAGACTCCAATGGCTGACGACCTCACAAAAATCAGATGAAGATGTAGCAGAGTCAACATCAAAGACAGATCACACTAGTGTAACCGTTTAAACATATTCATAAGTTGAATAGATTCTGAATTTTTAGACAATTGTTTGGCCTTTTGATCAACAGTTGCACACACTAAAACCACTTGAGTAAATCAACTGAAATCCACTGTGAGAAATGAGATTAGAGCTTTCTTGATAGATCTTCTGTACAGAATTTGTAGAAAAAAAAAAAAAAAAACAGTAACAACCGACGCAGGTTAGAGATATGTAATATTTCCTTAAAAGAGATTTTACCAAAAGACTTCTTCCTTGTTGTCTCAAACTGCTTATTTGGTAAGATTTTATTTTGATCATATCATAACATGTTACAGAGGCCAAGCCTATCTAGCAAGTAGCAAGTTGAAGTCATTAGCACAAAGACACAAGACCAACAAGAGAAAGTGTTAAGCAAAACATAACTGATGTAGATAAATATGAGATTAAAACTTCATTGAAAGTTTAGCATGATAAGAAAGCTTGAATGTTAATATCAGGTTAGCAGAAAATCATAAAACTTATATGAAATACATGAATTTTATCATGTTGGATGTTTGTTAGTGCTTAGGTGGTACTTATAGCCTAATTGTGGTGATAAGTAGGTAAGAGTTAGCTGGTACAATGGCCATCATTCTACAATTTAACCCAAATCTGACAAAAATAAGTTAAGTATTGGCTCAAACGTTAATCAAAAGTTTTTTTTAATGAAAACCGTAAGTGCTGCTCAGCACTTCAACCTGATTGTGCTAACAGTAGGCATGCAAAGACTGCCTCAAATCGAAATTTGAATTGTTTCATGGATTATGGGGATTTTGACTAAGAAAATAAATAATGATTATAGTGAGAAAAAAAATCACATATCTTCAATAAACTAAATGGAATAGGAAATATCCAAAGATATTGGAAAAATTGAATGCCATTCCATATAGGGCATGTAAGTAATAAGAATAAAGCAGAGATATTAGTGGATTTTAATTTGAAAGATAAAATTAGTGACGTGAATAAGTTTAGTATTCGGTAGACTGCTATTAAGTTAATTATTTGGGAAAGATTATGCATTCATTTAGTGCTTATGTTCCATAATTTAGATCAGAAGATTTGATATTCTAAAACATATAGCAAGAAAGACATAAAAATTGATTTAAATAAATGTATAGATTTCACTAAGACGGATTACAAAATAATCGATAATTGGTGTGACTTGGGAAATAGAAATGAAAGGGTAGAAGTTATGCAAGATATTGTAATAGCATATAATCTTTATTATTTTCTAACTGATTTTATATTCATTTTTCTTAGTTTTACTTCTAATTTTCTTTTAAAGGTACTTGAACTTTAAACACTAGTAGTATCGTTCAATATCCACATGTATATGTAATTGAAATGCGTTCAATGAGGTGCATATAAAGAAGAGATAATTGGTTGTAAAAAGGATGAATAAGTTGATCTATGCTATGCTCAATAAAAAAAAGATAGACGCTTCAAGTAATAGAGACAAAAAAGATATATTGATGATACAATTAATCTCTTTAATGTTGATGATATACACTTGATGATGAATGAAAAGCTGAAAAAAATCATAAAAAATATGAAGTTGAAGATAAATGAATTGCCTTGAGTGATGATATATTATTGCGTGGACTCCAAAAATTTGCATATGACCTATTGATTAAGAGAGTTTAGATTTGTCACTCAAAATTTTAGAAGACAAATGAGATTGCAGATAAGACAATTTTCAGAGATTTCATTCTCATTTTATGAGGAATTTAGATATAGTTAACTACCCCTCTCAATATTGAGAGAGAACTTTCAATTAAAGCTAGTCGTTAAGTCTCTAAATGCATAGAGTATGATAACAATAAATAGAGTTTTGGTGTTTAAATTTGTTTAGATTTGAAATTGTGAAATTCATCACCATTTAGCTTAAAGTGGATAATTGAGGGAATGGTGATGTGCTCGATCAAGATCTTATGATTTCATTGTCCTGGGTAGTCATGGTTCATGGTTGACTTAGTTAGAGGAGATAATCGATCCAACTTAACTCTATGTCAATAATTATGAGTTGCGTCGTCTAAGGTAACTTTATATATTTAAGTTGATATTTGTCTATTAAAGATAACTTTAAATCCACATTAATTAATAGAGTAATTTTTGTCTTATCAGGTGCATCCTATTATTTACAACTTAAGGGGTAGAGCCATTAAGGAACACATGAGATATAACTATGATTGTAATATAATTATGTCATTTGGTAGTAAACCACCCGGTTATATCGATCAGAATCGCTTCATATGTGGGCTATTACAAATCAATGCAGAGAATATATATCGCAATCAGAGATTATTTGAGAAACATAATAATATCAATCTACATCGAATTCTCTAAAAGATTTCTTATTTATTACATTTGATAAATGATTACGGAAGGTGGATTGATAAATTTCATTTTAAATTATTAAATGATGAATTTCATTTAAATAATTAGAACTTAGTAATTTATCAGATTCACATTAATATGGATATTTGATTTAGATTAATTTGATCTAAAGTTTAAATACATTTTGATAGTGATATCTCATTTGGTTAAAGTCATCAATCAACATAACTATCATCGAGTTGATCTTGACCTTGTCAATTCTATCTATTTATTAGTAAAAGATTGGGTTCCTATGATTTGTGTATAATTTGACTTTAACTTGAAAATTAACCATCATACAAACCTGTCAATCCTAACTTATGTATAAAAATTGGGTCTAAGATTTGTATTTTAAGAGTTTAGATTTAAGGTGATTTGACATTAATATTTTAAAAATTTTTATATTAATAACTCATTCGGTTTAAATCTACGATCATCGCAACCATCATTGGAATTTTAGATATTGTCAACTATATTTATTTGTCAGTAAAGGATCGGGATTATGAATTTATCATGCCTCTAATTTGATGTTGAGAGTTTATATTTTGGACATGAAATTTCTTTGTTAATATTATTGATGATTATATGCAAATATAAAATATAATTTTAGATTTAGGGAATGAATGTATAATTTCTAATCAGTCTTGTCAACTCCTATTCTTATAAGGAGGATTAAAATAGTTAAATGAGACTTATGAACCATATGAGTGAAGCAGCCCATTAGAATTATGCACAAACATCAATTTTTAATAACTAAGTTTGCGAAGGATATATATATTTTCAAAATGATTATCAATTTGTAAAATATTTGCACATATTTCAAAATAAGATAAACTTTCTGTCTATTCAGTTCTAATCTACGTAATATTCTCAGACATTAAATTTAAACTTTCAGCATTGTATCTGGCCATGTGTTTTGATTTTCAATTTTATTGATTTTTATGTAATTTCTGAAATTGCATGCTTATCGAGGCATTTGTATTAAATGAGTTCAATCTATAATAAAAGTTAATTTATTTTTTTAGAATAATTGCACGTATTTCAATGTCACAAATTGAAATATCAAATATGTGTTTGTCTCATGACATATGCGATATTCACATCATTTAAAACTTTTAACTATCTGTCCACATTTCAATGTGACGAGTCAGAGTGTAAGATTGTCTTGAATTATGAGTAAAGTTTTTTCTAAATTAATGGCATTCATTTCAGTGCATTAATCTTGAATATAATTTTTATTGAGATACGTACATAATTAATTTGTAACTCTGGATTGATAACATGCTATTAATGCAAATATTGAATTGTCACGACAAGCGTGCAAAACTCGATCTTTTCAAATCATCTAGACACACATCAATACGATATATCTAAACATAGTGTTGCATTGATATGCATGCCGAGTTCTACTTGCTTGCATATATTTCGATTCAATATCGTTGAACTTAAGTGCGAAGTTATCACAAAGTGTGTGGATTGCTCAACACCTTTAAAACATTTGCATGCATTTTGGTGCAGTGGGCTTGAATGCATGATTGCTTGGAGATGATTTTAAATGCATATCCATTTCAAAATGCATGCAAATTATGCCCGCCTAAATTGGCAATTGAATGATCTTTATCTCCATATACCTATTATTTTAGTGAGGTGGGATTCTTCTTTTATAAATAAGATTGGTGAGATGCTTCACCATTCACTACTTTTTCTTCTTTACATTCATATTTAAACGTTGTGCATAGGTTTGTTAAAGTAATAGGGAATCCTCTGTCAGTATTCTCATTCTCAAGCATTCCATAAATCCTTATCTTTTACAAATTTTTTTTCATTTGTGATTATGGTATGTTTTTTATTCAACATTAGTTAGGTTTCATTTAATCTAATTTAGGTCTCTTGTAAGTCTGAATCTTAGCAAAATTTTGATAGCACCTCCCATAATGGGGAGGCATCTAACCAAAAATTGGACTTACCCGCCCATCTAAAAAGATGAGCATAACTAACCTACTCGCCTAAAAAGGCGATATAGGTCTAGAATCACCTGTATAAAATTAAATACAAAATTTTTTGCACATTTACAAATTTTTTGCATTATACCAATGAATTTAAGTGCAATGACAAGGGAATGAGAAATCTGAGAATAAGATGTAATATATATTTTTGTTTCTATTATTTTACCTTTTTGTTTTGCTTTTTTGTAATACAAGAAGAGAGAGGAGAGAGAGAGAAAGTGTAGGTGAGAGTAGTTTAGAAAGGGAAATAAAATGTAAAAAGGATTTTTTTTTACTCTCTGTTCAAAGAGATAGAGAGAGAGTGTGCAAGTAAGGGATAGAAAGTGAATGGTAGTTGGATTCTCTTTTTCCTTCATTTTGAGAGAGAAAGAGAGACAAAGTATAAGATGGAAAGAATGACTTGGGGCGAGAAAGAGAAAGTTCGTGAAAATGGAAGCAAAAAAAAATGGGATTAATGCTTGGGGTCGTGTGAGGGGATAGAGACAAATGGGATTGGTGTGTCACGACAGTAGTGACTTTGGAGGTGAAATGAGTTGGTGGTTTCGAGATGTGAAAGTAAGACAGATGATAGGTGAGTGAGAGGAATGTGTCGTTCGTTTACTGGGAGAGAGGAAAGGTGAGGAGGTGGAGGCTTGCCAAGTGGAGTTTTGGGCTACATAAGTGTGGGGTGATTGATGTGGAAGTTGCGATGATGGGGTTTCGGCGGGAAGGTGAGGGCGTGAAGGTAATAAATCTCGGTTGAATAGGGAGATGGAAGCGATGCAGAGAGCTTGGTTTAGAGACGGGCTACAGATGCTACGAGTTCTAGGGTATACAATCGATTATTTTAGATGAATATATTTTAAAATTTGTTAAACCAATCGATTTTCAATCCAAAATATAAAAAAAATCGATCCATTTAATTAATAAAATAAAATGGACCAATCCAATTTGAATTTTTTTGGATTTTTGGTTTGGTTTAGAAAAACTTGAAAAATAAAGATAAAAATTGCTATAGCAATTCGTCATTAAAGAATTATGCTACTTTATCAAATCATTTAATACAAAATCAACCATTTTTTTTAACAAATGAAACCAACAAGATGCAAATTCACCATTGAAATTGCTACAACAACAACAATAATAACAACAAGCCTTAATCCCACTAGGTGGGTACATGAATCCTTCGTCTCCATTGTGTCATATTATGTGTCAAATTCTCATTTAATTCAAGATACTAAGATCATTTTTTTATACATCTAAACCAAGTCATTTTAGGTCTACCTCACCTTTCTTAACATAAGGTAAATCTAATGCATCTACTCTCTAATTTCCTGGACGGCCGACGCTTTATGTGGCCAAACCATCAAGCGATTCTCCTAATCTTATCTACCATTTGAGCTACTCCAACTTTTTCAAACATACTCATTTTGCATTCTATCTCTAAGAGTAAAGCCACTCATCCACGAGCATCCTCATCTCGTAATAATTTAACTTAGTCTTATGCTTCTCTTTATTGGCCAACATTCTCGCACTATAAACAGGTCTTACCACCATCTTATAAAATTTTCTCTTAAGTTTAAGTGGAACTTTTCTATCACATAATGGATGCATTCCTCCACTTCAACCATCCAACTTGAATTCTACTAATAACATCTCCATCTATTTCACCATCATTTTGAACAATAGAACCTAAATATCAATCGTCACTCTTATTAATGAGATAAAAAGTCACAACACTACACTAAAACTTCTACAATTAAAATTACACTCCATATATTGTTTAGATCTACTTAAACGAAAACCTTTAGACTCTAAAGTTGACCTTCATAATTCAAGTTTCTATTGGACTCCCTCTAGTCTTATCAACAAGAAGAATGTCATCAAAAAAGCATACACCAAGGTACATCTTCTTGTAAATGCCTAAGAACATCCATAACTAAAGTAAAAAAATAAGGGCTTAATGTTGATCCTTGATGTAATCCAACTGAAATAGGAAAATATTTTGTCAATCCTCCTTGTGTTTGGACACAAGTAACAACTCTAGTATACATATCCTTAATGACTTGAATATAACCAATATTAACTCCTTTCTGCTCTAGAACTCTCCAAAGAATATCTCTTGAGACTTTATCATAAGCTTTCTCTAAATCAATAAATATCATATGTAGATCCTTCTTACTTTCTCTATGCTTCTCCATCAAACCTCTTAACAAATGTATAGCATCCATTGAAATTGCTATCTTGAGAAAAAAAATATTGATTTATTAGCTATTTTCAGTTTAATCGGATTAAGATAATTCCAAACCGAGCCAAAACCAATAACTAAATATTACCAAATCCAAAACCGAAATAAAAAAAATGTAAAATTGAATCAAATTAGAAAATTTGGTTTCTATCGGTTTGATTTTTTTATTTTAATCAAAAAAATCAAACCACTAGGAAGTTCAATCGAAAGGAATGAAGTGAGAAAGATAGAGGGGGATGGGAAAAATGCCGATTTGACTAGGAGTAAGACAGTGTGTAGAAATTGGAAAAAATCTTCACAGTTTAGAATAGATTAATTATATATATTTTTTTCAAATCGGATGGGATGGGACAAATAGGCTACAGTCTGAGGTACAGGTCGGTGTAATCAACAAAATTCACAAGTACAATGACGATGAGTAACTTATGTGTATCACATCCACTCAGTGCTAATTCAACTTAATTAACTCAAAATAACAATAACCGTAATTTTAATTATGTATATATTAACTTAAGTATAATATCATTCAATTGATTTAATTAATTAATGAATCAATTATTAATAATAATATTATAAAGATGGTCATGTAGGTTATGAAGCTGTGTTGAGATAATGACAAGTGTCTAAAACTCTATCTCAGCTATCTGTAACTCCTTTACAGCTCAAGCTAATGCAACGTCACTACATGTCATGACACAATGTCTAATTTGGTACCGATGCTGCTCTCTCTCAATCATTTGAGCTCGTCTATCTTAGCCCACCTGAAGGTCGATTTTGCAGGACATCAAGTTCGTGAACTACCTCACCAAGATCATGTCTGAAAGGATGGTCATCTCACTCGCAAATCTATGTCAGAGCTGCCTAAGGCCTACATTATCCTCTTAAACTTGTCACGGGCCAGCTCAGTGGCCTTCGCCGAACTTTGACCCGCTCATGAAGCTCTGTAGTGACGCTCAAATCCATACAATGGTGAGGGATCTAATCCGCTTGACTAAAAATTTTGTCTCTCAACATAGTCCCTCCCAAAACTCAGCTCTATATCTTCCAAATCAAAGTAAACAAGAAAGTATAAAATCATGTTGACGTCAAAGGTTAATTGCATACAAGGCCATCAAAATGAGCCCGCATACAAGACGAATCGCATCGATGGATTTGAGGCACCAAAATATGTTAAATGGGTCTTTTCTATGACAAATCCAATCACATGCAATGACATTAAGTTACAAGTGACACATCGCTTAAATTAAATTGAATTCACTTTAATGAACATTTACATTATCTAAATCATATTTGTTCGTGAAACAGACTGCTCCGACATGTCCAGAAAGTCAAAAATGTCAACTTTGGATACCCATTTTGCATAGGCTAATGCACAAACGAAAGACACAATTACCTATGCATGTGAGGTGGTGGTTTGAAATTCGAGATGAGCGAATGATTAAGTCTAAGAAAATATAGATTTATAAAACCTTTATAATGTTATAATAATAACTAACCAATTAATTAATTAAATCAACTGAGTTATATTAAACTCAAGTTAATAAATATAATTGGAATTAAAATTATTATTATCTTGAATTAATTAAGTTAAATTACCACAACAACAACAAGCCTTAATCCCACTAGGTTACATGAATCCTTCTCCTCCATTTGTCATTATGTGTCAAATTCTCATTTAATTCAAGTATACTAAGATCATTTTATACATCTTAACCAAGTCTTTTAGTCTACCTCTACCTTTCTTAACATAAGAAATCTAATGCATCTACTCCTAATTGGTCATTTGGACACCGACTTTATGTGGCTAAACCATCAGCGACTCTCCCTAATCTTATCTACCACCTGAGCTACTCCAACTTTTCCAACATACTCATTTTGCATTCTATCTCTAAGAGTAAAGCCACTCATCCACTTGAGCATCCTCATCTCTCAGAACACTTAACTTAGTCTTATGCTTCTTTTATTGGCCAACATTCGCACTATAAGTCATTGCGGTCTTACCACCATCTTATAAAATTTTCTCTGTTTAAGTGAAACTTTTCTATCACATAATAGGATGCATTCCTCCACTTCAACCATCCAACTTGAATTCTACTAATAACATCTCCATCTATTTCACCATCATTTTGAACAATAGAACCTAAATATAATCGCTTCACTCTATTAATGACTTGATCACCAAAGTCACAACACTACCACTAAAACTTCTACAAAATTACACTCCATATATTCAATTTTAGATCTACTTAAACGAAAACCTTTAGACTCAAAGTTGACATCCATAATTCAAGTTTCGTTGGACTCCTCTCTAGTCTTATCAACAAGAAGAATGTCATCAGCAAAAAGCATACACCAAGGTACATCTTCTTGTAAATGCCTCGTAAGAACATCCATAACTAAAGTAAAAAGATAAGGGACCTTTAGACTCTAAATTACCACAGTGAATTAAAAATTAATTGTTATCATTCAGATTATTCATCCATCTTCTTGTAAATGCCTTGTAAATGCCTCGTAAGAACCTTTAGACTCTAAATTACCACAGTGAATTAAAAATTAATTGTTACCATTCAGATTATTTAAGTTAAAATTTAATTGAAAATTTTGTTAAATATAATTAACAACGTATATTAATTAATCATGTGGTAAATCACATATTGCAATTGAGATTAATTAGATAGACTAGAGTTATTATAATTATGTAGTAAATTTTACACCAATTAAATCCATTATGTATGCTTACTATAGTTATATAGTTATTAACTAAGATTGAACTGTATTGAATAGCACAAGTTAAACATGAATTAGTTAATTATAAACCTTTTATTAAAAAAATCACTTTTCAAAATTTTTTTGTCTTCCTCGTATAAATCGAAGTCATCCATCACCGCCATACCTGTTAATTCCGTTGATTTCGCTGACCTCTACCTCGGACTAGAACGCCCAATAGTCCCATCCCATCTAATTTGAAAAAAAAAAATCCAATTAATCTAATCTAAATCCCAAAGGCTTTTCCTAGTCCGTACACACTATCTCACTTTTGGTCAAATCGGCATTCTTCCCATCCCTCTATGTCTCTCTTGCTTCATTCCTTCTAGTTGAACTCACACCACCTGCAGCTCATCTCCAAATCAAATTCTTTGCATCGCTTTCATCTCCATAATTAGCTGAGATTTTTAAGCTTCACACCCTTACCTTCTCGCTTACAATCTCATCACAGCAACTTCCACACCACTCATCCCACACCTATGCAGCTTGAACTCCATTGGCCTCCACACCACTCACCGACTCACCTTTTTCCTTGACAAGCGAAAGTAATAGGCATCTCCTCCTCTGCTATCATTTGCCTGTTTGTATTCAAACCACATGCCAGCCTCATCTTACACCTCCAACTAACCCTCATCGCTTGGCCCTCCAACACACCAAGCTCATTTCATCTTCTATCCTCTTCAAGTGAACCCCAACCACATCACACCAGTCTCATGCTATATTTCTACTTCCATTCACACGCTAGCTTGACGTCTCTTTTTCTCTCTCCAAGCTACCACCTTCTTGCCATCTTTCTCTCTCTAAATAGAGAGAGAAACAAATACACATTCTCTCCCTCTCTCTCCTCTCTCTCCTCAAAACAATCTCTCCATTTCCCATACTCTCTCTCTCACACACACACACACACACGCACAGAGGTAAAAAAGGGGGGAAGCTACCATACACTCTCTATATCTCTTTGAACATTTTTTTTCATTTTATTTCTCTTTCCAGACTACTCTGACCTGCACTCTCTCTGTATTACATAAAAGCAGAAAAAAAAAAATGACACAGAAACAAAAATAAAAAATATATATCATATATTGCTCTCAGATTTATTGTTGCCTCATCATGCCACTTGAATTCAAAGATATCATGCAAAAAATGTGTAAATACACAAAAATTTTATATTTGATTTTATGTCGATGATTCAAGCCATATGTACGTCTTTTTAGACAGGTAGGTTGAAGAATTCACAATCATAGTTTGCAAAACACCACCTATGTATATCTTTTTAGATAGGTGGGTGGACCTAATTTTTGCTTAAATGTCTTCTCACTAGGAGAGGTGCTACCAAAATTTCATCAAGATTTGAACTTACAAAAGACTTAAATTGGACTAAATGAACAAACCTAACTAATATTAAATAAAAAATATACCTTAATCACAAATAAAATAAAAAATGCAAAATAGAAAGGTTTTATAGAACACTTGAAAATGAGAACACTTGCAGAGAATTCTCTAATGATTTAATGAGCCTCCACGTAAAATTTGAATGTGAATATAAAAAGAAAGTGGTGAATGGTAAAGCATCTTACAACTTTTAAGGCTTTTATTTATAGAAGAAGAAGAGGCTATGTGTGGGACCCACCTCACAAAAATAATAAGAATATGGAAATGAATATCATTCAATCAACAATTTGGGGGCATGATTTACATGCGTTTTGAAATGAATATGTATTTAAAATCATCACTTCAAAGTGTGTGCAAGCAAAATTAAAGAATCAAACAACATGCATTTAAAAGCAATATTACATTTGGATTCTTCATATCGACATGCATACAAAGAAATCAAAAAAAGGAGGACAATGTGTGTACACATCTACAAGTAGCCATGCATTCAAGCCTAAATGCGTGCAAATGTCTTAATGGGGTTGAGCAATGCACTCACTTTAAGATAACTTCATATTTAAGTTTAACTATGCTAAATCAAAATACACGTGAGTGAGTGAAACTTGGCATGCATATCATTGCAGTGCTATGTTTAGATAGACCGTATGGATGTGCATGTAGATAATTTGAAAAGATTGAGGATTACATGCATATAGATACAATTCAACACTTGCATCAATATCTGTATAAGCAACTTAGAGTTGCAAGTTAATTAAGCATGCATTTCAAAGAAAAAATTAGATTCAAGATTAATGCATTGGAATGTGCGCCAATAATTTAAGAAAAGCTCTGCCTGCACCTCAAGGCAATCTTATATTCTAGTTCATTGCATTGAAACATGTGTAGATAGTTAAAAGTTTTGAATGATGTGAACATTGCATGTCACGAGATAAACACAATTCAATCCATGACATTGAAATATGTGCAAATATTTTAAAGAGATAAGTTTGCACATATTACGGTGCGATCTCATTTAATCCAAATTCTTCAATAAACGTGCAAATTTTAGATATTATACAAAAATAAAATAAAATTAAAAATCAACCTAGATGGGCCCCGACACAATGTTGAAAGCCTAAATCTAATGAATAAGGATGTAGGTGAGTTGGAATTGAATAGACTCAAGGTCTATTTTGCCTCAAAATGCGTGCAAATATTTTACAAATTAATGATCATTTTGAAAATACATATATCCTTCGCAAACTTGATTCTTAAAGATTGATATATGTGCACACTTTTGATGGATTGCTTCACTTATATGATGAAATCATAAGTCCCACTTAACTAGTATGATCCTCCTCCTTATAAAATAATAGTTGATAAGATTGATTGAGAGTTAATTGCTTAATCAATAAGAAAAAAATTATCTCTATATTTATATACGGCCATCAATAGCCTCAATAAAGAAATTTCATATTAAAAATCATAAACCCCTTATTTCAAGAAGTGAAAATATGATTACAAGTTTTAGCTATAAACATGATACTTTACTAGTAGGCTGACAAAGTTAACAAGGTCTATCCCGGTGATGACTGTGTTGATTGTAGATTTTAAACAGAGAAGTTTTTATTATCGAAGACTTAAAATACTAATGTTAACTCATTTTAAATTCAAGATGTAAACCTTAAACCCAATACTCTACAAGCAAATAAACAGAGTTAGTAAGGTGCCCCCATCCAGGGATGATAGTCATGTTGACTGAGAATATCAACCAGAGTGGTCAATTTAAAATAATATTATCAAATTATAGTTAATGTTCAAATCATTCACATACTGACGATCACCGTGTTGATTAAGAATATTAACTATAAGGAATAAATTTAAAATAAAATTATCAAATTATAGTATAAATACTCAAAACAGTCATACCTGACGATGATGTGTTTGATTGAAAGTTTCAATCATATGGGCTAAATTTTAAAATAAAATTATAAAATTATAGTGTGAATGCTCAAATCATTCACACTCTGATGATAATTGTGTTAAATGAAAATTTCAACTAGATCGGATATAACCATTAAATATATATTTAAAATTCTAAATCTAATTAAATTAATTTAAATGCAAAATTCAATAAATTACTAAGATCAAAATGTTCAAGTGGAACCCATCATCGAAACAACTTAAAGCAAACATCCATTCACCCATCTGCAACTGTTTACAGAAGACAATAAATTAAGAAAGTTCTAGCTCACAAAAGAGTTGATATAAAGTCAAGTATACTTCTATGTTAAAACTCAAATAATCTTTATACTATTAAGAACATGACCCAAATCTTCTGTCCGTGTGATTTTGTCAGTAGATTTCATATATAAAATTATAACGACTAAAGCTCTCTGACCGAATAATTTGATGCCAAATGACATCATTATATTACAGTAATGGTTGTAGCCCGTATGTTTTCTAATAACTCTGCCCCTTGAATCGTGAACCATAATAGAACACAAACCCTATGTTAGTTAAAATGAACTTAAAACTATCTCCTTAAATAAGCATTAACTTAGGTCTACAAGATCTTCTTGGACGAAACAACTTATGACTACTGACAAAGATCATTCGATTATATTGATCATCTCCTCTGACTAAGTAGACTAAGAAACATAACAACCTAGGACAATGGAATCACAAGATCTTGATCAAGCGTGTTATCATTTCCCCTACCATCCACTTTATGTTAAAGATGGTGAATTTCATAATTATAAATTAAAAACCTCACTTGATGCTACTATACGCTAAATAATTAGCGACATAAAGACTAGCTTTAATCGAAAGTTCTCTCTTAACGTATAAAGGGATAATTAACTATAGATGATTGCACAAGAAACCTAAAACTAAATCTAAAGTCTTCACAAAATGAAAGCGAAATCTCTGGATAGTATCTTATCAACAATCCTCATCTGCTTTCTAAAAATTTGACTAACAAATCCAAACTATTCATCGAGAGGCCAAGTACAAATTTTCGAAGCCCACATATTGCTAATTTTGAAATGGCACTAATGAATTGGCATAAATAAAAGAAGCAAAGTGGATTAGAGCATAAAAAAAGATAAAAGATGATTTAATATTAGTGGATTATTTAGTTATGTTATTAATTTTTATTTTATTTTAAATCATATTAACTTCAATGTAAATTAATATATGAAACTAGAAGAAAAATATAATGATTGAAGAAGAATTTGAAGATAATGATAAGATTGAAGTGTAAAAGATAGAATTTATATATTATGATTCTTCAAAAGAAAATGAAAGTAAAAAAAAAAGAAAGGAATGCTATAGATCCAGATCCTCATGAAATATTTAAAAATTAAGTGAATACTTACATTAAATCTTGTTTTACTTTTGATTAAGATTTGTCTTATTTTTCTTATTGTGCACGTTTATGGTTTATGATGATGAACTAAGTTAACCAGTTGATCATTTATGACACATTTATGGATTGCTTTTAATTTTATGAGATTTTTTTACTTATTTTGGTTCGACGCTTACACCTTGATTTACCTAGTTGCTTTTGCCTTATCTCACTTGATTAAATCACCATAGCTATTGATTTCACTTTTATAAAGCTTAGTTTTTTGGTTCTGCTCTTTCCCTTCACTGCTTTACTCTTTTCTTTCTTATTAATTATACTTTCTTTTGCTTATAACATTTGTGTTGGATATTTTAGATACTGCATTTCAATAAAAAACAATATTTGCACTCTATAATAACTTGCTATCCCAAGTAGACCTTGATATTCCTCCAAATAAAAGGCTTTGAATATATATATATATATAAACCACTCTTCTACAGTCCAGTCCAGTAAATGACTCGGGGTTGTTTGGCTACTAGTAGGATTTAGTAAAGCCTTGTAAACTTACATTTAATAAGTCCTGGGGCTATTAAATCTTTAAAACCGTTTGACATTACAAGATTTTAGGATTTACATTAGGAAACTAAAAGGTACAATTAAAAGAAGTGATGAAAATCTCGTAAATTCCACATCTCCTAGGATTTATTAAATTAGGGATTTAGCCTAAATTGGGATTTATGAAGGTGTCAACATATACATGGCACAAAAAACTGTTTGCCAAGATTTAGTCTAAACCAAACAGCCCTTAAAGGAAGAGAGACTTAGAAAATCTCACAAGCAACATCTAGTAAAAAACAGACTTTGAAATCTATTGAAACCTAAAACGAATGCCACATATGCAACAAATTATTAGCAATCCCCACTCTGAATCCTAAAATAAGAATAAAAATAATGCATTCTGAATCCAACATTTAACAGAAGTTAGCATAAAGTAATTCAAATGAAACAAAAAGGGTCGACAAATTCAAATCATAAACACAGGCATCAAGATCCGATTTTGATCAGTTGTCTTCATCGACTAGAGATAATGATTCGAGTTGTATTGCAAAGAGTGTATTTGGTAACGGAGAAATGGGGGAAATCGGAGGAGAGATAAAACCTTCTAGACGAGAAGCTGGAGAAATTGAAAGGCCCGGTAAATGAACAGCCCTTCCGTCCCCGTTCTCGAACCTCTGATCTGAGCCGTTAATGTAAAGACAACAGCCCTTAAATAGTTTTAAATATTTTGTAAATTATTTCTATGATTACGTAATAATAAGACGCTAGCATTTAAATTACGTACTTAAGCCCTCAATTTTTTTTACATTAATAGACATAAATATAATAATAAAGTTTAAATTATAACTTAATTATTTTAGAGAACTTCTATACTTTTAAAAATTTTACCACTCAAAAGTCAAAACTATTAGTTACATATCTCACACCTATTTTTTACTATTTATCCATTTAGTATCCCGATTAACAACATTAGTCTATATCGCCCAACAATTCGCTTGTTGTTATCATTTGTCGTCTTCAGAATGACGCCTTATTCACTAATATCTATGCATCTGATCTTACCTATATTGCTGATCATCTCGAACAACTCGATTTCACCATTATCACAATCGACATCCCTATGTAATTTCTCTGCTCTCATGTTGTTCATTATAATTCCTTTGATCTTATTTCTTGGATCAACTCTCTCCATCGAGGTATAACCCAACCCTTGTCTTCTATGTGGACAAATGCAATCCATCCTTCATCAGTTTTTTATTCCTTGTTAATGCTCTTTGATTGGGAGAAGAAGAGGTCATGAAAGCCTTCTTGTCTACCCCCTTCTACTATGTCGACTCAATCCAATGCATTAGACACCATATTCTTTTGATGCCCTAAATCATCACTTTAAGTTCATTTCTATGGTGGAGGATGAAATTGATGGGTGGGCAACACGAGCAACAATCAAAGGATAGGATGATGATGTTACATATTTTAACACGAGTGTATTATTATTATTTTTTTTTACTTAGATTTTTTTTGTTTAGGAAAATTTACTTATGCATTTTAGGTGCTATTAATATAGATAGTAAAGTTATATATAAGATATATAATTTTAATAATTTTGAGTGTTGCATATAGTTGCATGAATACTTTTTTTTCTTATTAAAAAGTCGATACTCTCCTAATTTAAATGTTTAGAGCTCATCTTAATTGTGGGTTTAAATAATTTTTTTGCATAGATCTTTTTAATAGTGTAACTATATTCATTATTTTGATTTTTTTTATCGTGATATTTTGTCACATCATTGTACGATTCTCATGATATGATATGGTGAATCCGCATCTATAGACAAACTTGAATGGAACTCCATAAAAATTCACAATGGTATATTCCTCTTGATGTTCATGATAAAATTTGAGGATATTAATGATTATCAATGCAAATAATATTTTTTTGTTCCCATAAATATAAACAGTAAAATAATTAAATTTATATTTGTTAAATGTAAACATTTTAAATACTTATTATTAGTTGAGCATATTTAAAAAAATAAAAATTAATTGATAATTTGATGAGGTATTTATGTACATGCTACATAATTTTTATTTATTTATATATCTAATTGCACAATCAAATTGTCTTTGGATCAGATTTGACGCAAAGATCGACATCTTCAGTTGGGTAGGTTCAAAAAATAGGTCAAGATTTATTCATAATATTTCAAGAATATATAATTTAAAGCTCGATCATAATTTACTATAATTACATGAAATGATCTGTGACCACATAATCATCTATATAGCCTTAAAAGTTATATTATTAGATTTCCTTTATTATACTTATCAAATTCAAATATAACAAATTATGTAATACCTAAGGGTTAGTCTAAACCTATAAATAGGTAAAGACCCCCACAAGTTCAAAGACTTTTTTCTTAAGACAATTATAGTCTCTTCTCTGTGTGTTCTATATTTCTTTCCTAGTTTCTTCCTCTTTATGTCTTCTTTCTTCCTCTCATAATTCCTTGCGGATTGTATGAGACCACAAATAATTCAAGATTCAACATCTTTTAAGTTGTGCTGAGTGAGGATCATGCCACAAACTAGCAAATGAGTCTATCAAGAGAAATCAAACGACACTATAGAGATTTTAGTCAATATGGATTGCACATGGGAGTTTGTTGTGTAGTAGATGAATGAGTTGCATGAGCAAATGTTCACAATAATCAAAGAAGCACTAGAGAATGTTCCTAAGGTTGCACCCATGGTCGAGATACTGTTTAATTCGTTAGAATGGATGATAAGAAGAGAATATCTATCGATGATAAGCTAAGAGAGCATCACCATTTATGCCATTAGAAGAGAAAAATGATAACTACAACCACAACAGAAAGGAATCTTCTTCATTCAACCATTAGTGGAAAGAAGAGGTGAAAAAGAGATAAGAGGAAGTCGCAAGATAATGCTTTCTCTAAAGAGATTGTGTAGGCCAAGCCGCCCAATAAGTTCAAGATTTTATCTCAGGAGTTTTATAATGGAAGATCACCTTGTTGATCACATTGCCTCTTTTAAGTTTGTAGTCTGTATGTTGAGTATCAACGATGCACTAAAGTGTCATATGTTCTTCATGACTCTAAAGCAATCAACCTTGTATTGTTTCAACAACCCACTGGAGTTATTACTTTTTTTTACTTCAAGAGCATGTTCATTATGTGGTTTCTTAATGCTCAAAAGCCTAAGAAGAATTCATATGCCTTATTGTAAATTCAGGGAGCCTACTAAATTGTTGAGAAGTTTCATCACTCATAGAGGAAGGTACTAGAAGTCTGAGATCTCCTACCTGTAGTGGCTCATGTTGCACTCACTCAGAGTCTATGAGAAGGTCCTTTCCACTCTGTGTAGGGTTGTAACACCCTATAATGTAGTCAAGTTGTTGGACCTAGCCAATAACCACATATATGCCAAGGAATACAACTCACTGCAAGTATGTTTAGGGTGAAAGACAAGAAGCAACGGTGCACTCAGAAGAGAAAATTTAATAAATTCTCAAAAGAAGATGAAAGCCGTCTTATGAGATAAAATGATAGAAGAGATTTTGACAAACATCAAGTTCATCCTTTTAAGAGGCGAACTCGATTCGACTATCAAAGAGGAGATAAGATAATGGAGAGGAGGTCATCATCTCCAACTCATCGCCTGCCCATCATAACTTTACTGTGAGTCTCAATGCTCAAAATAAAAATTATTTTAAGAGGATACTACCAATAAAGGTTGATGGTTGCTTATACTCCCCTAAAATGTACCATACTCTTCATAGAAAACATAGCCACAAATTTGAGGAGTGTTGTCATTTTAGAATCTTAATTAAGCATATCATCAAAGCCGATCAGTTGAAGGAGTTCTTGGCCTCAGAGGCCAATACTAGGAGATAAGGAAATACTCTAACAAAAAAGGCAAGAAATGAGCTTATGTTAGTATAAGCAATTCACATTCCAGGCGTAGTTCTTATTATTCTTGGGGTAGATGATTGTGGTGTTTTTTTTAAATTCGTTTGTGTGTGTGTATATGTGAGGGGATACTATGCAGATCTGAAGATGTACTTATTGAGGTGATTGGGTACAACATTGAGGAATAGTGTATAATCTCGAAAGATAGAAATCACTATGCTACAATGGACCTAATCACATAATAAGGACTCCTAAGGCATGATGGGTCTTCAAATATACCAGAGATTTTTCTACCACTTTATATGGAAAAGTAAAACAAGATTTATTTAAACTGGGTTCTAAAGTTTTCTATGGGGGCGAGCCCCCATAGTTAATTACATCCTAAGGAATAGGATCCCTTAGGAATATTTTTGATTAAAGTAGGCGATTATTATCTCCAAAGAATTCAAAGATAAGACTATTAATAAATTGATTATATATGAAAGATCAAATAGGATAGATCAAAAGGAGAGAGTTATTATTGACGCCAAAGGAGATGAATAGGAGTGCTCATGATATTAGGAAGCCTAGTGAGCACTATAATCTATCATATGATTAGTCTTTACATATTTAAAATTAAGGAGATTTATTTATTTGAGTTGAAATTTTATTAGAAATCTAGGACTTATAATTCCATAATACAAGATTGTGAAAATGCCTAAGAGGTGAGGATTTATGCTTGTAGCTGAAAAAACAACAACCTCCTAAATCTAGAGAGCTTTGGCGAGGGCTAAAGGATGACCTAAATCTAAGGCGAAAGTGGGTATATGATTTACCTCTACAAGAGAGAGTAAATCACCTGACTGTTGGACTTATTATCTCATAGAGTGGTAGCTAGCTAACTCCTCCTACACTTTAAATCCATGTAGGCAAGTCATATGCTTTTGTAAGATGGCTAGGCTATTATTATTTAAAAAGAAACTAAGTTCTTAAACCCACTCCCTAAGAGACTAGAGCATGGGGGGTATGAATAATGACTTAAATCTAATACAAATTTTTATCAGATTTTATTTAATTTGGGACTCTTTATTTTGACATAAGCTATGGAATTTTATATGCCTAAATGCATGAAAAATTGATTATGGGCCAAATTAAAAGGGAAAGAGGTGTTCTTCCATCATAGACTCTCAAAGGTTAAGCCCTACTATCTGACAAAGATGGAAGCCCTCTCTTAACAAGAGTGAAATAAGATGATTATGCATGATATTAAAGATACAACATCCAATTAAGGGGCCGCTAAATATTTTATTATCTTGATTTAATGCCTAAGCTTTTATATGATGTTATGAGTTATTTTAGAGGTTTAATTATGAGTTTTAAGTTTGGGTAGAAAAATTAATTTTTATCTTAGGAGCTTAATCGCATCCAGGCCATACAACAATTACTAATCATAAACAAACTATGAAAATGTATGCTTTTTTTTTCTAATGCACATTCTAAATAAAACATCAAACAATTTCATAAAGATATCATAAAAGAATAAAAGGCCGATGCGGTTGGGTACTGCTGTACATCCCGAAAAGAAATATGGGTAGCCGAGCTCTACCCTTATACAACCCAAATTACAAGAAAATAATTACAATTATAAATGATAAATGTTATGAGGATCTTCATTCTTCATTCTTCCTCTTCATTTCTTCATCTTCCATTTCTTCATTTTGATTTGCTCCATTTCTTTCTTCCTTTTGGGTTGATTTGGATGTTGCTTGCTCTAAAGGCATCACATGATACATAGGACTTGGTCTTATAACCTACGCTCATCCTAATCCCCATAACATTCATCCTAATCCTAATGCAAAATTACGTTAAAAGCAGGAAAGTAAATCTAACTACACATAGAAGACAAATGTTAGCTAAACACACCATACAACCTAAGCAATTGTATGAATAATTTGGACTTAGCACCTCACACATGGATAACCAAGACCGCCCGTCCTAACTTGGGTTATGCTTAGAGGTTAAGCAACCTGCACAGTAAAAAATATTTATATATGCAGAAAGCATGATTAAGCTAATATCGGCCTAACATCAGACTATGCACATACACCATAACATCTAGTCTACAACAATACATTATAAAATAAGTATACATCAAATTATACAATGCCCTAACATAAAGCTAGAAATGATGACTTAGTGTAATGTGTGTGAATTAAAGCTTGTATGACATGTCCTAATTAGACTTTAGAGTTATAATTTGCTAAGTGTGAGGGATTTAATTTATAAAAGGATTAATTTCTCTTTAAGTGATTTAATTGATTTGAAGATTTTACTTAGTATTTTCTTTTATTTCATATGACCTACATTTAACAACTAAGTGTTATAAAGAGAAGAAAGAGAGGGAATCTCTATTTCATCCCTACCTTAAGTCACTTCTAAAGTAAGTTAATTAATCAATTTTCTTTAGTGAATGACTTGTTATATGTTTTGATTAGTCCTAAGTTTAGGCTTAGTTTAAATAGTCTCATTTAATAAGAAATGGATCTTAAGATTAATTGGAATGAATTACTATCACATATGACACATATTCATTCATTTCTTTCCATCATGTATAACATGCATATGAAATAGTCCTAAGTATACCTACACATACAACATATGTCTTAGCACACTTAAATGATGAATGCAAAGAAATGTATTTGAACTTGGATATTTCATTTAATTGAATCATAAATGCATGTCTTCTTTAATAAAAAAGGGGATTTTCATCCATTAACTACATGCACACTCAAAGGTATAAAAGTTTCAAGTGAGTACGTCGCCATTATTCTATGCTAGAAGCGTAAGGTAAAAGACCTACTTAGGCTACTTAAAGTCTCACAACCCCAGGATGTCCAGACTAATATACCACTTTTCTTAGATACATATGGATGTACAAACAACTATAAGGATAGAAAATCATGCAAAAAATTTATTTTAATTGGATTATGATTCTCATTCATTGGTTATATTGTACATGCACATATATAAGAGTTTTAAGTGAGTACAACGCCATTATTCTACACTAAGGGTGTAAGGTACAAGACATACTTAGGGCTACTTAAAGCCTTGTAACCCCGGGATGTCCATACTAATATACAACTTTTCTTATATACATATGAATGTACAAAAAGAAACACAAGAATGCAAAATCATATAAGAAGTCATGTTTGATTTGATTATATGATTTACATATGTAATGTGAAATTCTTCCTAAGTCTTAGTATGGAGATACATATGAATGGATTTGAACAAATGTTATGCTCCTTTCAAATGAACTATACATTTGTAAATCCTATGTAAATTCATACAAGATAAGGAAAGAGAGTTTCATATTACATATCTTAGATTATAAACACATGCAATTTTATAGATACTTGTAATTAGCTCACTCCATATGTTATAATTGATTCATACACTTTGAAAAATAACTTTTGATTTAGTAGTGATAATTACCACACCTATTTTTAATTTAAATCAACACATGTAATTTGACATAGAAGAAATCATTTTATTTTAATTAAATTTGAAAGAGATGAATGCATGATCATAAATGACAAACAACATTTAATATGATTGGAGAGAAGTAAATGAATATAAGCACATGATCTCATTCATTTCAACTAATTCCTAAGGACAATCATACTAAATAAAGTCATTTAAAATAAACCAAAGTTCTTTAATATCATTTTTAATTTTAAGTTTGATTTTCTTTAAGGAATGTGAAAGAGATTTGATATCCTAACCCCCATTTCCCATGTGTAAGTTAATTTGGTTTAATGAAGAGTAATTAAATTGATTTTCTGGTTTAGTTAGGTTATGGTATGAATTTAATTAATTAATTAAACTTACTTATATCACCTTAAATTAATTGATTAAACAACTATGAGATAATATAATATGCAACCACATGAAAATTAAATTTGCAATGCTCCTAAGAAATGAAAGGCCTAATGCAATTAGCTCATAAATGGTTAATTAATTAAGCTTAAGGAGCTCATTTAATTACTCTTATGATTTTCTCACACATGTGAGCTTACCATAATTTTATTATCTCTCATTTTGGGTTATTGAACACCCAAAGAGCTACCCAAGAGTTAATTGGAGTTGTTTAAGTGTGAAGTGGATTTTAGATTAAGTTAATTAAGCTTATTAATCCATTTGATTAAGCATGTTCAATTAATGAAATGAAGTTAACTTAAGAAGAGAGATCAAGAAAAAGGGTTCTTAATATCAATCCCTAAGTCCCATATTTGATCACCTAAGCTCTAATTTTTTGTGTTGAGGGTTAATTAATTAATTAAGCAATTAATTATCTCATTAATCATTAGCTTAATGAAATTCCAAAAAGAGAAGAAAGTTTAAGAAATAAATCAGGAAAAGTATCCCAAACACATCCCCTAATCTTCCTTACTATTCAATAGAGATAATTAGGCTTAAATGATTAATTAAAAAACTATTCATTCACTAATTATCATTAATTAACTTAAGAAAGATTAAGGCTTAATCAATTGATTTTCTTAATTATGCAACCAATAAAATCTTAGAAAAATAGGGGAGGTAGAGGTCATCCCGCTAAACATCCATAGAAAATTTGAGATTAGGGTGATTAATTAAGGAGTAATTAAGCTAATTAAATTTTTAATAAAATCTTAATTAAGCCAAAATCACTATTCAAAATCAATTAATAATAATTTTCATAGATTCTACTCTGAAATATCTTTAAACTGAGCATAAGTTTGTATTTTTAGATTTTTCTACAATTAGTTATGATTTTTTTTTAAATTTTCAGTTGATTTACGTGATTTTCATGAAGTATGTTAATTTATTTATTAAAATAAATCATTTGAACTTCAAAATTCAATATCTTCTAATCCAAAGATCCTTTGGACTTGAAATTTCTATGGTTGGTGTATTTTAACTTCAATTTTAACCTCTTAAAATTTTAACTTAATATGATGTGTATTTTGGTTTAATTAATAAAATTTAATTTTTACTAAAACTTAAATTAACCTCAAAATATTTTGTGAAACTCAAGATTTTAGGTTTATTAGATTCCTCTAGGAAAGGCGAATCCAACGAACTTTTTTTATAATTTATTATTAAGTATTTTTTTTCTATGAATTTTGGAAGTTTCAAGTGATTTAAATAATTTTTAAAATCAAAGAATCCGATTTTCCCACTTAACCGCCGCTTCGACATGGCAACGGGGCACCATGGCACAATTGACTCTACGGTTCGCGTGGCATACATGCCACACGCGACGCGCTGCATCGGCACACGGCGAAAGCACGAGGATGGAAAGACAGCGACGCGCAGATCGATCCGATCATTCAATTATGGATGGGATGGTCCATATCAGATCTGCGGGATTTGAAGGTAGATCGTGTGGTCTAGGGGTCGGATGAACCCTAGTCCATCACGATTTGAGTCGTTCGATCCTCTAAATGCGGGATCGGACGACTGCTGTTGTCCGACCTACAAAACTAACAAAAAAATATGAAACGAGCCCGATTGGGCTTATTTTTGTGTAGATCTACGCCGAAAAAAATTTATTTTGTATTGAGATCAAATAAAATGAAAATGCGAGATTTATCTAAGGGAAATTCCTAAAATGACAAGAAAATCGTTACAAAAAGTAATAAATTCTAAGGCTGGCTATGGATTTTTGAAGATTACCTCACCGGGGATGATTTTCAGTGGTAGTGATGATCTGAGCACACTTTTGAGTGGGGGAAGAAGCCTTGAATGAGCCTAGATCTTCACTTTCACTCTGGGATGATGCGTTCTCCAATCACCGCCACTTACTCGCCAAAATCTACTTATTTTTGGTATTTTTCACCCCAAACTCAAGTGGGAATGATTGCTTGTTGGTTTTGGGAGCTCTAAGGGATGAAAAATGAGAGGAATAGACTAAGTTTTGCTGCTTCTAACTCTCTTGGTTTGAATGTGGCCGAAAATTCACCTTTTTAGTTTTTTTAATTTTTGGCCCCAAAGTGTTATCATTTGGCTTGGAGTGTTTGGGAATAGAAGAGAATCATCCTAGGTGGCTTATTTTGGCTTGCTAAAGCATGAAAAGTGGCTGCCATGAAGGAAAAATGGGTGTCCTAGCAAAGGGGAGGTGGGAGTCCTTTATGCCAAGTGTTCCAATGGGAGAGGTGAGGTGATTTCACCTCCCCATGAGTCATAACTGCCCCAACCACTCCTTGGGTCAGAAAATCAGTGTCCTTGGTGCCTATGTGGACCAATAGATGAGTGCTAAGTGGCCAAAGAAGAGAAATGACCACTTGGGCAAGTGTCTTTTCTCACGGGATGCCCTTGACCCAATGACAAAGTGGTCCTTTGGCATTGAATTTGATTTGAGAAGATTTAAAATGAGTCAAAAGTGAATTGGACCAAATTTTATGTCATTTGGAGTTCATTTGGTTTAATTTGGGTCAATTTGACCCATTTGGGTCAAATTATGTCAAAATGGGTCAAAACGGGTTAGGTTGACCAATTAGCCAAATTGGGTCAAACCATGACCATTTAAATGACCATTGAATTGGTATTTAGTTTAGATTTAATTTGGATTTGATTGATTTTTGGATTTGATCCTTGAATCAATTAATTATTGAATTGACAAATTGGTTTGAATGATCATTTGGTTTGTTGAAGTTCAATTTGGATAATTGATTTGAAAGAAGCTAAAGGATCAATTGGTCAAATTGGGCTTGAGGCTCAAGTTCAATAATAAAATTGGAGTGAACTTGAGCCATTAGTTGCAAATTTGGTTTAGGTGATTTGGCTTTAGATTCATATGGGTTAAGGTTGACAATACTAAAGGACTTGGTTTGACCTAATTCATGATAATTGATTAACTTGGGATGGTCAACAATCATGGCAAGTTCAATTGGCTTACTCTTTGATTTGAATTGAATGATTTTGGTTCATGTAGGTCAAATTGGCCACTTGGGAATTAAGTTGATTTATTAATAAATGGATTTGAGATGGAAATATAAGTCCAATTGCAAGTGATTTGGAGCCAAATGGATTTTGGTTCATGTGAAAATTTTAAGCCAAAAAGGTAAATATGAGCTTGACTTGGATTTGGTTTGATAATTATGGTTTATGTTATATCTGGGTCAATGATTGAATCATGTAGAAATCCATGGGTTTTGAGTTGATTTGGCCATCACTTAGCCAAATTGAAGAAATTAGCTAAAGAGACTAAAATTGGAAATTTGATTTGATTTGGGTTTTGTTTTGGTCATTTGGATTTATGTTTCATTTATATTTGTGGATATAAATGAAGATATAAATGGGTTATAAAAAATCACTTGAGTTTGGAGTGATTTGGAAGCAAATTTGATCAAATCTAGGGATGTAGGTCAAAAGGGCTTGACTTGAGAATTGATTTGATTTGGGTTTCAATCATTTGAATTTGATTTAGAATTTTATTGAAGATTAAATTTGATAATTGAGAAAATTAATTGGATTAGAGTTAATTTGAATTTGGTTAAGTCTAATTCCATAAGATAAAATCAAAGGGCTTAGGAAGGGATTTGGAGTTTGAATTTAATCATGGGTTTCAATCATTTGATAGTTGGATTTGATTTTAGAAATTGGATTTAAATTTAAGATTTGATTTGGAAGAAGGAAGCAAGGATTTGGTTTGGGCTATAGGATAGCAAGTCTTCCTAAATCCCTAATGCACAACCTATCCCTATGGCTAACTCTTATAAGTCTCTATGATTAAGTGTTCACTTAATCACTATAAGTGTATTAAGACTAAGGAACTCTTAGTATCTATAAGAGTCCTAGATCTATGAAAAGGAAGTTGAGAGCTTACTCCAAAAGTGAGGTCAACAAATGGTGCCCAATAGGAGTAGTGACTGACAAGGTACACCACGTATTGTTGACCGAGAATCAACAACATCCAAGGATTAAACACTAATAAAATGATCTACTCTAAACCCGAGATGTGAAGGAATCAAGATCTTAAGGTAATGTAACTCTATTCATGCCAAGGGCATAAGGGAGGAAGAAGGAATCCACTAAGGGATCAAGCATGTGAACCTTCCATTAGGGAAGCACGTTCAGGTTATCCATTAGGGATAAGGGGTTTGGGTTGAATGCAAGATGTGATTTGGGTAGAGTATCCACTGGGGATTATAATGTATAACCCGCCAGGGATAGATGCATGAACTTTCCATTAGGGAAGCAGGTTCAGGTTATCCACTTGGGATAAGGATTTAATGAGATTTCTTTTGAGGGTGCACTCGGGAATGCAGGTTTGAATTGAATTTAATTGATTCCACTGGGAGGTTGGGATGATTGATGTCTCACTGGAGAGAAGTTGATTGATTGTTTATTTTATTTTGAGATAGCCCCTATCGATTTGCGATGGACCACACTAAGATGTGGGTATGTCGGCCTTAGCCTAACTCAGATTTATCAATCCAAAGGGGTAGTCCACCAGCCAAATGGTAGAATTATTTGACCTAAGGGGTTACCTTTCGGTGTACAATAGTTGTGCTAAGGAGAAAGCGTAGCAGACTTACATCTCCAAAAGCAAGGGACAACCGCTGGGGTGATCTGTTGGATGCAACAAATTAAACCCTACATAGGGCGACTACTGAATGAATGCTGCTGGAGGACTTATATCAGCTCAGAAGTAGTCAGGATAATGTCATTTGATTGGATTTTAGTTGTTCTAATTTGATGGATCCCCTTGGTGTGCAATGGATTCACTAAGAAGGAGCTAATATTAGCCTATACCTGTCTTTCAGTGTGTAATGAATCCAAAGGGATAGTCTACTAGTCGTGAGGTAGAACTAACCAACCTAGGGGGTATCTTTCGGTGTGCAATGGTCAAGTTAGGAAGCAAGCGTTAGGACTTACATCCTACTATAGAAGGAGCCACTGGGGTGATCGGTTGCTTGCACAACAAATCAAACCCGACTTAAGAGCCCAATTAGACGTGCTGGAAAGAATGTGTAGTAGATTATATCTTTCAAAGCAAAAATGACCATCGGGGTGACTCATTGGTACAATAAGTTGAACATGACCTAAGGGTGACTACTAAGAGAGTGCTGACCCGTGGACTTATTTCAACTCAAGGTAGTTAGACAATTCCTATAGGGAGTTTTGCTGACACTGCTCTAAAGATAGGATGCCTGCTTGGAAAGGGGCCATTGGGGGCTTCAATTCCTAATCCAAAAGCAAATATATATTTATTTTATGTTATCGTAGACCCTGTTGGTTTGTGAGGGACCACACTGAGAAGGAGCTCATATTATCCTAGTCTTGTCTCAGACTTACTAGACCAAAGGAGAATCTGCATATCCACAAGACAAATTCTCCAACCACAGGGGTGGCTACTAGGAAAGGGGAACTGTCCAATCCAAGAGTAAGCGGGGTAGTGTCTAAATAGGGTCGCTAAGAACATGATCCAAATAGAGTGCCCACAGGGGAGGTGTCGCTAGGGGAATTATCCAAAACCCTGTAAAAGAAAGTCTATAAGTATACGGTGGCCAACTCAAAGAGAAAGTGCGGGGGACTCACATTTGCCGAGAGTGATGTATCCATTGGGTGGGTCGTCGTTAGCATGGCGATAACCAACCAACCTAAGCCTGGGCCATGACAATCGCCTAGAAAGAAGGTGTGTGAGGCTTACATCTCTAAAGAAACCGCGATAGTCATCTTCTTGACAGGGCTATCCGACCTAGGAGACTAGCAGGAGTCCCGTAAGGACTAAACCCAAGCTTGAAGTAGTCAGGATGAAAGGATCCACTGGGGGACTTACCCTAAACCTCAAATATACTCGACCTAGTTAGTGAATGATGGCTAGTCCAAGAAGAAAGCATGTAGGCTTACATCCTCTTAAACAAAGTCAACATGGGGTAGCTTACTAACTACGCAGTAAGGCCTACCAAACTAATAAGACACTCATTAGTTTGCAATGATTAAGTCAGAAAGAAAGCACGGGGACTCACATCCGTTAGACAAGTGACCACTGGGGTGACACATTAACAAGGTAGCATATCGTCTCCAAAGAGCTAATAATGAGTGAGTGTGGGGATTACTCACATCAAAATAGCTTGAGACAAAAGATATGTGTTCGTTTGTGTTGTGAATGAGGGAATATGATGCCGATTGGGCTCTCTTGCACCTACCCTAAACATGCAGAAGAATGGATGAAATGGCACCGCAGGGGCAATTGTGACTCCACCAAGAAAGGATGCCACTTGAGTTCTCTTACACCTAACTTAGTTGTACTAGTCAAAATATGATGCCTCTTGGGTTTTCTCACACCTAACCTAGTAGCACTGGAGGATTATTTGTAGTTTGTGTTTGTGTTGTGGAGGGATAGGATGTCACTTGGGTTCTCTTATACCTACCTTAAACACGTCATGGTGGATTCGCAAGCGAAAGATATTTCTAACACATAAGAGATAAAATTTGATATGAAAAAGAGTTTTATTGATGATTGTTTTTGAGCAAGATTTATGGATAATATTTTTTTAAGTAGAGCCCATTGATTGGAAGCATCGGGCGCTCTCCCTTACAATTTATAAGCTGATAAGATTCTCCTTGGTAGGCCTTCTCTATGGAAAAAGGGACTTCCTAAGTGGGTTCAAACTTGCCTCCGATCTTTCGACAGACAAAAATTGGTCTTCTTAGAACTAAAATAAGCTCTCCTACTTGAAAAGCTTTAGGACAGACCAACTTGTTGTGAGCTTGAATCATTTTATCTTTGTACAACTCAAGGTTCTGGCATGCCCGGAGGCATCTCTCCTCCAAACCTTTGAGCTCTTCCAACTGCAACTTGGCGTTATGCTCCATTATGATTTTACTACCTATGGATATCCTTAATGATGGGAGTTGGACTTCTAATGGTATAATGGCTTCAGACCCATACACTAAGGGGAAAGGGGTAGATTGAGTTGGAGTTCTGTATGCGGTGCGGTAAGCCCACAAGGCTTCAACTAACTGCTCATGCCACTATCGCTTGTTATCATCGAGTGTCTTCTTCAGTATATGGATGAGAGTTTTGTTGAAGGCTTCTGCCAAGCCATTTTCCTTCAAGTAATAGATGGTGGAATATCTCCAATCTATGCAGTGTCTTTGGACAAAGCTTTTGAGTTTAGTGCTCTTGTAGTACCATTATCAGATATAATTTGTCGAGGCACCCCAAACCTATATACGATATGATTTCTGAAAAACTGGAGCACATGCTGAACTGTGACCTCTCTAAGTGAGATTGCCTTCGGCTACTTGAAAAAGTAGTCGATGGTAGCTAAAATGAACTGGTGACCCTTAGAAGAAGGATGATCGATCGTAACTGTGGTACCCAACACTCAAATGGACATGAGGCCAATGTAGGATGTAGAATGTTGGGTGGTTGATGTAGGACCATACCATGTACCTTACATTGGTGGCATCTCCTAGCTATGTCTATGCAGTTTGTGATCATCAATGGCAAGTAGTATCCTAGTATCTTGATCTTGGCTTTCATCTTCAGACTGAATTGATGTGCTCCGCATAAACTTGAGTGTACCTCAGTCACAATCCTACGGGCTTCATATTTATTTAGACAACATAATCACATATGATCAAAAGACCACTGGTATAAGGTGCCTCCTATGAGAGCATAGGAAAGGGCTCTCTGCTTCACCTAATGTGCTAGTGACTTCTCTTAAGGTAGTTTGCCTATATTTAAATAATCTATTAATGGTTGCCTCCAATCTGACTCCTCATCCTTTTTGGTAATGATAACCTCCCCTTCAAGGGAGAATTTCTCGATAAGTTTAACGTCAACAAGAGATAAGAATTGTCTATTTTGGACCTTTATTGGAATGGACTCATCTTTCAGACATGACAACTCTTTGACAAGCTTGGCTAATGCATCTATTACTACATTCTATCTCGAGGAATATTGTAGATGGTAACCTCTTAGATTTGGGCCAACAACTCCATAGTGTACTTGTGATAATAATGGAGCTTAGGCTTTAGAACTTTGTAAGACCCACAGTGTATTGACTAACTCTAGACTGACAATCAGAGCCTCATATTCAGCTTTGTTGTTGGTACATGGGTTGGATATGTGATATGAAGATATCATCACATCGCAGTCCAAAGTTAGGAGAACTATTCCTACCCGTGCCTTTCCTAGAAGATTAGATTGTTGTTCTTCTCCTTTTTGAAAGAAAGCCGCACCATCAAAATACATGTCTTCAGGTGTAGAGAATCAATGGCTTGCCCGGGATAGGGGATGCTAGAATTGGTGACGCCATCAGGTAGTGCTTGATGTCTTTGAAGGCATGTTGGCACTTATCATCCAACTTGAACTTGGAATCCTTTTTGATAAGTGCTAAGAATGGTTGACATCTTCCTAATAGGTTGGAAATGAAGCATCTTAGATACACTAATCGCCCTTGGAATGATCTGAGTTGAGTTACACTTTTAGGGAGTGGCATTTCTATGATAACTTTGAGCTTCTCTGGATCGATCTCTATTCCTGACGTCTGACAACAAACCCAAGGAATTTTTTGAAGCTACTTCGAATGCACATTTCAGGGGATTCATTTTGAGGTTAAATTGTCTTAACCATTTGAAAACTACTCTCAAGTCGAAGATATAGTATTCCTTTTCTTTGCTTTTGACTACTAGATCATCAATATGGCATTTAACTTGATGATGAATGAGTTCATTGAAGATCCGAGTCATGGCTCCCTGGTATGTAGCACCGATATTTTTAAAGCTGAAAGACATGACCTTATAATAATAGATTCTGATCAGGGTTCAAAAAGTAGTGTTTCTTTCATCTTCGGGGGCCATCTTGATTTGGTTATAACCATATGACCCATCCATAAAGGAGAATATTGCATGAGATAAGGCAATGTCCACCATTAATTCTATTATAGAAAGTGAAAATTCATTCTTAGGACATGCCTTATTTAGATCTCTAAAATCATCTCATATGCGAATTTGACCATTCTTTTTCTTAACTAGGATGACACTGGTTAACCAGGCAGGATATTTTTCTTCCCTAATAAAGCAAACATCGATCAATTTCTTGATTTCAGAAGTCACCTGCTATTTAATGTCTAATCGCATGCGTCTAGGAGCTTGCTTGATAAAGTTAGCATTAGGTTCTATTGCTAGTTTGTGGACTGCTATGTTAGGAGATAAATTGTCATTGGTTTCTTCTTCATTCAACAAGGAGCTGATGTATGTCGGACGTGGATTATCTTCAGTTCCTAAGTTGATCTCTTTAAGTTTATCGATGGTTGATCTGAACTCTTCTTTGAACTTTGGCTATGACTCTTTGACTTCAAGCTCATTTGGGTCATCTAAAGTTTTTAAATATACCTCCTCATAATAGTTAGCATAATTTGAGAAGAACCTATCAGACCCCAAATGAGTGGTGATGATTAGGCAATGGTTGTCATCATTGATTGGACCCACTATGATGAATCCTAGTACCGATCTTGATTGGGAATATCTGCTTTGGTTGTTTCATAGCCTTTCAAAGTAATCTGACCAGTGTTTAGACCAAGTATGTGAGATTAAGCCCTTCTTTGCTAAGTTAAGAACACAAAGCGAATACCAATCAATAGGCAATTGTATTAAATCATTATATGAATCTTCCTTAAGTTCTACATCGGCTTCTTGACTTGAGGATGATGCTCCCAACAAAAATCTCTTTGGCTTGACATCTGTGGATAACTTGGGGGCCTCCTTAATTATTAAACCTTCAACTTTCTGGGAAGAAAGTGGGGTTAGAGGTAAGGTTCCCAACTACTGTCTAACTGTTCTACATAATAGTGATTCATATGCATTCATAATTTGCTTGAAGGCCTGGTCTTCATCTCTGTCTAGCTCGAATGTCACATCCAAAGGGACCCACTGAGAAGGGTTAGTCGGCGTGCTAATCACATGAGACTCATCCTTCAAACTAGACTCTAAGTCTATGTGGATAGCAAGAGTATTCCTGTGAGTCAAAATATAGATCCTATTAGTTAGCCAATAGGGAGGAGGTCTTCCACCTCTGAACAGATGTCCGCCTCTACCCTGGTGGGGTCAAGTCATCCTACCCATGTGTTCATATGGAGGAAAGCGTGGTGGAATAATCTTTACTTCTTCCTCATTGTCGATTCTCCCGCACTTGCATTTTCATTTTCTTTTTATTTTTATTTTTATTTTTCTTATTTTTATTTTATTTCTTTTTCTTTTATTTTTAAACTTTCACCAAGTTTGTGAGAATAGACTTTTTGATTTGAGGAAGATAGTATCGGCCCTCATATATCTGACCTCTAACTGAGAATGACTTCAAGTCTCCTTTGACACAATACTTGATTCCACCTCTTCAAAATTTGATACAGTGATGTAAAAGGATGGAACCGTGTTATTTCCATATATCCAAGGCTTACCGAGCAAAGTAGTGAAAGATGTATCTGAATTGATTATGTAGAACTTGTCTTCTATTTTCCAATTATCTATCTCTAATGGCAACACTATAGAGCCTAAAGCCTTCTCGCCTTGCTCATTGAATCCTCTCAACATCATTCGATCTCCCGGAGTTCAAAGATGTCAATTCTCAAGTAGGCAAGGGTTTTTATACTCATAATATTCACTTATGCACTTAGATTAACTAACACCATGGAGAGTCTGAATTTGCCCATGTCCATTGTGATGTAGAGGGGACGGTTGTGCTCTATTATCCCTAAAAGAAGGTCTTCATCGGTGAATGTAACTCCACAGGATTCTCTTGAATAACATGCCTCCTCTCTAATAGCGGTCAGCTGAGTTAAGCATATTTCAGGATCAAGAAGGGTTTTGATCAATGGCTCCCTCATCTCTTTAGATAAGACAAGGGCATCATATATGCTTAGCTTAGCTGACAACTTTCTTAGGTGAGCGAGGACATTATAGTTAACTCTGGGCTGGTCCTCCACAAACATATCCATAGGTGGAGCATCCTGTGGAGGGATTTCTTGATCACTATAACTAATGACTTATTTATCCTTATCGAGGTTTACCAAAGAAATTTTCACCATGTGAGGTTGACGGACTGTGAGATGGTTTAGGAAAAGTTCACCCATTCATCACTCACCTACTTTTTTTTCAATGAGATCATTGAAGTTGAATGACTCCAAATGAATCTCAATGGGCAAACCCAAATGATTTAGGAATGTAAAATCCATTTCGAAATCAGAAGAGTGATTGGAACTAGAGTTATTATTGATTAGACTTAGAGAGTTTTTGAGATGAATAAAAATTAGAGTATCAGAAGTAGACAAGATGTAAGTGAAAGCTTTCTTTATTAATTTCTTCTTAGGTGGAGGTACATGATAGAAATCTAATAAAGTAAGTGGGGTAAGGGATTTAGTGTCCTCATCTGCTGATACAACACTCCTATTAGTAGAAGAGGAGCTAGTGGAGGAAGAAGTAGTAGCTGCAATGGTGGATGGAGTTTTGGACTCGGATGGTGGTTGTGCTACTATGCTATCCCAGGCAAGTGGAAGCTGTGGCTACTGTTGTTGGGCTTTTACCTCCTTCAAGTTATCCTTAGTAACTTGCAAACCTTCCTCAGAGTTGGAGGTTTGAGCTGCTTCAAGCTCCTATAAGGGTAACTTTTTGATCTTAGAGATGATTTTCTTGGAGGTTCGGGATAGGGAAATATCCCAACCTTCCTCTGCCTTGAGATGACTGCGTGTATCCCCAAGGATTATCCTAACATAACTAGAGGGTTGTTCTAGTAGGTATTCCTTAGGAATCATAATGACACCCAACTTGTAGCTACACTCAAGCCAGTCCTTAAAGGTAAAACAATATTCTAAGACATGTCCTAACATATAGTAGTAGTGGTGATAGTTTAGATCGTGACTCTTGCCCACTTTCTCCAGCCTTCTAGGCTCTGGTAATTAGAAATCAGGCTTCTTTAAGAGATTCTTAAAGATCTTCCTAACTACCTCCCTCTTAAATGAATATGGTTTATTCAATTTGTCGACAAGAGTAGGTAAATGGTATCTACTTGGCTACGGTAGTGTTCTATGATGATGATGAGGATAGGAGTACTACCAGGATATCTAAGGTGGAGGCCGAGGTAACCGAGGTGGCCGTATGATGAGGTGGTGATAAGGAGGTGGTGAGAGACCGCTAAACTAGAGGGTGATTGGACCTTGGTTGGCTACTTCCATCAACCGCCACCCCCGCTTCTTCAAATGCCCGCGCTATGGTTGGGCTTGGTGACCTTGAAAAGGTAACTATTTGACCTCCCCTTATAGACTAGCTGCCTTGTTGATTAATTTCTCAAATGTCATAATGGTAAACCCTTTAAGCATGAAGGCGACAGTGCCATGGATATTCTTGAGTAGAATTTCAATGACATGCTATTCGATAAATGTGGTTCACATTTCATATTTAAATTGTGCCGTTTAAGAATGTAATCAATAAGGGACTCACCGTGGTGTTGTTGAGCTATAATGAGATCGCCCATGGTTACACTTTGCTGAGCTCCAGCAAATCTCTTAATAAAGAGCTGCTCCAACTCAACAAATATCTTCACTGAATCATTGGGTAGTTCAATGTACTAATCAAATGTGATGCCTGTCAAGTTATCGACAAAAAGGCAGAATAAGAGTGCATCGCTACCATTGACATTGCAACATCCCATCCTGAAATGTGCTATGTGCTGGTGAGGGTTCCCACAACCATAAAAAAATTTGAAGGAAGGAGGCACAGAACTCTTAGGATATTGGACACCATCAAATTCCTCTAGGTATGGTCTGCCCTTTGGAACAGATGAGTCACCTTGGTCTTGCACCAATGCATCCCTCACCTGTTGCTCTACCATATTTTTAATATCTTTCTCCTGTATGGAGGTGTTGTCCACCACCTTCCTATGCAAGCTACCACTGTCCTGATCTATTTGAGAAGTGCTCTTGGGCTAATCTAAGACATGTGCTGACTCAGGATGATCTATCTCAATTTGTATATGCTACGGGATTGAGGTTTGATTTTGAAGTGCATGGAGGGCTACTAACAAGTCTTCCATCATCTTCTCCATTCAGTGGATTTGATCATCCTTTTGTTTAAGCTGCTGATGGAGGTGTTGGATTGAATGGAAGATATCATCTTCTTCAACTACAACACCTTTCTGACTATGCTGATCTCTATAGAGGGAGCTCCTAGTATCGACCATGTTTACCTCAGCCAAATCCTCAAGAAGGTCATCCTCATCGGGATCAAAGGCTACCCTCTTATTCTCTGAGTTAGATCATTGCCCAAGAGTTCCCTCTTTTTGATAAAGTATTGTGCTAAAATGTCATCTAAAGAGCGGTCTAATTGTGTCGACATAAACACATGTTACTGATTGGTAGAGGGACTGTGCTCATTGATGGAGATATATCTAACACTGCCTGCCACTGGAGTGCTAGCTCTGGGAGGTCATGCTCACTGAAAGAGATATGCTTATGACTGCTCATCAGTGGAGTGGTGTCCTTGGAGAGATCTACTAACATGGGAACTGTAAAACTGTCACCTTACCCCTTTGCAATTGCCATTTCCACTGGCTCTGATGTTGGTGGTGTGACTACAATGCTGCGGGTTCGCCACTCCTTCACCAAGACTGAAGTAGGAGGTTGAGTAGGGGAACTCACCCTCACCTCAATTGATGAAGTAGATGGAGTGAGATCCTGTCACCAAAGAGGTGGTCTCCCGATTTGAGCTTTGGATTTTGGTGGTGGTGAATGCTGGAGTTATAAAGGCGATGATGGTGGAGCGATGAGGGAAGGCAACACCAACTACCCTCAATGGAGATCTCCTAAATGCAGTGTAAGAATAATACTATCTGAATGATTGGCCCTGATGGGGGGATGATAAGGAAAATCCATCAAAGCGGAGGCTACCGCTGACATACCTCCATTGCTCGCTCCTGCCTACCTGAGTAGATGCTTGAGCCTCTATGATTCTCTTCCTATAAATCTGACCACTAACACTTGTAGGGATCAATGATCACAAATTAAACAAGGTACCAGACTTCAAACATCCGTATGCTCTACAAACCTAGCGTAAGATAGTCCTAAGCCTGGTATAGGGCCTCTTATGCTCCCTATCTGGTTTTTCGTAGTATGCTAAAGGTGGAGGAGAAGCAAAGAATCCTATAATCTCTTCCTCACAGGCCAAGAGTGAAACTTATTGTGGTCGTGGAATGACCTCTGGGAGAACCCTCCTTTATGTGATCTTCCTGCTCTGGGCCGCTCACCATGCTCCCACTTAAGCTTTCAATTTTTATTATGACGTTGAGTACGAGTGAATAAGGCAGAGTGGGAACTAGTACCTACCTTGAAAGTGGAGGACATTATCGCTGGGATACTATGAGAGGTAGTAGCTCTCGCTTGAGAAATGGTGGGGACAACTGGACGAGCAGGTGCTGAAACTATCTCAAAATGGGGAGTGGGAACCACTGCGGCTTTCCTCTTCAGTGGAGGATACTCAAAATCAGAGGGCATGTCAATACGAATGATTGGCTTCTGCCCAACAACCTCATCTTGACTGATGGTAAGGAGGGTCACCACACAACTCACGTCCCTCAGTCAAGAAAACGTGGAGTGGTCGAGGCTGATCCAAGGCCAAATCTATCTCAAAGGGAAAAGTGAAAATGAACTTCTATGAAGCCATGTGTTCTAATTATAAGGACAACTATACTGACCGGCTGCACTGTATCTCTGTATGTGTTGAAACATAATTTGAGTTAGATTTCTTCTTTAATATTCATTCTGAGAGAGTTATGTAGATTTGGAATCCTGAACCTATAATCAACAATTCAAATATGTTAAGTGGGATTCAGTGGAGAGATTTTGATATTGAGGAGAGTCTTTGCCATTTGATTTTAGTTTTAGAACCCATACTCAACCAATTTAAGTAGGTTAGGTGGGGTTCATAAATTTGAGGAGAGATTTTCTTGGAGATATCTGTATTTTATGTATCTTGTTTGAAAATATTGATGATGTGAAAGAACCTCTACTTAGCAAATTTGAGTATTATGGTGTTTATTTTTGGTAGGGTTTGTGCATTTTGTGTGTCAATGCGAGGGGACACCACGCAAATCAAGGATGTACTTATTAGGGTGATCGGGTTCTACATTAATAGTGTTATCTCGAGAAAGTGTCACTACCCCATAATAATCTGACCTTATTTTTAGGATGAGCTCTCAACATCTCCATCTTAGACCTAGGACTCCTCTTAGACTTTAAGAATTTCTTAGTCTTAAGACACATATAGTGATTAGGTGGGCACTCAACCTAGCCCTAGAATACTTAGAAGAGTTATCCATATGAATAGGTCATGCCTTAGTGGTGTTAGGAAAACTTCCTACCCTTAGCTTAAACCATTCCTCACTTTTCTTCTTTCAAGTTAAACTCCAAATCAATTGAATTTGATTTTCTCCAAATCCAAATCAACTCCATATGATTGAAATCAATGATTAAAATCTATGATTGAAACCCTTGATCAAAATTCATCAAAATTCCTAAGTTCAAATTTTGCCAAAGTCCTTAATCTTGCCTTTAAGGACTTAACCAAAATTATGATCTAAACCAAATCAAATCTTTAATATTTTCTCATAATCCATTTATATTCTCATTTATATTCACATATATAAATATAAATTCAATCAATTAAACTCAAAATTCCAAATCAATTCATGAAGTTTTCTTGAGTCCCTTAATTTTCTATTAATGGACTTAGCCTAAATCTTGATCAAATCATTTCAAACCCATGAGATTTTCTCAAAACTCATTTATATTCTCATTTATATTCACATATATAAATGAAATATAAATATAAATCAATCAAATCAAATGTAAAAATTAAAATTTCCAAATTAAAATTTTCTTAAGTCCTTTAATTTTCTATTAAAGGATTTATCCAAAACCTTAATCAAACTAATTCAAATTCATGGGATTTTCTCAAAACTCATTTATATTTTCAGTTATATTCACATATATAAATGAAATATAAATTTACATCAATCAAATCAAACCCTCAATTTAAATTCTCAAATTAAAATCTCCTTAACTCATTAATTTTCCATTAATGAATGCATAAATCTTGGTCAAACTAATTCAAATTCATGGGATTTTTCTCATAATTCATTTATATTCTCATTTACATTCATATATATAAATGAAATATAAATATAAATCAATCAAATCAAAGGCAAAAATTTAAATCCCTACTCCAAATTTTTCGAAGTCCCTTAAATTCTTCTTAATGGACTTAGGACAAGTCATGATTAAACCACTTAAAATCCTTGAAATTTTTTCATGATACATTTATATTCTCATTTATATTCACATATATAAGTGAAATATAAATTCAAACAATCAAAACCAATTCCAAAAATCAAACTCAAATCCACTCAAAATTCAATCTAAGCTTTTAAAGACAAAATCTTGAACTTAGCCAAATCAACTTCAAATCAAGCCAAACTCTTGATTTTCTCTCATGATTCAATCAACCCTACAATAATGAGCTCATATATAAATTCAAACTTAAATCAAACTATCAAAATCCATGTCAAAAATCAAAGCCAAAAACCCTTTCATATTCTTCCTTTCAATATGAAATTATCAAATGGATCAAAACCCATTAGATTTCAAACCACTTGTAAATGGATTTATATTTCAATCATGAGTCTATATACAAAATCAACCAACTTCAAATCAAGCTTTGACCAAGCCATTTGACCCACTCACTTGACCCAAAGTGACCTAAAGTACCCTTATGAGCCAAATTCTAATCCTAACCAAATTGGATTGAAACAAACTCATCTACCCATCTCATCTTGATCAACAATCATCATGGGATGATCAATCAATCAAATTGGGTCAAACCAGGTCAAACCTAATAGTTGACTAAGTTAACGTTTAACCCAAAATGAAACCTAACATAGCCAAATTCCACCATAGGCTAAACTAATTGAAACCATTGATCTAAGTTCACTCATGACCTATGTTTGAACTTGACCAAACTCACAGGTTAAGCCTTGATTCTCTGGCAAAGATGAAAGTCCCCTCATAACAAGAGTGAAATAATATGATATGCATGATATTATACATTCATCCATCCAGCTAAGGAGTTATTAAAAATTTTATTATCTTGATTTAATTCCTAGGATTTTATGTGAGGTTATGAGTTATTTTAAAATTTTAGTTATGAGTTTTTAATTGGGGTAGGAAAATTAATTTTATTCTAAGAGCCTATCACATTCAGGCCACACATTTAGGCATCAATCATAAAGAAACTATGAAAAGCATACTATTCTAATGCACAATCTAAACACAACATCAAATAATTTTATAGACTACCATAAAAGAATAAAAGACCAGTGTGGTCGGGTTCCACCGTACACCCGAAAAGAGAAAAAAGATGGGTAGCTAAGCTCTACCCTTATACAACCCGAATTACAAAAAAAAATAATACATGCTATGGGGGTCTTCTTTTCTTCATTTCTTTCTTCTCTTTCTTTTGATTTGATTTGCTCCAAAAGCATCATAGGGCACCCCAAGGACTAAGATTGGTCACCGCATCCCCCATAATCCTAATTCTTAATACAAAATTTTATCAAAAATAGGAAAAGTAAATCTAGTTACACCGCAAAAATAAATGTTAGCTAAACGCCAAATAACCCAAGTAGTTATATGAATAATTTGGACTTAGCACCCCACACATGGGTAACCAAGCCCACTGTCTAACTTGGGTTACTTAGAGGTTAAGCAACTTGCAGAAAGTATTTATATTTTATTATAAATTCCCTTAAGCACAACCCCCCATAGAAAACATGATTAGGCTAATAATGCCTAACATCCTCTAAACATACATACAACATCCTTAAAATATTACATCAAAAAAAAAACACAACATCATACATACAACGCCCTAACTTAACACTAGAAGTGGTGATTTAGTATTTTAATGTGTGTGCTTAAGGCTTGTGTAGCAAGACTTTACTGGGCATCTTTAGTTTAAGTTTTAATTTGGAGTTTGAAATTAAATTTTACCTTTGAGTGATTTCAATTAAAATGATTTAATGATTTAATTTTTATTTTTATTTCACTTTTATTTGGTTAAAGTATTGTTTAAGTTTTCAAGAATGAAGAGTATAATGAATTCAGTTTGTAGACAGAACTCACACTATTCAACATCCTAACTTCTAAAGAGTATAACTAAGATCCTTAAGTATCTTAATTAGCCCATTTGAATTTGTGTAATTGGTTTGATTTGATTTATTTGATTTGATTTATAATTTAGAATTTGAGTTTGTTTAAGTATTTGATTGATTGATTTTGGACTAGATGTTTTGGTTTAATTACATCTTGATAATTTTCTTTAATATCTACCTAAGTTTAAGTTTTAAATTCATGTGTTTTTTGATTGATTAATTTTAGATTAGATTTTTATTTAATTAAATCTTGATAATTCAATATCCAAGTATCTAATGAAATTTAAGTTTATTTAAGTTCATGTGTTTTGATTAATTTTAGATTAGATGTTTTGATTTAATTAAATCTTGATAATTCAATATATTTAGTATTTAATGAAATTTAAGTTTGTTTAAGTTCATGTGTTTTTTGGTTGATTAATTTTAGATTAGATGTTTTGATTTAATTAAATCTTGATAATTCAATATCCTTTTAAATTAATATTTAACTCTTTTATTTGATTATGGTTATGTGATTTAACTTTATGTTTATTTAATTCAATTGTAGTTCATTTATTTGTAGTTTTATTGGATTAGATTAATTGAAATTTTATTTTTATTTTAATTGGGTTTGATTCTTTGTAATTAGGATTTTATTTTTAATCACATCCATTTGTCATGTTCATCAAAGTTTGGTTTGTATTTTGATTTCATACATTGGATAGTTGATTAGTTTATCTTATTTAAGTAGGTTGAATGAGATTTGATTTGATTACATATTAAATTGATGAGAGTCTTTCTTAATTTAATTTGATTTGATTAGATTAGTCCATGGGTTTGCTTAGGTTCAATGTGATTATGTGATTAGTTTAATTAAGAAGTGATTTATGTTAATTATAAAGGTTTGTTTAATTTTTTAATTTGGTTTCATATTTGTTTAGACTAATGATGTAATTAATGACTTAATGGTTTAGGTTTAATTTAGGTTTTGATTAATATTTAATTGTATTTTGATTAATTAAATTTAAGTTTAATGTGATTAATTTGATTAACTTAATTAGTTTAAGAGGTGTGATCAAATTATTAAATTAAGTAAAGATTTATTTAATTTTTTAATTTGATTTCATATTTGTTTAAGTTAATGATTTAATTAATGAGTTAATGATTTAAGTTTAAATTAAATTTGATTAGCATTTAATTGTATTTTATGTTTGATTTAAGTTTAATATGATTAATTTAATTGACTTAATTTGTTTGTTTAATGTGAAATTAATTAGTAGATTAAGTATTTGATTTGAATTTTTAATATGATTTATAAAGTTAATTTGGTTTATTAATGATGGATTAATTTATTAAGTTTGCATTAATTAGATGTTTGAATTAAGTTTGATTAAGGGTCAATTAAAAATTATTAGATTAATTAAAGGTTTGTTTAATTAGAGATTAATGACTTAATGATTTAGGTTTAATTTAGGTTTTGATTAGTGTTTAATTGCATCTTGATTATGTTTGATTAAGTTTAAGTTTAATATGATTAATTTGATTAACTTAATTAGTTTATTTGAGGGGTATGATTATTAAATTTAATTAGGGGTTTGTTTAAGCTTAATTTTATAGTTAATTTTACTATAATTATTTAAATTAATTTGATTAATTAAGATGGATTAATTTTTTTGCATTAAGATGTTTTACTAATTAAGTTTGATTATTCATGATTAGGGTTTTACTTGATTTGATTCATTTATTATGTTTGTTTGATTTCATTAACATGTTCGATTTAGTTATTAGGTTAAAATATTTAATGGTTAATTAATTATCTTATTCCAAATGGATGTGATTTAATCATATGTTAATTAAGTTTACTTTAATTTTATTTAGTTTAATTTGATTAGTATCAAAATGATTAAAGTTTCTAAATTTGTTGAATTTTGAGTTTGATTTAAGATTTAATCATTTAATTGAGTTTTATTAGCTTGAATAGGTTTAATCATATTTAATTTAACTTCCTCTAAAGATGATATTTTTTTTTGATTTGGTTTGATTAATGATAAGCTATTTCATTTTTTTGATTTTTTTTATTTGATAATTAAATTATTTTTAGATTATATTTTAATTAACTCTTTAATTGATTAAACTCTAATATTAAGTGTTTATTTGGGGTTCATTAAGATTCAGAAGATCACATTATTTTCTTAAGAGTCCTAGATGTCAATTGAAGTGATTTAAGCCATTTTGAAGATTTTTGTAAATTTCTGAATTTTTATTTGATTTATTTTATTAAAATGGATAATTTGAACTTCAAAATTTAATTTCTCCCAATCCAGAAGTCCTTTTCACTTGAAATTTCTATGGTAGGTGTGTCTTAACTTTTATTTCAATCTTTAAAAATTTCAACTTACTCTAACTTATATTTGTAGTTTATTTCATGCAATATAATTTTCACTAAAACTCAAATTAAGCTCACAATACTTAGTAAAATTTGGGGATTTTAAGTTTGTTGGATTTCTATCAGAAGGATGAATCCAACGAGCCCTTGTTTGCAATTTTGGGTTAAGTATTTTATTTTTTATGAATTTTTAAATTTCCAGGCGATTTAAATTAATTTTTTTTTATAAAAAGGAAATAAGCATGGTACGTCTTGCGAAGGGAAAATGATCGCGCTCACTCTCGCCCGATCAGATCGATGGGATTAAATCACATGATTTGAACCGTCGATCGATGCGCGACGATGGTCTAGTCGCATCGCATCCGGCTGGATCATGATCCGCGTGATTTGAGCACATCGCGTCGATCGGATGATCTAAATCGCATCAAGTGATCGCGAGCACGGATCACGCCGATCCAGACACCGCCGTCCGATCCGCAACCAGGATCGGATAATGCCAGAGCCGGTGAACAGTATTTTCAAGTTTCTTTTGGAAAATAATGAGGGTTTCTAAGGCAAAACTTATCCAAATGGTCTTATTTTTGCATTGATTCGCATCAAAAAAATTTTATTTCCTAATTGGGATGATTTAAAGTAAAAATGCTAGATTATCTAGAGGAAATTCCTAAAATAATGAGAAAATCAATACAAACTGCGCAAAATCCTAAGGCCGGCTATGGTTTGGCAAAATTTACCTCACCAGGGATGATTTCTCATGGCGGTGAAGATCCGAGCGAACTCCTAGGTATGTGAGGAAGCTTTGGAGTGACCTTTAGTCCTTGCCTCCCTTCAGAACATCGCCTTCTCCGATGTCTACCGCCGCCTCTTTGGAAAAACAAATATTTATGTTTTTGAGCTAAAAAATGGCTCAAAGAAGTAGGGGATGGGTTCCTTTTTGCTTTGGGGAGTTTTGGGGGCTGAATGTTGGTGGGAGGAAAAGATCTAAAGTCTCATCTCCCCCTCCTTTTATAATGGTCGAAAATTCCATATTTTTTTTTGAATATTTTGACTCCAAATTGATTGTCATCTTGCTTGGGGTGGTTGGGGTGGATGATAGATTTATTGAGGACTTTAAAGTTTTTCTCCAAAGTCCTCTCTTACTACATGATCAAATTTATTCAATGCAATTAAATGAGGTTGGGTGGAATCCTATATAGGGGAGGATCCATGAGGGATTTAAATGGGTTGGGTTGGTTTTGGGCTAATACTAAATGGGTTTGGGTAGGGTTTGATCACCAAGTTGGCTTGGTTTCAAGGATTTGGCCCAATCATATAGGTCATTTTTGTGTCAAATTGACCCATTTGACCAAAATTGGCCAAATTAGCTTGGGTTATTGATTCATGTTCAATTGACTAATTGAAGATGAATGTGGTCTTTGGTTTGAGTTAATTTGGATTTAATTTTGATTTAGGCCAAATTGACCCTTTATGCCAATTTGGGATAGGTTGGGTCAAGTTGACCAATTGGCCTTGATTGATCAAATTGGGTTTAATTATGGCTTTGGTCAAGTTCAATAATCAATTTGGAATGAGCATGAGCCATTGGTTGCAATCAATTTGGGTTAGATCATGATTTGACCTGATTTTGTCCTTTAGGACAATTTGGGTCAATTTGAATCAAATGGCCAATTGGGCTTGGTTTGGCCCAATTGATTACAATTGATCATCCTAGGGTGATCAACAATCATGGTGGAAAATTTTGGTGAGCTTGGTTCAATCCAATTTGGGTTGGATTAGAAGTTGGCTCAAATGGGTCCTTTAGGTCACTTTAGGTCCAGTGGACCTAAGTGGGTCAATTGGTTTGGTTTTAGTTTGATTTGAGTTTAGCTAAACTTATATATGTACCCTAAATTGGAATATAAATTCAACAACAATCAATTTGGAGTCTAAGGGATTTTGGCTCATTTGAAAATTTTAAGTTAAAAGGGCTAGGTTAGATTTGACTTGGGTTGATTTTGATTTGATTTGATGATTATAGGTTTCATTTATATTTGGATAAATGATCAAATGAATGATTGATTCGAGAGAAAATCCATTGATTTTGACTTGATTTGGATATAATTTTGCTAAGTCCAAATAATTGGATTAAAGGGCTTAGATTGAGTTTGATTAATTTTGATATAGTTTTGGTCATTTGAATTTGGTTTTCATTTATATTTGTGAATATAAATAAAAGAATAATTGATTTATAAAGAAATCAATTGAGTTTGATTTGATCTAAAGGGAATTTTGGCTAAGCTTATGAATGTGGTTCATATGGCTTAGGAAGGGTTTTAGGATTTGAATTTGATTTTGGGTTTCAATCATTTGGAGTCAAATTTGAAATTAGATTTGAATTTTGGATTTGAATTTGAATTTAAGATTTAGTTTGAGAATTGAGTGTTGGCTTGATTTGAGAAAGTGTATCTAGATTGGGTTTAGGCTATGGGATAGGTAATTTCCTTAAACCCTAAGGCAAAGCCTAATCTTATATTAACACTTCTAAGTCCCTAGGCTGATGTTAAGTGTTCACCTAATCACTAGAAGTGTCTTATGACTAAGGAGTTCTTAGTGTCTAGAAGAGTCCTAAGTCTAAGAGGAGGAGGTTAAGAGCTCACTCCAAAAGTGAGGTTAACAAAAGGACCCCCAATAGGTGTGGTGTAACTGACAAGGCACACCGCACATATTGACATTGACTGAAACGATCAACAACATCTAGAAGATTGTAACAAATAATGGAAGTGATCTATACCTAGACCCAAAAGGTAGATAGAATCACAATCTTAGTGCAATGTAGCTTTCTTTATGCCAAAGGCATAAGAGAGCAAGAAGGAATCCACTAGGGATTGAGTACATGAACCTTCCTCTAGGGAAATAGGTTCAAGTTATCCCAGGGATATGGATCTGAGTTGATTGTGAATATGATTTGTTTGGGTGTGTATCCATTGGGGATTGAGTACATGAACCTTCCACTCTGGAAAATAGGTTCAAGCTATCTGCTGGGGATATGGATCTGAGTTTGATTATAAGTACAATTTGTTTGGGTGTGTATCCACTGAGGATAAGAATTTGATTGGATTTCTTTGATTTATCTGATTAGACTCCACTAGGGAGGTTGGTTAATTTTTTTTGGCTCCACTGGAGAGAAGAGTTCTAGATTAAGGGCATATCCACTGGGGATGTACACTCAATTGAATTTGTTTGATTTATATCTAAGCTCTACTAAGGAGGCTAATTTGCTTTGTGCTTCACCTGGGAGAAATTTAGTTTGTTCGATATGTTTAATTTGACTCCACCAGGGAGGTTGGTTTTAAATTTATTTTATTATGGACCCTGTTAGTGTGTGATGGACCACACTAAGAAGGCAGCCTTAGATTTATAAGTCCAAAGGGGTAGTATACCTGCCATAAGGTAAGACTATCCGACCTAATGAGTTGCCTTTCAGTGTGCAACAACTGTACTAGGAAGAAGGCATAGTAGACTTACATCTTCTAAAGTATAGATTAGCCGTTGGGGTGATCTGTCAATGGCACAACAGATCAATCCCAACCTATGACTACTGAGTGAGCGCCGCTGGGGTTAATTTATAAAATTATAAAATAAAATTCTATGGATAGATAATTGAACCTAGAATATTTTAAAATTAATTTCAATGGGTTTTGAATTATATTTTTCTCTGAATTTGAGTTTTATTGAAAACTTCATTTTGCTAATTAATTTTTAATTAAGCCTGTGATTAATCCCAAATTGCTTGGGTATGTTTTAGGGGATGACTTTTGCCTCTGCTAAATTTCTTGGGATTTATTGAAGGATTGATTAGAAGAATTGCATATGAATTTCTTAATTATCCTCCTTATATAATTAAAAATAAGTATGGTGTAATTAGTGATTTTAATCCATGATTAGGGTTGATTAAGGTCATATCTAGTGAGTGGAAAGTTTATGAAATAATTTTGGAGCATTTCCCCTAAGCTATACGCTAAACCCCCTTTTATCTCCTTAATCTTCTCTTAAATAAAGGCTAATTCATTAATTATCCCCTTAATTAAATTCTAAAAATTCTAAAAAGTTCTAGAACTTAATTAATGTACTTTGAGTAGATGCTTAGGTGTTTAATAGCCTAAGCTCAAATTAAGGAAATCAAAACCCAATTCATAGTATGAAAGGGTGTTTTGAAATTACTTAAGCTAATAATTTTATTGACTACCGTAAAAGAATAAAAGACCAGTGTGGTCGGGTTCCACCGTACACCCAAAAAAGAGAAAAAAAGAGATGGGTAGCTAAGCTCTACCCTTATACAACCCGAATTACAAAAAAAAATAATACATGCTATGGGGGTCTTCTTTTCTTCATTTCTTACTTCTCTTTCTTTTGATTTGATTTGCTCCAAAAGCATCACAGGGCACCCCAAGGACTAAGATTTCTGGTCACTGCTCATCCTAATCCCCCATAACATTAATCCTAATTCTTAATACAAAATTTTATCAAAAATAGGAAAAGTAAATCTAGCTACACCTGCAAAATAAATGTTAGCTAAACACGCCAAATAACCCAAGTAGTTATATGAATAATTTGGACTTAGCACCCCACACATGGGTAACCAAGCCCACCTGTCCTAACTTTGGTTACGCTTAGAGGCTAAGCAACTTGCACAACAAAGTATTTATATTTTTATTATAACAGTCCCTTAATCACAACCCCCTATAGAAAACATGATTAGGCTAATAACAGCCTAACATCCAGTCTACGAAACATACACCCTAACATCCAGTCTAAAATATTACATCACAAAAAAAAAACACAACATCATACATACAACGCCCTAACTTAACACTAGAAGTGGTGATTTAGTATTTTAATGTGTGTGCTTAAGGCTTGTGTAGCAAGACTTTACATCTTTTAGTTTAAGTTTTAATTTGGAGTTTGAAATTAAATTTTACCTTTGAGTGATTTCAATTAAAATGATTTAATGATTTAATTTTTATTTTTATTTCACTTTTATTTGGTTAAAGTATTGTTTAAGTTTTCAAGAATGAAGAGTTTAATGAATTCAGTTTGTAGACATAACTCACGCTATTCAACATCCTAACTTCTAAAGAGTATAACTAAGATCCTTAAGTATCTTAATTAGCCCATTTGAATTTGTGTAATTGGTTTGATTTGATTTATTTGATTTGATTTATAATTTAGAATTTGAGTTTGTTTAAGTATTTGATTGATTGATTTTGGACTAGATGTTTTGGTTTAATTACATCTTGATAATTCAATTTCTTTAATATCTACTGAAGTTTAAGTTTGCTTAAATTCATGTGTTTTGATTGATTAATTTTAGATTAGATTTTTTATTTAATTAAATCTTGATAATTCAATATCCTTAGTATCTAATGAAATTTAAGTTTATTTAAGTTCATGTGTTTTTTGGTTGATTAATTTTAGATTAGATGTTTTGATTTAATTAAATCTTGATAATTCAATATATTTAGTATTTAATGAAATTTAAGTTTGTTTAAGTTCATGTGTTTTTTGGTTGATTAATTTTAGATTAGATGTTTTGATTTAATTAAATCTTGATAATCCTTTTAAATTAATATTTAACTTTTTATTTGATTATGGTTATGTGATTTAACTTTATGTTTATTTAATTTTGTAGTTCATTTATTTGTAGTTTATTATTAGATTAATTGAAATTTTATTTTTATTTTAATTGGGTTTGATTCTTTGTAATTAGGATTTTATTTTTAATCACATCCATTTGTCATGTTCATCAAAGTTTGGTTTGTATTTTGATTTCATACATTGGATAGTTGATTAGTTTATCTTATTTAAGTAGGTTGAATGAGATTTGATTTGATTACATATTAAATTGATGAGAGTCTTTCTTAATTTAATTTGATTTGATTAGCTTTATTAGTCTATGGGTTTGCTTAGGTTCAATGTGATTATGTGATTAGTTTAATTAAGTGTATGTTAATTATAAAGGTTTGTTTAATTTTAATTTGGTTTCATATTTGTTTAGACTAATGATGTAATTAATGACTTAATGGTTTAGGTTTAATTTAGGTTTTGATTAATATTTAATTGTATTTTGATTAATTAAATTTAAGTTTAATGTGATTAATTTGATTAACTTAATTAGTTTGTTTAAGAGGTGTGATCAAATTATTAAATTAAGTAAAGATTTATTTAATTTTTTAATTTGATTTCATATTTGTTTAAGTTAATGATTTAATTAATGAGTTAATGATTTAAGTTTAAATTAGGGTTTGATTAGCATTTAATTGTATTTTATGTTTGATTAAGCTTAAGTTTAATATGATTAATTTAATTGACTTAATTTGTTTGTTTAATAGGTGCGATTAAATTAATTAGTAGATTAATTAAGTATTTGATTTGAATTAATTTTAATATGATTTATAAAGTTAATTTGGTTTATTAAGTTGATGGATTAATTTATTAAGTTTGCATTAATTAGATGTTTGATTAATTAAGTTTGATTAAAGGGTCAATTAAAATTATTAGATTTAAAGGTTTGTTTAATTAGATTAATGACTTAATGATTTAGGTTTAATTTAGGTTTTGATTAGTGTTAATTGCATCTTAATTATGTTTGATTAAGTTTAGTTTAATATGATTAATTTGATTAACTTAATTAGTTTATTTGAGGTGTGATTATTAAATTTAATTGGGTTTTAGCTTAATTTTTTTAGTTAATTTTACTATATATTTAAATTAATTTGATTGGAAGATGATGGATTAATTTTTTTTAAATTTGCATTAATTAGATGTTTGACTAATTAAGTTTGATTATTCATGATTAGGGTTTTACTTGATTTGATTCATTTATTATGTTTGTTTGATTTCATTAACATGTTTGATTTAATTTATTAGGTTAAAATATTTAATGGTTAATAAATTATCTTATTGAAATGGATGTGATTTAATCTATGTTATTAAGTTTACTTTAATTTTATTTAGTTTAATTTGATTAGTATCAAATGATTAAAGTTTCCTAAATTTGTTGAATTTTGAGTTTGATTTAAGATTTAATCATTTAATTGAGTTTTATTAGCTTGAATAGGTTTAATCATATTTAATTTAACTTCCTCTAAAGATGATATTTTTCTGATTTCAGGTTTGATTAATGATTGCTTAAGTGCTATTTCATTTTTTTGATTTTTTTTATTTGATAATTAAATTATTTTTAGATTATATTTTAATTAACTCTTTAATTGATTAAACTCTAATATTAAGTGTTTATTTGGGGTTCATTAAGATTCAAAGATCACATTATTTTCTTAAGAGTCCTAGATGTCAATTGAAGTGATTTAAGCCATTTTGAAGATTTTGTAAATTTCTGAATTTTATTTGATTTATTTTATTAAAATGGATAATTTGAACTTCAAAATTTAATTTCTCCCAATCCAGAAGTCCTTTTCACTTAAAATTTCTATGGTAGGTGTGTCTTAACTTTTATTTCAATCTTTAAAAATTTCAACTTACTCTAACTTATATTTGTAGTTTATTTCATGCAATATAATTTTCACTAAAACTCAAATTAAGCTCACAATACTTAGTAAAATTTGATTTTAAGTTTGTTGGATTCTCTCAAGGATGAATCCAACGAGCCCTTGTTTGCAATTTTGGGTTAAGTATTTTATTTTTTATAAATTTTTAAATTTCCAGGCGATTTAAATTAATTTTTTTTATAAAAAGGAAATAAGCATTCTACGTCTCTTTGGGTAAGGAAAATGATCTCTCTCACTCTCTAATCGATCATAGATGATGGTCATTAGATCACATGATTTGAACCGTCATTGTTGCGATCTATCTTTCGGATGGTGTCGCATCGCGATGAAGCTTGAATCATACGATCCATGCGTGATTTGAAATCAAATGATCATCGGCGTGTGATGATCATCGCATCAGTGATCGAAGGTGATTGATCCACGCTTAATCCGTGATCCTACGAACCACGGGATGATAGCGGCTGCCCGATACTATTTTCAAGTTTCTTTGAAAATGTGAGGGTTTCTAAGGCAAAACTTATCCAAATATTGCATTGATTGCATCAAAAAAATTTTATTTCCTAATTGGGATGATTTAAAGTAAAAATGCGATTATCTAGAGAATTTAAATAAAGAAAATCAATACAAAATGCGCAAAATCTTAAGGCCGGCTATGGTTTGGCAAAATTTACCTCACCATGGATGATTTCTCATGGCGGTGAAGATCCAACTCTAGGTATGTGAGGAAGCTTTTGTGACCTTTAGTCCTTATCCCTTGATTGCTTCTCGATGTCTACACTCTTGAAAAAAATTTATGTTTTGAGCTAAAATGGCTCAAAAGTAGGATGGGTTCTTTTTTGCTTTGGGGAGTTTTAATGTTGGTGGGAAGAAAGATCTAAGTCTCATCTTCCTTTATAATGGTTGAAAATTCCATATTTTTTTTTTATTTTGACTCCAAATTGATTTTTGTGGGGTGGTTGGGGTGGATGATAGATTTATTGAGGACTTTAAAGTTTTTCTCCAAAGTCCTCTCTTACTACCATATGATCAAATTTATTCAATGCAATTAAATGAGGTTGGGTGGAATCCTATATAGGGGAGGATCCATGAGAGATTTAAATGGGTTGGGTTGATTTTGAGCTAATACTAAATGGGTTTGGGTAGTTTGATCACTTGGTGTTGGCTTGATTTGGCCCAATTTGGGTCATATAGGTCATTTTGTGTCAAATTGACCCATTTGATAAAATTGGCCAAATTAGCTATTATGGGTTGATTCATGTTCAATTGACTAATTGAAGATGAATGTGTCTTTAGTTTGAGTTAATTTGGATTTATGATTTAGGCCAAATTGACCCTTTATGCCAATTTGGGATAGGTTGGGTCAAGTTGACCAATTGGCCTTGATTGATCAAATTGGGTTTAATTATGGCTTTGGTCAAGTTCAATAATCAATTTGGAATGAGCATGAGCCATTGGTTGCAATCAATTTGGGTTAGATCATGATTTGACTGATTTTTGTCCTTTAGGACAATTTTGAATCAAATGGCCAATGGGCTTGGTTTGGCCCAATTGATTACAATTGATCATCCTAGGGTGATCAACAATCATGGTGGAAAAAGGTGAGCTTAGTTCAATCTAATTTGGGTTGGATTGGAAGTTGGCTCAAATGGGTCCTTTAGGTCACTTTAGGTCAAGTGGACCTAAGTGGGTCAATTGGTTTAGTTTTAATTTGATTTGAGTTAGTTGAACTTATATATGAGCCCTAAATTGAAATATAAATTTAACGATAATCAATTTGGAGTCTAAGGGATTTTGGCTCATTTGAAAATTTTTAAGTTAAGGGTTAGATTTGACTTGGGTTGATTTTGATTTGATTTGATGATTATATGTTTCATTTATATTTGGATAAATGATCAAATGAATGATTGATTCGAGAGAAAATCTATTGATTTTGACTTGATTTGGATATAATTTTCTAAGTCCAAATAATTGGATTAAAGGCTTGATTGAGTTTATTTAATTTTGATATAGTTTTGGTCATTTGAATTTGGTTTTCATTTATATTTGTGAATATAAATAAAAGAATAATTGATTTATAAAGAAATCAATTGAGTTTGATTTTATCTAAAGGGAATTTTTTGGCTAAATTTGAATGTGGTTCATATGGCTTAGGAAGGGTTTTAAGATTTTGATTTTGGGTTTCAATCATTTGGAGTCAAATTTGAAATTAGATTTAAATTTTATTTGAATTTGAATTTAAGATTTAGTTTGAGTGAGTGTTGGCTTGATTTGAGAAAGTGTATCTAGATTGGGTTTAGGCTATGGGATAGGTAATTTCCTTAAACCACAAGGCAAAACTAATCTTATATTAACACTTCTAAGTCAGGCGATGTTAAGTGTTCACCTAATCACTTAGTGTCTTATGACTAAGGAGTTCTTGGTGTCTAGAAGAGTCCTAAGTCTAAGAGGAGGAGGTTAGAGCTCACTCCAAAAGTGAGGTTAACAAAGGACCCCATGTGGTGTCAAGGCACACCTTGCATTATTAACATTATCGATCAACAACATCTAAGATTGTAACAAATAATGGAAGTGATCTATACCTCAAAAGGTAGATAGAATCACAATCTTAGTGCTAATCATGCCAAGGCATAAGAGAAGCGAAGAATCAGATTGAGTACATGAACCTTCATTCTAGGAAACAGTTCAAGTTATCGCTGGGATATGGATCAGTTGATTGTGAATATGATTTGTTTGGGTGTGTATCCATTGGGGTTGAGTACATGAACCTTCCACTCTGGAAAATAGGTTTAATTTATCTAGATATGGATCACGAGTTTGATTATAAGTACAATTTGTTTGGGTGTGTATCCAGATAAGAATTTGATTGGATTTCTTTGATTTATCGATTAGACTCACTAGGGAGGTTGGTTAATTTTTATGGCTCCGGAGAAGAGTTCTAGATTGGCATATCCTGGGATGTACACTCAATTGAATTTGTTTGATTTATATCTAAGCTATAAGGAGGCTAATTTGCTTTTTTCACACAGGAGAAATTTAGTTTGTTTGATATGTTTAATTTGACTCCACCAGAGGTTGGTTTTGAATTTATTTTATTATGGACCCTTGGTGTGTTATGGACCACAAAGAAACCCAGATTTATAAGTCAAAGGGGTAGTATACGCCATAGGTAAGACTCTACCTAATGGTTGCCTTTATTGCAACAACTTCTAGGAAGAAGGCATAGTAGACTTACATCTTCTAAAGAATAGATTAGCCATTGGGGTGATCTATCAATAGCACAACAGATCAATCCCAACCTAGTGACTCTTGAGTGGCTGAGGTTTATAAAATTATAAAATAAAATTCTATGGATAGATAATTGAACTAGAATATTTTAAAATTAATTTCAATGGGTTTTGAATTATATTTTTCTCTGAATTTGAGTTTTATTAAAAACTTCATTTTGCTAATTATTTTTGAATTAAGCTTATGATTAATCCCAAATTGCTTGGGTATGTTTTAGGGGATGACTTTTGCCTCTGCTAAATTTCTTGGGATTTATTGAAGGATTGATTAGAAGAATTGCATATGAATTTCTTAATTATCCTCCTTATATAATTAAAATAAGTATGAATGTAATTAGTGATTTTAATCCATGATTAGGGTTGATTAAGGTTAGATCTAGTGAGTGGAAAGTTTATGAAATAATTTTGGAGCATTTAATTTGCTAAATTTTCTCTCCTTAATCTTCTCTTAAATAAAGGCTAATTCATTAATTATCCCTTAATTAAATTAAAATTCTAGTTCTAGAATTTAATTAATGTACTGAGTAGATGCTTAGGTGTTTAATAGTCTAGCTCAATTAAGAAATCAAAAAATTCATAAGTATGAAAGGGTGTTTTGAAATTATAACTAATAATTTTATTGACTACCGTAAAAGAATAAAAGGTGATTGTTCCACCGTACACCCAAAAGAAAAAAGAGATGGGTAGCTAAGCTCACCCTTATACAAATTACAAAAAAAAATAATACATGCTATGGGGTCTTCTTTTCTTCATTTCTTACTTCTCTTTCTTTTGATTTGATTTGCTCCAAAGCATCAGGGCACCCAAGGACTAAGATTCCTTTGCTCATCTAATCCCCATAACATTAATCCTAATTCTTAATACAAAATTTTATCAAAAATAGAAAAGTAAATCTAGCTACACACACCAAAATAAATGTTAGCTAAACACCATACCCAAGTAGTTATATGAATAATTTGGACTTAGCACCCACATGGGTAACCAAGCCCTGTCTAACTTTGGTTAGAGCTAAGCAACTTACACAAAATATTTATATTTTTATTATACATCTTAATCACAACCCTATAGAAAACATGATTAGGCTAATAACTAACATCAGTCTCTGAAACATACACCTAACATCAGTCTAAAATATTACATCACAAAAAAAAAAAACATCATACATACAACGCCCTAACTTAACACTAGAAGTGGTGATTTAGTATTTTAATGTGTGTGTCTTTGAGAAGACTTTTATCTTTAGTTTAAGTTTTAATTTGGAGTTTGAAATTAAATTTTACCTTTGGGTGATTTCAATTTAAAATGATTTAATGATTTAATTTTATTTTTATTTCACTTTTATTTGGTTAAAGTATTGTTTAAGTTTTCAAGAATGAAGAGTATAATGAATTGGTTGTAGGGAACTCAATTCAACATCTTAACTTCTAAAGAGTATAACTAAGATCCTTAAGTATCTTAATTAGCCCATTTGAATTTGTGTAATTGGTTTGATTTGATTTATTTGATTTGATTTATAATTTAGAATTTGAGTTTGTTTAAGTATTTGATTGATTGATTTTGGACTAGATGTTTTGGTTTAATTACATCTTGATAATTCAATTTCTTTAATATCTACTGAAGTTTAAGTTTGCTTAAATTCATGTGTTTTTGATTGATTAATTTTAGATTAGATTTTTTATTTAATTAAATCTTGATAATTCAATATCCTTAGTATCTAATGAAATTTAAGTTTATTTAAGTTCATGTGTTTTTTGGTTGATTAATTTTAGATTAGATGTTTTGATTTAATTAAATCTTGATAATTCAATATATTTAGTATTATTAAAATTTAAGTTTGTTTAAGTTCATGTGTTTTTTGGTTGATTAATTTTAGATTAGATGTTTTGATTTAATTAAATCTTGATAATTCAATATCCTTTTAAATTAATATTTAACTCTTTTATTTGATTATGGTTATGTGATTTAACTTTATGTTTATTTAATTCAATTGTAGTTCATTTATTTGTAGTTTTATTGGATTAGATTAGTGAAATTTTATTTTGATTTTAATTGGGTTTGATTCTTGTAATTAATTTTTATTTTTAATCACATCCATTTGTCATGTTCATCAAAGTTTGGTTTGTATTTTGATTTCATAAATTGGATAGTTGATTAGTTTATCTTATTTAAGTAGGTTGAATGAGATTTGATTTGATTACATATTAAATTGATGAGAGTCTTTCTTAATTTATTTTAATTCAATTTAATTTGATTTGATTAGCTTTATTAGTCTATGGGTTTGCTTAGGTTCAATGTGATTATGTGATTAGTTTAATTAAGAAGTGTATTTATGTTAATTATAAAGGTTTGTTTAATTTTTAATTTGGTTTCATATTTGTTTAGACTAATGATGTAATTAATGACTTAATGGTTTAGGTTTAATTTAGGTTTTGATTAATATTTAATTGTATTTTGATTGATTAAATTTAAGTTTAATGTGATTAATTTGATTAACTTAATTAGTTTGTTTAAGAGGTGTGATCAAATTATTAAATTAAGTAAAGATTTATTTAATTTTTAATTTGATTTCATATTTGTAATGATTTAATTAATGAGTTAATGATTTAAGTTTAAATTAGGGTTTGATTAGCATTTAATTGTCTTTTTAAGCTTAAGTTTAATATGATTTAATTTAATTTGTTTGTTTAATTTGATTAGTAAGAGATTAAGTATTTGATTTGAATTAATTTTAATATGATTTATAAAGTTAATTTGGTTTTATTAAGTTGATGGATTAATTTATTAAGTTTGCATTAATTAGATGTTTGATTAATTAAGTTTGATTAAGGTCAATTAAAATTATTAGATTAATTAAAGGTTTGTTTAATTAGATTAATGACTTAATGATTTAGGTTTAATTTAGGTTTTGATTAGTGTTTAATTGCATCTTGATTATGTTTGATTAAGTTTAAGTTTAATATGATTAATTTGATTAACTTAATTAGTTTATTTGAGGGGTATGATTATTAAATTTAATTAGGGGTTTGTTTAAGCTTAATTTTATAGTTAGTTTTACTATAATTATTTAAATTAATTTGATTAATCAAGATGATGGATTAATTTTTTAAATTTGCATTAATTAGATGTTTGACTAATTAAGTTTGATTATTCATGATTAGGGTTTTACTTGATTTGATTCATTTATTATGTTTGTTTGATTTCATTAACATGTTCGATTTAGTTATTAGGTTAAAATATTTAATGGTTAATAAATTATCTTATTCCAAATGGATGTGATTTAATCATATGTTAATTAAGTTTACTTTAATTTTATTTAGTTTAATTTGATTAGTATCAAATGATTAAAGTTTCTTAAATTTGTTGAATTTTGAGTTTGATTTAAGATTTAATCATTTAATTGAGTTTTATTAGCTTGAATAGGTTTAATCATATTTAATTTAACTTCCTCTAAAGATGATATTTTTTTTTGGTTTGATTAATGATTGCTTAAGTATTTATTTCATTTGTTTTCATTTTTTATTAAATTATTTTTTAGATTATATTTTAATTAACTCTTTAATTGATTAAACTCTAATATTAAGTGTTTGTGTTCATTAAGATTCAAGATCACATTATTTTCTTAAGATTAAAAGTGATTTAAGCCATTTTGAAGATTTTGTAAATTGAATTTTATTTGATTTATTTTATTAAAATATAATCAAACTTCAAAATTTAATTCTCCCAATCCAAGTCCTCACTTGAAATTTCTATAATCTAACTTTATTTCAATCTTTAAAATTTCAACACTCTAACTTATATTTGTAGTTTATTTCGCAATATAATTTTCATTAAAACTCAAATTAAGCTCATACTAGTAAAATTGGATTTTAAGTTTATTTCTAAGGATGAATCCAACAGCCTATTTGTAATCTTAAGTATTTTATTTTATGAATTTTAAATTTCACATTTAAATTAATTTTTTTTATAAAAGGAAATAAGCATGGTGACTTTACCTTGACCTAAGGGAAAATGACTGCTTCACTCTCGCTCATCATGATCATCTCTGACAGATCATGATTGAACAATCCAGTCTTCATGATCGGATGGTCTAGACGCATCGCACCAAGGCTGACCATCATCATCATTTGAGTCCACGATCATGCAAATTGATCGATGATCAAATGCATCGGATCCAAGGTATAGACGATCCACATGGCCGCCCGATCCCAACCACGGGATCGGATAGCTCTATCAGCGCGAATGATTTTCAAGTTTCTTTTGGAAAATAATGAGGTTTAAGGCAAAACTTATCCATCTTATTTTTACATTTCGATCAAAAAAATTCTATTTCCATTGATGATTTAAAGTAAAATGCCATTATCTAGAGGAAATTCCTAAAATAATGAGAAAATCAATACAAATGCAAAATCTTAAGGTCTACAAAATTTACCTCACCATGGATGATTTAAGCGTGAAGATCCGAGCAACCCTATAGTGGGAAGCTTTGGAGTGACCTTTGTCCTTGCTTCTCCCTTCTGAACAGATGTCTAATCTTCAAAAAAGCAAATATTTATGTTTTGATAAAAATAGCTCAAAGAAGTGGGATGGGTTCCTTTGCTTTGGGAGTTTTGGTTGAATGTTGTGAGGAAAGATTTAAAGTCTCATCTCCCCTCCTTTATAATGGCAAAATTCCATATTTTTTTTAAATTTTTTGACTCCAAATTGATTGTCATCTTTGCTTGGGTGGTTGGGGTGGATGATAGATTTATTGAGGACTTTAAAGTTTTCTCCAAAGTCCTCTCTACACCATATGATCAAATTTATTCAATGCAATTAAATGAGGTTGGGTAATCTATGGGAGGATCCATGAGGGATTTAAATGGGTTGGGTGGTTTTACTAAAATGGGTTTGGGTATTTGATCAGCCAATGGGTTTGGCTTGGTTTCAATTTGGCCCAATTTAAATAAGGTCATTTGTGTCAATTGACCCATTTGACCAAAATTGGCCAAATTAGTTTGGTTATGGTGATTCATGTTCAATTGACTAATTGAAGATGAATTTGATCTTTGTTTGATTAATTTGGATTTAATTTGATTTAGGCCAAATTGACCCTTTATGCCAATTTGGGATAATAAGTTGACCAATTGGCCTTGATTGATCAAATTGGGTTTAATGGCTTTGGTGTTTCAATCAATTTGGAATGAGCATTTTATTGCAATCAATTAGATCATGATTTGACTGATTTTTGTCCTTAGGACAATTTGGGTCAATTTGAATCAAATGGCCAATTGGGCTTGGTTTATTAATACAATGATCATCCTAAAACAATCATGGTGGAAAATTTTGGTGAGCTTGGTTCAATCCAATTTGATTAAATTGGCTCAAATGGGTTTTAGGTCACTTTGTCAAAGGGACCCAAGTGGGTCAATTGGTTTGGTTTTAGTTTGATTTGAGTTTAGCTAAACTTATATATGTACCCTAAATTGGAATATAAATTCAAACAATCAATTTGAGTCTAGGATTTTCAGAAAATTTTAAATCAATTTAGATGACTTTTGATTTTGATTTGATTTGATGATTATAGGTTTCATTTATATTTGGATAAATGATCAAAATGTGATTGAGAGAAAAATCATTGATTTTGACTTAATTTGGATATAATTTTCTAAGTCCAAATAATTGAAAATTGATTGAGTTTGGATTTAATTTTGACATAGTTTTGTCATTTGAATTTGGTTTTCATTTATATTTGTGAATATAAATAAAAGAATAGATTTATAAAGAAATCAATTGAGTTTGATTTATCTAAAGGAATTTTGGCAAGCTTATGAATGTGGTTCATATGGCTTAGGAAGGGTTTTGTGATTTGAATTTGATTTTTCAATCATTTGGAGTCAAATTTGAAATTAGATTTGAATTTGGATTTGAATTTGAATTTAAGATTTAGTTTGAGAATGAGTGTTGATTTGAGAAAGTGTATCTAGATTGGGTTTAGGCTATGGGATAGGTAATTTCCTTAAAAAAAAAGCCTAATTATACTAACTGATGTTAAGTGTTCACCTAATCCTAGAAGTGTCTTATGACTAAGGAGTTCTAGTGTCTAGAGTCTAAGTCTAAGAAAGGTTAAGAGCTCACCCAAAAGTAAGGTTAAAAGGAGTGTGGTGTAATTGCACACCAAGCATATAATATGACAAATGATCAACATCTAAGATTAACAAATAATGGAAGTGATCTATACCTAGACCCAAAAGGTAGATAGTGTATGTGAAAATTTGGATAAGGAAAACCCCTTTCTACTTAAGAAAAATCATGCATATTCAACTTCTAGAGTTCCTTAAATGGATTGCTTAGCATGCATCATAAAGTGTGTTAAATACTATCATTTGTATCTATATATATGCTTAGGGTCCATCTATATGCATGTTATATATATTGGGAAAGAAATGAAGTAATGTGTGCTATGTGAATTTTGATTCATTTTATTTAATCTTAAAATGCATTTCTTTTTGAATAGGTTTTTTAGAGTTTATCTAAACTTAGATTAATTAAAGAGATTAATCAAAACATTCACCTAAACAAACTAAAATGTGAATCTACTGAAATTACTTGTTGGGGAAGGAAAGAGAAGTCTCCTTCTCTCTTCATAACTTAGTAATTAATTGTAGGATCCACTTAAACAAAATCAAAACATGAAATAAATTCAACCTAAAATAATTAAACAACTTAAATGAAACCTCCTCTAAGTTGAACATGTTCTTCACACTTAGAAAATTTAAACCTAAAGCCATAACTAAGCATACCACATAAGCCTTCAAAGCAAACACATTAGCCTAAGTCACCACTTCTAGCCTTAGGTTAGGTCGGTGCATGGTTTGATATTTTATTTTGTTTTATGACATATAGTGATGTGGTGTTCATAGAATGAATGGTAGGATGTTCTTAGTCTAACTATTCTTTTCTGGGGATTGTGCTTAAGGGTGCTATCATAAATAAAATATAAATGCTTTTGCTTGTGTGCTTTATATCTAAGCATAATCCATAGTGGTGGACTTAGTCACCCATGTGTGGGTGAATCCAATACACATGCTTGGGATTTGGTTTATTTAGCTAACCTTTATTTTGGTGTTAGTTAGATTTCACTTTTCCTTTTCATGTAAATTTATACAATTAAGATTTTGGAATAATTATTATGGGGATTAGGATGAGCATTGGTCATAAGATCTTATTTTATGCACCATGTGAAGCCTTGGAGCATCCACCTTCTAATCATCCAAAAGAAAGAACCAAAGAAGAAAGGAGAAAAAAAGAAGGAAGAAAAGGAGAAGAAAGACCAAAAGAAGAAAGAAGAGATAAAGCTTGAAGACCCCCATAATAAGGAATTCCTTGCTTAATTTTAATTTAATTCATTTGTAATCCAGGTTATATAAGGGTAGAGCTACCCATATTGATATTTTGAATTTTTATGCGGGTACCCACAATGGCCTTTTTATTCTTTTACGATTATTTTATAAATTGATTGATGATTTATTTAGTTTGCATTAAGTGGCATGCTTTTCCTAATTTTTTCCTTTTTATGTATGGCTGGATATGTGATTAGGCTCTTTAGGAAAAATAAATCTTTTACCCAACTTAACAACTCAAAAATAAAATTAAACAACTCATAACCTCACCTAAAGCTTAGGTTTAAAGATCAAGATAAAAGAATTAACAACCCTTAGCTGGATGAGCTTTTATTTTATAATATCATGCACAAATACATCTTATTTCACTCTTGATTAGAGGGATTCCACCTTTGACATAGAAACTTGGCTTGATCTTTGAGAGCCATGGTGGAAACTCACCTCCTCCATTCTCGATTTTGGCCAATAACTTTCTGCATTAGTCATGAATCCTATGAGTCAAAATAATTGTCCAAAATGAAAATAAAATAAAAATTTGAATTGCATTAGATTTAGGTCATTTGAAGCATGTCCCTTTACATGATCTAGTCTCTTTAGGGAGTGAGTTTAAGGACTTAGTCTCTTTCTAAAAGAAATAATACTATCTTGCATAAGCATAAAGACTTGCCTACATGTATTTAAAATCATAGAGGAGTTAGATGGCCACCCAGGAAGTTGTAAGTCCAAGTCTGTGGTTTGTTCTCTCTTGTGGAGGCAAACCAATTACCCATTTTTTGCCTTAGATTTAGGTTATGCTTTTGACCCTCGCCGAAGCTCCCTAGATTTAGGTTCTAAGATTACTTCTCTCCATTGTGGGCCATAAGCATAATTTTTGACCTCTTAGGCATTTCCTTAATCTTGTGTTAAGAAATCATAAGTCCTAAATTTCTAAAAAAAAATGCAACTCAAATAAACTAAATAAATTTCAAAAATGTAAAGCCCAACTATAGGATAATTTGAGATGCTCGGTAGGTTTCCTAGCATCGTGGGCAACTCCTACTTACCTACCACTTTTGCTTCGATAATAACTCCCTCTTTTGATCAATCCGATTTAATCTTTCAAAATAAACCAATCGATTGATAGTCTTTTGTTATTGAAATCTTCAAAGACAACCATCATTTACCTTAATTGAGAGTTTTCCTAGGGAATCCCCATTCCTTAGGATGTAATTAACTATGGGGGCTTGCCCCTGTAGGAAACTTAACGAACCCGAATAAACACTTCTTTACTTTTCCATGTAAAGTAGGGGAAGAATCTCTGGTACATATGCAAACCCATCGTGTTTAAGAGTCCTTATTGAGGTGATTAGGTCCATAAAGGGTAGTGACTTCTGTCTTTTGAGATAGTACACTATTTTTTTGATGACATACTCAATCACCTAAATAAGTACATCTGCAAATCTATGTGGCATCCTAAAAAGATGAATTTTATAAGTCTCGCCTCTTTCATTTCTCTCCACAGATTTGAAGGCGACTCCTATAGAAATTTTTCACCACAGATTTTTCTTGTGACTCCGCTGGGGATGGTTCCTCTCTCCATCTTTGGTAAATGATCATTGTCTTTGAGTATCGATAGTGTGTTTGTACTTTAGTATGAATCCAATACTATCCTTCTTTCATTGGCACTTAGCTCATTTCATTCTTGAGTTGAGTTAGTCAATATCTTTAGGTTTTAGGACCACATTCCTTGTTAGTCTTGAAACCCCCGTTGGTTTCTCCAATGGGTAAAATGAAAAGATCTAAAGTAAGAAGAAAACATTTTAAAGACTTCCTCCTTATCATTTTCATGATAAGGAAAGGTTCATCCTAAAATAATAAATCTTCCATAAAGAACTTTGCTTTTCAAAAGCACCTTTTCAAAAATGTACTCAATAAAATATTTTCCACAAAATTTTATCACCCTGATTTAATAATTCACATAATTGTTACATATAGGGATTTTCAAAAATAAAACTAATAATATTTTCCAAAAGCACAAATGAACATCTTCTTTCAATTCACTTTGATGAAGATTTCATTTTCAAAATAAAATGAACAATCATCTTTTTCAAAAATCACAATCATAATCATAAAGTTTTCAAAAGCACACATGAATCTTTCTATTTTAATACACTCACACTTATTGAATGGAAAGTTCATTTCCAATCAAAATTAAACATTTCAAAAAGCATACATGAACATCTTCATTTAATATACTCAAATCTATTAAATGGAGATTTCATTCCCAACTAAAATAAAATATCTTTAGAAATCTCATTTAAAACATATCTCACATATGTTTTAAGTTGAATTCCTCTTTCAAAAAGCAATAATCACACACAAACAAAATTTCAAAATAAGATTGATCTCCATTCTACATACTTAAATTTGTTGAATGGAAGTCCTCTTTTCAAAAATGAAAACTTCAATAATCATATTTCAAAATTTTCTTTTTCAAAACACATTTTGAAACTTCATTTAGCATACTCAAATTTGCTAAGTGGAGTTTCCAAATCTAAAATAAAAAAATAAAATAAAATAAATAAATAATCAACAATCATATTTTAAAACCATGCAAAACACATTTAGAACTTTATTTAACATACCCAAATTTGTTAAGTGAAGTCTCCAAATCCAAAATTCAAAATTTTTCAAAACACATTTAGAACTTCATTTAACATACCCAAATTTGTTAAGTGAAGTCTCCAAATTCAAAATCCAACAAAATTTTCAAACATATTTTGGAATTTCATTAACATACCCAAATTTGTTAAAAGTTTCCAAATCCAAATAAAAATCAACAATCACATTTCAAAAATTTTCAAAACACATTTGGAACTTCATTTTGCATACTCAAAATTTGCTAAGTGAAGCTTCCAAATCCAAAATCAAAATCAACAATCATATTTTAAAAAATTTTCAAATACATTTTGAAACTTCATTTAGCATACTCAAATTTGTTAAGTGAAGTTTCCAAACTCCAAAAAATTAACAAATATTTCAAAATTTTCTAAACACATTTAAGCTAACAAATTTATATGAAGTCTCCAAATCCAAAAATCAAAATTTTTTCAAACAACTTTTTGGAACTTCCTTTAACATACCTAAATTTGTTAAGTGAAGTCTTCAAGACCAAAACCAAAATTTAAAACACCTTTGGAACTTCTTTCCTTAGCATACCAAATTTGCTAAGGAGAAGTTTCCATTTTCAAAACCAAAATTAAATTAAAATTAAAAACACATAATTTGGAATTTCATTTAGCATACTCAAATTTGCTAAGCAAAATTTCCATTTCACAAAACCAAGTGGACTTTCTCTTTAGCATACCAAATTTGCTAAAGTTAAATCTCCACTTTCAATTACATCAAAACAAAATGAAACACTTAGGATTCCTTTAGAATATCAAATTTGCTAAGGATCCTACCCATTTTAAAAATAAAAACATTCCAAACAAATGAAACACTTAGAATTTTTTAGCATACTTAAATTTGCTAAGAATCCTATTTTTAAAATCAAATGAAACACACTTAGATTCTTCACTTAACATACCTAAGTTTGCTAAGTAAGAATTTTAAATTTTCCAAAATCAAAACAACCAAATTTACAAAAGAAATCACTTTCTCAAACACTTTACTTAGCATACCTAAATTTGCTAAGTGAAATTCCAAAATAATCAAGCAAAAACAAAATCAATTTGACCCTTACTCCAACATACCCAAATTTGTTAAAGGAAAGGGTCCTCAAAATTAAAATTCAAAATCAAAATAAATAATGAACCTATGGAAGCATCCTTATCAAAATTTTGAATCCATATTTCAACATACCTAAATTTGTTGAAGTTGGATTCATATTCAAATTCCTCTTTCAATCAATCTTCAAATCATTTGAACCCCAGTTAACACTTCCAAGTTGTTGGATGTGGGTTCAAATTTTTAAAATTCAAAATTAAAAAAAAAATCTATGGGGACAGAAATCTGATACAAGTTCATTTATCATTATAGATCTTTATAGTTAGTGCAACAAAATTTAGTTTTAGTCTATTACAGTTGTTCAAATGGTCGATTCTAAGAAGTTTATCTTCACCTTCCCCCATGGTATGGATCTAGCTTTAGATCAAGCTGACTTCCCTCGTTTAGACCATACTCACCTGATTCACTTTGGTTGAGGATTTGAGGGAGCCAGGATCACTTGTGAGGGCACTCCTCTCATCACAATTAGTAGGACCAAGGTGATCGGTCAGTCATCATGGATTGACTCATTTTGATTATCTCCTCACTAAAGAGGAAAGTATGGCGTACACAAACTTCATACAGCATGCACAACTAGTTGCTCATCCTGTGAGTTGCTCATGTTAATGAGTAGCTCATACCATCTGTACCCTCTAAGTGGTGGCTCCCCGTCTCGTGGCTTGCCTCCCCTATATTTGAGTATGGGTCTAGCTCGTACTCCTCCCATCATACTCGTACCCAGCATAGGAATAAGAACTGCATGATCAAGATGTACCACACCTGGATAGCTAGGGAGCTAGAGGCAACAGCTTGATCAGTCGTGGATGAGTTTCCCGTTATCACTTCACCAATGGTTACAGAAAAATAGGTCCTTCCTCTAGATCTGACAGAGGATGTGTGAGGATCATTCATCACCTCCTCTGGTGCAATTTCAACAGCTTTCAGTGAGGAGGTCTATGCGCCTCCCATCTTATGCCGTAGGAGCATACGCTCAGTATGGCACTCAGTTTGATCTTCAATCTATTATCCCCCATAGCATAGGGAGGAAAATTCATCGAGAGGGCGGAGGCCCATACACATGTAAAGCAGGGAGCGATGAGGTTAAACCGCTAGTCCCGCTCGCTTTGATTGATTTTTCAGCTCGAAAGCTACCACACCCATACCGATAATATTCTTCTCACTAGGACCACCACATGAGGGTAGTTCTGTACAGAGAGTCGGTGTCTACCCCACCACTCTACCCCTCATCCGCCATCGCCAGTTAAGCATCTCCATTCCATCTGCCAAGGCCATATCCGGGAAAAGCACCCCCGGGTGATCCTATAAGGGATCCTACCTTCTACACCACCCATATGGTAGGGCCAAGCTCTCTTTGACCTTCCCCAATGGGAAGGAGTGGCGACCAAAGCATCATGGTCATCCTTCACCAACTCCCATCATAGATGTGAGATGGTGTGATCAATGATATTCCGTGATGATACCACCAAGGAAGAGGAACATCCTAGGATTGTTACCCCTCATAGTAGGGAGTATCATTCATCGTGAGTACAATCAGGGATTGACTCTCCAAAGGATGAGAGGTCCTGCCTCTGCATGATAAGATCACACTCCTAAACTATTTATTCTAAGTTGATCATTCTTAGATGAAATACATTATTTCATGGAGAAGAAGGAGATCTTGGGGAACATAGGGATGAAGAGAGAGTCACCATCCCAATGAAGATGACTTGATGGGAGACTCATGAGTCGCATGGTCGACTAGGATCTCTTCTTTGGGAGAAATAAGTCATGGAAGGCAATGAGGTTGATCAAGAGGACACCACAGAATTGGCCCAGCACCTCTAACATCAATTGAGGTAGAAGGACGAGCAGATTGATAGGATGACATGTCAGAGACTTGTTAGAGTCGTGCTTAAATAAGCCCTTTAGTTCATCCTACCACACCGACATCACTGAAGTTAGTGCATGTCTTGGACCCAACCAAGACTCTACCTCCGTTGAGCAAGGTAGCACTAGCCTATAGAAGGTAGTGGAAAGTACCTCCATACAAGAAAAGACATAAAATCCATGGTTGAGCAAGTGAAGGAAGTTTTGGCTCAAGGAGGATCATCGGTTCAAAGGACCCTACCTAGAGGAATTTTGCTATCCAATATCCCAAGGGTTTTGTGCCTCCTTCCTTCAAAATATTTGATGGCGTGGAAACCCAAAACACATAGCTCAATTTAGCTGTTGCAACGCATGGCAACAATGCTTTACTCTTTTCACCTTTTCATTAGCTGGCGTATTGCTTTTGATTGGTATGTAACCAATTTCAAGAAAGACATTTTGAGTTAGAGCAACTCTTCATCAAGAGATTTGTTGGAGCTCAAGAAAGGGTTATAGGTGATTCTATAGCACAACAACATCCCTGAGTCACTTGTTGATTATATTCTTCATGCATAACTGAAAATGAAGTGTGAATCAGCTTCAACAATATGCCATTGAGATTCTCTTGAAGAATATCCATGGCTCGGTTGCCTTCATGCTTAAGGGCTTCACTATCAAGACATTTGAGAAGCTAATCAACAAGGTGGCTAGTCTACAAGGAGAAGCCAAATAGTTGCCTTTTCAAGATCAGTTGCCTAAGCAAAATAAAGGTCTATGAAGAACTGAAGAAGAAAGCGGTTGATAAAGGGAAGCCAGCTAGAGATCCCCGAGAGACCATGACCCACCTCCCTCCACACCACAGGCAACCCCTCTGCCTCCACCATAGCCTCCATGACCATCACAACCATCACCTCAGCCATACCACCAGCAGTGGCATGCATATCCATCGCCAGGTAGCTATGGTCCACCTACTCTTTTAGATAAGTTAAACAAACCTTATTATTTTAAGAGGGAGGTAATCAAGAAGATTTAAGAATCTCTTAAAGAAACCTGATTTTCTACCAGCCTAGAGACCAGGAAGTAGGCAAAAGTCATGATCCAAACTTTTCCCTTACCACCATATGCTAGCCATATTTGGAGGATTGCTTCACATTCAAGGACCGCTTGAACATTTCAAGACGGTGTAGTTATCCCAAAGGAATACCTTGTGGAACAACCTTCCAGTTCCATCGGTAATCCTTGGGATACATGTGATCCTACCAAAACTAAAGAAGGTTGGGATATTTCTTTGTAAAACCTCTAAGAAAATAATTCAAGATCAGCTTTCTGTGTGCGAGTTAGCTCAAACCTCCAACACCAATGAAGGTTTGCAAGTTGCTAGTGCCAACTCTAGGAAAGTGGGAGCTCAACAGCAAAAACATGTTGGCCTGGATAGCCCTTTAATAACCATCGATGTCGCCTCCATTTCATGCCTTCAATCGATGACTTCTTCCATTTCATAGCTCTTATATTTCTTCTACTAGTAGAACTCTTGTATCGTGGATAAGGGCATCAAATCCCTTACTCACTCACTTTACTTGACTTCTACTTTGTACCTCCAAATAATTCCAAGAAATTGAAGAATAAAGCTAGTTTGAATTACATCTGTGTCACTTTGATGGTTGTCTCTTCTATTCCTAATGATAACTCTTCAAGTCTAAATAACTATAATAATTGATCTTCCTTTTGATTTAGAGTTGACTTTCCAACTATATGGGTTCACCCTTGAGATAGACTTGGAATCATCCATTGAGTCCCATAGGAGAAGCTAGTGAGTGAAGTGTGTAGAACCTTCCACCACCTTGCCTCAAGAGATCACCAAGTCAACCTCCATAGTGGCAAGGTTCTACCTCCTGGGGCACCTCAAGATGAGGGAAACAAGTCATTGGTACCAAGATCAAGAAGCCCTTCCACAGATGCTCCACCCTTGGATATGCTTGTGGAAGACCCAAAGGTGGACTACAACTCCTTTCTCATCTAAGAAAGTTGCCATCTAAGCTAAGCATATATGATGCCCTTGTCTTATCCAAAGAGATGAGGGAATCACTAATCAAGGCCCTCCTTGATCCTAAATATGCTTAGCTCAAATGCTATAGTGAGGAAGCACATTATGCAAAAGAAGCCAAGGGATCACCTTCATGGATGAAGACCTTCTTCTGGGACTTGGAGCACAACCATCCCCTACATACATGACATGAAAGTTCGACTCACCGTGGTTCTCATGGATTCAGTGCATGGTGAACATTATGAGTCTAAAGACCCTTGCCTATTTGAAGATTGACATCTCTACACTCGAGGAGATAGATGATGAGAGGATTCAATGATCAAGTGAGCGAGCTTTTAGGTTCTATAGTGTTACCTTTGGAGATAGGTGAATGAAGATTGAAGCCAAGTTCTACATCATTGATTTGAATACTTCATTCACGCTTGTTTGGTAGCCTTGGATACATCAAATAAGATCATTCCACCCTCCTTCATCAAGCATCAAGTTCAAAAAAAAGATGGAATTGAATACCATGTCAATGGAGATGAAAAGCCATTTTAGTAGAGAGGTTGAGATTTAGGGAGATGACCTACTATCTTCCTCAAAACACCCTTTCTTGTGAACTTGGACAAAATTCAAATGCAAATGCAAAAGCAAAAGAAAATGAAGCAAAAGAAAAGATAAAAGAAAATGAAAAGAAAAATAAAAGTCCAAGTGAACAAGAAAGGGGAATTGAAGAAGAAATATATCAGCATATCACATTCCACCCACACTTCATTCCATCATATGGACATGTGGGTAGGATGGCTCAACCTCCACCAGGCAAAGGCAGAGGCAGAAATATATGTAGTTCCAGAGGTGGGAGATCCCCTAGTTGGCCTTTAGTCAATAGAGGTCGTGTTCCAGTTCATAGGAGTACCCCTACTATTCACATAGAATTTGAATCCAGCTTAGAGGATGAGTCCAATGTGATTAGTATACCAGCCAACCCCTATCATCAGGTTCCATTGGAGGTGACTTTTGATCCATAGATGAAGACCAGCCTCCAAGCAAAGTAAAAGTATTCAAATATTTTATGTGAAACTATTAGCAATAGTTGGGAACCTTAGCTCTTACCTCACTTACATCTCAAAGTTGAAGGTTTAGTAGTTAAGGAAGTCCCTAAGTCTTCCAAAGGACATGAAGGAAGTTCTTTTGGGATCATCATCCTCAAGCCCTAAAGTTGATGTAGCTTGAGGAAGATACTTTAAAGAATTAATGGAATTACCTTTTGACTTTTACCTTGTGTTCAAAATCTTATACGTAAAGGTTTAGTTCCTCATCATGGTCCAAGGTCAAAATACTTGAAAAGCTATGGAATAATATAGTGGAAGCACAATCAAGAGACTAGGATTGCATAGTGGGTCCATGATGAAGATTATTGCCTAGTTGTTACCAATCATTTGACTCGATAGTTCTTCTCACACATCCCCAACTCTTATGAGAATGTGTGTTTAGAAACTTAGATGATCTCCAAGTCAAAGAGGCACGAATTTGAAGAGGAGATTCATTCAACAAAGCTTAAAGAAATCAACCTCACGTAAGAAAATCTCGCCGACATACATCGCCGCTTGAATGAAGAAGAAACCAATGACTTAGTTAGCTATTGAAGTTTAAAGATTTGCATGGAGTTATGAAGAAATGCCTGATTATCTCTTGATGTAGTCCACAAGCAATATACCCTAACGTTACCCTATTAAGCAAGCTCCTAGACGCATGCGATTAGAAATTGAACAATGTCATTTCAAAGTCAAGAAATTGATCGATGTTTCATCGTGAAGAAAAATATCCTACCGTTAGCTAGTGTCATCCTTAAGAAGAAGAATGGCCAAATTCACATATGCATCATTTTAGGGATTTAAACAAGGCATGCCCTAAGGATGAGTTTCCTCTTCCTATACCGTAATGGTGGATGAACATCATCTCATCAAGATATTTTGATGATGAAACACTACTTTTTGAACCCGAAAAAATCTTCTATTATAGGGTCATGCCTTTCAGCCTTAAAAATTTTGGTGCTACATACCAATGGGCCATGACTCATCTTCAATGAACTCATCCATCATGTTGAGTGCTATGTTGATGATCTAGTCAAAAGCAGAAAAGGAAGACCATCTCTTTGACTTGAGAGTAGTTTCAACAATTAAGATAATATAACCTCAAAATGAATCCCAAAGTGTGCTTTCAAAAGTAGCTTCGTGGAAATTCTTGGTTGTTAGACATCGGGAATAGAAATAGATCCTAAAAGATTAAAGCTATCTTAGAAATGCCACCTCCTAAGAGTTTAACTCAACTCGATCCTTTCAAGGATCTACATAGATGCTTTATCTCAAACCTATCGTGAGATGCAAGCCATTCTCGACTTGTCAAAAGGATGCCAAGTTCAAGTGGGATGATAAGTGATGATTTGAAGATATCAAATAAAGTACTGAAGTCGCCTAGTTCTATCTAAAAGGCCACTCATTCTTACACCTACATTGGATGACTCTCCTCACTGGCCCAAGCCAATGAAGGGGAAAGAGATCTACCTACTCGCCATCCGATTCTGAAGCAAACTATCCACCTATTGAGAAACATTGCTAGCTTTTGATCTTCGAAGCTACGACACTACATGCTTTCTCATAAGGTGAACTTGATCTCGAACAAATCCACTATATCTCATGACATAAAACTATCCGATGTTTGGCTCATTGGTCCATGATACTCTCAGACATCATATTTACCCCTCCGTCATAAAAAAAAAGATAGCACTAACGGATTTCTTAGAACACCCACTTCCTACCGATTCTCGCTTAGTGATCTCCCGATGAACAAATCATGAACTTAGGGGAGGCACAACCGATGGGAGATGTATTTTGATGGTGCTTTTCTTAAAGCACCATGATCTATTCTCCGTGAAAGAAGGGTAGGAATAGTTCTTCTAACTCCAAACCAAATGATGATGAGATTCTCATACTATCTTTCCAACCCGCATAAAATGAAGTCGAGAAGGCTTTGATTGCCGGTCAAGAGTTAGCCATCACTATCGTCAAGAGCATCAACATCTTTGGGGATTCTCGCTTGGTCATCAACCATTTGGTCCTACTAGGTTCTCAAACCCAAGCTTCATCATTACTATGAGTATACCATGAAGTTGGCCCAAATTCTCAAGTCACCATCTACAAGGTTCCCAAGCAAAGAATGCAGAGATTTTGGCCAAACTTGCCAAAGAGTTGGCATAAGATGAGTCCATTTCAATAAGGGTCCAAAATAGACAAGTCTATCCCTTATTGATGTGAACTCATCGAGAGACTTTCTCTTAAAGGGGAGGTTTCCATTGCCAAAATGGACAAGGATTGGAGAGGCAACCGTTCATAAATTACTTGAACACCGGTAAACTACCTCAAGAAAAGTCATAAGCCCATCAGGTGAAACATAGAGCTCTCTCCTACACTCTTGTTGATGGAACCCTATACCACCAGTCCTCTGACCAAATGTGGTTACATTATTTAGACAAACACGAAGCCTATGGAATTGTAACCAAGGTGCATCTTCATGAGCACATCAATCCGAAAGATGAAGATGAAGATCAAGAGACTTGATACTCGCCTTCAATGATTACATATTGGATGTAGCTAGAGATGCCATCGTGTTAGTGGTCCTCCACCAACCACCCAACATTCTACACCCTATAGGCTTCATGGCCATTTGAGTGTTGGGGTACCGACATTGTAGGTCCGATCCTCCTTCTTCCAAGGGGCATCATCGATTCATCTTAGCCATTAACTACTTTTCCAAGTGGGCGGAAGCCATCCCACTCGTAGAGGTCATACCACCATGTGCTTCAATTTTTAAGAACCATATCATATAGTTCGATGAATTATATCCTATAATGGTCGCATTCAAAAGCATGAAGATCAACAGCCGCTAAGACATATAGATTGGAGATACTCCACCATCTACTACCCTAGAAAATGGTTTAAAGAAGCATTCAACAAAACTCTCATCCAGATATTGAAGAAGACTCTGATGACAAATGATAGTGGAATAGAGAAAGTTGAAGCTTTGGGCTACCGCACTACATACCAAACTCCAACTCGCCTACCCCATTTTCCTTAAGGTATGGCCATTCTTCCTTTAGAAGTTTAACTCTCATCACTAAGGATAGCATTGGGTAACAAGATCACTACAGAGCATAATGCAAAGTTGCGGTTAGAAGAGCTCAAAGGTTTGGAGGAGAGTCACCTACGGGCATGCCAAAATCTCGAGTTGTACAAGGCCAAAATGATTCAAGCTCACAACAAGTCCCTAGGTCTTTAGTAGGAGAACTTGTGTTAGTCCTAAGGAGACCAATTGCTCCAAAAAGATGGGAGGCAAGTTTGAACCCACTTGGGAAGGCCCTATGTCATAGAAGGCCTACCAAGGAGGATCTTATCGCTTATTGATTGTAAAGGGGAACACCGATGCTTCCAATTAATGGGCTCTATCTAAAGAAATATTACCCATGAAATCATGTTTGAAAATAATCATTAATAAAAGAACAAAAATTTGATTCCATTCATCAAATCTTCTCTTCTTTCGAAGTGTTGTTTGCTTGTCTTGAATCCATGACGTGTTTAGGTAGGTGTAAGAGTCCCTGGCATCCTATCCCTCTTTCACAACACAAACACAATCTCGCTTTAATAGAGAACCCAAGAGGCATCCTATTTTGATTAGCATAACTAAGCAGAGAGAACCCGCATCCTTTCTTAGTGGGAATTCTTTGCCATCCATGGTACCATTTCATCAAACCCCTAGTGTGTTTAAGATAGGTGTAAGAGTCCCCTAGAGGCGTCCTATTCCTTTTAACACATGGACAACAATAAACATAAATCTTTTATCTCGAGCTTCTTAATCTGGGAGCAAGCCCCCTGTGACACTCACTCATTAGCTGCTCTAGGTCGGGTCTAAATACTACCTCGCTAGTATGTCACCCAATGGTCATTTGTTGGAGGATGTGAGTCCCCAAGCTTTCTTCATAACTCGATCATTGCAAACCAAAGAACACCTTGTTAGTATGGTATGCTTCACTACCTAGCCAGTAAGCTACCTTATGTTGACTTCGTTAAGAAGATGTGAGTCTTTCTTCTTGAACTAACCATCATGTTCTAACTAGGTTGAGTATATTTGAGGCTTAAGGTAAGTACCCTAGAGGCTCCTTTCCTCTTGACTACTTTTGAGTTGATATAAGTCCCCAGTGGCATTCACTCAAGAGTCGCTAGGTCGGATAGCACCGTCGAAGAAGACTATCCCAATCATTCATAGAGGATGTGAGTCCCCGAGCTTTCTTCCTAGGCTAATTATTGTAAACTAATGGGCACCTTAGGTTGGTTGATGTTTGCTATGTTGACAACAACTCACCCAGTGAGTACACCACTCTTGGAAGATATGAGTCCCTGTGCTTTCTCCTTGAGTTGGACACCAATATATGGACAACCATGTCATCTCTCCGTGGTGTTGGATTAAGCCCTTGGCCCCATCCCCTGGGCACTCTATTTGGATCAAGTCCTTGACCCATTTAGACACTACCAGTTACTTTTGGATTGGACAGTCCCTTTCCTAGTAACCACTGTGGTTGGAGAATTTGTTCAATGGATGGATTCTCCTTATTGATTTGAGATATATATAGGCTGATATAAGCTCCTTCTTAGTTTGATCTCTCACAAACTAATAGGGTCCATGATAAAATAATCCAAATAAAATAAATAAAATTAATTCTCTTGTGGATTAGGAATTCAAGTCCCCAAAGGGCCCCTTTTCCCTAGCAGACATCCTATCTTTTGGCGTCAAGAACTCCTATAGAATTGCCTAATTGAGAGATAAATCCCTGTGGTACTCACTCGTAGTCTCTTAGGTTGGTTCAATCTATTTTTCCACAAAAAGTTACCGGTCATTCCTCTTTGAAAGATGTAAGACTATGACACATTCTTTCTAGCATGATTGTCAAACCAATGGGCAGCCCCTGTCGATTGATTTTCCCAAAGCAACCCATCACCCAATGGTCTTTCTAGTGGAAGATGTGAGTCTCAGCTTTCTTCCCTTCAATTGATCATTGCAAACAAAGGCACTCCTTTGGTTGGATAGTTCTCCCATCCCGGGAAGCTACCCTTTGGTTTAGACTGAGATAGGTCTAGGCTTATAAGCTCCTTCTGTTGATCCATCACAAACCAATGGAATCCATCAAAATAAATCTAAAATAAAAAAAAATTAATCTTGACTATTCTTGATGATTTAAGTCCCAGGCATTCCCAATACTTAGTCGTTGATTGTTTTGCCCAAAGAAACCAATCACCCAATGGTTCTTATCTGGAAGATGTGAGTCCTATGCTTTCTTCTAACTTGACCATTGTATACCAAAGGCATTTCTCCTTTGGTTGGATAGTCCTACCTCATGGTTGGTAGACTACCCCTTGAATTGTAAATCTGAGTTAGGTCTAGCTCCATGGCCCTACTTAGTGCGTCATCACAAACCTGTGGGATCAATCGTAATCAAAATAAACAAATCTAAAAATGAAATCAATCTTGACTATCTTTGAGTTGCTCTAAGTCCCCAGGCATTCACTCAATAGTCCTTCATATGTTGCCAATAGATTACCCCAAAGAACTGGTCCTTTGGAGGATGTAAGTCTACTATGCTTTCCTAGTACAACTACATACCAAAAGGCATCCCTTTGGTTGGCTAGTCCTACTATGTTTAGTAGACTACCCCTTTGGATTGGTAAACTGAGTTAGGTCTTAGCCTCATGGCTCCTACTTAGTCCATCCCAAAACCAATGGGTTCATCTAAAAATCAAACCTAACAAAAATTGAAACAAATTCAACCCTCTTCCCAGAAAATCAAATCTTTTTCCTCTGAGAATCAAATCAAATCTTTCATCCTTGGATGACTTGAACTGCTTCCTAGTGGAAGGTTCACACTATCCCTTAGTGGATTCTTCCCTCTCTCTTATGTCTTGGACATAAGTAGAGCCACATTGCACTAAGCTGGATTCTTTCTTTTCCTTGGTTAAGGATAGATTTTTTGTTAGTGCTGATCTCTCATGTTGTTGATCATTTCACACAACACCACACAACACCTATTGCCTTTGTTGACCTCATTTTAGAATGAGCTCTCAACCCCTCCATCTTAGACATAGACTCTCTTAGACTTTAAGAGTTCTTAGTCTTAAGACACATCTAGTGATTAGGTGGACACTTAACCTAGCCTCTAAGACTTAGAAGAGTTAGCCATAATAGGTCATGCCTTGGGTGTGGAAAACTTCCTACCCAGCTTAAACCATTCCTCACTTTCCTTCTTTCAAGTCAAACTCCAAATCAATTCTATTTGATTTCCAAATCAAATCAACTTATATGATTGAAATCCATGATTGAAATCATGATTGAAACCCATGATCAAAATCATCAAAATTCCAAGTTTAAATTTTGCAAGCCTTAATCTTCTTTAAGGACTTAACCAAAATTATGATCTAAACCAAATCAAATCTTTTGAGATTTTCTCATAATTCATTTATATTCACATATATAAATGAAATATAAATTCAAATCAATCAAACTAAACTCAAAATTCCAAATCAATTCATGAAATTTTCTTTAAGTCCTTAACTTTTCATTAATGGACTTAGCCTAAATCTTGATCAAACCAATTCAAATTCATGAGATTTTCTCAAAACTCATTTATATTCTCATTTATATTCACATACATAAATGAAATATAAATATAAATCAATCAAATCAAATCAAAATTAAAATCAATTTGAAATTTTCTTAAGTCCTTTAATTTTCCATTAATGGACTTATCCAAATCATATCAAATAATTCAAACTCGGGATTTTCTCAAAACTCATTTATATTCTCATTTATATTCACATATATAAATGAAATATAAATATAAATCAATCAAATCAAATCAAATTAAATTCTCAAATTTAAAATCTCTTAAGTCATTAATTTTCCATTAATGAACTTAGCTAAATCTTGATCAAACCATATCAAACTCATGGAATTTTTTCATAATTCATTTATATTCTCATTTATATTCACATATATAAATGAAATATAAATATAAAACAATCAAACCAAATCAAAAAATTCAAACTCTAAACTCCAAAATTTTCCTAAGTCCCTTAAATCCTTCTTAATGGACCTAGCCAAATCATGATCAAACCACTTCAAATCCTTGAAATTTTCTCATGATCCATTTATATTCTCATTTATATTCACATATATAAATGATATATAAATTCAAAAAATCGAAACCTATTCCAAAATCAAACTCAAATCAACTCAAAATCCAACCTAAGCCTTTCAAGTCAAAATCTTGAACTTAGCCAAATCAATTTCAAATCAAGCCAAACTCTTGATTTTCTCTCATGATTCAATCAACCCTACAATCATGAGCTCATATATAAATCCAAACTTCAATCAAACAATCAAAACCCAAGTCAAAATCAAACCAAAACCCTTTCATATTCTTCCTTTGAATATGAAATTGTCAAATGGATCAAAACCCATTTGATTTCAAACCACTTGTAAATGGATTTATATTTCAATCATAAGTCCATATACAAGATCAATCTCAAATCAAGCTTTGACCAAGCCATTTGACCCATTTAAGCTCACCTGACCCAAAGTGACCTAAAGTACCCTTACGAGCCAAATTCTAATCCTAACCAAATTGGATTGAACTAAACTCATCTTTGCCTCTCATCATGATCAACAATCATCATGGGATGATCAATCAATCAAATTAGTTCAAACCTAAGGGTTGACCAAGTCAACACTTAACCAAAAATGAAACCTAACATAGCCAAATTCCACCATAGGCCAAATTGATTGAAACCATTGATCTAAGTTCACTCATGACCTATGTTTGAACTTGACCAAGCCAACATTTGAGCCTAACCTAGCCCAATTGGCACTTGACCTAAGTTGACCCATTTGACCTAAAGGGTCAAAACTTGATCTAAGCTAAATTGATTCAAACCAATGGGTCAAGTTCATTTCAAATCACTTGTTGAACTTGACCAAAGCCTCACAACTAGACCCAACCTAGCCCAATAATTTTAGACCCAACATGACCTAAAGGGTCATGTTGAGCCAAATTTGAACTTAACCAAAATTGATTGGAAACAAAGATACCAATCCACTCCATATGACTAACCTAACCTAAACCTACCCATGACCTACCTCAAATAGGTCAAATGGGTCAAATTGGTCAACTTGACCCATTTGACCTAAATGAAGTCATATGAGCCAAATTCAAAACTATACCAAATTGAATCAAACCAAAGCCACCAAAATATTTCAAATGGTCATATGAACTTGACCCAACCCTTGTTTGACCCAATTTGACCAATTCAACTTGACCCAAGTTGACCCATTTTTGACCTAAATGGGTCAACATGAGCCAAACCCTATCAAATGAATTCCAAATCTCATGAAACTTGGCCAAACCTAGTTTCTCCACATACCCAACATATCCAAAGTGAAAAATAGCAAAATGACCATTCTACCCCTAGGCCATAGAACAAATTTTGGCTTAATCCATGGGTAATTTGGTCATACCCTCTTCACATTCACTTGAGGCTTTCCTAAAAGCTCAAGGGGACCTAGTGAAGAGTGGTGCACCCAACCCAATGGGTTTGGGTCAGCCCAATTGGTCCCTAGACCAAACCCACTATGTCAAAATGCAAAATTCAAACTCCTCTCAAACTCAAATTCAAGCACATGGGAGGTTGGCAATCCACTCCTTGGCTCAAACATGTGCACACTCTAACTGATCAAACAACCCACCCCAAGCTCAATTGGATCAAAATGGCAAGTGCACGACGTCCGATCCTTCAAGGGGAGATATACTCCCCTAATTCATCAATTGATCATTTGAAGTGTGAGACTTAGGACCATCAAGTGATCCTAGCCTCCTAGAGCTTTTCTCATTTCTTTTTTGAAAAAAATAGGGAGCCATTGAATCCAACCAACTTTCTCCACACTCAAACTCCACTACCCTCTTCAAGCTTCATAGGACCAAGTTGAGTGCAACGCAAGCTCTCTTGACCCTGAAGTGCAGAGCAATACGTAACTGAACGAAGTACATCGCGGAGGTACCCATAGAAGATCCTCAACCTCAAAATTTAATCTTGGCTTAACTGAAGCAAAGCTTCTCCAGATGATCGGTGATCACCTCTAGGTGGTATGGGATTTTTTGACCATTAAACTCAATGTGGTGTGGGGCTTTGTGAAAGATATTTCAACCCCATGGATTTTTGACCGTTGGATTTTTCACTATTTAGCTATAGATACTGTGGGTTGAGTTTGATTTGAATCAGAGCTAGATAGAGGTTGGATCTTCCCCTTGATCATGGGCGATCTCTATTGATCAAGGGGAAGAACTTGAGAGATCTTGGCCATCCATCCATGCATTTTGGATGGACGACCAGATAATTCCCATGTTTAGATTTATCATTTTAAAACCAGAGATCTCGGCCATTTGATCTTTGATCGGACGACAGAGATCAAACTGCGTGTGCCGCCAGCCACCATTTGGGATTTGAAATTTAAGTAAACCCTCACATTGCGACGTAAAAGCGTCGTGTATATGTCCAATAGGGATTAAAATGCCTTAATTAATTTTATTAATGTTCTAAAATTCATATCCCACAAAAATTCAAAAAAAAATATGAAATAAAATCCTATGGATAGATAATTCAACATAGAATATTTTAAATTAATTTCAATGGGTTTTGAGATATATATATATAATATATATATATATATATATATATATATATATATATATATATATATATTTTCTAAATTTGGGTTTTATTGGAAACTTCATTTTGCTAATTACTTTTTAATTAAGCCTCTCATTAATCGCAAATTTCTTGGGTATGTTTTGGGGGACTACCTCCCTTGTTGATTTGTTGAAGGCTTGATTAGAAGAATTGCATATGAATTTCTTAATCTTCCATGTAATTAAGGATAATTAAGGTAATTAGTGATTTTAATATGATTAAGTTGATTAAGGTCAATAGGAGGTTATGAATATTTTTGGGGCATTTCCTAAGCTATTCCCTAAACCCCTTTTATCCTTAATCTCCTCTTAATTAAGGGTTAATTCATTAATTATACCCTTAATTAATTTCTAAAAATTTTAAAAAGTTCCAGAACTTAATTAATCTACTTTGGGTAGATGCTTAGGTGTTTAATAGCCTAAGCTCAAATTAAGGAAATCAAAAACCAATTCATAAGTATGAAAGGGTGTTTTGAAATTACTTAAGCTAAACCCCTTAGCTTAATTAACTTTTAATTGTGAGCCAAATTGCATTAGGCCTTTTTTTATTAGGTGCATTGCAAATTTAAATTCCTTATGAGTTTTATGTCATCTCATTGGCTCATAATTATTTGGTTAATTTTTCTAAGGTGGTGTAGGTAAGGGTTAATTAAGTTACTTAATTCATACCTTAACCTACTAATGCATAAAAATAAATCTAATTATCTAAAAATTAAACAAAAATATCAAACACATGTGGGAATGGGTTAGAACAATAAACTCATCTCACCTTTTCAAAATTAAATCAAACTCAAACTAAACAAAATCACTTTGAATTCACTTTGATTTATTTTAAACTTTCTTATTCCATAAGAATGACTTTTAAGGATTTGTTCATGCTTTCATTACTTTGAATCTTTTCCCAAAATGTTAAACTTGTATGTCATATGATTTCATACATTCATATTTTCAAATTCCAATTTTAAATGAAATTGTTTACTTTATGTCAAATTTGCATGTGTTGGCTAAAGTAGAAATATGAGTGGCTATTATCATGAGTAAATCTAAATTATTTTCAAAATATATAAATCAAATACCAAATTTGAAAGTATGCTACTTATATTTTAATTATGAGTTTGCATGTGATAGATTATAAAGGCATGTTTAGCATAGGTTTCCTTTCTCTTTATGTTAGTATAATTTTGAATAGGAGTTAGTAAGATGTAAGGTTCATTTGAAAAGAACCTAATTTACTTAATTCCATATCCTATTCATCTCTATGCTTCCACTTAAGAAGGGTTACTTATATTTGCATGTATAAAATGCATAAATAAAAATGAATCCATTAAACAACTTTGCATTCTCCTTTTCTATTTCATTTCTTTTATATATATGTTTGTATTTAAGGAAAGTAGTATATTAGTCTGGACAACCTTGAGGTTGCAAGCTTTAAGTAGCCCTAAGTAGGTTTTGTACCTTATACCTCTGGTTAACAATGGTGCTGTACCCACTTATGCCTTTCTACTTTCATGTGTGTATGTGAAAATTTGGATAAGGAAACCCTTTCTACTTAAGAAAAATCATGCATATTCAACTTCTAAATTTTCTTAAATGGATTGCTTAGCATGCATCATAAAGTGTGTTAAATACTCTCATTTGTATATATAGATATGCTTAAGGTCCATCTATATGCATGTTATATATGTTAGGAAAGAAATGAAATAATGTGTGTTATGTGAATTTTGATTCATTTTATTTAATCTTAAAATGCCTTTCTTTTTGAATTGGTTTGTTTAGAGTTTATCTAAACTTAAAATTAATTAAAAGACTTAATCAAAACATTCACCTAAACAAAACTAAAATGTGAATCTACTTTAGAAATTACTTAGGTTAGGGAAGGAAAGAAGTCTCATTCTCTTTCTCTCTCTTCAGAACTTAGTAATTAATTGTAGGATCCAGTTAAACCAAATCAAAACATGAAATAAAATCAACCCAAATTGTTAAAAAACTTAAATGAAGCCCTCTTCTAAGTTGGAAAAATTCTTCACACTTAGAAAATTTGAACCTAAAGCCATTGCTAAGCATGCCACACAAGCCTTCAAAGCACACACATTAGCCTAAGTCACCACTTCTAGCCTTAGGTTAGGTCAGTGCATGGTTTGATGTTTTGTTTTGTTTTGTGACATATGTTTTGGACTAGATGTTAGGGTGTATGCTCGTAGAATGAATGGTAGGACATTCTTAGTCTAACTATTCTTTTCTAGGGATTGTGCTTAAGGGGCGCTATCATAAATAAGAATATAAATACTTTTTCTTGCATGTGCTTTATATCCCTAAGCATAATCCAATAGTCTAGTGGACTTATTCACCCATGTGTGGGGTGATAAGTTCAATACACATGCTTGGGATTTGTGTGGTTTGTTTTAACCTTTATTTTGCAGGTGTTAGTTAGATTTCACTTTTCCTTTTCATGTAAATTTGTGCAATTAGGATTTTGGAATAATTATTCTAGGGATTAAGATGAGCATTAGTCATAAGATCTTATCTTATGCACCATGTGAAGCCTTTGGAGCATCCACCTTCAATCATCCAAAAGAAGGAACGAAAGAAGAAAAGAGAAAAGAATAAGGAAGAAAAGAAAGAAAGAGGAAAAGAAGAAAGAAGAGATAAAGCTTGAAGACCCCCATAACAATGAATTCCTTACTTAATTATAATTTAATTCATTTGTAATCCAAGTTGTATAAGGGTAGAGCTCAAATACCCATTTGATATTTTGGTTTGTGGTGGTGCCAACCATGACCTTTATTCTTTTGCGATTAGCTTTATAAAACATTGATGATTTGTTTAGCATTAAGTGACATGCAAGTTTCTTCCTTACTTTATGTATGGCTGGATGTGGATTAGGCTCTTTAGGAAAATAAATCTTTTACCCAACTTAACAACTCAAAATAAAATTAAACAACTCATAACCTCACCTAAAGCTAAATTTAAAATCAAGATAAAAGAATTTAGCAACTTAGCTGGATGAGCATTTTATTTATAATATCATGCACAAATACATCTTATTTCACTCTTGATTGGAGGCTTCCACCTTTGCCGGAGAAACTTGGCTTGACCTTTATTAAGAGCCATGGTGGAAACTCACCTCTCCTTCTCTTGATTTTGGCCAATAACCTTCTTTCTCATGCATTAGTGATATGAATTCTATTAGCTGAGTCAAAATATCCAAAATGAAATAAATGAAATTTGAATTGCATTAGATTTAGGTCATTTGAAGCATGTCCCTTTACATGATTTAGTCTCTTTTGGGAGTGAGTTTAAGGACTTAGTCTCTTTCTAAATAAATAATAGCTATCTTACATAAGCATAATGACTTGCCTACATGTATTTAAAATGAGGAGTTAGTTGGCGACCCGGTGGTAAGTCAAGTCGTGGTTTGTCCTCTCTTGTGGAGGCAAACCAAATACCCATTTTTGCTTAGATTTAGGTTATGCTTAGCCCTCAAGCTCCTAGATTTAGGTTATGTGGTTGCTTCTCCCTTTGCAGGCCATAAACTTAATTCCTCATATCTTAGGCATTTCTTTAATCTTGTGTTAAGGAATCTTAAGTCCTAAACTTCTAATGAAAAATACAACTCAAACAAACTAAATCAATTTCAAAATATAAAGCCCAACTAGGATAGTTTGAGATGCTCTAGGTTTCTAATTGGCATCTCCTACTTACCTTCCACTTTGGCTTCGATAAAAACTCCCTCTTTTGATCAATCCCATTAGATCTTTCAAAAAAAAACCAATCGATTGATAGTCCTTTCTTATTGAAATCTTCAAAGACATTGATCATTTACCTTAATTAAGAGTTTTCCTAGGGAATTTCCATTCCTTAGGATGTAATTAACTATGGGGGCTTACCTCTATAAAGAACTTAATGAACCCAGTTTAAAATAAACCCTGCTTTACTTTTTTTTATAAAGTAGGGGAAGAATCTCTAGTACATATACCCATCGTCCTTAGGAGTCCTTATTGAGGTGATTAGGTCCATTAAAGGGTAGTGACTTCTGTCTTTCGAGATAGTACATAATTTCCTTGATGATGTACTAGATCACCTAAATAAGTACATCTGCGGATCTACGTGACATCCTAAAAAGATAAATTTCTATAAGTCTTACCTCTTTCATTTCTCCCCATAGATTTAAAGGCGACTCTTCCTATAAAAATTTTTCACCCCATGGGCATAATCACCTAATAAGGACTTCTAAGGCATGATGGATCTTCAAATATACCAGAGATTTTCCCTTACTTTACATGGAAAAGTATTGCAAGATTTATTTAAATCGGGTTTGGTAAGTTTTTTATGGAGGAAAGCCTCTATAGTTAATTACATCTTAAGAAAAATGAATCTCTTAAGAATACTCTCAATTAAAGTAGGCGATTATTGTTTCCAAAGAATTCAAAGATAGGATTATCAATAAATTGGTTATAATTTAGAAAATCAAGTGAGATAGATCAAAAGGGGAGTGTTATTATTGAAACCAAAGGAGATGAGTAGGGAGTGCTCATGATACTAGGAAGTCTAGTGAGCACTCCAATCTATCTAATGGTTGGACTTTATTTATTTGAATTTTTAATGAGATTTATTTATTTGAGTTGAATTTTTATTAGAAATCTAGGACTTATAATCCCACATTACAAGATTATGGGAATGCCTAAGAAGTGAGAATTTATGCTTGTTGCTTATGATTAATAAATCTCTTAATAAGGTGTCACCTTTCAAATCTATGGAGAAAAGAAGGAAGAGACCTTATAGAAATTTATCTTAGTAAGATGCCATGCAGATCCATAGATGTACTTATTCAGGTGATTGGGTACGTCATCAAGTGGAACCAATCCTCAAGGACTCCAGGACAATACATTTTGTATGTAGATTCTTCCCAATTTACATAAAAAAGTACAGGGTTTATTTTAAATTGAGTTTGTTAAGTTCTCTATAGGGGCAAGGCCCCATAGTTAATTACATTCTAAAAGACATGATCCCTTAAGAAAACTCTTGATTATGGTAAACAATCGTTCTCTCTAAAGATTTCAATATGAAAGACTATCAATCGATTGGTTTGTATTTTGAAGATCAAATGGGATTGATCAAAAGAGGGAGTTATTATTGAAGCCAAAATGATAATAAGTAGGAGATGCTCACGATGCTAGGAAACCTAGCGAGCATCTTAAACTATCCAATAGTTAGGCTTTATATTTTAGAAATTGATTTAAGTTGATTGAGTTGTATTTTTTATTTTAATTTTAGGACTCAGGATTCCTTAACACAAGATTAAGAAAATGCCTAAGAGGTGAGGAATTATGCTTATAGCCCATAAAAGGAGAAGTAACCTCAAAACCTAAATCTAGGGAGCTTTGGCGAGGGCCGGAAGCACAACCTAAATCTAGGAACAAAAAATGGGTAATTGGTTTGCCTCCACAAGAGAGGATAAACCACCTAACAACGGACTTACAACTGCTGGGGTGGAACTAGCTCCTCTAATTTTAAATACATGTAGGCAAGTCTTTATGCTTATGCAGATAAGGCTATTTTTTATTTAGAAAGAAACTAAGTCCTTAAACTCACTCCCTAAAGAGATTAGATCATGTAAAAGGACATGCTTTAATGACCTAAATCTAATGCATTTCATATTTTAATTTATTTTATTTTTAGACAATTATTTTTGACTCAGGCTAATAGGACATTTATGACTAATGCATGAGAAATAGATTGTTGGTCAAAATCAGTTAGAAGTTTGGGAGGTGAGTTTCCACCACGACCCTCATAGGTCAAGCCAGGTTCTTTGGCAAAGATGAAAACCCTCCAATAAAGAGTGAAATAAGATGCTATTGTGCATGATATTACAAAGAAAATAACTCAACCAGCTAAGGGGTTTGTAATTATTTTATCTTGATTTTAATTCTAAACTTTAGGTGAGATTATGAGTTGTTCAATTTTATTTCAGGTTATTAAGTTGGGTAAAAGATTTATTTTTTATAAAGAGCCTAATCCACATCCAGGCCATACATAAAGTAAGCAAGAAAATATGAAAAGCATGCCAGTCAATGCACAAGTTAAACAAACATTAATCAATTTATAAAACTAATACAAAAAGAAATAAATGGCCGTTTGTGGTGAAATACACCAGCAAATCAAAAAAAATATCAAATTGGGTAGCCGAACTCTCCTTATACAACCCGGATTACAAATGAATTAAATTACAATTAAGCAAAAGGAATTCATTGTTATGGGTGTCTTCAAGCTTTGTTCTTCTTTCTTTTTTCTTCTTTCTTCTTTTCCTTTCTTGTTTCCTTTCTTCTATTCTTCTTTAGATCTTCCTTTAGATTATTGAATGTAAGGTGCTCCAAGGCTTCACATGGTGCATAAGATAGGATCTTATGACCAATGTTCATCTTAATTCCCCCATAACAAATCATTCCAACAATCCTAAATATACACATTTTTACATGAAAAGGAAATGTATAAATAACTAACCAAAATAGAGGTTAGTCAAATCACACCACACAAGTAGCATGTATTTTGGACTTATCACCCCACACATGTGACAGTGATGGTTATGCTAAGGGTATAAGCACCGCAAAGAAGCATTTATATTTTTATTTATGGTAGCCTTTAGCACAATTCTCTAGAAAAAAGTTAGACTAAGCATGCCTACCATTCATTCTAAGAGTATACACCCTAACATCTAAAAAATTCATCAAAATAAAAATAACATCATCTCAACCTAAAGCTAGAAATGATGACTTAGGCTAATGTGTGTGCTTTGAAGGTTTGTGTGGCATGCTTAGCTTAAGACTTTAGGTTTGGATTTTCTAAGTATGAAAGACATGTTCAACTTAGAGGAGGGTTTCATTTAAGTTGTTTAGTGACTTTGGGTTGATTTTATTTCATGTTTTAATTTGGTTTAAGTGAAACCTATAATTAATTACTAAGTTATAAAGAGAGGGAAAGAGGAGATAACTTCTCTTTTCTTTCCTAATCCTTAAGTAATCTCTAAGATAAGTTTCACATTTTAGTTTCACTTTAGTGAATGTTTTGACTAAATCTTTTAATTAATCCTAAGTTTAAATCAATTCTAAACAAACCCATTCAAAAAGAAAGGCATTTTAAGATTAAGAAAAAGGAATCAAAAATCCACATAACACACATTACTTCAATTCTTTCCCAATATATATAACATGCATATGGATGGATCCTAAGCATATCTATACATGCAAATGAGATAATTAACACACTTAATGATGCACACTAAGTAATTCATTTAAGAAAATTTAGAAGATTTGGATGCATGAATTTTCTTAAGTAGAAAAGGGTTTTCTTTCTACAAAATTTCACATGCATGCATGAAAGTAAGAAAGGCATAAGTGAGTACAACGCCATTGTAAACTAGAGGTGTAAGGTACAAGACCTAGGCTACTTAAAACCTCCAATCTGGGGTTATCGGTAATATACCACTTTTCTTAAGTACTAATATGCATGTAAAAGAAATAAAGTGGAAAAGAATATGGCAAACTTTATTTAATGGTTTCATTTTGTTTATGCAATTTATTCATATAAGTGTAGACAATCCTCCTTAGATGATAGCATAGAGATGAAAGGTATAGCTAAGCAAGTTGGGTTCTTTTCAAATGAACCCTACATCTTAACCTATTCAAAAATAGCTAACATAATGGAAAGAAAGAAATGCTACACTATATATGACTTTATAATCCACCACATGCAAACTTATAATTAAATTATAAGAATAACATACTTTTAGGTTTTATATTTTATTTATAAATTTTTAAAATACTTTAGATTTAGTAGTGATAATAACCATTCATATTTAACTTTAGCCAACACATGCACATTTGACATAAAGTAAACAAGTTCAATTTAAAACTTTGAAAACATGAAATCATGGATGCATAAGTCATATGACATACAATTTAACATGTTGAGAAAGATCTAAAGCAATGTAATCACATGAACAAACTCACTTTATGTAATTCCTAAAGGCATTCTTAAAGAATAAGAAAACTTAGAATAAATCAAAGTGAATTTCAAAATGAATTTAATTTGTTTGAAGTTTGATTTAATTTTAAAAAGGATGAGATTAGTTTTCTGTTCCTAACCCATTCCCACCTGTGTTTTAGATTTTACTTTAATTTTTAGATAATTAAATCTATTTTTAAATATTGATTAGGTTAAGATATGCATTAAGTGATTTAATTAACCCTTACTTACACCACCTTAGGAAAATTAACTTAGGTAATTATGAGCTAATGAGATGACATAAAACCCACAAGTATGTAAATTTACAATGCACCTAGTAATGAAAAGGCCTAATATAATTTGGCTCACTATTAAAAGTTAATTAAGCTAAGTGGTTTTAACTTAAGTACTTTTAAAACACCCTTCCACACTTATGAAAGGGGGTTTAATTTCCTTAATTAGAATTAGGCTATTAAACACCTAAGTATCTACCTAAGGTAGATTAATTAAGTTCTAAAGATTTTTAGAATTTTTGAAAATCATTTAAAGGGGTAATTAATGTATTAACCCTTAATTAAGAAAGGGATTAAGCAAAAAAAGGGGTTTAGGGAATAGCTTCAAGGAAACACCCCAAAATTATTTCCTAAAACCCCAATTCACTGGATATAACCTTAATCCAACTTAAACATAGGGAAAATCTACTAATTATATCCTAATTACCCTTAATTACATAAAAAGAGTAATTAGGGAATGAACTAGAAATTTCCCTAATCAAGGCGTCAATAAATCTCAAAAAAAATAGGGGAGGCAGATGTCATCCCCTAAAATGAACCCTTGAAATTTGAGATCCATTGGTAACTTAATTAGAAAGTAATTAGCTAATTACCATTCCCAAAGAAACCTAAATTTAGAAAAAAGGGAAGTCAAAATGTATTGAAATTATCTATCCAAGGCAATTTTTCTTTTATTTTTTTTTTAATTTTCTATGAAGAGTTATGAATTTTAGAAGCCATATGGATTAATTAGTAAATTAATTAGTTAATTAACTAATCCCATTTAATCCCCCATTCTGACGGCGGTAGCTTTACGCGTTGATTTATATAAGTCCATGCGGTGGCGGCTTGCGTGTCTTTACCCTTTTGTATGATCAAAGATGGGTGATGAGGGTAAACCCATAGTTTTAAAAGGGAAGAAGAATTATAAAATGTGGAAATAATCTCAGCCGTCCATATAAACATATGTGGATGGATGGCTGAGATTGGCTGAGTTCTTCCCTGAGGAGGAATGTGAGCCATTCACAATCCAAGGGAAGATCTAAGCCCATTCTCTCATGGATTCAAACAAAATTCAACACACACCATCTAGAATCAAAGCGGCTATTGTAGATCTGGAATGAAAATCCACTTCACAAAGACCACACACCTTAGCTAAGTGGTTAGAAATTCACTAACCTTGTAAGGTGATCAGACACTTTTTCGATGAGTAGCTTTGTTAGTGGAATGAAGCCACTGAGGTTAGCTCTTGAGGTTAAGGGATGAGTGGGTAGACCAACTCCCCTTAGCTCACATTACTGATTTGATTAAATTGATTCTTTCCTTGATGTGGAACTCAATTGTAAGCTTGGGCAGGGTTGGATCCTCTGATGATGTGTGTAGGAGGAATTTGGATGAAATTGAGTATGGAAGAAGTTTGCACCTCAATGTATCTCCCATGTTTTCACTATTTGAAAATCAAAGAAGATGAAATCTCAATCTCCCCTAAAGGCCTTGGGAAGGCTCAGTGATCTCAAAGCTTCCTAGGTCTCAATCGAGTGTGAGTGTGTGTTGATTTCAGTGAATTAGGGGGAGTATATCTCCCCTATGGCAATCAAATGGTTGAGCCCATTCATTCCATTTTGATCTGATTGTCATAATGGAATGGTTTGTTTGAGTGGTTTGAGATGTGCACATGGTCAGTTTGGCCAAAGGAATGGATGCCTAGCTCCCATGTGCAATCAATTGAGGTTTGTGGGGAGTTTGAAATTTCAATTTCATGCCTATGGGTCGGGTTTGATCCATAGGCCAAATGGGTTGACCCAAACCCATTTGGTTGGGTGCACGACTCATCACTAGGTCCCCTTGATGTTTTAGGAGAGCTTTAAGTGTTTGTGATGAGTGCATGACCAAAATACCCATGGGCTAGGCCAAAATTTGTTCTATGTCCTAGGGGTATAATAGTCATTTTACTATTTTTTTAATTTGGGTATGTTGAGAAAATAGGTTGGGCCAAGTTTCAATGGATTTGAAATCAATTTGATAGGATTTGGCTCATGTTGATCCATTTTGGTCAAAATGGGTCAACTTGGGTCAAGTTGACCAATAGGTCAAATTGGAAACCAAGGGTTGGGTCAAGTTCATATGACCATTTGAAATGTTTTGGTGCCTTTGGTTTGGTTCAATTTGGTATAGATAGGTTTTTGGCTCATATGACTCATTTAGGTCAAATGAGTCAAGTTGACCCATTTGACCCATTTGACCTATTTAGGTTGTCAAGGGTAGGTTAGGTTGTTGGACAAATGAGTGGATTGGTATTTGTTTCCAATCAATTTGAGTTAGGTCAATTTTGGCTCAACATGTCCCCTTTAGGTCATGTTGGGTCTAAGTCAATTGCTAGGTTGGGTCTTGGATTGAGGCTTTGGTCAAGTTCCACAAGTGATTTGGGATTGACTTGACCCATTGGTTTCAATTGGCTTAGATCAAGTTTTGACACATTTTGGCCTTTAGGTCAAAATGGGTCAACTTGGTCAAGTGGGCCAAATGGGCTGCTCATGTTGGCTTTGTCAAGTTCAAACATAGGTCATGAGTGAACTTAGATCAATGGTTTCAATCAATTTGGCCTATTGTGGATTTTGGTCATGTTAGATTTCATTTTAGGTTAAGTGTTGACTTGGTCAACCCTTAGTTTGACTTGATTTGACTCAATTTGATTGATTAATCATCCCATGATGATTGTTGATCATGATGAGATGCAAATATGAGTTTGGTTCAATCCAATTTGGTTAGGATCAAAAGTTGGCTCATAAGGGTACTTTAGGTCACTTTGGGTCAAGTGAGCCTAAGTGGATCAAATGGCTTGATCAAAGCTTGATTTGAAGTTGATTTATCTTGTATATGGACTTATGATTGAAATATAAATCCTTTGAAGTCAAATGGATTTTGATCCATTTGAAAATTTCATATTCAAAGGAAGAATATGAAGGAGTTTTGGGTTTGATTTTTGATTTGGGTTTTGATTGAAGGATTGAGGTTTGAATTTATATATGATCTCATGATTGTAGGATTGATTGAACTATGAGAAAAAAAATCAAGTGTTTGGCTTGATTTGAAATGATTTAGGCTAAGTTCAAGATTTTGACTTGAAAAGCTTAGATTTGATTTTGATTTGATTTGAGTTTGATTTTTGGAGTTGGTTTTGATTGTTTGGATTTATATTTCATTTATATATGTGAATATAAATTGACCATGAAAAAATTTCAAGGATTTGAAGGAGTTTAATCATGATTTGAAGTTAAATCCATTAAAGAGAATTTAAAGGATTTAATGGAATTTTTAATTAAAAATATAATTTTTTACTTAGATTTCATTGATGTATATTTATATTTCATTTATATATGAGAACATAAATGAGGATACAAATATATTTTAAGAAAATCCTATGAGTTTGAAGTGGTTTGATCAAGGTTTAGGGTAAATCCATTAATGAAAATTAAGGGATTTAAGGGATTTTTAAGCATTTTTAATTTGGAATTTAATTTTTGCTTTTGATTGAATTGAGTTATATTTATTTCATTTATATATGAGAATATAAATGAGGATATAAATTGATCATGAGAAAATTCTAAAGTTTTGAGTTGATTTGATTAAGATTTAGAGTTGATTTTAGCTAAGTCCTTTATTGGAAAATTAAAGAAATTAGGAAAATTTTCATGAATTATTTTTTTTTTAATTTTGAATTTGATTTGGTGGATTTGAATTTATATTTCATTTATAAATGGGAATATAAATGAGAATATAAATGGATCTTGAAAAAATCTCAAAGGTTTGAATAGGTTTAGATCAGGATTTTGACTAAGTCCTTAAGAAAGGGTTAAGACTTAGAAATTTTGATGGAATTTTGATTATGGATTTCAATCATGGAATTGAATCATGGAATTGATTTATGGAATTGATTTAGAGTTTGAGAAAATCAAATAGAATTGATTTGGAGTTTGAGAAAATCAAATATAATTGATTTGGAGTTTGACTTGAAAAAAAGGGAAGTGAGGAATGTCTTAAGCTAAAGGGTAGGAGATCTTCCTAACACCCAAGAATTACCTATTCCTATAGCTATCCCTTCTAAGTCTTCTAGGGCTAGGGGAGAGTGCTCACCTAATCACTAGATGTGTCTTAAGACTAAGGAACTCTTAAAGTCTAAGAGAAGTCATATGCCTAAGTTGGAGGTGTTGGGAACTCATTCTAAAAATGAGGTCCACACCTGCAAAGGGAAATAACAACCTAAGATCCTAAATCTAGGGAGCTTTGATGAGGACTAAAATATGACCTAAATCTAAGGAAAAAATGGCTATATGATTTACTTCCATAAGAGAGAGTAAACCACTCATTTTGACTTATTCACAGGTGGCGCACTAACTCCTTTTACGCTTTAAATCCATGTGAGCAAGTCATATGCTTTGCAAGATGGTTAAGCTGTTATTTATTTAGAAGAGAGATACTAAGTCCTTAAACCCACTCCCTAAGAGACTAGATTATGAAGGGCATGCATAATGACTTAAATCTAATGCAAATTTTGTCAAGTTTTATTTGATTTTAGACTTTTGATTTTGACATAGGCTATAGGATTTTGCATGCTTAAATGCATGAGAAATTAATTGCAGGCCAAATCAAAAGATAAAGAGGTGTCTTTCTATCAAAGGCTCTTACATGTTAAGCCTTTATTCTCAGGCATAGATGGAAGCCCTCTCTTAACAAGAGTGGAAGAATATGACATGTGATATTATACATACAATCATCCAGCTAAGAGGGTTGCTAAATATTTTTATTATCTTGATTTAATTCCTAGGCTTTTATGTGATGTTATGAGTTATTTTAAAGTTTTAGTTATGAGTTGTTAGTGGGATAGAAAATTTATTTTTATCCTAAGAGCCTAATTGCATCTAGGCCACACAGCAATCACCAATCATAAATAAACTATAAAAATGCATGCTATTCCTAATGCATAAATTAAACAAAACATTAAATAATTTTATAATGCTATCGTAAAATAATAAGAGGCCGGTGTGGTCGAGTACCGCCATACAACCCAAAAATGAATGTGAGTAACCGAGCTCTACCCTTATACATCAGTATAATGAAAGAATAATTATAATTATAAAATGATAAGTGTTATTGAGGTCTTCATTTTTCATCCTCCATTATTCACTCATCATCTTTCATTTCTTCTTTTTGATTTTCTCCAATTTTTCTTTCCCTTGGTTTGATTGGGTTGTTGTTTACTCCAAGGGCATCATATGGTGTATAAGACTTGGTCTTATAACCAATGCTCACCCTAATCCCCATAACACTTATCCTAATCCTAATGCAAAAATTATATTAAAAGAGAAGGAAAGTAAATCTAGCTATACCTACAAAACAAGTGTTAGCTAAACACACCATACAACCCAATCAATTATATGAATAATTTGGACTTAGCACCCCAGACATGGGTAACCAAGTCCACCTATCCTAACTTGGGCCATGCTAAGTGGCTAAGCAACCTGCACAGCAAAAAGTATTTATATTTTTATTACAGCGGCCCCATAAGCATGACCCTCTGCATAAAACATGATTAGGCTAATGTCGGCCTAACATCCAGACTATGTACATACACCCTAACATCCAGTCTAAAATAGTACATCACAAAACTAAACATTCATCAAACCATGCACCGCCCTAACATAAAGCTAGAAATGGTGACTTAATGTAATGTGTTGTGTCAAGGCTTGTGCGGCATGTCCCAACTAAGCTTTAGAGTTATGATTTGCTAAGTGTGGGGGATTTAATTTATAAAGGGTTGATTTATTTTTAAATGTTTTAATTGATTTAAAAATCTTACTTAGTATTTTATTTTATTTCATATAGCCTACACTTAGCAACTAAGTGTTATAAAGAGAAGAAAGAGAAGGAATCTATCTTTTATCCCTACCTTAAGTAATTTTTAAGGTAAGTTAATTAGCTTAGTTTTCTCTAATGAATGACTTATTATGTATTTTAATTAACCCTAAGGTTAAGTTCACTTTAAATAACCTTGTTTAATAAGAAAGGCATCTTAAGGTTAATTAGAATGGATTACTATCACATAACACACATCCATTCATTTCTTTCCATAATGTATATCATGCATATTAATAATCCTAAGCATACATATACATACAATGTAAATCTTAGCATACTTTGATGATAAATACAAAGAAATGTATTTTGAATTTAAATACTTCATTTGTTGATTGAATTATGAATGCATGCCTTATTACATAGAAAGAGGGATTTTTCATCCATTAGCTAAATACACATCCACATGTATAAAAGTTTTAAGTGATGCATTATTTTTCTACACGGGGGCATAATTACAAGGCCTACTTAGGGCTACTTAAAGCCTCGCAGCCCCAGGATGTCCAGACTAATATACCACTTTTCTTAGATACATGTAAATGTATGAGTAACTATAAGAATAGAAAAATATGTACAAAAGTTGTACTTGATTTATTTGATTTATGATTCTTTCATTTCACATACATGCATATGTATAAGAGTTTTAAGTGAGTAACATTATTTTTTTTTCAGGGGTGTAGATACAGATCTACTTAGGGTTACTTAAAGCCTCATAGCCCCAGGATGTCCAGACTAATATACCACTTTTCTCAAATACATATGAATGTACAAAAAGAATCACATGAATAGAGAATCATGCAAGAAATTATGTTTGGTTTGGTTATGTGATTTACATATGTGATATGAAATTCTTCCTAAGTCTTAACATGGAGATGCATAGGAATAGATTTAGTCAAGTGTTGTGTTCTTTTCAAATGAACTATACACTTGCAAATCCTATGTGAATCCATGCTAAGATAGGAAAAGAGAAGCTCATATTATACATATTATATTATTATCACATGCAAATTATAGATATTTATAATTAACATTGCATCATTTATAATAATTGATTTATCAATTTTAAAAATAGCTTTTGATTTAGTAGTGATAATAGCTAATCATATTTTTAATTTAAGTCAACACATGCAATTTGACATAAAAGAGAACATTTCATTTAATTAATTTTAAAATAAATGAATGCATGATTTCATATGGCAAGCAATATTTAGCATGATTGGAAAGAAATAAAGGAATGTAAGCACATGATTTCATTCACCCCAATTAATTCCTAAGGACAATCATATTAAATAAGGTTTATTTAAAATAAAACAAAATTCTTTAAAGATATTTTTAATCTTTGAGTTTGATTTGATTTAAGAAATATGAGAGAGGTTTGCTAATCCTAACCTAATTCCCCATGTGTAAACTAGTTTGGTTTAATGAAGAATATTTAAGTTGATTTTATATTTTAATTAGGTTAAGGTATGAATTAAAAGAATTAATTAACCCTTACCTATATCACCTTAAGTTAATTAACTAATTAATAATAAGCTAATATGATATGCAACCACATGAAAAGTAAATTTGCAATGCTCCTAAGAAATGAAAGGGGCCTAATGCAATTGGCTTATGATTAATAGTTAATTAAACTTAAGGGATCTCACTTAATTGCTTTTATGATTTTCTCACACATGTGAGCCAACCATAATTTCATTATCTCTCACCTTGGGTTATTGAATACCCAAGGAGCTACCCAAGATTAATTAAGGTTGCTTAGGTGTGGATGAAATAATTTTTAACTTTAATTTCATTAAGCCTTTAATAAATTAATTAAACACTTTGGTTATGTTTTAATTTGAAAGATGAAATTGACTTAGGGGAAAGGATCAAAGGCAAGGCCCCAATCTTAATCCCTAAATCATTTCTAACATTCAATTAGATTCTGATTTCCTTATTTTGAAGATTGACCACTTAATTAATCAATTAATCATTTCATTAACAATTAATTAATTTGATTTTTAAAGATAAAGAAGACTTAGGAAATGAATTAGTAAGAGTATCCCCAATCACATTTCCTAAGTTATCTTTCTATTCAAGAGAGGTAATTATGTTTAAATGATTAATCAAGTTATTGTTCATTCATTAATTATAATTAATTAGATTAAGAGAGTGATTAGGGCTTAATTAAGTAATTTTTCTAATTAAGCAATCAATAAAATTCTAGAAAAATAGGGAAGGTAGAGGTCATCCCCCTAAGCATCCATAAAAAAATTGAGATTAATTGAGTGCTTAATTAAGGTGTAATTAAGTTAATTAAATTTTAATAAAACCTTAATTAAGCCAAAATCATAGTTCAAAAATAATTAACTATATTTTTCTAGATTTTTCTAAATATCTTCAAAATGAGCCTAAGTTTGTATTTTTTGGATTTTACTACAAGTAGTTATGATTTTAAGAAATTTTAGGATTAAAAACCAATTAATTAGCCCTAATTAAAGCCTTAATTCTGTCGGGCCATGTGGTGGTAGACGCGGTGCACTTTCCACATGGTGCGATGGGATTGGCTATTTAAGTAGTCACATCCACACGTTGACTAAGCTGGCGGTGGACGCGCTTTCTCTGTGGATCGTTCGATCCAAGATCGGATGGCCATGATTCAATCCATAGGTTAGGAATCGGGCTCTATCGTGATTTGATGGTTTCATCAATCATGTGGGATGGATGGCTCATGATCTATCCGTTCATGAGATGAAGGATGGATCTTTGTCCGACTTCATCATCGAGCTCACTTGATTGTCTCCAAATTCTTCCCACACCTTTGGGAAGGGAGACACACACATCAATGGTCAATTTTCCATGAAATTTGAATTTTCACAAAGGACCAACCTTTTCCATACAAGGCTCGATTTGTGAAATTCTCATCGAGCTAATGTGGTGGTGCAGGAGGTAGCTTTACTGGTGAGGCTGCCTGTTGAAGAGCTTTGAGCTTGATTTGGTGTGGAAGGCTCGGTTGACCAATCCGCACACATGAAGGCAACTTTGATCCAACTCACACCTTTGGCCACTTGGGAGCTTGGGAATTTGTTCGGTTGGCTTTGATAGGGTACGATGATGGTGTGGCTAAGAGGAATTGGAATTTGATTGAGTGGAGAGGGAGTATTGCTCGGGATTGGGATGCTCTATTTCAGCTTTGCTCGGGAATGGGCAATGTTGAATGAAGAGGGCTTGGGGATCTTTGGAAACACTCTGAGGGGCTTTAGAATTCACTTAGGGGAGCTCATGATGCAAGTGTGTGTGAAATTGTGTTCAAATTAAGGGGGTATACCCCTCAATTTCCCATCATGGATGGACTGCAGTGTACGCACATTTTACATTGGCTCCACCATCCGACCACCAGAGTCATCTCCATCAAGTCAGGGAGGCACGTCAGGGATGGGAGGAATGATGGGAGGCTACCATGGACCAAATGTGAAAGGATGCAAAGGCTTAGATCCAACGGGTGCTCAATTTGGGTTGGAGGTGAGTCAACTCACCTCCCGAAGGTCCTTGGTGACCTAGGGTGAGTTTGGTTAGCTAGGTGGATTAGGAGAAGGTTCCATGGAGTGTTAATGGGCTACCATGGGGATGGGAAAGTTGACTTTGGCTTGGATCCATTAGTTTTAAGGTTAAAATCCTATGATTTGATGGCTAATCCACTTGGCTTTTGGGCTGATTTGAAAATGAAATAGGACATGTTTGGGTCGGGTTTGACTAAGTCCTAGAGTCCCATAAGTTGGATTGGAGTGATTTGGCTTCATTTGATCAAAAGGGGTTCATTTGGGCTATGTTGGGTTGGGTTGACCAATTGGTCAAATTGGGTCAAACTAAGGTTTATGTTAGGTTCATATGATGATTTGGGATGTTTTGGTTCAATTAATTTGGATTGGTTTGGCCTAGATTTGGTTTTGACTCATTTGGATTCAAAAGGGTCAAATTGGTCAAGTTGACCATTTTGACTAATTTGACCAATTTGACCAAATTGGGTTGGGTTAGATATTGAGTCAAGTTCAATTGATTGATGAAAAATGATTGTAGGCTTTGGTTTGGTTTAATTTAGAATTAATTTGAATTTTGGCTAATTTGACCTTTTAGGTCAATTTGGGCTAGGTTGGGTCAAGTTGACCAATTGAGCTCAATCATAACTTTGGTCAAGTTCATTAAGTGATTTGGAATGAACTTGAGCCATTGGTTGCAATCAATTTGGGTTAAATCATGATTTAACTTATTTTAGTTTTTTAGGCCAATTTGGGTCAACTTAGGTTAAGTGGCCAATTAGGCTTGGTTTGTTTCAATTGATGACTTGGTTATGTTCAATCATTGATTATGATTGGGTTTGAGTCAATGGTTTCAATCAATTTGGCATATGATGGATTTTGGCTAGTTTGGGTTTCAGTTGGGCTAAATGTTGACTTGGTCAAAGGCTAAGTTTGACTTGGTTTGACCCAATTCAAGGTGGTTGATCACCCCATGATGATTGTTGACCATGATTAAAGTTTAGATAGGTATAGTTCAATCCAATTTGGGTTGAAGAACTTGGCTCAAAAAGGGTCTTTTAGGTCATTTTAGGTCAAGTGAGCCTAAATGGGTCAATGGGCTTGATCAAAGTTTGATTCAAGTTTAGTTGAACCCACATATGAGCTTAGGATTAAAATATAATTCCAATTGCAATTGGTTCGAAGCCAAATGGGTTTGGGTTCATATGACAACTTCAAGTCAAAAGGGTTAACTTGGGCTTGATTTGGGTTGAAATTGATTTGGTTTGACAATGGTGGTTTGTGTTTATATTTGGATCGATAATTGAAGGAATGATTGAATCATGAAGAAATCCATGAGTTTTGAGTTGATTTAGATGTCATTTAGCCAAGTTCAAAAGTTTTGCTAAAATGAATAAAATTGGGAATTTAGTTTGATTTGAGTTTAGTTTTGGTAATTTGAATTTATATTTCATTTAATATAAATGAAGATATAAATGGATTATGAGAAAATCACTTGGGTTTGGAGTGATTTTGAAGCAAATTTGATTAAACTTAGAGATGTAGGTCAAAAGGGCTAACTTGGGTTTTGATTTAGTTTGATTTATTTTTTGGTCATTGGAGAGTGAGTTTCATTTATATTTATGAATATAAATGAAGGAATGATTGATTTATAAAGAAATCAATCATATTTGGGTTGAGCTAGATCAAGATTTGATTAAGCTTATGGAGGTGGGTCCATATGGCTTAAGAAGGGTCTTGATTTTTTTTGATTTTTTTTTATTTGATTTGAATGGTTTGAATTTAGATTTTATTTATATTTGTGAATATAAGTGAAGGAATGATTGATTTATAAAGAAATCAACCAAGCTTGAGTTGGTTTGAAGGAGTTTTGGCTAAGCATATGAAGGCTGTTCATATGGCTTAAGGAAAGATTTTGGAATTTGGACTTAATCATGGGTTTCAAACATTTGGAGTATAGAATTGATTCATGATTTGGAATTTGATTTGAGAAAAATAAATTGGATTGGGGTTGATTTGGATTTTGTTAAGGCTAAGTCCATAAGATAAAATCAAAGGGCTTAGGAAGGAATTCAGAGTTTGAATTTAGTGATGGATTTCAATCATTGGATAGTTAGATTTGATTTTGAAATTTGAATTTGAATTTGAGGTTTAGTTTGAAAGAAGGAAACAAGGATTGGGTTTGGGCTATGGGTAGGCAAGTCCTCCTAAATCCCTAAGGCATAACCTATTGCCTTAAGACTAAGGAACTCTTAGTGTCTGTAAGAGTCCTAGACCTATGATGAGGAAGTTGAGAGTCACTCTAAAAGTGAGGTCAACAAAGGGCGACCAATAGGTGTGGTGTGTGAAGGCACACCACATATGTTGTGATGATCAACAATGTCCAAAGGATCACAAGTACTAATAAAAATGATATACTCCTAAACTCGAGGTGTTGAAGGAATCACAATCTTAGTGCAATGCAACCAACTCATGCTATGGGCATAAGGGAGGAAGGAGGGATCCTCCAAGGGATCAAACATGTGAACCTTCCACTAGGGAAGCAGGTTCAAGTTATCCACTAGGGGCAAGAGGTTTGGATTTGGATGCAAGGTATGATTTGGATAGAGTATCCGATAGGGATTAGGATGTATAATCTGTCAGGGATAGATGCATGAACCTTTCACTAGGGAAGTAGGTTAAGATTATCCACTAGGGATAAGAGGGTTTGAATTTCTTTTATGGGTGCACTCACTGGGGAATGCAAGTTTGAATTAGGTTTACCTGACTCCACGGGGGAAGTCGGGATGATTGATGTCTTACTGGGGAAAAATTGATTGATTATTTTTTTAAGTTTTAGATTTTGAGATGGACCTTGTCGGTTTGCAATGGATTGCATGAGAAGGGGCTATGTCAGCCTTGGCCTATCTCAGATTTACCAATCCAAAGGGGTAGTCCACCGGTCACATGGTAGAACTATCCGACCTAAGGGGTTGCCTTTTGGTGTACAAAGGCTATGCTAGGGAGAAAGCATAACAGACTTACATCTCCAAAAGCAAGGGATAACTGCTGGGGTGATCTGTTGGATGCAACAAGTCAAACCCAACCTAGGGCGACTACTAAATGAATGCCTCTAGGGGACGTATATCAACTCATAAGTAGTCAAGATAATGTCATTTGATTGAATTGCATTTATTTTAATTTCAATTATTTTAATTTGATGGATCCCATCGATTTGTAATGGATCCACTAAGAAGGGGCTAATATCAGCCTAGGCTGTCTTAGATTTACAAATCCAAAGGGATAGTCTACCGGCCCTGAGATAGAACTAACCAACCAAAGGGGTTCCTTTCAGTTTGTAATGGTCAAGTTAGGAAGAAAGCATGGGGACTCATATCTTCCTAAACAAGGAACCACTAGGGTTATCGGTTGCTTGCACAACAAATCAGACCCAACCAGAGGCTGCCCGTCGGTTTGCAACGGTTGTGGTGGAAAGAATGCATAATAGACATATATCTTTCAAAATAAAGATGACCGTCTAGGTGACTTGTTGGTGGCACAACAAGTTGAACGACTTGGGCACTTGAGAGTCGACAGGACTTATCTCAACAAAGTGCAATTCCTATAAGGAGTTTTGCTAACATTGCCCTAAATATAGGATGCCTACTTGGGAAAAGGGCCACTTGGGGCTTGAATTCCTAATCCACAAGCGAAGATATATATTGTTTATTTTATGTTTGAGTGGACGCTATTGGTTTGCGAGGGACCACATTGAGAAGGAGCTGATATCAGTCTAGTCCTATCTCAGACTTACTGGACCAAGGGAGAATGTGCGCATCTGTTGAACAAATTCTCCAACCATAGGGGTGGTTACTAGGAAAGGGGGATTGTCCAATCCAAGTGTAATCGAGATAGTGTCTAGATGGGGTTGCTAAGGACATGATCCAAATAGAGTGCCCATAGAAGAGGTGCCACTAGGGGCGTTATCCAGAACCTATAAAAGAAAGCCTGTAGGTATTCGGTGGCCAACTCATGGAGAAAGCGCAGGGACTCACATCTGCCAAGAGTGGTGTATCCACTGGGTGGGTCGCTGTCAACATGTCGATGACCAAACCATCCTAAGGTGCTCATCAATTTACGACAACAAGTCTAGAGAGAAGGTGTAGACTTACATCTCTCCAAAGCAAAATTGATCACCGGGATAGTCTATCTTCAGCTTGATAGGGGTTATTTGACCTAGGGACTACTCTTGGAGGAGTCTGTAAGGACTAAACTAAGCTTGAAGTTGTCGAGGAAAGGAGCCCTGGGACTTATCACACTATACTTAACCTAGTTAGTGTTTGATGGCTAATTCAAGAAGAAAGAATGTAGGCTTACATCCTCTTAAACAAAGTCAACACAGTAGCTTATTAGCTATGCAGTAAGATCTACCAAACTAACAAGGCACTCATTGGTTTGCAGTTGTCAAGTCAAGAAGAAAGTGTGGGGACTCAGATTCGCCAGATAAGTGATCACTGGGGTGACACACTAGCAAGGTAGTATATCAGCCAGACCTAGAGCAGCTAATGAGTGAGTGCCATGAGGGCTTGCTCCCACATCAAAGTAGCTTGAGATAAAAGATATGTGGTTATTTGTGATGTGATAGAAAAAAATAGGATGCCGCTTGGGTTCTCTTACACCTATCCTAAGCACGTAAGACTGACTCCATTAATAAAGGATGTCGTTGGGGTTCTCTTATACTTAACTTAGTTGCTCTAGTCAAGATAGGATGCATCTTAGGTTCTCTTATAGCTAACCTAGTAGCACTGGGGAATCATTTGTGATTTGTGTTTGTGTTGTGGAGGGATAGGATGCTGCTTGAGTTCTCTTACACCTACCATAAACACGGGTGATTCACAAGAAAAGATATTTCTAACACATAAGAGGTAGAATTTGATGTGAAAAGAAGTTTATTGATGATTATTTTCAAACAAGATTTATGGGTAATATTTCTTTAGGTAGAGCTAGTTGATTGGAAGTATAGGGCGCTCTCTCGTACAATTTATAAGTTGATAAGATCCTCCTTGGTAGGCTTTCTCTATGGCAAAATGGCCTTCCCAAGTGGGTTCAAACTTGCCTCCCATATTTTGACGGGCAACAATTGGTCTTCAGAAAACTAAAACAAGCTCTCCTACTTGAAAAGCTCTAGGACGGACCAAATTGTTGTGAGCTTGAATAATTTTATCTTTGTATAACTCGAGGTTCTGGCATGCCCAAAGGCGTCTGTCCTCCAAACCTTCAAGCTCTTCTAATTGTAGCTTGGCATTCTGCTCTATAGTAATCTTACTACCCACAAGTATCCTTAGTGATGGGAGTTGGACTTCTAATGGTAGAATGGCTTCGGACCCATACACTAAGGATAATGGTAGATTGAGTCAGAGTTCTATATGTGGTATGGTAGGTCCACAAGACTTCAACCAACTGCTCATGCCATTGTTGCTTGTTATCGTTGAGTGTCTTCTTCAATATTTGGATGAGAGTTTTATTGAATGCTTCTGTCATACCATTTGCCCTCGGGTAGTAAATGGTAGAATTTCTCTAATCTAAGCTGTCTCTGGGCAATGGTGTTGATTTTGATGCTCTTTAATGTAGTACCATTATCAAATATAATTCATCGAGGCACCCCAAACCTATATACGATATGGTTCTTAAAAATTGGAGCATATGTTGAGCTGTGACCTCTCTAAGTGGGATTGCCTCTACCCACTTGGAAAAGTAGTCGGTGGCAGCTAGAATGAATCAGTGACTCTTGGAAGAAGAAAGATCAATCAGACCCACTATGTCAATGCCCTAACACTTAAATGGCCATGAGGCCAATGTAGGATGTAGAATATTGGGTGGTTGATGCAGGACCACACCGTGCATCTGACATTGGTGGCATCTCCTAGTTATATCCATGCAGTATGTAATCATTGAAGGCCAGTAGTATTCTAGTATTTTGATCTTGGCTTTCATATTTGGGACTGGTGAGTTTTGCATAAACCTAAATGTACCTTAGTCATGATCTTATAGGCTTCATGTTTGGTTAAACAACGTAACCACATATGATCGAAATGCCGCTGATACAAGGTGCCACCCACGAGAGCATAGGAGAGAGCTCTTTGTTTCACCTGATGTGCTAATGACTTCTCTTGAGGTAGTTTGCTTGTGTTTAGGTAATCCATGAATGACTACCTCTAATCTGACTCATCATCCTCATTGGCAATGCAACCTTCCCTTCAAAGAGAGACTCTCGATGAGTTCAGCGTCAATAATGGATAAGACTTGTCTATTTTGAATTCTTATTGGAATTGACTCATCTTATGGGCATGCTAACTCCTTGACGAGCTTGGCCAATGCATATGCTATAACATTATTTCCTCCAGGAATCTTGTAGATAGTGACCTTTGGAATCTGAGCCAACAACTTTATGGTGTACTTATGGTAATGATGGAGCTTAGGCTTTAGAACTTTATAGGATGCAGTAATTTGGTTGATGAAGAGTTGAGAATCTCCAAAGATGTTGATACGCATAGTGTAATGACTAACTCCAGATCGACAATCAGAGCCTCATATTTGGCTTCGTTATTGGTGCATAGATTGGACAGATGATATGAGAATCTCATCACATCATAGTCCAGAGTTAGGAGGACTACTCCTACCCCTACCTTCCCTGGAAGAGTAGATCATGGTTCTTCTCCTTTTTGAGATGAAGTCGCACCATCAAAATACATCTCCCAATAGTGAATGCTAGTGTCCCGTAAGTTCATGATTTGTTCATCGGGGAGGTCATCACTAAGCAGAGAATCAACAGGAAGTGGGTGTGCTGCTGAGAAATATGTTAGTGCTTGTCCTTTCATATATCATAGAGGGGTACAAATGTGATGTCAAACTTTGACAAAATCATGGACCATCGTGCTAACCGTCCAAATAATATTGGTCGTGTCATGAGATATTGAAGTGGATTGATTCTGGGGATTAGATTTACCTTATGAAAAAGCATGTAGTGTCATAGCTTTTGGGATGCAAAGATTAAAGCTAAGTAGTGCTTCTCAATAGGTGGGTAGTTTGCCTCCGCAGGAATTAGATGATGACTAAGGTAGTAGAGGGAATTTCCTTTCCTCTCATTGTTGGTTTGAGCCAATAAAGTGCCAAGAGAGTTGTCTAATGCAGTGATGTAGAGGATTAATTGTTTGCCTGGGATAGTGACTGCTAGAACTAGCGACATCATCCGGTAGTGCTTGATGTATTCAAAAGCATGCTGACACTTATCTTCCCACTTGAATTTGACATCCTTTTTGACAAGTGTTGAGAATGGTTGGCTTCTCCCTGATAAGTTGGATATGAAGCATCTTAGATATGTCAATGCCCTTGAAATGATTTGAGTTGAGTTAGACTTTTAGGGGGCAGCATTTCAAAGATAGCCTTGATCTATTTTGGTTGATCTCTACTCCCCGATGTGGACAACAAACCCAAGGAATTTCCCTGAAGCTACTCCGAATGCACACTTCAGGGGATTCATTTTGAGATTAAATTATCTTAAATATTTTATAACTACTCTCAAGTCAAAGAGATTGCATTCCTTTTCTTTGCTTTTGACTAATAGATCATCAACATAGCATTCAACTTGATGATGAATGAGTTCATTGAAAATCTAAATCATGACCCATTATTATGTACCAACATTTTTATGGCCGAAAGGCATGACCTTATAATAATGAATTCAATCGGGGTTCGAAAAGTAGTGTTTCTTTCATCCTTGGGAGCCATCTTGATTTGGTTGTAGCCAGATGACCCATCCATAAAGGAGAATAATGCATGCGATGAGGCAATGTCCACCATCAATTCATGTATAGGAAGTGGAAATTCATCTTTAGGACATGCCTTGTTCAGATCCCTAAAATTGACACATATGCAAATTTGGCCATTATTTTTCTTAACTGGGATGACACTGGCTAACCAAGTGATATATTTTTCTTCCCAGATAAAGCCGTCATCTATCAGTTTCTTGATTTCATAAGTGACCTATTGTTCAATTTCTAATTGCATGTGTCTAGGAGCTTGCTTAATAGGGTTAGCATTCGGTTCTATTGCTAGTTTATGGACTACTACATCAGGAGATAAACCAAGCATTTCTTCATAACTCCATCCGAAGTAGTCCTTAAACTCAGCTAATAGCCTAACTAAGTCATTAGTTTCTTCTTCATTCAATAAGGAACTGATGTATGTCGGGCGTGGACCTTCTTTCGTTCTTAAGTTGATTTCTTTGAGTTCATCAATGGTTGATCTGATTTCTTCTTCAAACTCTGATGGTGCATCTTTGACTTTAGGCTCATTTTGGTCATCCAAAGTTTCTAAACATGCCTCCTCATAATAGTTAGCATGGTTTGAGAAGAACTTATCAGACCTTAAATGAGTGGTGATGACTAGGCAATGGTTGTCATCATCGATAGGACCCACTGTGCCAAATCTTAGTCCTCATCTTGATTGAGAGTGTTTGCTTTGGTCATCCCATAGTTTTTTAAAGTAGTCTGACCTATGTTTAGACCAAGTATGTGGGATTAATCCTTTCTTTGCTAAGTTAATAACACAAGGCGAATACCAATCAAAAGGTAGTTGTATTAAATCTTTATATGAATCATCCTCAAGTTCTACATTAGCTTCTTGACTTGAGGATGATGCTCCCAACAAAAATCTCTTTGGCCTGACATCTGTGGATGACTTGGGGGCATCCTTAACTACCAAACCTTTAACTTTATGGGAAGAAAGTGAGGTTAGAGCTAAAGTTCCTAACTTTTTCCTGACTGTTCTACATAATGATGGTTTGGATACATTCTTGCTTTGCTTGGAGGCCTGGTCTTCACCACTATCTGGCACAAACATCACCTCCAAAGGGACCCGCTGAGAAGGGTTGGTTGGCATGCTAATCACATGAGACACATCCTTCAAACTAGATTCTAAGTCTATGTGGATAGCAGGGGTACTCTTGTGAGCTGGATATAGCTCTGGTTGGCCACCGGAGGAGGTCTTCCACCTCTAGAACTACCTCACACTTGCCTCTTCCTCTTCGGTGGAGGTTGAGTAATCTACCCATGTGTTCATATGGAGGAACAAATGGGTGTAACATAACTCTACCTCTTCCTCGATGTGATTCTCATTCAATTATATTTTCTTTTTCTTTTCCTTTTTTCTTTTCTTTTTCTTTTTCAATTTCTTTTTATTTTGTTTCTTTTTCTTTTAATTTTGAACTTTCACCAAGTTCATGAGAATATACTTTTTTATTTGGAGGAAGATAGTAGACTTCATCTTCATAAATCTTGACCTCTCTGAGAATGGCTTCAAATATCCTTTGACATAATATTCGATTCCACCTCTTCTTAATTTGATGCACTGATGTAAAGTGGTTGGGACCGTGTTGTTTCCTTGTAGCCAAGGTCTACCGAGTAAAGTAGTGAATGTATCCGAATCAATTATGTAGAACTTGGCTTCTGTCTTCCGATCGTCATCACTAGTGATAATACTATGGAGCCTAAAGCCCTCTCATCTTATTCATTGAATCTTCTCAACATCATTCAATCTCCTCAAAGTTTAGAGATGTCGATCCTCAAGTAGGCAAGGGTTTTTAGACTCATAATGTTCATTGATGCACCTAGATCAACACCACTAGAGATTATGCCCATATCCTTATGATGTGGAGGGATGGTTGTGCTATTGTCCTTAAAGAAGGTCTTCATCGGTGAATGTAACTCCCAGATTCTCTTGAAAAATGCCTCCTCTCTATAGCGTCGGTGAGCTAAGCATATTTCTAGATCAAGAAGGGCTTTGATCAATGATTCCTCATCTCTTTGGATAAGACAAGGGCATCATATATGCTTAGTTTAGCTGACAACTTTCTTAGGTGAGTGAGAACATTGTAGTCAACCCTTGGTTGGTCCTTCATAAGCATATCCATAGGTGGAGCATCCTGTGGAGGGGCTTCTTGATCACTAGAACCAATGACTTTTTTTGCCTTATCACGGTGCTACCAGGTAGAACTTTGCCACTACGAAGATTGACTTTAGTGACTTCATGAGATGATTTAATGGAAAGGTTTACACTCAGGTTCACCTACATCTTCTCCTATAAGATCATTGGAGTTAGATGACTCCAAATCTATCTCAATCGAACTCAGGTGTTGACCTCATTTTTAGAATGAGTTCTCAACCCCTCCATCTTAGACATAGGACTTCTCTTAGGCTTTAAGAGTTCCTTAGTCTTAAGACACATCTAGTGATTAGGTGAACACTTAGCTCCAGAGACTTAGAAGAGTTAGCCATAGGAATAGGTCATGCCTTATGAGTGTTAGGAAAATTTGCCTACCCTTAGTTTGGACCATTCCTCAATTTCTTTCCTTCAAGTTAAACTCCAAATCAATCTAAATTGATTTTCAACAAACTCCAAATCAATCTTATTTGATTTTCTCCAAAACCAAATTAACTCCATGTGATTGAAATTCATATTTCAAATCCATGATTGAAATCCATAAAAAAATTTCCTAGGTCCCTTAATTATCCATTAAAGGACTTATCCAAAATTATGATCTAAACCAAATCAAACCCTTGGAATTTTCTCATAATTCATTTATAATCTCATTTATATTCACATATATAAATGAAATATAAATTCAAACCAATCAAACTAAACTCAAAATTCAAACTCAATTCATGAAATTTTTCAAAGTCCTTTAAGTTTTCTCTTAAGGATTTAACCTAAATCAACTCTAAACCTATTCAAACTCATGGGATTTTTCTCATAATTCATTTATATGCTCATTTATATTCACATATATAAATGAAATATAAATCCAAATCAATCACACCAAATCCTCAAATCAAATTCTTAAATTAAAATTTCCTAAGTCCCTTAATTTTCCATTAAAGGTCTTATCCAAAATTATGATCAAATCAATTCAAATTCAAGGGATTTTCTCATAATTCATTTATATCCTCATTTATATTCACATATATAAATGAAATATAAATATAAATCAATCAAACCAAATTCCAAAATTCAAGCTTCAAACTCCAAAAATTTTCCTAAGTCCTTTAAATCCCTCTTAATGGACTTAGCCCAAATCATGGTTAAACCACTTCAAATCTTGAAATTTTCTCATGATCCATTTATATCCTCATTTATATTCACATATATAAATGAAATATAAATTCAAACAATCAAAACCAATTCCAAAAATCAAACTCAAATCCACTCAAAATCCAACCTAAGCCTTTCAAGTCAAAATCTTAAACTTAGCCAAATCAACTTCAAATCAAGCCAAACTCTTGATTTTCCTTCATGATTCAATCAACCCTACAATTATTAGTCCAAATATAAGTACAAATTTCAATCACCAAATCAAAAATCAATTCAAAAATCAAACTTTAAATCCTTTCATATTCTTCCTTTGAATATGAAATTATCAAATGGATCAAAACCCATTTGACTTCAAACCACTTGTAAATGGATTTATATTTCAATCATAAGTCCATATACAAGTTCAATCAAGCTCAAATCAAGTTTTGACCAAGCCATTTGATCCACTTAGGCTCACTTGACCCAAAGTGACCAAAAGTACCTTTATGAGCCAAATTCTAATCCTAACCAAATTGGATTGAATCAAACTCACCTATACCTCTCATCATGATCAACAATCATCATGGGATGATCAATCAATCAAATTGGGTCAAACCAACCCAAACCTAAGGATTGACTAAGTCAACACTTAGCCCAAAATGAAATCTAACATAGCCAAATTTCACCATAGGACAAATTGATTGAAACCATTAATCTAAGTTCATTCATGAACTATGTTTGAACTTGACCAAGTCAACATTTGAGCCTAACCTAGCCCAACCACTTGACCCAAGTTGACCCAACTTGACCTAAAAGGTCAAAATGTGTCAAAACTTGATATAAGCCAAATTGATTCAAACCAATGGGTCAAGTTCATTCCAAATCACTTGTTGAACTTGACCAAAGCCTCAATTGGCCAACTAGACCAAGCCTAGCCCAATTGACCTTAGACCCAACTTGACAGGGGTCATGTTGAGCCAAATTCAAACTTAACAAAATTGATTGGAAACAAAGATATCCACTCCATGACTAACCCACCTAAACCTACCCTTGACCTAGCTCAAATAGGTCAAATGGGTCAAATAGGTCAACTTGACCCATTTGACCTAAATGAAGTCATATGAGCCAAATTCAAACTAACCCAAATTGAATCAAACCAAAGCCACAAAAACATTTCAAATTGTCATATGAACTTGACCCTTGGTTTGACTCAATTTGACCAATTGGTCAACTTGACCCAAGTTGACCCCTTTTTACCTAAATGGGTCAACATGAGCCAAACCTTATCAAATGAATTCCAAATCTCATGAAACTTGGCCAAACCTAGTTTCTCCACATACCCAACATATCCAAATTGAAAAGTCAGCAAAATGACCATTCTACCCCTAGGCCATAGAGCAAATTTTGGCCTAATCCATGGGTAATTTGGTCATACCCTCTTCATATCAACATAATGCCTCCCTAATAGCTCAAGTGGACCCAATGAAGAGTGGTGCACCCAACCTAATGGGTTTGGGTCAGCCCAAATGAACCCAAGGCCAAAATCGACCCCATGGGTAAAATTAGCTAATTCAAAAATCTTCTCCACCCAATTTGATGCATATGGAAGGTTGGCAATCCACTCAAGACCTCAAACTGACCATGTGCAAAGAGATAATAGATCAAATAACCCCTCCAATGTGGTCAATTGGATCAAAATGGCAAGGGAGGTGTGTGATTCCATGGGGAGATACTACCCCTAATTCAATTTGAAATCATCATTCCCTCATTCGATTGAAGCCTAGAGAATGTTAGGAAAGATCAAAGAGCCATCCTAAGCTTTCTAAGAAGGATTTGAAATAGCTACTTCTCAATTTTCTCCATTGAAAAATAGGGGAGCTCTTTTAAATCTTGAACTTCCTCTTCACTCAAATCCATCACAATTCCTCTTGCACACTCCCTTAGAGGTCAACCCGAGTGCACTCAAGCTCTCATTCGAGTTCCCAAAGCAAGGAGAGCCTCAATTGGATCAAAGCTACAAAGGAAGTGAAGTGGTGTTGGTCCATAGAAAGATCCATTCAACCCCAAGGCTTGAAACTTTCAACAGGGCTTCGTCTCCACTAGACGAAGCTACCTCATCGAGCTGAGCAGGTGATCACCTCCTATGGAATTTTTGACCACTTAGCTTAGGGGGTGTTGGTATTTTGTGAAAAGAATTTTCAAGTCATGAGAAATCCACCATTGGATAAACTTCTCATTAGCTTTAGATGGTGTGGGAACAATTTTGTTCCAATCGGAGCTCAATCAAGCTCGAATCTTCCATTAGATCATGGATGGCCTCTGTTGAGCTTAAGGGAAGAGTTGGGGAGATCCTGGTCATCCATCCGCTCATTTTGGATGGATGGCCAAGATTATTCCCATGTTTAGAAAATGTTTTATCCCTTTTAAAACTGCGGGATGATCCCGGCCATTCGATCCTTGATCAAAAGCGAGATCAAAAGCATCCACCCCCGCCATGATGTGTTGTTTAAGTAATCGGCTCACCACACGATGTGTGTAAAGCGTCTTGACGTACCACGTATGTTGAGGATTAGTTAGGGAATTTAATTAATGTTAATTAATCTTCTGATCTTCAAAAAATATATCTCCCTCAATAAAATTCAAAAAAAAAATATGAGGTAAAATCTTATGGAAAGATAATTCAATCTAGAATATTTAAAAATAATTTCAATGGATTTTGAATTTTTCTTTTCTTTAATTTTAGGTTTTATTGGAAATCTCATTTTGCTAATTATTCCTTAATTATCTTTGATTAATCCCAAACTTCTTAGGTATGTTTTAGGGATGACTCTCCTCTAATTTTCTTGGGATTTATTGAAGGCTTAATTAGGGGAGAATGTGCTTAATTACCCTCATGTAAAGGATAATTAGGTGTGATTAGTGGTTTTAATCCATTATTAGAGTTGATTAAGGTTGATCCAGTAGATAGAGGTTTAAAAAATATTTGGGGCATTTCCCTAAGATATTCCTAAAACTTTCCTTAATCTCCTCTCTCTTAAGGGTTAATTCATTAATTATCCCTTAATTAATTTCTAAAATTATAAAATCTAGAACTTAATTAATCTACTTTAGGTAGATGTTAGGTGTTTAGAGCCTAAGTTCAATTAAGAAAATCAAAACCCAATTCATGTGTGAAAGGGTGTTTTGTTAAAAACCCAGCTTAATTAACCATTAATCATGAGCCAAATTGCATTAGGCCTTTTCTTCTTCTTTCTGCATTGAAAATTTAAATTCCTTGTGAGTTTTTATGTCATCTCATTGGCTCATAATTACTTGGTTAACTATGCTAAGGTGGTGTAGGTAAAGATTAACTAATTTGCTTAATTCATACCTTAACCTAATTAATACATAAAAATGAATCTAATCATCTCAAAATTAAACAAAAATATCAAACATATGTGGGAATGGGTTAGGAACAACAAACTCAACTTGCCTTTTCAAAATTAAATCAAACTTAAACCTAAACAAAAATCACATTGAATAAACTTTGATTTATTTTAAACTTTCTTATTTCATAAGATTTTCTTTAGGATTTAATTAAAGTGAATATGTTTACATGCTTTCATTGCTTTGATTCTTTCCCCAACATGTTAAATTTGTATTCCATGTGCTTTCATGCATCCATATTTTTCAAATTCAAATTTAAAATGAAATTGTTTACTTTATGTCAAATTTGCATGTGTTGGCTAAAGTAGAAATATGATTGGCTATTATCACTACTAAATTCAAATTATTTTCAAAACATATAAATCAATTATCAAATCTAAAAGTGTGCTACTTATATTTTAATTATAAGCTTGCATGTGAAAGAATATGAGGATGTGCTTAGCATAGATTTCCTTTCTCTCTTATGTTAGTATAGTTGTAAATAGGAGTTGGTAAGATGTATGGTTCATTTGAAAAGTACCTAACACTTACCTAATTCCATATCCTATTCATACCATCACTTAAGAAGGGTTACCTATGCTTGTACACACATAAATTAAACAAAATGAATCAATTAATACAACTTTTGCATTCTTTCTTTTCCATTCATTTCTTTTATACACATGTTTGTATTTAAGGAAAGTGGTATATTAGTTTGGACCCCAAGGTTGTGAGGCTTTAAGTAGCCCTAAGTAGGTCTTGTACCTTACACCTCTGGTTAACAATAGTGCTGTACTTATTTATGCCTTTCTTATTTTCATGTGTGCATGTAAAAATTAGATAAGAAATACCTTTTCTACTTAAAGAAAATCATGCATATTAAACTTTCAAATTTCCTTAAATGGATTACTTAGCATGCATCATAAAGTGTGTTAAATATTCTCATTTGTATGTATAGATATGCTTATGACTCATTCATATGCATGTTATACATGTTGGGAAAGAAATGAAGTGATGTATGTTTTGTGAATTTGGTTCATTTTATTTAATCTTAAAATGCCTTTCTTTTTGAATAGGTTTGTTTAGAGTTCATCTAAACTTAGGATTAATTAAAATATTTAATCAAAACATTCACTAAATAAAATGAAAATGTAACCTACTTTAGAAATTACTTAGTTTAGGGAAGGAAAGGGAAGTTCTCTTCTCTTTTCCTCTTTTTATAACTTAGTAATTAATTGTAGGATTCACTTGAACCAAATCAAAGCATGAAATAAAAATCAATCCTAAAATAATTAAACAACTTAAAATGAAACCCTCCTCTTAGTTGAACATGTTTTCACACTTAGAAAATTTGCCATAACTAAGCATACCACACCTTCAAAGCACCCACTAAGTCACCACTTCTAGCTTTAGGTTAGGGAGGTGCATGGTTTGATATTTTGTGATATATGTTTTTTAGATGTTAGGGTGTATGCTCATAGAATGAATGGTAGGATGCTTAGTCTAATTATTTTCTATAGGGGATTGTGCTTAAGGGGCGCTATCATAAATAAAAATATAAATGCTTTTACTTGTAGGTGCTTTATACCCCTAAACATAATATAATAGGCCAGGTGAACTTAGTCACCCATGTGTTGGGTGATAAGTCCAATATACATGCTTGGGATTTGTGTGGTTTGCTTTAGCTAATCTTTATTTTGCAAGTTTTAGTTAGATTTTCATTCTTTTCCTTCTCATGTAAATTTGTGCAATTAGGATTTTGGAATGATTGTTATGGGGATTAGGATGAGCATTGGTCATAAGATCCTATCTTATGTACCATGTGAATACTTGGAGCATCTACCTTCCGACCATCAAAAGGAACCAAGAAAGAAGAAAGAAGAAAAGGAGAAGAAAGAAGAAAAGAAGAGGAAAGAAGAAATGAAGCTTGAAGACCCCCCATAATAATGAATTCCTTGCTTAATTGTAATTTAATTCATTTGTAATCTAGGTTGTATAAGGGTAGAGCTCGGCTACCCACATTTGTCTTTTCGAGTTTGTGCGGTGGTGCCCAACCACAATGGCCTTTTATTTTTTTTGCGATTAGCTTTATAAATTGATTGATGATTTGTTTAGCTTGTGCATTAAGTGGCATATTTTCTTATTTTCTTCCTTGCTTTATGTATGGCCTGGATGTGGATTAGGCTCTTTAGGAAAAATAAATCTTTTACCAAACTTAACAACTCAAAATTAAAATAATAATAATAAAGAACTCATAACATTACCTAAAGCTTAGGTTTAAAATCAAGATAAAAGAATTAGCAACCCTTAGATGGATGAGTATTTCTTTTACAATATATCACAAATGCATCTTATTTCACTCTTGATTGGAGGGCTTCCACCTTTGCGAGAAACTTGGCTTGACCTTTAAGCCATGGTGGAAACACCTCCTCCCTTCTCGATTTTTTAATAACTTTATTTCTCATGCATTAGCATATGAATCCTATTAGCTTTGAGTCAAAATAATTGTCCAAAATGAAAATAAAATGAAATTTGAATTCATTAGATTTAGGTTGAAGCATGCCCCATGATCTAGTCTCTTTAGGAGTGAGTTTAAGGACTTAATCTCTTTCTAAATAAATAATAGCCTAATTATCTTGCATAATCATAAAGACTTGCCTACATGTATTTAAAATCCTAGGAGGAGTTAGTTGGCAGCCATCCCCAGGCGGTTGTAAGTCCAAGCTTTTGGGTGGTTTGTCCTCTCTTGTGGAGGCAAACCAATTACCCATTTTGCCTTAGATTTAGGTTGTGCTTTCCGCCCTCGCCAAAGCTCCCTAGATTTAGGTACTGAGGTTGCTTCTCCCCTTTGTGTGTCATAAGCATAATTCCTCACCTCTTAGGCATTCCCTTAATCTTATGTTAAGGAATCATAAGTCCTAAATTTCTAATGAAAAATGCAAATCAAATAAGCTAAATCAATTTCAAAAATGTAAAGCCCAACTATAGGATAGTTTGAGAAGCTCGCTAGGTTTCTTAGCATCATGGGCATCTCGTACTTATCTTCCTTTTGGCTTCAATAATAACATCCTCTCTTTAATCAATCCCATTTGATCTTCAAAAATGAACCAATCAATTGATAGTCCTTTCCTATTTAAATCTTTGAAGACAACGATCATTTACCTTAATCAAGAGTTTTCTTAAGGGATCCCCATTCCTTAGGATGTAATTAACTATGGGGGCTTGCCCATGTAGGGAAATTAATGAACTCGATTTAAAATAAACCACTTTACTTTTCTATGTAAAGTAGGGGAAGAATCTCTGGTACATATGCAGACCCATCATCCTTAGGAGTCCTTATTAAGGTGATTATGTCCATTAAAGGATAGCGGCTTCTATCTTTCGAGATAGTACACTATTTCCTTGATGATGTACCTGATCACCTGAATAAGCACATCTGCAGATCTGCGTGGCATCCTAAAAAGATAAATTTTTATATTATTTCCTCTTCTCTTCTAACCAATAGATTTGAAGGCAACCTCTATAGAATTTTTTTACTCACAGATTTTTTTGGTGACTCCGATGGGAATGGTTCCTCTCTCCATCTTTAATAAATGATCATTATCTTCAAGTATCAATAGTGGGTTTGTACTTTGGTATGAATCGAGACTATCTTTATTTCCATTGGCACTTAGCTCATTTCATTCTTAAGTTGAGTTAGCCAACATCTTTAGGTTTTAGGACCACATTCTTTGCTAGTCTTAAACCCTCGTTGGGTTCTCTAACGGGTAAAAATAAAAAGATCTAAATAAAAATAAAACACTTAAAGACTTCCTCCTTATCATTTTTATGATAAGGAAAGGTTCATCCTAAAATAATAAAGACAAAATAAAATTTCCATAAGAACTTTACTTTTCAAAAAGCACTCTTTCAATAAAATTTTATCACCCTCATTTAACAATTCTCATAATTATTACATGTAGGGATTTTCAAAAAATAAAACTAACAACATTTTCCAAAAGCACAAATGAACATCTTCCTTCAATCCATTTTGATGAAGATTTCATTTTCAAAATAAAATGAACAATCATTTTTCCAAAAGTCAAAATCAAAAAGTAAAGTTTTCAAAAAGTGCACATGAACCTTTCCATTCAATATACTCACACCTATTGAATGGAAGTTTCATCATCAAATAAAATTTAATTTTTCAAAAGCACATATGAACATCTTCATTTAATATACTCAAATTTATTAAATGAAGATTTCATTCCCAACTAAAAAATAATATCATTTGGAAATCCCACTTAAACATATCCCACATATGATTAAGTTGGAATTCCCCTCTTTCAAAAAGCAATAATCACACACAAAATAAAAATTTCACATTCCAAAAATAAGATTGATCTCCATTCTACATTCCCAAATTGGTTGAATGGAAGTCTCTCTTTCAAAAATTAGAACTTAACAATCATATTTTCAAAATTCTAAACACATTTGAAACTTCATTTAACATACCCAAATTTGTTAAATGAAGTCTCCAAATTCAAAATCCAAAAGTTTTCAAAACACATTTGAAACTTTATTTAACATACCCAAATTTGTTAAGTGAAGTCTCCAAATTCAAAATCCAAAACTTTTCAAAACACATTTGAAACTTCATTTAACATACCCAAATTTGTTAAGTGAAGTCTCCAAATTCAAAACCCAAAAATTTTCAAAACACATTTTAAACTTCATTTAACATACCCAAATTTGTTAATTGAAATCTCCAAATTCAAAATCCAAAATTTTTTCAACACATTTGAAACTTCATTTAACATACCCAAATTTGTTAAGTGAAGTCTCCAAATTCAAAATCTAAAATTTTTCAAACACATCTGAAACTTCATTTAACATACCCAAAATTGTTAAGTGAAGTCTCCAAATTCAAAATCCAAAATTTTTCAAACACATTTAGAGCTTCATTTAACATACCCAATTTTATTAAGTGAAGTCTCCAAATTCAAAATCCAAAAATTTTCAAAACACATTTGGAATCTCATTTAGTATACTCAAATTTGCTAAGAGAAGTCTCCAAATCCAAAATCCAAAAAATTTCAAACATATATTTGGAACTTCGTTTGGCATACTCAAATTTGCTAAGTGAAGTTTCCAAATCCAAAATCAAAAATAAATAATCACATTTTAAAATTTTCAAAACATATTTTGGAACTTCATTTAACATACTCAAATTTTCTAAGTGAAGTCTCCAATCCCAAAATTCAAAATTTTCAAACATTGTTGGAACTTCATTTAGCATACTCAAATTTACTAAGTGAAGTCTACAAACCCAAAATCCAAAAAATTTCAAAACACAATTTAGAACTTCATTTAACATACCCAAATTTGTTAAGTGAAGTCTCCAAATTCAAAATCTAAAATTTTCAAAACATAATTTGGAACTTCATTTAACATACCCAAATTTGTTAAATGAATTCTCCAAAAGCAAATCAATTTTTCAAAACACATTTGAAACTTCATTTAACATACCCAAATTTGTTAAGTGAAGTCTCCAAATTCAAAATCCAAAATTTTTTTAAAACACATTTGAAACTTCATTTAACATACCAAATTTGTTAAGTGAAGTATCCAAATTCAAAACCCAAAAATTTTCAAAACACATTTGAAACTTCATTTAACATACCCAAATTTGTTAAGTGAAATCTCCAAATTCAAAATCAAAAATTTTCAAACACATTTAAAACTTCATTTAACATACCCAAATTGGTTAAGTGAAGTCTTCAAATTCGAAATTCAAAATTTTCAAACACATGAACTTCATTTAACATACCCAAATTGTTAAGAAGTCTCCAAATTCAAACACATTTAGAACTTCATTTAACATACCCAATTTTGTTAAGTGAAGTCTCCAAATTCAAAATCCAAAAATTTTCAAAACACATTTGGAATCTCATTTAGCATACTCAAATTTGCTAAGTGAAGTCTCCAAATCCAAAATCCAAAAAATTTCAAACATATATTTGGAACTTCATTTAGCATACTCAAATTTGCTAAGTGAAGTTTCCAAATCCAAAATCAAAAATCAACAATCACATTTTAAAATTTTCAAAACATATTTTGGAACTTCATTTAGCATACTCAAATTTGCTAAGCGAAGTCTCCAATCCCAAAATTCAAAATTTTCAAACATTATTGGAACTTCATTTAGCATACTCAAATTTGCTAAGTGAAGTCTCCAAACCCAAAATTCAAAAAAATTTAAAACATAATTTGGAACTTCATTTAACATACCAAAATTTGTTAAGTGAAGTCTCCAAATTCAAAATCTAAAATTTTCAAAACATAATTTGGAACTTCATTTAACATACCCAAATTTGTTAAATGAAGTCTCCAAAGCCAAAATCCATTTTTTTTCAAAAACACATTTGAAACTTCATTAACATACCCAAATTTGTTAAGTGAAGTCTCCAAATTTAAAATCCAAAATTTTTTAAACACATTTGGAACTTCATTTAACATACCCAAATTTGTTAAATGAAGTCTCCAAATTCAAAATCCAAAAAATTTCAAAACACATTTGGAACTTCATTTAGCATACTCATATTTGCTTAGTAAAGTCTCTAAATAAAAAATCAAAAGTTTTCAAACACATTTTAGAACCTCATTTAGCATACTCAAATTTGCTAAGTGAAGTCTCCGAAGTCAAAACCAAAAAGATCTTCAAGCACCTTTGGAACTTCTTTCCTTAGCATACCAAATTTTCTAAGGAGAAGTTTCCATTTTCAAAATGAAAATACAATAAAATTTTTTTAATACATCTTTGGAATTTCATTTAGCATACTCAAATTTACTAAGTGAAATTTCCATTTACAAAAACAAGCTGGACTTCATCTTTAGCATACCAAATTTGCTAAAGTAAAGTCTCCATTTTCAATCAAATCAAAATAAAAATGAAACACTTAGGATTTCCTTAGCATACCTAAATTTGCTAAGGATCCTACCTTTTTAGAAATCAAAGCATCAAAAGAAAAATAAAATACTTAAGATTTCCTTAGCATACCTAAATTTGCTAAGAATCCTATTTTAAAATTAAATGAAACACACTTGGGTTCTTCACCTAGCATACCTAAATTTGCTAAGTGGGAATTCCAATTTCCAAAATCAAAACAACACTTCACAAAAAGAAACAATCTCTTTTTTCAAAACCACTTCACTTAGCATACCCAAATTTGCTAAGTAAGTGAAATTCCAAAATCAATAAAAAAAACAAAATCAATTGACCCTTACTTTAACATACCCAAATTTGTTAAAGGAAAGGGTCTTCAAATCAAAAATTCAAATTCAAACAAACATGAATCTATGGAAGCATCCTTCTCAAAATATTTGAATCCATCTTTCAACATACCCAAATTTGTTGAAGTTGGATTCATATTCAAAATTTTCAAGTTGTTGGATGTGGGTTCAAATTTTCAAATTCAAATTCAAAATCTATAAAGATAGAAATCTAATACAAACTCATTTCCTATTACAGATTCTTACAGTCAGTTGCATTACAGTGACATTTTAGTTTTCAGTCTCTTACAATTGTTAAAATGGCCGGTTCACAGAAGTTCATTTTTACCTTCCCCCATGGTATGGATTTGGCTTTGGATCAAGCCAACTTCCCTCGACTGGACCATATGCATATGATTCACTTTGGTAGGAGATTCGAGGAGCTAGGATTACTTGTGAGGACACTCCCCTCACTGCAGTCAGTAGGATCATGGTGATTGGGTAGATGATCATCGATTGATTTTACCCTCCGATCGATATCTCCTCGAGGAAAGTGGTGGTAGTCCACAACTTGATTGTGGCGATTACTGCACATCCCATTTGTGATGAGTTTCCCATTATTACTTCACCACTGGTTACAAAAAACCAGTTCCATCCTCTCTTGGGTCGGGGAGAATTTTGGAGGATCATCAACCTCCTCCGGTGGTGCATATCAACCGGCGATTATCGGGGCGGAGAGGTCGTATGTTGAGCTCCAATCTATCTTATGCCAGGTAGGCGGAGCTTACGGATGCTCTGAGTTTAGAAATTAGTTTGATCTCTGATCCATCATCCCCCACAATGAGGGGAAGCATATCCACCAGGAGAGGGCCCAAAAGGCACATACACCACATATTACTAGTAGGGAGAGGTGGAGGTTCAGCCATCAGTCGGTAGCATCCGCTCTTATTGATTTTCTAGCTCATCGCACTATTTATGCTGACCATACTAACAGTATCCTTATTATCGGGACTAGTCATCATAGGAGGGGATCCACATTTAGAGTGGTGTGTCCACCCCATTTGTACCTTATGCCATCACCGTTGTTACAACATCTCTTGTACCAACAAAGGCCATGAAGGCCATATCCAAGGAAAAATGCACCCCATTAGTGATACGACTATGACCAAGGGATCCTACCCCTTCTACACCACTCATTGTGGCAAGGAGTTCTCTGCTTTCGACGCCTGGTGGTGCGAGCCCAAAAGTATCGTGGTCATCCCTTCACCAACTCCACCAGTACATCAGGATGTAGAGATAGTGATAGTTATCTCAGATATTGCAGATGGTAGTCCAGTTGCACCAGTGATAGTGAAATATCCTAGGATTATTACCCCTCTCGTAGCTAGTAGCAGTCAGGAGTGTCACTCATCCGGTGAGTACAGTCCACATAGGATTAACTCTCCAGTGACAGGCAAGGTCCAGTGCCTCTCACTGCACGATAGTGATCACACCGGTTTGCTTTGATTATTTGTACTTACTCAGATGGATCGTTCTTTAGATGAGATAGTGGCACATTATTTCATGGAAAAGAAGAAGATCTTGAACGTTGGGATGAAGAGAAAGTCACTTGATCCCAATGAAGATGACTTATTGGGAGATAGCTCGATGCATGGTTGACACTAGAGGATCTCTTCTGGGAACAACAAGCCATGGAAGGTGATGAGGTTGATCGAAGACACGCAAAGATTAGCCCAACACCTCATATCAGAGTGAAGGTGAAAGAGATGATAGGATGGCATGACAGTTAGAGGACTTGTTAGCAGTTTCAGTGCTTCAAAAATAAGCCCCTTTAGTTCATCCTACTACAGTTGACATCACCTTAAGTTAGTGCATGTCTTGGACCAAGACTCTACCTCATTGAGCAAGGTAGCACTAGTATAGGAAGGTAGTGGAAAGTCTATACAAGAAAAAGAATAAAATCCATGGTTGAGCAAAGAAGTGAAGGAAGCTTTGGCTCAAGCCCTGGAGGATCATCGCCAAAGGGTAGACCTACCTAGGAATTTGATGCTATCCAATATCCCAAGGGTTTCGTGCCTCCTTCCTTCAAAAGCTTTGATGGTAGGGAAACCCGGCAAAGACATAGCATATTTCTGGCTATTGTTGTAAACACGTGGCATGATGCTTTTCTTTTCGCCCTTTTGTTAGTCCTAGTGGTATTGCTTTGATTGGTATGTTGAACTACCCAATGGTTCAGTAAAGGCATTTGTTGAGTTAGAGCAACTCTTCATAAGAGGTTTGCTGGAGCTCAACAAAAGGTTGCTGTAGGTGATCTCGTTGTAGCACATCAACAACCTGGTGAGTCCCTTGTTGATTATATTCTCTGATGGCATAACCTTAGTATGAAATATGAATCGCAGCTGTCTGAATCGCATGCTATTGAGATTCTCTTAAAGAATATCCATGGTTCAATCACCTTCATGCTTAAGGGCTTCACTATCAAGACATTTGAGTCTACAAGAAGAGGCTAAATAGTTGTCATTTCAAGATCGGCCCAAGCAAGCCCAAGGTCTATGAAAAAAGCCGTGAGGTAAAGAGTGGTTGAGGGGAAAGCATCCATATAGATCGCCATAGACCATGAGCCAGCCTCCACCTCCTTTGCCACCACGAGGCACCTATCGGCCTCCACCACACCCTCCAGGCCGCACACACCTCCATACCACCACCAGCAATGGCATGCATACCCGCCGCTAAGTAAATATGGTCCACCTACTCTTTCAGATAAGTTAAACAAACCTTATTATTTTAAGAGGGAGGTAATCGGGAAAATCTTTAAGAATCTCTTAAAGAAACCTAATTTTTAGCTACCCGAGCCTAGGAGACTAGAGGAAGTAGGCAAAAGTCATGATCCAAACTTTTGCCCTTACCACCAAATGCTAGGCCATGTTTTGGAGGATTGCTTCACATTCAAGGACTGGCTTGAATATAGTTTCAAGACCAATGTTGTAGTTATACCAAAGGAATACCTTATGGAACAACCTTCCCATTCCATTAGGGTAATCCTTGGGGATACATGTGATCCTACCAAAATTAAAGAAGGATGGGATATTTCTCTATCCAAAACCTCTAAGAAGATCATACAGAAGATCAAGAAGCTTTCCTAGTGCCTGAGTCGCCTAAACCTAACACCAAGGAAGGTTTGCAAGTTGCCAACTCTAGGAAAGGGGAGCTCAAGAAAAAAAACATGTGTCACCGGATAGCCCTTTAGCACGCCACGACCATGTCCAGCCTCCAACCTATTGCTTCCACACCGACTTCTTCCATTTCAGCTCTTTGTTTCTTCAACTAGTAGAACTCTTGTATCACGATAAGGGCATCAAATCCCTTACTCCACTCATTTTACTTGATTTCTTTGTACCTCCAAATAACCCAAGAAATTGAAGAATAAAGCTAGTTTGAATTACATTTATGTGACATCTGATGAGTTGCCTTCTTCTATTCCTAATGATAACTCATCAAGTCTAAATAACTATAATAATTTCAATCTTCCTCTTCGAAAGTTGGACTTTCCAACTCAATACTATGGGTTCACCTCTTGAGATAGACTTGGAATCATCGATGAGGGTCCCATAGGAGAAGTCATAGTGAGCCCATGTGCAGTAGAACTTCCATTACCGCCACAAGAGATCATTGAAGTCAACCTCCATAGTGGCAAGGTTCTACCTCTAGAACCCTCAAGATAGAGGGAAATAAGTCATTACAAGATCAAGATGCCCTTCCACAGGATGCTCCACCCTTGGATATGCTTGTGGAAGACCTCAAGGTGGACTACAACATCCTTTCTCATCTAAAGTTATCATCTAAGCATATATGATGCCCTTGTCTTATCCAAAGAGATGAGGGAATCAAATCAATCTCTCCTTGATCGAAATATGCTTAGCTCCGATCGCTATAGGTGAGGAAGCACATTATGCAAAAGAAGCTCAAGGGATCACCTTCACGATGAAGACCTTCTTCTGGGACTTGGAGCACATCCCCCCCTACATCACAATGACATGGAGTTTAGACTCACTGGTTCTCATGGATTCGTGCATCATGAACATTATGAGTCTAAAGACCCTTTTATTTGAAGATGACATCCACACTCTAAGGTGAGATGATGATGTTGAGAGGATTCAATGACCAAGGTGAGGCTTTAGGTTCTATAGTGTTACCTTTGGAGATGTGATAGATCAAGCCAAGTTCTACATCATTGATTCAAATACTTTGTTCACGCTTTTCTTGGTAGGCCTTGGATACATCAATAAGATCATTCCATCCTCCCTTCATGCATCAAGTTAAAGATGGAATTGAATAATGATCAGATGAAAAGCCATTTTCGTTAGAGAGGTTGAGATTTATGAGAGGACCTACTATCTTCCTCAAAGCACATTTCTGATGAACTTGGACAAAATTCAAATGTAAACACAAAAGAAAAAAAATGAAGCAAAAGAAAAGATAAAAGAAAATGAAAAGAAAAATAAAAGTCCAAGTGAACAAGAAAGGGGAATTGAAGAAGAAATAGATCACATATCACATTCCACGCTTCATTCCATCATATGGACATGTGGGTAGATGGCTCAACCTCCACCGTAGAGGTGAGGCAAAAGTCAGAGGTGGGAGACTCTAGTTGGCCTTCACCAACGAGGTTGTGTTCCAGTTCATGAGTACCCCTACTATTCACATAGACTTGGAATCCAGCCAGGATGAGTCTAATGTGATTAGTATACCAACCAACTCCTCGGTTCCATTGAGGTGACTTTGATCCAAAAAGATAAAGACCAGCCTCCAAGCAAAAGCAAAGTATTCAATCGGTTTATGTGAAACTATTAGGCGAGCTTGAACCTTAGCTCTTACCTCACTTACATCTTAAAAGTTGAAGGTTTAGTAGTTAAAAGTCCCTAAGTCTTCCAAAGGATGACATGAAGCAAAGTTCTTTTTGGGATCATCCCTCAAGTCCTGTTGATGTAACTTGAGGAGGATACTTTAAAGAATTAATGGAATTACCTTTTGACTTTTACTCCTTGTGTTCAAAATCTTAACATGTAAAGGTTTAGTTCCTCACACATGGTCCAAGCATAGAGTACTCAAAAAAGCTATGGAATAATATAGGGGGAAGCATAATCAAGAGTAAGACTAGATTCAATACAAGTGGGTCCCGATGATGAAGATTATTGCTAGTTGTTACCAATCATTTGAGTCGATAGTTTCTTCTCACACAACCAACTCTTATGAGAATGTGTGTTTAGAAATCTTAGATGATCCAGATGATCTAAATCAAAGAGGCACCAAAAATTTGAAGAGGAGATTCATTCAATAATCTAAGCTTAAAGAAATCAACCTCGACAAAAGAAAATCCATGCATCATACATCGTCTCGAATGAAGAAGAAACCAATGACTTAGTTAGCTATTGATGAGTTTAAAGACTACTTCCCATGGAGTTATGAAGAGATTCTATTATCTCGATGTAGCTACAAGCTAGCAATAGACCCTAACGCTACCCCTATTAAGCAAGCTCCTAAATGCATGCGATTAGAAATTAAACAACATATCATTTTTTAAGTCAAGAAACTGATCGATGCTGGTTTCATCAGGGAAGAAAAATATTCTACCTGGTTAGCTAGTGTTGTCCCAAATAAGAAGAAGAATGACCAAATTTGCATATGTGTCGATTTTAGGGACTTAAATAAGGTGTGTCCTAAGGATGAGTTTCCTCTTCCTATACCAGAATTAATGATGGACATCACCTCATCTCATGCAGTTTTCTCTTTCATGGATGGGTCATCTGGCTATGACCAAATCAAGATGTCTCCTGAAGATGAAAGAAATAATACTTTCTAAACCCCGATCAAAATTTTCTATTATAGGGTCATGTTTTTCTGCCTTAAAAATGCTGGTGCTACATACCAACGAGTCATGACTCAGATCTTCAACGAACTCATCCATCAGCAGGTTGAATGCTACGTTGATGATCTAGTAGTCAAGAATAGAGAAAAGGAAGACCACATCTTTGACTTGAGAGTAGTTTTCAAATAGTTGAGATAATATAACCTCAAAATGAATCCAAGTGTCAAGTAGCTTCGTAGAAATTCCTTGGGTTTATCACGGGAATAGAAATAGATCCCAAAAAGATTAAAGCTATCTTAGAAATGCCACCTCCTAAGAGTTTAACTCAACTCAGATCCTTTTGAAGGATGGCTGGCTTATCTAAGATGCTTTATCTCAAACCTATTAGGGAGATGCAAGTCATTTTCAGCACTTGTCAAAAATGATGCTAAGTTCAAGTGGGATGATAAGTTCCAACATGCCTTTAAAGACATCAAGCACTACTTGGTGAAGCCACTAGTTCTAGCTGCCCCTATCCCGGGCAAGCCACTCATCCTATACACTGCTACATTGGATGACTCTCTCAACGCTATGTTGGCCAAGGCCAACGATGAAGGGAAGGAAAGCACTCTCTACTACCTCAGTGGTCATCTAATTCCTGCTTAAGCGAACTATCCACCTATTTTGAAACATTGCCTAGCTTTGATCTTTGCTTCCCAAAAACTACAAAATTATATGCTTTCTCATAAGGTGAACTTGATCTCCAGAACAAATCTACTGCAGTATCTCATGACACGGCCAATGCTATCTAGATGTTTGGCATGGTCCATGATTCTCTCGCAATTTGATATCATATTCATACCCCTTAGTGCGGTAAAAGGATAAGCACTAGCAAATTTCTTAGGAGCACACCCACTTCATGTTATTCTCTGCTTAGCGATGATCTCCCGATGAACAAATCATGAACTTAGGGGAGGCTGGCAACCGGTGGGAGATGTATTTTGATGGTGCTGCTTATTTTCTTAAAGGTGAAGCATCACGATCTATTCTCCCAGGAAAGGTAGGGGTAGGAATAGTTCTTCTGACTCAAAACTGCGATGTGATGAGATTCTCATACTATATTTCCAACCCCTACACCAATAATGAAGCCAAGTATGAGGCTTTGATTGCCGGTCTGGAGTTAGCCATAACTATTAGTGTCAAGAGCATCAACATTTTTGGGAATTCTCAGTTAGTTATCAACCAAATTGTTGGATCCTACCAGGTCCTCAAATCTAAGCTTCTTCATTACTACGAGTATACCATGAAGCTATTGGCCTAAATTTTTGAAGTCACCATCTACAAGGTTCCCCAAGCAGAGAACGCAGTAGTAGATGCCTTGACCAAACTTGCCAAAGAGTTGGCATGTCCGAAGATGAGTCCATTTCAATAAGGGTCCAAAATAGACAAGTCTTATCCCTTATTGATGTTGAACTCATCGAGACTTTCTCTTGAAGGGGAGGTTGTCATGCCAAAATGGACAAGGAGATTGGAGGAAACTCATAGATTACTTGAACACCAAACTACCTCAAGAAAAGTCACAAGCCCATCGTGAAATAGAGCTCTCTCTATGCTCTTGTTGATGGCACTCACCATCGCCCTTGACCAAATGTGGTTATGCTATTTAGACAAACATGAAGCCCATGGCATTATGAGGTACATTCGTGTTTATGTGGAGAACATCAATCCAGTCAATGAAGAAAGATCAAGAGACTATACTGCCTTCGATGATTACAAACTATATGGATGTAGCTAGGAGATGCCATCAATGTCAGGTACACGGTGTGGTCCTCCACCAACCACCCAACATTCTACACCCTACATTGGCTTCATGGCCATTTAAGTGTTGGGGTACCGACATTGTTGGTCCGATCGATCCTCCTTCTTCCAAGGGGCATCGATTCATCTTAGCTGCCACTAACTACTTTTCCAAGTGGGCGAAGTCATCCCACTCAGAGAGGTCACAACTTAGCATGTGCTTCAATTTTTTAGGAACCATATCATATATTAGTTCAATGTTCCTCGATGAATTATATTTGATAATGACATTACATTCAAAAGCACGAAGATCACTTCTAAGACATACATATTTGGAGATACTCCACCATCTACTACCCTAGCAAATGGGTAGAAGCATTTAACAAAACTCTCATCCAGATACTGAAGAAGACCCTTGATAACAACAAATGACAATGGAACAAGTAGTTGGTTGAAGCCTTGTGGACCTACCGCACCACATACCAAACTCCAACTCAGTCTACCCTATTTTTCTTAGTGTATGGGTTCGAAGTCATTCTTCCTTTAGAAGTTCAACCCATCACTAAGGATAGCATTGGGTAATAAGATCACTAAGTAATGCAAAGTTGGTTAGAAGAGCTCAAAGGTTTGGAGGAGAGTCACCTACGGCTTGCAACCTCGAGTCAAGGCCAAAATGATTCAAGCTCACAACAATCTGGGTTCTCCCGAGGTCTTGAGGGAGAACTTGTGTTAGTCCCAAGGAGACCAATTATTGCCCATCAAAAGATGGGAGGCAAGTTTGAACCCACTTGGGAAGGCCCCTATGTCATAAAGAAGGCCTACCAAGGAGGATCTTATCACCTTATTGATTGTAAAGGGGAACACCCGATGCTTCCAATTAATGGGCTCTATCTAAAGAAATATTACCCATGAAATAAATCATGTTTGAAAATAATCATTAATAAAAAGAACAAAATCTGATTCCATTCATCAAATCTTCTCTTCTTTCGAAGCATTGTTTGCTTATCTTGCAAATCCACCATGATGTGCCTAAGTTAGGTATAAGAGTTCCCCAGTGGCATCCTATCCCTCTTTCACAAAACAAATATAATCTCCCAGTGGTTTTAGAATAGGTATAAGAGAACCCAAGAGGCATCTTATTTTGATTAACATAATTAAGATAGGTGTGAGAGAACCCAAGACATCCTTTCTTAGTGGGAATCCCAATTTCCATTCATGTGGCACCATTTCATCAAACCCCTAGTGTGTTTAAGGAAGGTGTAAGAGTCCCCGAGAGGCATCCTATTTCTTTTAACACATGCACAAAATAAATACAAATCTTTTGTCTCGAGCTATTTGATGTGGGAGCAAGCCCCCTGTGGCACTCACTCATTAGTCTAGGTCGCCCTACATGCTACCTCGCTAGTATGTCACCCCATGGTCACTTGGAAGATGTGAGTCCCCATTTTCTTTCCTAACTTGATCATCGTAAACCAAAGAGTGCCTTGTTAGTATGGTATGCTTCACTGCCCAAAGCTACCTCATGTTGACTTTGTTTAAGAAGATGTGAGTCCCCGTGCTTTCTTCTTGAACTAGCCATCATGTCTAACTAGTTGAGTATATTTGAGGTTTAGGATAAGTCCCCAGAGGCTCCTTTCCTCTTGACTACTTTTGAGCTAATATAAGTCCCCTAATGGCATTCACTCAGTAGTCACCCTAGGTCGGATAGCACTGTCGAGAAGGCGACTATCCCAGCTAGTTCACCGAGGATGGATGAGTCCCAAGCTTTCTAGTCGATTGTTGCAAACCGAGCACCTTAGTTGGTTGATGTTCTATGTCGACATGACTCACCCGAGTACACCACCTTGCAGATGTGAGTCCCCATGCTTTCTCCTGAGTTGGACATCAATACCTATTGGATATATGACTAGCCATGTCATCTTCTGTGGTGTTGGATTAAGCCCTTACGCCCCATCCTCTGGCACTCTATTTGGATCAAGTCCTTGCACCCCATTTAGACACTACTCATGTTACTTTTGGATTGGACATTCCCCCTTTCCTAGTAGCCACTCTGTGGTTGGAAAATTTGTTCAGCGAATGCACATATTCTCCCTTGGTTTAGTAAATCTAGATCTAGACCGATATAAGTCTTCTTTGATCCCTCAAACTAATGGGTCCATGATAAAATAACTAAAATAAAAAAATAAAATATTTGCTTGTGATTAGAATTCAAGCCCCAAAGGGCCCCTTCCCAAGCAAGGCATCCTATCTTTAGCAAGGTCGCAGAACTCTATAGAATTACTACTGAGTTGAGATAAATTTTTGGGTCACTCACTGGTCGCCCTTAGGTCGTTCAATCTATTTTTCCACAAGGGTTACCCCATCCACTCGCTTTGAAAGATATAAGACCATGATACATTCTTTCTAGCATGATTATTGCAAACCGGAGAGCAGCCCTAGATCAGGTTCGATTTGTTGTCCAAAGAAATTGATCACCCCAGTGGTCTTTTCTGGTGGAAGATGTGAGTCCTCGAGCTTTCTTCCCCTTAATAGATCATTGCAAATCGAAAGGCACTCCTTTGGTTGGATAGTTCTCCCATCAGCCGGGAAGCTACTCCTTTGGTTTGAAATGAGATAAGTCTAGGCTTCTATAAGCTCCTTCTCGATGATCCATCAAAACCAATGGAATCCAAAATAAAATTAAAATGAAATTAATCTTGACTATTCTTGAGTGATTTAAGTCCCCGCCCACTCACACTCTAGGTTGGTTCAATTGTTGCCCAAAGCAACCATCACCCTGGTTCCTTTCTAGAAGATGTGAGTCCCCATGCTTTCTTCTTAAGACTTGACCATTGGATACCAATTCCCTTTGGTTGATAGTCCTACCTGGTTGGTAGACTATCCCTTTGAATTGATTAAATCTGAGTCTAGGCTTCCATGGCCCCTACTTAGTGCGATTTATCGCAAACCTATGGGATTTATCATAATCAAAACAAACAAAACTAAAAAAAAATGAAATCAATATTGGCTATCTTTGAGTTGATCTAAGTCCCCCGGTGGCATTCACTCAATAGAGTTGGTTTAATCTGCCTTGCTAATAGACCCAACAACTGTCCTACTTGGAGGATGTAAGTCCACTATGCTTTCCCAAGTACATTGTATACCAAAGGCATCCCTTTGGTTGGTCCTACTATGTGTTTAGTAGACTACCCTTTGGATTGGTAAATAATTAGATCTTAGCCTCCATGGCTCTTATTCAGTGCAAGCTATTGCAAACCAATAGGGTTCATCTAAAAATATAAACCTAATAAAATTAAAACAAATTCAACCCTCTCTCTTCTAGTGGAGATCTCTCCCTAGTGAGATTCAGAATCAAATCAAACCTCTCATCCCCTTGTGGATGACTTGAACCTGCTTTCCTAATGAAAGGTTCACACTCTATCCCTTAGTGGATTTCTTCCTTCTCTCTTATGTCTTGGACATAAGTAGAGCCACATTGCACTAAGCTGGATTATTTCTATTCCTTGGGTTAGGATGGATAGATTATTTTCTTAGTGTGATCTTCTGTTGTTGATCATTCAACCAATACGCGTGGTGTTGTCACACACCACACCTATTGGTGCCTTTGTTGACCTCATTTTAGAATGAGCTCTCAACCCCTCCATCTTATAGGATTCTCTTAGACTTTAAGAGTTCCTTAGTCTTAAGACACATCTAGTGATTAGGTGGACACTCAAACCTAGCCCTAGAGACTTAGAAGAGTTAGCCATAGAATAGGTCATGCCTGGGGTGTTAGAAAATTTCCTACCCTTAGCTTAAACCATTCCTCACTTTCTTCCAAAACTCAAATCAATTCTATTTGATTTTCTCCAAACTTAAATCAATTTCATGATTAAATTCCATGATCGAAACCCATGATCAAAATCCATCAAAAATTCCTAAGTCCAAATTTTGCCTAAGTCTTTAATCTTCCCTTAAGGACTTAACCAAAATCATGATTCAAACCTATTCAAATCTTTGAGATTTTCTCATGATCCATTTATATTCACATTTATAAATGAAATATAAATTCAAACCCATCAAATCAAATTCCAAATTCAAAATCAATTCATGAAATTTTTAAGTCCTTTAATTTTCCTTTAATGGATTTAACAAATCATTGATCAAACCTATTCAAATCATGGATTTTCAAAACTTATTTATATTCTCATATATAAATGAAATATAAATATAAATCAATCAAATAAAACCCACAAATTAAATTCCAAATTTAAAATTCTTGAAATCCTCCTTAAGTCATTAATTCTCTATTAATGGACTTAGCCTAAACTATGATCAAGCCTATTCAAACTCATGATATTTTCAAAACTTATTTATATTCTCATATATAAATGAAATATAAATATAAATCAATCCAATTAAAAAATTAAATTTCAAAAAATTCTTAAATCCTTTAAATTCCTTTAATGGATTTAACCCAAATCATGATTAACCCACTTCAAATCTTGAAATTTTCTCATGATCCATTTATATTCTCATTTATATTCACATATATAAATGAAATATAAATTCAAACAATCAAAACCAATTCCAAAATCAAACTCAAATCACTCAAAATCAAATCTAAGTCTTTCAAGTCAAAATCTTGAACTTTGCCAAATCACTTTCAAATCAAGCCAAACTCTTGATTTTCTCTCGTGGTTCAATCAAACCTACAATCATGAGCTTATATATAAATCCAAACTACAACCATTCAATCAAAACCCAAATAAAAAAAATCAAACCCAAGACCCCTTCATATTCTTCCTTTGAATATGAAATTATCAAATGGATCAAAACCCATTTGCCTTCAAACCACTTGTAAATGGATTTATATTTTAATCATGAGTCCATATACAAGATCAATCAAATCAAATCAAGCTTTGACCAAACCATTTGACCCACTTAACTTGACCCAAAGTGACCTAAATTTTATGAGCCAAATTTTGATCCTAACCAAATTGGATTGAACCAAACTCATATATCCTCTTATCATGATCAACAATCATCATGGGATGATCAATCAATCAAATTTGGTCAAACCAAGTCAAACCTAAGGGTTGACCAAGTCACTTAACCCAAAATGAAACCTTAGCCACCATAGGCCAAATTGATTGAAACCATTGATCTAAGTTCACTCATGACCTATGTTTGAACTTGACCAAGCCAACATTTGAGCCTAACCTTGGCCCACTAATTGACCCAAGTTGACCCATTTTGACCTAAAGGGTCAAAATGTGTCAAAACTTGATCTAAGCCAAATTGATTGAAACCAATGGGTCAAGTCCATTCCAAATCACTTGTGGAACTTGACCAAAGCCTCACCAACTAGACCCAACCTATAATTGACTTAGACCCAACATGACCTAAAGGGGTCATGTTGAGCCAAAATTGAACTTAACCCAAATTGATTGGAAACAAAGATACCAATCCACTATATGACTAACCAAACCTAAACCCTACCTTGACCTACCTAGGTCAAATGGGTCAAATAGGTCAACTTGACCCATTTGACCTAAATGAAGTCATATGAGCCAAAACCAAATATACCAAATTGAACCAAACCAAAGGCACCAAAACATTTCAAATGGTCATATGAACTTGACCCAACCCTTGGTTTGACCCAATTTGACCAATTTTGGTCAACTTGATTGTTGACCCATTTTGACCTAAATGGGTCAACATGAGCCAAACCCTATCAAATGGATTCCAAATCTAATGAAACTTGGCCAAACCTATTTTCTCAACATACCAAACATACACAAAGTGATAAAATAGCAAAATGACTATTTTATCTCTAGCCCATAGAACAAATTTTGGCATATCCCATGGGTATTTTGGTCATACCCTCTTCACAATCACTTGAGGCTTTTCTAAAAGCTCAAGGGGACTTAGTGATGAGTGGTGCACCCAACCCAATGGATTTAGGTCAGCCCATTTGACCCATGGACCAAACCCACCCCTTAGCCTAAAATTAAAATTTCAAACTCTCTCTCAAGCTCAATTCAAGCACATGATGAAGTTGGCAATCCATTCCTTGGATCAAACCAACCATGTGCACACTTAAAACAGTCGAAACAAACTCTCCAATCTCAATAATTGGATCAAAATGACATGGACATTGTCGACCGTCCGATCCTTCAAGGGGGAGATATACTCCCCCTAATTTCTATTTTCACACACTCTCAATTGAAGAATAGAGCCGTGAGGAGCCATTAGATTGATCCCAAGCCTCCTAGAGCTCTTCCCATTTTCTTCTTTTCAACATGAAAAAAATGGGGAGGTAGAGTGAATTGCCAACTTCTCCACACTTGATTTTCACCCAATTCCTTCTACACACTTCTCGAGGACCAATCCAAGCTCACCAAGCTTCCATTGAGTTCCATCAAGGAGAGAGCAATTGGATCAAAGCAAGGATCTTCAAGTGGTGTTGGTCCAATCCCACTCAATCCAAGGCCTAGAATTTCAAGTGGCTTTGTCTCCACTGATGAAGCAATACCATCTCTCGAAGCTGATCACCTCGGTGAGGTATGAATTTTTGATCACCAAACTCAATGTGGTGTGGAGCTTTGTGAAAGAAATTTTCACCTCATCAATTTTGACGCTGGATTTGTTGCTCTTTCTCTAGATGGTGTGGTGTTAAATTTGCTGAATCCATGCTGATCTTCCCTGATCATGGACGGTCTCTGAATCAAGGGAAGAACTTGGCTCATCTCATCCATCCACGCATTTTATGGGATTAATCGAGATTATTTAACATTTTAGATCTCATTATCCTTTTAAACTGGGAGATCTATGTCCCATCTTTGATCAAATGGTGGAGAATCAAGTGCATCGCCACCTTTGTGTGACAACTTAAGTTCATGGTGCGACGTGTAAAGTGCCGACACCACGCCATCGCACCATGAGCCAAGGGATTAGTTAAGTTATTAATTAATTTCTAATTAATCTAGAGATCTTCAAAAAAATTCATAACTCTTCATAGAAAATTCAAAAAATATAAAATAAAAAATCTATGGATAGATAATTAAAACCTATAACATTTTAAAATTAATTTGATGAGTTTGAATTATGATTTTTTCTAAATTTGGTTTTATTGGAAATTATATTTTGCTAATTACTCTTTAATTAGCCTCAATTAATCCCAAATTTCTTGGGTAAGTTTTAGGGATGACCTGCCTCCCCTAATTTTCTTGGGATTTATTGAGGCTTGAGAATTGCATATGGTTTTTCTAATTACCCTTCTCATGTAATTAAGTATGGTATGATTAGTGGTTTTACCCATGATTAGGATTGATTAAGGTTAGATCCAGTAAGTAGGAGGTTTATGGAATAATTTTGGGGCATTTCTCCTAAGTTATTCCCTAAACCCCTCTTCTCTCCTTAATCTCCTCTTAATTAAGGGTTATTTCATTAATTATCCCCTTAACCAATTTTATAAAAATTCTAAAGAGTTCCAAAACTTAATTAATCTACCTTGGGTAGATGCTTAGGTGTTTAATAGCCTAAGTTCAATTAAGGAAATTAAAAACCAATTCACATGTGTGAAAGGGTGTTTTGAAATTACTTAAGTTAAACCCCTTAGCTTAATTAACTTTAATTGTGAGCCAAATTGCATTAGGCCTTTATTAGGTGCATTACAAATTTAAATTCTTGTGAGTTTTATGTCATCTCATTGGCTCATAATTATTTAGTTAATTCTTCTAAGGTGGTGTAAGGGTTAATTACTTAATTCATACCTTAACCTAATCAATGCATAAAATGGATCTAATTATCTAAAAATTAAAAAAAATACAAAACACATGTGGGAATGGGTTAGGAACAAAACTCATCTCACCTTTTCAAAATTTAAATCAAACTTCAAACTAAACAAAAATCATTTTGAAATTCACTTTGATTTATTCTAAATTTTCTTATTCTATAAGAATGTCTTTAGATTTAAGTAAAGTGAGTTTGTTTACATGATTTCATTGCTTTGATCTTTCCCAACATGTTAAGTTGTATGCCATGTGATTTCATGCATTCATATTTTATTCAAATTTTAAAATGAAATTGTTTACTTTATGTCAAATTTGCATGTGTTGGCTAAAGTAGAAATATGAGTGGCTATTATCACTACTAAATCCAAATTATTTTCAAAACATATAAATCAAATACCAAATCTGAAAGTATGCTACTTATACTTTAATTTTAAGCTTGCATGTGATAGATTATAAAGTCATGTTTAGTATAGGTTTCCTTTCTTTCTTATGTTGGCATAGTTTTGAATAGGAGTTGGTAAGATGTAGGGTTCATTTGAAAAGAACCCAACACTTACTTAATTCCATATCCTATTCATCCCTATGCTATCACCTAAGAAGGGTTGCCTATGTTTGCATGTATAAATTGCATAAGATAAAATGAATCCCCTAAATAACTTTTGCATTTTCCTTTCTATTTCATTTCTTTTATATGCATGTTTGTATTTAAGAAAAGTGGTATATTAGTCCGGACAACCCGAGGTTGTGAGGCTTTAAGTAGCCCTAAGGTCTTGTACCTTACAGTTAACAATGGTGTACTCACTTATGCCTTTCTTACTTTCATGTATGTGATAGAGGAAAACCTTTTCTACTTAAGAAAAATCATGCATATTCAACTTCTAAATTTTCTTAAATGGATTACTTAGCATGCATCATAAAGTGTGTTAAATATTCTCATTTTGTATAGATATGCTTAGGGTCCATCCATATGCATGTTATATGTTGGGAAAGAAATGAAGTAATGTGTGTTATGTGAATTTTGATTCATTTTATTTAATCTTAAAATGCTTTCTTTTGAATAGGTTTGTTTAGAGTTTTATAAACTTAGGATTGATTAAAAGATGTAATCAAAATATTCACCTAAATAAAACTAAAATATGAACCTACTTTAGAAAATTACTTAAGGTTAGGGAAGGAAAGAGAAGTTCTCTTCTCTTTCTCTCTCTTCATAACTTAGTAATTAATTGTAGGTTTCACTTAAATCAAATTAAAACATGAAATAAAATCAACCCAAACACTTAAACAACTTAAATGAAACCCTCCTCTAAGTTGAACATGTTCTTCACACTTAGAAAATTTGAACCTAAAGCCATAACTAAGCATACCACAAGCCTTCAAAGCACACATTAGCCTAAGTCACCACTTCCTTTAGGTTAGGGGCGGTGCATGGATTGATGTTTGTTTTTCTTTATGATATATGTTTTAGACTAGATGTTAGGGTGTATGCTCATAGAATTAATGGTAGGATGTTCATAGTCTAACTATTCTTTTTTTTGCAGGGGATTGTGCTTAAGGGGCACTATCATAAATAAAAATATAAATGTTTTTACTTGCAGGTGCTTTATACCCCTAAGCATAATCCATAGGCCAGGTGGACTTAGTCACCCATGTGTGGGGTGATAAGTCCAATATACATGCTTGGGATTTGTATGGTGTGTTTTAGCTAACCTTTATTTTGCAGGTGTTAGTTAGATTTCCACTTTTCCTTTTCATGTAAAAATTTGTATAATTAGGATTTTGGAATGATTTGTTATGGGGAATTAGGATGAGCATTGGTCATAAGATTATATATTATGCACCATGTGAAGCCTTGGAGCATCCACTTCCAACCATCCAAAGAAGGAACCAAGAAGAAGAAGAAAAGAAGAAGAAGAAGAAAGAAAGAAGAATAAAGCTTGAAGACCCCATAATGAATTCCTTTGCTTAAATTATAATTTAATTCATTTATAATCCATGTTGTATAAGGGTAGAACCTACCCATTTGATATTTTGGGTTTGTGCGGTGGTGCACCACAAGACCATTTATTTTTTTATGATTAGCTTTATAAATTGATTGATGATTTGTTTAGCTTTTGCATTAAGTGGCATGATTTTTCTAGTTTCTTCCTTGCTTTATGTATGGCTTGGATGTGGATTAGGCTCTTTAGGGAAAAATAAATCTTTTACCCAACTTAACAATTCAAATTAAAATTAAACAACTCATAACCTCACTTAAAACTTAGGTTTAAAATCAAGATGAAAGAATTAGTAACCCCTTAGCTGGATGAGCATTTACTTATAATATCATGCACAAATGCATCTTAGTTCATCTTGATTGGAGGGCTTTCACCTTTTCCAAAAAAACTCGGCTTGACCTTTGAGAGCTGTGGTGGAAACTCACCTCCTCCCTTCTCGTTGATTTTGGCCAATAATCTGATTTCTCATGCATTAGTCATAAAAGTCCTATTAGCTTGAGTCAAAATAATTGTCCAAAAATGAAATAAAGATAACTTTGAATTGATTAGATTTAGGTCATTTGAAACATGCCTTTTACATGATCTAGTCTCTTTAGGGAGTGAGTTTAAGGACTTAGTCTCTTTCTAATAAATAATAGCCTATCTATCTTGCATAAGCATAAAGACTTGCCTACATGTATTTAAAATCATAGGAGTTAGTTGGCCACCCCATGATTGTAAGTCAAGCTATTGGTTTGTCCTCTCTTGTGGAAACAAACCAATTACCCATTTTTGCCTTAGATTTAGGTTGTGCTTGGCCCTCAGCTCCTAGATTTAGGTTGAGGTTGCTTTCTCCCCTTTGTGGGCCATAAGCATAATTCCTCACCTCTTAGGCATTTCTTAATCTTGTGTTAAGGAATCTTAAGTCTAAATTAATGAAAAGTGCAACTCAAATAAACTAAATCAATTTCTAAAATGTAAAGCCCAACTATAGGATAGTTTGAGATGCTCACTAGGTTTCTTAGCATCATGGGCATCTCCTACTTATCTTCCATTTTGGCTTGATAATAACTCCTCTTTGATCAATCCCATTTGATCTTCAAAATAAACTAATCGATTGATAGTCCTTTCTTATTGAAATCTTGAAGACAATGATCATTTACCTTAATCGAGAGTTTTCTAAGGGATCATTCCTTAGGATGTAATTAACTATGGGGCTTGCCCATAGAACTTAATGAACCGATTTAAAATAAACCTACTTTACTTTTCATGTAAAGTAGTGGAAGAATCTATGGTAAATATGCAGACCCATCATCCTTAGGAGTCCTTATTGAGGTGATTAGGTCCATTAAAGGGTAGTGACTTCTATCTTTGAGATAGTACACTATTTTTGATGACATGCGATCACCTAAATAAGTACATCTAATCATGGCATCCTAAAAAGATGAATGTGTCTTGCCTTTTCTTTCACCAATATTTGAAGGCTCCATAAAATTTTTCACCACGTGTTAGAAGGCTAACTGGCTTGAATCATTCCTCACTTTTTCCAATTTTACAAATCATCTTAATTGATTTCTCCAAAACAAATCAATCTTATTTGATTTTCTCCAACTCAATCAACTCATGTGATTTAATTCATATTTGAAATCCATGATTGAAATCCATAAAAATTTGCTAAGTCCCTTAATTTTGCATTAAAGGACTTATCCAAAATTATAAACTAAAACAAATCAAACCCTTGGGATTTTCTCATAATTAATTTATATTCTCATTTATATTCTGTATATAAATGAAATATAAATTATCAAAAGTAAATAAATTCAAAATCAATTCATGATATTTCTAAGTCCTTAAAGCTTTGGATTTAACCTAAATCAACTCTAAACTAATTCAAGCTCATAGAATTTTTCTCATAATTCATTTATATGCTCATTTATATTCACATATATAAATGAAATATAAATCCAAATCAATCACACCAAATCCTCAAATCAAATTCCAAACTTGAAATTTCACAAGTCTTAATTTTCCATTAAAGGACTTATCCAAAATATAATCAAATCAATTTGAATTGATTTTCTCAATTCATTTATTCTCATTTATATAAAAAATATAAATGAGTATAAATATAATCAATCAAACCATATTCCAAAATTCAAGCTTCAAACTCCAAAACTAAGTCCTTTAAATTCTTAATGGACTTAGCCCAAATTATGGTTAACCACTTCTCCTTGAAATTTTCTCGATCCATTTATATCCTCATTTATATTCACATATATAATGAAATATAAATTCAAACAAATAAACCAATTAAAAAATCAACTCAAATCCACTCAATCCTAAGCCTTTCAAGTCAAATCTTAAACTTAGCCAAATCAACTTCAAATCAAGCCAAACTCTTGTTCCTTCATGATTCAATCAACACTACAATTATGAGTCCAAATATAAGTAGCAATGTCAATCACCAAATCAAAAATCAATTCAAAAATCAAACCTTAAATCCTTTCATATTCCTTGAATATGAAATTGTCATCGTCAACATTTGACTTCAACCACTTGTAAATGGACTTATATTTCAATCATAAGTCCATATACAAGCAATCAACTCAAATCAAGCTTTATTGATTTGGACTTAGGCTCACTTGAAAAGTGATCTAAAGTACCTTTATGAGCAAATTAATCATAACCATTGGATTGAATCAAACTCACCTATATCATGCAACAATCATCATGGGATGATCAATCAATCAAATTGGGTCAAACTAAGTCAAACCTAAGCATTGAAAAAGTCAACACTTAGCCCAAAAATGAAATCTAACATAACCAAATTCCACTATAGGCCAAATTCATTGAAACCAATGATCTAAGTTCATTCATGAACTATACTTGACAAGTCAATATTTGCTAACCTAACCCAATTGGCCACTTGACCCAAGTTGACCCTACTTGACCTAAAATTCAAATATGTCAAAACTTGATATCCATTGATTCAAACCAATGGATCAAGTTCATTCCAAATAGTTATTGAACACCAAAGCATAATTGGCCAACTAGACAATGCCCAATGACCTTAACAACTTGACCTAAATCTTGTTGAGCCAAATTCAAACTTCATTGGTTGGAAACAAAGATACCAATCAACTCCATATGACTAACAACTAAATGTACCCTGATCTGAATAGGTCAAATGAGTCAATAGGTCAACTTGACTCATTTGACCTAAATGAAGTCATATGGAAATTCACTACTTAATTTTGAATCAAACCAAAGCAACCAAAATATTTTAAATGATCTATGAACTTGACCCAAAGCTTCACCCAATTTGACCATTGGCCGTTGACCCATTTTGACCTAAATGGGTCAACATGAAACCTTATCAAATGAATTCAAATCATGAAACTTGGCCAAACCTAGTTTCTCCACATACCAACATATCCAAATTGAAAAATTAGCATAACCATTCTAGGCCATAAAGCAAATTTTGGCCTAATCCATGATATTTGGTCATGCCCTCTTCATATTTGATGCCTCTAAGCTCAAGTGGACCAAATGGAATGCACTCAACCATGGTTTGGGTGTGAATGGACTGAGATCAAATGAGTCAAATTGGCTAATTCATTCTTTCCACCCAATTTGATGCTCATGGGAGGTTGGCAATCCACTCAGATCTCCGACCATATACAAAAGAGGTCAAACAACTTCTCCAATGGTCATTGGATCAAAATGCAGGAGGTGTGACTATTTTGATTGTCATGAGATATACTCCCCAATTCAATTTGAAATCATCATTCCTATTCGATTGAAGCTAGAGTGTTGGAAATATTGAAGAGAGCCATCCTAGCTTTCTAAGAAGGATTTGAAATAGCTACTTTCAATTTTCTCCATTAAAATGGGGGAGCTCCTTTGAATCTTCAACTTTTCACTCAAATCCATCCCAATTCTCTTGCACACTCCTGGAGGATCAATTTGAGTGCACTCAAGCTCTCATTCAGTTTCCAAGCAAGGAGATCGGTGGATCAAAGTAAGGGCTAGTGTCTCCATATGATCCACTCAAGGCTTGACTTTCAAGGCTTTGTCTCCCTAGGCAAAATACCTCATCATCAGCATGGTGAGCTATGAATTTTTTGACCACTTAGCTTGGGTGTTGGTCTGTGAAAGTAATTTTCTAGTCATGAAATCTACCATTGGATGCTTCTCATTAGAGATGGTGTGGAACAATTTCATTCCAAGCTTCAAGCCAATCTTGGTTAGATCATCCTCTTTGAGCTTGAGGGAAAACTGGGAGATCCTAGCCATCCATTACCATTTTGGATGGAGGGCAAGATTATTCCATGTTTGAAAATATTTTATCCTTTTAGGATGATCCAGGTGGTTGATGATGAGCCGGATCAATTCATCCTCCACCATTAGGATGTGACGTTTAAGTAATCTCACCACGTGACATGTAAAGCATCTGGCCGTCAATGTCATGCTATAAGTGAGATTAGTTAGAATTTAATTAATGTTGAATCTCTGATCTTCAAAATTAAATCTCCTCATAAATTAGAAAATATATGAGGTAAATCTATGGAAAGATAATTCAACCTAGAATATTTTTAAGATAATTTAAATGGATTTTGAATTATTCTTTTCTCTAATTTTTAGTTTTATTAGAAATCATTTTGTTCAACTCTCAATTAATCCGATTAATCCAAACTTCTTGGTATATTTTGGATGACCCACATCCCTAATTTTCTTGATTTATCAAAGGCTTGGTGAATTGCAAATGTACTTCCTAATTTAATTTTATGTAATTAAGGATAATTATGATTAGTAGTTTTAATCCATTATTGGAGTTTGGGGTCAAATCATGATAGGAGGTTTAGGAAATAATTTTGGGGCATTTATTTTAAATCTTTCCTTAATTTCTCTAATTAAGGGTTATTTTATTAATTATCTTAATTAATTTCTAAAATTCTAAAATCTTCATAACTTAATTAATCTACTTTGGGTGATGCTTGGGTGTTTAAAATTTGGTATGTTAAGTAGAGAGCCACATGTGTTTGATTTGTGCTTGAAGATGAGACTTTCAAAAATTTGGTATGTTAAGTGATTATGAGTTAGATTTAATTTTCTTTGAAGATGGGAGTCCCACTTAACAAATTTGGTATGTTAAGTGAAAGTCCCAAATGTGTTTGAGATATGTTTGTTTTCCTTTGAAAATGAGACTCTCACTTAACAAATTTGGTATGTTAAGCTCAAGTGTGGTTGATATGAAAAATTGGATCCTTATTTAACAAATTTGGTATGTTAAAATAGGGATCAAATGTGTGTTGAAAAGAGACCCTCACTTAACAAATTTGGTATGTTAAAATAATGTTTGATATGTTTGAAAATGGGACTTTTAACAATTTGGTATGTTAAGTGGAAATCAAAGTATGATATGACTTGAGAATGAGATTCTCACTTAACAAATTTGGTATGTTAAGTGAAAATCTAATATGGCATGATTATGTGATTCTTACTTGAAAATTTTGATGTGTTAAGTAGAACCAAATATATGCTTTGAAAATGAGACTCTTACTTGGCAATATTGGATATGCTATGTGAAATCCTAAATGTATATTTTTTCTTTTTTTCGAAAATGAGACCCTCACTTAACAAATTGAATATGTTAAGCAAAGTCAAATTTTATGTTTTGGAAATGATACCTCCACTTAACAAATTAAAATTGTTAAGTGAAAGTCAAATTTATATTTTTACCCCACTTTAACAAATTGAAATTGTTAAGTGAAAGTCAAATTTATGTTTTGAAATGAGACCCCAAAATTGAAATTGTTAAAGTCAAATTTATGTTTTGAAAATGAGACATTAACAAATTGAATATGTTAAGCGAAATTAAAATTATGTTTTGAAAATGAGACCCCACTTAACAAATTGAAAATTGTTAAGGTCAAATTTATGTTTTGAAATGAGATCCTCACTTAACAAATTGAAATTGTTAAGTGAAAGTCAAACATGTTTTGAAAATAAGACCCCCACTTAACAAATTGAATATGTTTGAAGGTCAAATTATATTTTGAAATGAGATCACTTAACAATTGAAATTGTTAAGTGAAGTCAAATTCTATAGATAACAAACTGAAATTTGTTAAAGTAAATATTTGGTTTAAAAGAGTTCCTCATTTAACAAATTTAAATGTTAAGTGGGAATCACATAACATGATTGCTCTTTGACTTCAATTCCAACATATATGGAATATGTTGAATGAAGTTTCAATTTATTCAAAAAACGGATTCCTCATTCAATAATTTTGAGTAAGTTGAATGGGCATGGTTAGTTTTCAAGAATGTGCTTTTGAAAAGAACCTCCATGTAGTAATCATTGGGATCGTTAAATGGTGGGGTTTTGATTTTATGATTTTGTGAGTTTCTCGAAAGGTGCTTTTGGAAAGTTTCATTTTGTGAAAGAAATTATTTTTTTTAATTTTATGATGAACCTTGCCTCACCAAGTTAGTGGTGAGGAGGTTCTAAGTTTTTATTTTCTCCCCTTTCATTAATAAATTCTATTCTCACCTATTGGGGAACCCAATAGGGGTTTCAAGTGAGGTCCTAAAACCTAAAGATGTTGGCTAACTTTGCTTAAGAATGAAATAAGCTAGTGTTGGGAAAGATATTCTGCTCATGAAATGCAAGTCCACTATGCTTGGAATAATTGTCTACTAGAGATGGAGAGAAAACATCCCCAAAAGTCATAAAATCTGTGGTGTTTATTTTTGTTGGGTTTGTGCATTTTGTGTGTTTATGTGAGGGGACACCATGCAGATCTGAGGATGTACTTATTAGGATGATCGAGTACTATATTAGGAAATAGTGCACTATTCGAGAGATAGAATACACTACCATATAATGGACCTAATCACCTAATATGGACTCCTAAGGCATGATGGATCTTCAGATATAGTAAAGATTTTTCCTCTACTTTACATAGAAAAGTAAAGCATAGTTTATTTAAACTGGGTTCGTTAAGTTCCTTATAGAGGCAAGTCTCCATAGTTAATTACACCTTAAGGGAAATGAATCCCTTAAGAATACTCTCAATTAAAGTAGGCGATTGTTATCTCTAAGGAATTCAAAGATAAGATGATCAACAAATTGGTTATATTTTAAAAAATCAAGTGGGAGAGATCGAAATGGGAGAGTTATTATCGAAACCAAATGAGATGGAGTGCTCATGATACTAGAAATTGAGCACTCCAATCTATCTATGGTTGGGCTTATGTATTTGAATTGAGAAATTTATTTATTTGAGTTGAATTTTTTATTAGAAATCTAGACTTATAATCATAACAAGATTGTGAATGTAAGAAGTGAGGATTTATGCTTGTAGCCTGCAAAGGGAAATAAAATCTTATCCTAAATCTAGGAAGCTTTGGCGAGAACCAAAACATGACCTAAATCTAAAGGGATAATGGGTATATGGTTTACCTCTACAAGAGAGAGTAAATCACCCAACTATTGGACTTATTACCTCCTAGAGTGGCAGCCAGCTAACTTCTCATACGCTTTAAATCCATGTGAGCAAGTCATATGCTTTACAAGATGGTTAAGCTATTATTTATTTAGAAGAGAGAGACTAGATCATGAAGGGCATGAATAATGACTTAAATCTAATGCAAATTTTGTCAAGTTTTATTTAATTTTTGGACTTTTTTTATTTGACATAGGCTATAGGATGTTGTATGCTAAATGATTGTGGGATAAATCAAAAGAAAAGTTATCTTTCTAATGTAGACTCATCATCAAAGTTGACATCATCATCATAAATAAATATGATGGGCCTTTTGTTATAATTTAGGTTATGTATTATTACTTTTATATTTTGTACATGTCTTGAGTTTATATGTATTAAAATTCTTATGTCATATAATTCATTGTATTATGACATTTTGATTATGAAATGAGTGATTTGATAATGGTGATATTTGTATATGATTTGGTGTAAATGATGGTGTTATTTGAGTTTGGAGTTATTTGAGTATTCTTAATCTCTCTTTCAATCATAAATAGACTCTTGTAATGCTTGGTACTTATTTGGAATAAAGTTATCTTCTTAAAATTCTTTTATATTCTTAATGTGCTTTTCAATAAAACTTGAGTGTGAGCTCACAACCATTAGAAAGGACTTAAAATGTCATCTCCTTAAATGTTTGTGAGGTTGTCAACTTATTTCGCTTCATTCTGGTTATTTTAAATCCTGAGGTTAGATGGTCATAATTTGATTATTTCTTTGCACTTATAAGATGATATATAGTGTGGTTAACATAACTTTAATCAAAATATTTTCAACTTCACTAAATTCATAATATTATGAATGTGCTCATTATTATTGTGCATTTATCATTACTCTTTTGTGAGGATTTAAGAATTTTTGGTGTAATAAACATTATATCATAAAAGGCACTCTCATCCTATATCATATTTGGTATCAGAGCAAGTATATTTCTTTGGGAACATCTTGCTTAGTATTGAGTTTTATTTTTGCATTAGAGTAATCTTATAATTCATTGTTAAAAAAACATACAAAATTTTTATTTAATTAAGGCATTTACTTACTTTTTAAATCATGTCTTTGATTTCATTACATTGCATATTTAAAAAAATAATAAAATAATAATTAAATATTTGCTTATATTAAAATTTTAAAAAAAATATCATCATGTCAACTTGTAGTGATCTTAGATATCAATCAATCTTTAGATGAAAAAATATGATTCATGAATTTTACTAGAAAAAATAGAAAAGCTTACCCTTATGCACCAACAAACCTATAATGAATTAAAGATTTGAAGCTTTAGACAAAAGTTGATAGTCTTACAAATTCATAGAAACTAAATCTAGAACACCAACTTGAAGGAAGATATCTTCGATCTTGTTCCTCTTCCTCTTCCTCATCCACATTCTCCTATTAGACCTGTTATCATAGAAACTTTAATGAATATAGTTTTATGAGATACTTCCTCAATCATCCAATAGAACAATTAAGATGAGATGAAGGTTATCTTATGAACATTATCCTCATTATGAAAAGTCATTATCTAGTTTTTTGTTACACTTAAAGCTTGATGATGTTATTGAGTTAAAAATCCACCTACTTTTGATGGGACTTGATCTAAAATTTTCTTGATTGGTTAGTAGATATGGACCAATATTTTGATTGGATGATGGAAGAAAGACAAGTTCATTTTGCCTGCATGAAACTAACTAGTCATGCTAAGACTTATTGGATTAATCTCACATGAAAATTTCAACAATTAGGACAACCATCTATTACTTCATGGGATGAGATGAAAGAAATTTTAAAGCAAAAATACCATTAAATTTTCATGATAACTTATGGATGAAATTATGCTTAAACAAGGATCTTTTATTTGTTGTATGACATTATTTGATGAATTATGATTTGTGATGTTAGAGGATCATACTACAATCTCTAGATTTAGATCTAGGTTATAATGATATTCATTAAAATGTTAATATTCTCTTGAGGATGCATTTTAGACTCAATTGAACAATATCTTGATCCCCTTATATCACACTTATAAAAAAAATCTCAATTGCGTGTTATCTACCTTAGCTTCTAAGGATTGAAACAAAGGAAAAGCTTTAGTGGGAACATCTAGTTTTAAGACTTCTAGCATTACTTATTTTACATGTGGTAAAATTGGTCATTTTGCAAGTGCTTGTCCTCATCGAAATTTATACTTAGATTATGAAAATGAGAATCAACAAAATGAAAATAATGATAATCAAATTGTAGTTGACCCTTGTAAGAAGCTAGTGATGGAGAAGAAGCATTAGATGAGTCTCATATAGCTATTATGCATTGTGTGTACCATGAGCTATTGATTGGGCGCATCAATTTTCACACTTATTTTAAGAGTGGTCAAAAGATGTGTAAATTAATCATTGATAATGGCAAAAATGGATGTTATTGCTACCTTTCATCTAGAGACTCACCCATAGCTTTATAAGGTTGCTTGGGTAGATAAGACCTCTTTCTCTATATCTCAACATTGTCTTGTACCCATTCAATTAGAAGAATATAGTGATATAATTTGGTGTGATGTTCCTCCGATGGATGTTGCTCATATACTTTTAGGTAGACCTTGGCAGATATGGATGTCACAAATTATGGGCGATCTAATACATATGCATTTAATTTTCAAGGTAAGAGAATTATCTTAAATCTAGCTTTGCTTAAAGTCACTCACTTCAACCAACATTCTTCTTTTTAGAAAAGAAATCCACATATTATTAATAAACATAATTCAACATAAGATTAATGGGAATATTATTTTTTTATTAGTTGTTAACCTCTAAAATCAACATTATGTTAAATCATTCTTATGAAATGCATTGAACTTTTATTGGAATATCATATATATATCCCAAAGAACTTCTAGTGACCTTTAGAAATCCAACATGCCATAGAGCTAGTTCAGGATCATCACTCTAAATTTACATTATCGTATGAAAAATGAACATAAGCTAAAATGACAAGTTGATGATTTATTAGCAAGGATTTATCGGGAAAAGTTTCCATGCCATATTTCTTCTTATGAAAGAAAGATGGTACTTGGCGTATGTGTGTAGATAGTTGTGCTATAAGTAAAATCACTATTAAATATAGGTTCCCCATACTTAGACTTGATGACATGCTAGATATGATGGCTAGATCAATAATTTTCTCTAAAATTGATCTTAGAAGTGGATATCATCAAATATGAGAAGGTGATGAATGGAAAATAGCCTTCAAGACAAAAGAAGGTTTGTATGAATGGCTAGTAATGCCTTTTGGATTGACTAATGCTCAAGTACATTTATGCGGTGATGACTCATATCTTATGATCTTATTGGAAAATTTTGTGTACTTTGATAATTTAATTTTAAGAATTAATCATGAAAATCATTTCGACAATCTTTAAAGTGCTTTAAAGAAATATTATATGTTCTTTAAAAATGCTCATTTATGATGTCTTGATAATCTTCTTAATTCATTATTTCTTGTGATGGCATCTCTGATAAAAAATTAAATTTTAGTGTAACATTCATGATGTACATAGTTTTCATGGGCTATCCACATTTTATCAAGGTTTATTCATGGATTTAGCTTTTTATGGCCCATAACTCAATGTCTTAAAAAGGGGACTTTGTTTGGACAAAGGTATAATGCCTTATCTAAAATTAAAGAACTTTAACAAGTCCATATTGAAATTAATTTTGACAAAGTATTTGAGGTGTCATGTGATGCTTTTGGTATTAGAGGTGTTCTTAAACAAGAAGGTTATCCTATTACTTTCTTTAGTAAAATTAAGCATAATAATATTTTACATATGAGGATGAGCTTTATCTCATCAAACTTTACATTATTGGCGACATTATCTTCTTTCAAGAGAATTTATATTTTATCATGATCATGAAGTGCTTAAATATCTAAACACCCAAAAGAAACTTAGTTCTCGTCATGCAAAATGGGTTCAATTTCTTCAAGAATATACATTTATTCTTAAACATAAATTTATTAGAATAAAAGCATCTCAAGTAGAATATGCCTTAAATACCATGAGTGAAGGTTCTTTGGATTAAAAAGGTTAAAGATGATTATTCTAATTATAACGATTTTTAACAAATTTTCAAATCTTTCAAAATTGATGTTTCATTTAATAATTTGGATTATCAAATACGAGATGGCTATATCTAAATGTATCATTCATCACATTTTTTATTGAGAAAATTCATTCATGGGGTGTGTGGTCATTGATTTTATGATAATAGCCATGATGGAGGATAGGTTCTTTTGGCTAGTCTTAAGAAGATGTTGCTTGTATCATTGATGTGACTTGAGTAGCAAAAGTGGAAAATAAAATTAAATTACACATCACTCCCAATTCCACAAATATGGGAAGATCTTAGTATGGACTTCATCTTAGGATTATCTCGTACAACATTTTGACTCTATCCTAGTAGTTGTTGATCAATTTTATAAAATGGCACACTTCATTCCATGTTATAAAAATATGGATATCATATAACTTATTTTCTTTTAGGTAGTTTATTATGGACTTCTAAGACAATTTTCTCGATGTGATGTAAGGTTTATGACTATTTTGAAAACCTTATGAAAAAGCACAAAACTCTTATTTTCTAAACCATCAAATAAATGGACAAATTAAAGTTGTTAATGAAAGTTACTTTACTGGTGACCATTATACTACTAGTTGGGACTAGTTCTTCAATCTGAGTTTGCTTATAGTTTAATTACTAGGTCAAGGTATGAGTCCTTTTCATATTATGGTTATGATCCAAGAAAACCAATTGTTCTTGTTGAATTGAACATGTAGGTCACATTTGCATCTTCATTTGCATAAGCCATGATTTATATCTGAAATTCAATAAAAACTTACTCGGTTATGATAAATATAAAGCTAATGTTGATCACATAGGCGATATATAAAATTTAATGAGAGATTTGGTTCTTGTTAAGTTGGGAAGAGATTTTAGAACTCTTAGAAATTAACTCTTGAGATATTTGGTCCTTATAAAGTTGTAAGGAAGATAAATGATAATGCTTATGAAATAGATCTTCCAATGAATAAATTTTCTAATACTCAATGTATCGAATTAATGTTTGTACCATGGGCAAAGCGGATAACACAATTCCCTCTTGAATAGTGTACGCGTTAACACTTCTTCACCAACTCTACCATCTTGGCTTAAGATCACATCATGGAAAATTTTGAAGACAAATTATCATCACATCGATGGAGGCACTCAAAGTTTCGTTCATTGGAAAGGTATTTTTGAAGATTCATGCATTTGATGAGTTACACCAACTAGACTCACAATTATTACAAGACTACTTAGATTTTCATTCTCTTGAAGAATCCTTTTAATGTTGATAGGCATCATATCATGTCGAATCATCATCATAAAGCTTAAATCCATTGGGCCTTTTGTTATAATTTTGGTTATGTATTATTGGGCTTTATATTTTGTATATGTCTTGAGCTTATATGTATTGAAATATTTTTATGTTATGGCACATAATTCATAGTAGGTATGACATTTTGGGTTGGAATGGAAAGTAGGTTTGATATGTGGTAGGTTTGTAGTAGGTGGTAGTAGAATATAGTTATGATGGTGTTAGGTTTGAGTTTGGAGTTAGGTTTGAGTATTCTTAACTCTCTCTTTCAATCCTATAAATAGGGAGGCTTTTGTAATTCTTGACACTTAGATTTGGAATAAAAGTTATCTTCTTAAATTTTTTTTACTATTATTTTGTGTACTTTCCTTCTAAGTGACAGACTACTTGAGTGTGTGAGCTCACAACCCTTAGAGAAGGACTTCTAAGGAAGGAACGTGATCTCCACAATGATCTTAGGTGACTTCAACTTATCTTTAATGGTTATTTTAAGATAGGTTAGTTCTAACTTTTAAGTCATTTCTTTGCACTTATAAGATTCAGATCTCTAGTGTGGTTAACATAACTTTAATCAAAATATTTTTAACTTCACTAAATTCATAATATTATGAATGTGCTCAATAGTAGTGTGCATTTATCATTACTCTTTTGTGATGATTTAAGCTATCAGTGTAATAAATATTATATCATAAAAGGCAATTTCATCCTACATCACTTTCCATCAAAGGCTCTTACATGTTAAGCCTTTATTCTTTGGCACAAATGGAAGCTAACAGAGTGGAAGAATGACATGCATAATATTATACATATAATCCTTAAGGGTTTTACTAAATATTTTTATTATCTTTATTTAATTCCTAGGCTTTTATGTGAGGTTATGAGTTATTTTAAATTTTTAGTTATGAGTTATTAGTGGGATAGAAATTTTATTTTTATCCTAAGAGCCTAACCAATCAATTATATGAATAATTTGGACTTAGCACCCCACACATGGGTAACCAAATCCACCTGCTCTAACTTGGGCCATGCTTAGGGGCAACCGCAACAAAAACATTTATATTTTTATTACAACGCCCCTTAAGCATGACCCTACATAAAATATGATTAATAATAGCTAACATCCATACTACATACACCCTAACATCCAGTCTAAAATAGTACATCATAAAATTAAATATTCATCAAACCATGCACCGCCCTAATATAAAGCTAGAAATGGTGACTCAATCTAATGTGTATGTGTCAAGGCTTGTATGGCATATCCAACTTTTATGATTTGCTAAGTGTGAGGGATTTAATTTATAAAGGGTTGATTTCTCTTTAAATGGTTTAATTGATTTGAAAATCCTAGTATTTTCTTTCCTATAACCTACACTTAGCAACTAAGTGTTATAAAAGAAAAGAAAGAGGAATCTATCTTTTATCCCTTAAGTCATTCTAAGGTAAGTTAATTAATTTTTTTTTTAATGAATGGTTTATTATGTATTTTAATTAACCCTAAGTTTAAGTTCACTCTAAATAACCTTATTCAATAAGAAATGCATCTTAAGGTTAATTAGAATGGATTACTATCACATAACACACATCCATTCATTTTTTTCCATAATGTATATCATGCATATGAATAATTCTAAGCATACCTATACATATAATGTAAATCTTAGCATACTTTGATGATGAATGCAAAGAAATGTATTTTGAATTTAAATACTTCATTTGTTGATTGAATTATGAATGCATTATTATATAAAAGAGGATTTTTCATCCATTAGCTAAATACATTCACATGTATAAAAGTTTTAAATGAGTCATTATTTTCTACAGAGCATAAGGTACAAGACTACTTAGCTACTTAAACCTCAGACCCAGGATGTCACTAATATACCACTTTTCTTAGATACATGTAAATGTATGAATAATATAAGGATAAATCCATGCAAAAGGTTATACTTGATTTATTTGATTTATGATTCTTTATTCATTGGCCACATCATACATGCATATGTATAAGAGTTTTAAGTGATGGTGCCATTATTTTCTACACAAAGGTATAAGACTACTTAGGGCTACTTAAAGCCTCATGGGATGTCCGGACTAATATACCACTTTTGAAATACATATGAATGTACAAAAGAACCACATGATAAAGAATCATGAAATTATGTTTGATTTGATTATGTGATTTACATATGTGATATGAAATCTTCTAAGTCTTAACATGGAGATGCATAAGAAGATTTAGCAAGTGTTGTGTTCTTTTCAAATGAACTATACAGCAAATCTTATGTGAATCCATGTTAAGAGGAAAGAGAACTTCATATTACACATCTTATATTATCATCACACATGCGCTTATAGATATTTATAATTAACATTTCTTCATTTATAATAATTGATTTGTAGGTTTTGAAAATGGCTTTTGATTTAGTAGTGATAATAGCCAGTCAAATTTTTAATTTAAGTCAACACATGCAATTTCACATAAAAGAGAACATTTCATTTAATTAATTTTAAAAGAAATGAATGCATGATTTCATATGTCAAGCAATATTTAGCATGATTGAAAAGAAATAAAATAATGTCAGCACATGATTTCATTCACCCTAATTAATTCCTAAGGACAATCATATTAAAAAAGACTTATTTAAAATAAACCAAAATTCTTTAAAGACATTTTTAACTTTGAGTTTGATTTGATTTAAGAAATATGAGAGTGGTTTGCTAATCCTAGCCTAATTCCCCATGTGTAAATTAATTTGGTTTAATGAAGAATATTTAAGTTGATTTTTTATTTTAATTAGGTTAAGGTATGAATTAAATGAATTAATTAACCCTTTCCCATATCACCTTAAGTTAATTAACTAATTAATAATAAGCCAATATGATATGCAACCACATGAAAAATAAATTTTTAATGCTACTAAGAAATGAAAGGGGTCTAATGCAATTGACTTATGATTAATAGTTAATTAAGCTTAAGGGATCTCACTTAATTACATTTATGATTTTCTCACACATGTGAGCCAACCATAATTTCATTATCTCTCACCTTGGGTATTGAATACCCAAGGAGCTACCCAAGATTAATTAAGTGTTGCTTAGGTGTGTATGAATTGATTTTTAACTTTAATTTCATTAAGCCTTTAATAAATTAATTAAACACTTTGGTTATGTTTTAATTTGAATGATGAAATTGACTTGGGGAAAGGATCAAAGGCAAGGCCCAATCCCTCATTTTAACATTTAATTAGATTTTGATTTTCTTATTTTGAAGATTGATCACTTAATTAATCAATTAATCATTCCATTAACCATTAATTAATTTGCTTTTTTAAAGATAAAGAAGACTTAGAAAATGAATTAGAAAAAGTATCCCCAATCACATTCCCTAAGTTATCTTACTATTTAAGAGAGGTAATTATGTTTAAATGATTAATCAAGTTACTGTTCATTCATTAATTATGATTAATTAGATTAAGAGTATGATTAGGGCTTAATCAAGTGATTTTCCTAATTAAGCAATCAATAAAATCCCAGAAAAATAAGAAAGGCAGAGGTCATCCCCCTAAGCATCCACAAAAAACTTGAGATTAATTGACTGCTTAATTAAAGTGTAATTAAGTTAATTAAATTTTTGATAAAAGCTTAATTAAGCCAAAATCACTGTTCAAAATCAATTAACTATATTTTTCTAGATTCTGCTATGAAATATCTTCAAAATGAGCCTAAATTTATATTTTTTGAATTTTTCTATAATTAGTTATGATTTTAGAAATTTTTAGGATTAAAAACTAATTAATTAGCTCTAATTAAAACCTTAATCCCATTGGGCCACGTGGAAGTTGATGCGGCGTGCTTTCTACATGTCATAATGGGATTGGCTATTTAAATAGTCACATCTGCGACTTTAATGGCGGATGCGCTTTCTCATCCATCGATGTAGATCGGACGACCATGATTGATCCAATTTAGGAAGAGAATCGAGAGCTCTACCATGGGATTTGATCATATTTTCAATCATGTGGGATGGCGGCTCATGATCTATCCCATTCATGGCGATGAAAGATGAAAGCGTCATCTTCTCTCATCGAGCTCAAAGCTCAATCTCTAAATTCTTCCCACACATTTGGGGAAGGGAGACGCACACATCCAATGGTCAATTTTCCATGAAGTTCAAATTTACTTCACAAAGGACCAACCCACTTTTCCATACAAGGCTCGGTTTGTGAAATTACCTCACGAGCTAATGTAATGGGTAAACAGGTAAGCTGTTGAGTGAGGCTGTTGAAGAGCTTTGAGCTTGATTTGGTGTGGAAGGCTCAGGTTGACCAATCCATACACAGGCTTTGCGATGAACTCACCTCCCACTTGTGAGCTTGGGAATTGGTTTAGTTTGATAGGGTATGGTGATGGTGTGGCTAAGAGAATTTGATTGAGTGGAGAGGAAATTGCGGGATTGGGATGCCCTATTTTGGCTTTGCTGAATGGGAAATGCCAAATGAGCTTGGGGATCCTTGGAAACACTCTGGGGGCGAATTCACTTAAGGGCTTGTGAAATTAAGTGTGTGCAAAATTTTGTTCGAATTAAGGTGGTATACCCCTCAATTTCCCATCTTGGATGGACGGCATTACATTTGTATTAGCTTCATTGTCTGGACACAGTTATCTCCATCAAGGAGACAGGGGATGGGAGAGGAATGATGGGAACCATGGACCCAATGTGTGTGCAAAAGGCTTGGATCCAATGGGTGCTCGGTTTGGGTTGGAGGTGAGTCAACTCACCTAGCAAAGGTCCTTGGCCGACCTAAGGTGAGTTAGGTTAGCTAGGTGGGTCAGGAGAAGGTTCCATGGAGTGCTACTGAGCTGCCATGGGGATGGGAAAGTTGACTTTGCCTTGGATCTATTGGTTTTAAGGTTTAAATCCTATGATTTGATGGCTAATCCCCTTGGTGGGATCCACTTGGCTTTGGGGATGATTTGAAAGTGAAATAGGACATATTTGGGTTGGGTTTGACTAAGTCCTAGGGTCCCATAAGTTGGTTTGGAGTGATTTGGCTTCATTTGATCAAATGGGTTCATTTGGGCTAGGTTGGGTTGGGTTGACCAATTGGTCAAATTGGGTCAAACCAAGGCTTGGGTTAGGTTCATATGATTATTTAGGATATTTTGGTTCAATTAATTTTGATTGGTTTAGCCTAGATTTGGTTTTGACTGATTTGGATTCAAAAGGGTCAAATTGGTCAAGTTGACCATTTTGACCAATTTGACCAATTTGACCAAATTGGGTTAGGTCAGGTGTTGAGTCAAGTTCAATTGGTTGGTTGAAAAATGATTGTAGGCTTTGGTTTGATTTAATTTGTAATTTGAATTTTGGTCAATTTGGTCAGGTTAATTTGAAGTTGTCAATTATTCAACTTGGGCTCAATCATGGCTTTGGTCAAGTTCAATAAGTGATTTGGAATGAACTTAAGCCATTGGTTGTGATCAATTTGGGTTAAATCATGAATTGACCCATTTTGGTTTTTTAGGCCAATTTGGGTCAACTTAGGTCAAGTGGCCAATTAGGCTTAGTTTGTTTCAATTGATGGCTTGGTTATGTTCAATCATAGATTATGAATGGGTTTGAGTCAATAGTTTCAATCAATTTGACATATGATGGATTTTGGCTAGTTTGGATTTCATTTGGGCTAAATGTTGACTTAGTCAAAGGCTAGGTTTGACTTGGTTTGACCCAATTCAAGTGGTTGATCACCCCATGATGATTGTTGATCATGATTAAGGTTTAGATGGGTTTAGTTCAATCCAATTTGGGTTGGATTAAAACTTGGCTCAAAAGGGCCTTTTAGGTCACTTTAGGTCAAGTGAGCCTAAATGGGTCAATTGGCTTGATCAAGGTTTGATTCAAGTTTAGTTGAACCCACATATGAGCTTAGGATTGAAATATAAATCCAATTGCAATTAGTTTGGAGCCAAATGGGTTTTGGTTCATATGATAATTTCAAGTCAAAAAGGTTAACTTGGGCTTGATTTGGTTGACTTGGATTTGGTTTGATAATTATGGTTTATGTTTATATTTGGATCAATAATTGAAGGAATGATTGAATCATAAAGAAATCCATGAGTTTTGAGTTGATTTAGATGTCATTTAGCCAAGTTCAAAAGTTTGGCTAAAAGGGCTAAAATTGGGAATTTGGTTTGATTTGAGTTTGGTTTTGATCATTTGAATTTATATTTCATTTATATTTGTGAATATAAATGAAGATATAAATGGGTTATGAGAAAATCACTTGAGTTTGGAGTGATTTGGAAGCAAATTTGATTAAGCTCAGGGATGTAGGTCAAAAGGCCTAACTTGTGTTTTGATTTGGTTTGATTTATTTTTTAGTCATTGGAGGGTGAGTTTCATTTATATTTATGAATATAAATGAAGGAATGATTGATTTATAAAGAAATCAATCATGTTTGGGTTGATCTAGATCAAGATTTGATTAGGCTTATGGAGGTGGGTCCATATGGCTTAAGAAGGGTCTTGATTTGGTTTAATTTATTTTGATTTGATTTGAATGGTTTGAATTTGGATTTCATTTGTATTTGTGAATATAAATGAAGGAATGATTGATTTATAAAGAAATCAGCCAAGCTTGAGTTGGTTTAAAGGAGTTTTGGCTAAGCATATGAAGGTGGTTCATATGGCTTAGGAAAAGATTTTAGAATTTGGACTTAATCATGGGTTTCAAACATTTGGAGTTTGGAATTGATTCATGATTTGGAATTTGATTTGAGAAAAATCAATTGGATTGGCATTAATTTGGATTTGGTTAAGGCTAAGTCCATAAGATTAAATCAAAGGGCTTAGGAAGGAATTCAAAGTTTGAATTTAGTGATGGATTTCAATCATTGGATAGTTGGATTTTATTTTGGAATTTTAATTTGAATTTGAGATTGGTTTTAAAGAAGAAAACAAGGATTGGGTTTGGGCTATAGGGTAGGCAAGTCCTCCTAAATCCCTAAGGCACAACCTATTCTTATGATTAACTCTTCTAAGTCTTTAGGATTAGGTTAAGTGTTCACCTAATCACTAGAAGTGTCTTAATATTAAGAACTCTTAGTGTCTAAGAGTCCTAGACCTATGATGAGGAAGTTGAGAGCTCACTCCAAAAGTGAGGTCAATAAGTATGCTAAGAAGAGATTGTGATTGTGTGTTTAAAATTTTTTGTAGAATGTCTTTGCTTGTGATATGTGAAATGTTGATTTGAAAATGGGGCTTCTTACTTAACAAATTTGATATGTCAAGTAGAGGCCACATGTGTTTGATTTATGTTTGAAAATGGGACTTTCACTTAACAAATTTGGTATGTTAAATGAAAGTCAAATGTGATTGATGTATGCTTTGCTTTTCTTTGAAAATGGGACTCTCACTTAGCAAATTTGATATGTTAAGTGAAAGCCCAAACATATGCTTTGAAGGTGAGACCCCCACTTAACAAATTCGATATGTTAAGTGGAGGCCAAATGTGTATGTCTTGAAAATAAAACTCTCACTTAACAAATTGAGTATGTTAAGTGAAGGTTAAATTTGTATGTTATTGAAAATGAGACTCTCACTTAACAAATGGAGTATGTTAAGTGAAAGCCAAATTTGAATGATATGAAAATGAGACTCTCACTTAACAAATAGACTATGTTAAGTGAAAGCCAAATTTGTATGTTATTGAAAATGAGACTCTCACTTAAAAAATGGAGTATGTTAAGTGAAAGCCAAATTTGTATTATGTGAAAATGAGACTCTCACTTAACAAATGGAGTATGTTAAGTGAAAATCAAATGTGTCATGGAAATGAGATTCTCACTTAACAATTTTTATATGTTAAGTGTAATCAAATATGACATGGAAATAAGATTCTTACTTAACAATTCTGATATGTTAAGTGGGAATCAAATGTATATGAAAGTGAGATTCTCACTTAACAACTTTGGTATGTTAAGTGTAATGAAATGTATTTGGTGTGCTCTCTTTCTTTTTTGTAAAGAGAGTGGAATTCTTTATTTGATAAATGTGGCATGTCAAATAAGATTCCAAAATAGCGATGAAATTTATTTAACAAATCTTAAGTATGTTAAATAGATTTCAATGATATGCTTTGATGCCATGTATTTGTTTTCATGATTTTGAAAAGGGAGAAACTTCAACTCTAGCATATGTGAAATATGTTGAGTGGAGTTTCAATATTATGTTATGGTTTAAAAATAGAATGTTCATTCATCAAATTTGAGTATGTTGAATGAAGGTGGCTATTTCCAAAAGAAGTGATTTTAAAAAGTGTCATTTTGAATTTATTTTCTTAAATTTTATGATGAACCTCACCTCACCAAGCTAGTGGTAAGGAGGTTCTATATTTTTATTATCTCTCCATTCATTGATAAATTTTGTTTTTTTACCTATCCGGGAGCCCAATAGAGGTTTCAAGACCTACACGGAGTGAGGTCTAAAACCTAAAAGATGTTGGCTAACTTTTCTTAAGAATTAAATAAGCTAAGTGCCAATGGAAAGATATAGTCTCAGACTCACATAAAACAAGTCCACTATCGATGCTTAGAGACAACAATTGTCTACTAGAGATGGAGAGAGGAACCATCCCTAGCAGAGACACTAGAAAAATCTATGGTGTTTATTTTTAGATTTGTTTGTGTGTGTATATGTGAGGGGACACCACACAGGTCTAAGGATGTACTTATTGAGGTGATCGAGTATGTCATTGAGAAATAGTGTACTATCTCAAAAGATAGAAGTCACTACCCTACAATGACCTAATCACCTAATAAGGACTCCTAAGGCATGATGGGTCTTCAAATATACCAGAGATTTTCCCCCTACTTTACATGGAAAAGTAAATCAAGGTTTATTTAAACTGGGTTCTAAAGTTCCTTATGGGAGCGAGCTCCTATAGTTAATTACATCCTAAGGAATGAGATCCTCGATTAAAGTAGGTGATTATTGTCTCCAAAGAATTCAAAGATAGGACTATCAATAAATTGATTATACTTGGAAGATCAAAAGGAGAGAGTTATTATCGATGCCAAAGGAGAAGAATAGGGAGTGCTCATGATACTAAGAAGCCTAGTGAGCACTCCAATCTATCATATGGTTAGGCTTTATATATTTAAAATTGAGGAGATTTATTTATTTGAGTTGAAATTTTATTAGAAATCTAGGACTTATAATTTCACATTACAAGATTATAGAAATGCCTAAGAGGTGAGGATTTATGCTTGTAGCCCGCAAAGAAAAATATCAACCTCAGATCCAAAATCTAGGAGCTTTGGTAAGGGCCAAAGAATGACCTAAATCTAAGGAGAAAGTGGGTATATGGTTTACTTTCACAAGAGAGAGTAAACCACCCAATTGCTAGACTTATTATCACCTAGAGTGGCAGCCAGCTAACTCTTATTATGCTTTAAATCCATGTAGGGAAGTCATATGCTTTTACAAGATGGCTAGGCTATTCTTATTTAGAGAAACTAAGTCCTTAAACCCCACTCCTAAGAGACTGAGGGGTATGAATAATAACTTAAATTTAATGTAAATTTTTATCAAATTTTATTTAATTTGGGACTCTTTATTTTGACATAGGTTATGAGATTTTGTATGCCTAAATGCATGAGAAATTGATTATGGGCCAAATCAAAAGGGAAAGAGGTGTTCTTTCATCATAGGCTCTCAAAGGTTAAGCTCTTACTATCTAGCAAAGATGGAAGCCCTCTTTTAACAAAAGTGAAATAAGATGATTATGCATGATATTAAACATACAACATCTAGCTAAGGGGTTGTTAAATATTTTATTATCTTGATTTAATGCCTAGGCTTTTATATGATGTTATGAGTTATTTTAGAGGTTTAGTTATGAGTTTTTAGTTTGGGTAGAAAATTTAATTTTTATCGTAGGAATCTAATCACATCCAGGCCATACAACAATCACCAATCATAAACAAACCATGAAAAGGCATGCTTTTTTTTTCTTCTAATGCACAAACTAAATAAAACATCAAACAAGTTCAGAAAGCTATTGCAAAAGAATAAAAGGTCGATGTCATCACGTACATCCCGAAAAGAAATGTGGGTAGCTCTACCCTATTATTACAAGAAAATAATTATAATTACAAATGATGACTGCTATTGGGTCTTCATTCTTCTTTCTTCATTTTTTCATCTTCCATTTCTTCATTTTTATTTGCTCCATTTCTTTCTTTCTTTTGGGTTGATTGGATTTTGCTTGCTCCAAAGGCATCACATGGTACATAAGACTTGGTCTTATAACCAATTCTCATCCGAATCTCTCATAACATTCATCCAAATTAATGCAAAATTACATTAAAAGAAGGAAAGTAAATCTAGCTACACCTGCAAGACAAATTCTAGCTAAACATACCATACAACCTATGCAATTATATGAATAATTTGGACTTAGCACTCCACACATGGGTAACAAAGTCCACTGTCCTAACTTGGGTTATGCTTAGGGGCTAAGTAACATGCACAACAAAAATCATTTATATTTTTATTTAGGTGCCCCTTAAGCACAACCCCCTACAGAAAGCATGATTAAGCTAATATCGACCTTACATCCAGACTACGCACATACACCCTAACATCCAGTCTACAATAATACATCACAAAACAACCATACATCAAATCATACATCGCCCTAACATAAAGGTAGAAATGGTGACTTAGTCTAATGTGTGTGAATTAAAGCTTGTGTGGTATGTCCTAACTAGGCTTTAGAGTTATAATTTGCTAAGTGTGAGGATTTAATTTATAAAGGGTTGATTTCTCTTTAAGTGATTTAATTGATTTGAAGATTTTACTTAGTGTTTTCTTTTGTTTCATAGGGCCTACACTTAACAACTAAGTGTTATAAAAAGAAGAAAGAGAGGAATCTTTCTTTCATCCCTACCTTAAGTCACTTCTAAAGCAAGTTAATTAACCAATTTTTTTAGTGAATGGTTTGTTATATGTTTTGATTAGTCCTAAGTTTAGGTTTAGTTTAAATAGACTCATTCAATAAGAAAGACATCTTAAGATTAATTGGAATGAATTACTATCACATATGACACATATTCATTCATTTCTTTCTATCATATGTTCCATCATATGTAATATGCATATGAATTTGTCCTAAGTATACCTACACATACAACATATGTCTTAGCACACTTAAATGATAAATGCAAAGAAATATATTTGAACTTGGATATTTCATTTAATTGAATCATAAATGCATGTCTTCTTTAATAGAGAAAAGGATTTTCATCCATTAACTACATGCACACTCAAATATATAAAAATTTCAAGTGAGTACGTCACCATTGTTGTACACCAGGGGTGTAAGATATAAGACCTACTTAGGGCTACTTAAAGTCTCATAGCCCCAGGATGTCTAGACTAATATACCACTTTTCTTAAATATATATGGATGTACAAACAACTATAAGGATAAAAATCATGCAAAAGAAAAATTATTTTAATTGGATTATGATTCTCATTCATTGGTTATATTATACATGCACATGTATAAGAGTTTTAAGTGAGTACAATGCCATTGTTCTATATGAGGTAAAGACTACTTGCTACTTAAAATCTCACAGAATATCGGACTAATATATCACTTTTCTTATATATATATATATATATATATATATATATATATATGAATGTACAAAAAGAAACACAATAATGAGAAATCATACAAAAAGTCATGTTTGATTTGATTATATGATTTATATATGTGATGTGAAATTCTTCCTAAGTCTTAGTATGGAGATACATAAGAATGGTTTTGAACAAATGTTATGTTCCTTTCAAATGAGCTATACATTTATAAATCCTATGTAAATTCATACAAGATAAGGAAAAAGAGTTCCATATTACATATCTTAGATTATAAACACATGCAATTTTATAGATACTTGTAATTAGCATCACTCCATATGTTATAATTGATTCATACACTTTGAAAAATAACTTTTAATTTAGTAGTGATAATAGCCACACCTTAAATCAACACATGTAATTTGACATAGAGGAAATCATTTCATTTTAATTAATTTTGAAAGAGATGAATGCATGATTACAAATGAAAACAACATTTAATATGATTGGAGAGAAGTAAATGAACATAAGCACATGATCTCATTCATCCCAACTAATTCCTAAGAACAATCATACTAAATAAAGTCATTTAAAATAAACCAAAGTTCTTTAATATAATTTTTAATTTTATGTTTGATTTATTTTAAGGAATGTGAATGAGATTTTCTAATCCTAACCCCATTCCCCATGTGTAAGTTAATTTGGTTTAATGAAGAGTAATTAAATTGATTTTAAAGTTTAGTTAGGTTAAGGTATGAATTAAATGAATTAATTAAACCTTACATATATCACCTTAAGTTAATTGATTAAACAACTATGAGCTAATATGATATGCAACTACATGAAAATTAAATTTTCAATGCTCCTAAGAAATGAAAGGGGCCTAATGCAATTAGCTCATAAATGGTTAATTAAGCTTAAGAGCTAATTACTCTTATGATTTTCTCACACATGTGAACTAACCATAATTTCATTATCTCACTTTGGGTTATTGAACACCCAAAGAGCTACCAAGTTAATTAGGGTTGTTTAGGTGTGAAGTGGATTTTAGATTAAGTTAATTAAGCTTATTAATCCATTTGATTAAGCATGTTCAATTAATGAAATGAAGTTGACTTAAGAAGAGAGATCAAGAAAAGGGGGTCCTAATCTCAATCCCTAAGTCCCATATTTGATCACCTAAGCTTTGATTTTTGTGTTGAGGGTTAATTAATTAATTAAGCAATTAATTATCTCATTAATCATTAGCTTAATGAAATTCGAAAAAGTAAAGAAAGTTTAGGAAATAAATTAGGAAAAGTATCCCAAACACATTCCCTAAGCTCTCTTACTATTCAATAAAGATAATTAGGCTTAAATGATTAATTAAATATTTGTGCATTCACTAATTATCATTAATTAACTTAATAAAGTGATTAAGGCTTAATCAATTAATTTTTCTAATTAAGCAACCAATAAAATCTCAAAAAATAGGGGAAGCAGAGGTCATCCCGCTAAACATTCACAAAAAAAATTGAGATTAATTGGGTGATTAATTAAGAAGAAATTAAGCTAATTAAATTTTTAATAAATTTTTAATTAAGCCAAAATTACTATTCAAAATCAATTAATAATAATTTTCCTAGATTTTACTCTAAAATATATTTAAAATGAGCCTAAGTTTATATTTTTTTTTTTAGATTTTTCAACAATTAGTTATGATTTTTTTAAGTTTCAGTTGATTTAAGTGATTTTCATGAAGTTTGTTAATTTATTTTATTAAAATAAATTATTTAAATTTCAAAATTCAATATCTTCTAATCGAGAGATCCTTTTGACTTGAAATTTCTATGATAGGTGTATTTTAACTTCAATTTTAAACTCTGAAAATTTCAACTTAATATGATATATATTTTTGATTTAATTAATGAAATTTGATTTTCATGAAAATGCAAATTAATCTCCAAATATTCCGTAAAACTTGGATATTTTAGGTTTATTAGATTTCTCTCAGAAAGACAATCCAACAAGTCCTTTTGCAATTTCTTGTTAAGTATTATATTTTTTATGAATTTTTGAAGTTTCAGGTGATTTAAATAATTTTTAAAACCAAAAAATCCAAATTTTCCCACTTAACCCAAAGCGTGGCTTCGGGAGACCCGCGCGTGATTATCGTCGATGGCAGCATCGGCCTTCGACGCATGGTTGGATGGCGCTGCGCATGGCGGGAGCGAAGAAAACTCGGATGGAAAAGAGTGATGCCGGATTGATCGATCGTCCGGATCGGTGTCGATCGATCCATTGGATCTGAAGGCGGATCGCGTGATTTGGGTGTATGGACATGGGTCGCGTGTGAGCCGATTCTCCAATGTGGGATCAATGCGCTCGAAACTAGTGAAAAAATTAAAAAAATGCAAAACAAGGCCCAATTGAGCTCATTTTCATGTCGATCTTTGCCGAAAAAAATCTATTTTGCTATTGGGATCAAATAAAATAAAATTTGTGAGATTTATCTAAGGGAAATTCTAAAATCACAAAAATTGTCACCAAAAATAATAAATCCTATGGTCGGCTATGAGTTTTAGAAGATTACCTCACCGGATGATTTTTGATCCAACGCTTTTGAGTGAGGAAGAAGCCTTAAATGAGTCTAGATCTTTGCTTTCACTCTGGGATGATGCGTTCTCCAATCGCCACCACTTCCTCATCAAAATCCACTTATTTTTTTAGTTTTTCACCCCAAACTCAAGTGAGAATGATTGTTGGTTGGTTTTGGGAGCTCTAGAGGATGAAAGTGAGAGGAATATAATGAGTTTTGCTGCTTCTAACTCTCTTGGTTTGAATGTGGAAAAAAATCCACCTTTTTTTTGAATTTTTGGCTCCAAAGTATTATCATTTGGCCTGGGGTGGTTGGGAATGGAAGGGAATCATCCTAGGTGGATTATTTTGGTTGGCTATGGCATAGAGTGGTTGCCATGAAGGACAAATGGATGTCCTAGCAAAGGGGAGGTGGGGGTCCTTCATGCCAAGTGTTCTAATGGAAGAGGTGAGGTGATTTCACTCCCCATGAGTCATAGCTGCCCCAACCACTTCTTGGGTTAAAACATTAGAGTCCTTGGTGCCTATATGGACCAATGGATGAGTGCCAAGTGGTCAAGAAAGAGAAATGATCACTTGAGCATGTGTCTTTTCTCATGGGATGCCCTTGACCCAAGGGCAAAGTAGTCATTTAGCATTTAATTTGATTTGAACAGATTTGAAATGAGTCAAAAGTGAGTTGGACCAAATTTCATGTCATTTGAAGTTCATTTGGTTTAATTTGGGTCAATTTGACCCATTTGGTCAAATTTGGGTCAAAATGGGTTAGGTTGACCAATTGGTCAAATTGGGCAAACCAAGGGTTGGGCCAAGTTTAAATGATCATTTGGAGTATATTGATTCAATTGGTTTCAATCAATTTGGTTTAATGTGATTTATATTTTGGCCAATTTGATCCTTTAGGTCAATTTGGGCTAAGTTGACCAATTTGGCCCAATTGACCAAATTGGCTTGAATCATGATTTGGTTTGAGTTTGGTTGATCATTTATAATATATTATAGGCTTTGATTAAGTTCTATTTAGATTTGATTGAGTTTTAGGTTGATTTGACCCTTAAGGTCAAATTAGGCTAAGTTGGGTTAGGTTGACCAATTGATCAAATTGGACTCAATTGAGGCTTTGGTCAAGTTCAATAATCAATTTAGAGTGAACTTGAGCCATTGGTTTCAATTAATTTAGTTTAGATTGCAATTTGGCTAGTTTGGGTTCATATGGGTTAAAGGGTTGACTTGGTCAACAAGCTAGGTTGACTTGGTTTGACCCAAGTCATGACAATTGATTAACCTAGGATGATCAACAATCATGATATGAAGTTTGGATTAATTCACTTTGATTTGAATTGAATTAGATTTTGGTTCATGTAGGTCAAATTGGCCACTTTGGGTCAAGTGAGACAATTGGGTTTAATTGACTTGATTTTGAGTTGAGTTTGATTTAGTTTAGTTTAATTGGAGATTGAATTTGGTAATTGAGAAAATCAATTGGATTGAGTTTGATTTGAATTTGGTTAAGGCTAAATCCATAAGATAAAATTAAAGGGCTTAGGAACGGATTTGGACTTTGAATTTAATCATGGGTTTCAATCATTTGATAGTTGGATTTGATTTTGGAATTTATATTTGAATTTGAGATTTGATTTGGAAGAAGAAGCAAGGATTTGGGTTTGGGCTATAGGGTAGCAAGTTCATAAATGGCACTATTATGGCTAACCCCTTAAGTCTCTGGGTTATGTTAAGTGTTCACTAATCACTAGAAGTGTCTTAAGACTAAGGTACTCTTAGTGTCTATAAGAGTCCAAGATCTATGATAAGGAAATTGAGAGCTCACTCCAAAAGTGAGGTCAACAATGATCCAGAAGACTCTCATCGAACTAGCCTCAAATGACTCGGGTTGAAAGAGATGAATTTGACACTTGTTAAATCCTCAGTGAACAACCAGTTACCCATCATCCTCACTAATGAAGACTTGCCTGCCAAGGAGCATTCATACAACAATCCTATCATGGTTACTTCATCAATTATGAATTATCAAGTTGATAGCATTTTAATAGACACTGGGAGCTCAGTGAACATCTTGTTCAACAGCATTTATAAGAAGATGGGATTGAGAAACTCTTATTTAGTTCCCACCACATGACAACTTTATGGCTTCTCTAAATAGCGAAAAGAAACCTGTAGAGTCATCTCACTATCTATGACCTAGGGAGAAGGGAGAACAATTTGCATTAATGGAAGATTTTTATTGTATTTGATGCTCCAAAGCTACCTACAATGAGCTACCTACAATCATATCTTTGGCCGTCTTTAGCTAAACACTTCAAGGAAGTCATTTCAAACCACACTGCCATGAAATTCCTAAGAAGAAGAGAAGTAATCACAGGTCGCGATGACTTATTGCAAGCAAGAGCTTGTTATCTAAAGGTTGTTAGTAATATCCAAGTGGAGATATTACAGTTGGACGTGAGAAAGGAGAGTAAACTGAAGGCTATAGTGATAGTGGAAGAGGTTGCTATTGAAGAGGATGAAGTTGACAGAACCTTCCACATTAATACTACCTTTGATGCCAAATTAAAAGGCTAGTTGATTTCAACCTTGAAGGAGTACAAAGGTGTGTTCTCTTGATCGAAAAAAGAAATATCATGTGTCGATATTAATGTCACCTATCATAGGCTGAACCTTGATCTCAAAGCCAGGCTAATCAAATAGAAGATGTGATCAATGGAGACTACCCTTACATAGCCAATTAAAGAAGAAGCAAAGAAGCTATTTGATGTAGGATTCACTTAACAAGTTGTCGAAGGAGAACATTGGACTTGAAGGATACTTTCAACACATTGAAATGATTCAACATGAAGCTCAATCTGCTCAAATGCACATTTGGAGCTGAATCAAAACAAAAATTGTTGGGTTATTTGTTCACTCCTCATATAATCAAAGGCAATCTTTAGAAAGTTAAAGCTATTCTAGAAATCCAAATGCTTCCTAAATGCCATAGTCGATTCTTTTTAAAGTTTTGAGATAATTGTTCAGCTTTCATGAAAATCCTTAGAAGTTTAAAACCTTAAGGGGACCAAAACTCAGGCACCCTATCATGGAGAAACTTGCACTTATATTGATTATTTCTATGAGGAGATTCTGATTATATTTTCAAGCGCACTCTGTACAAGTCATTGCAGATCGTTCCCTGAGGTCTACTCTTTAAGCTTGATCACATAGGAAGAATATTGAAATGGATGGTTGAGCTAAATAAATTAAACATCTCTTACACGCCAAAAACTACTATTAAAGCGCAAGTTCTCTTTACACACCGTATTCATTGATGGAGCAAAGCATCTGATTCCTAAGGAATTAGCATTGTGATGGTGCTCCACAGTCCAGTTCGGATTTTTTTTATGCCATTCCATTTAGGGCTATTAACAAGCCGATTTTGGGCATATCTAAGGCCGGCTCAAGATCAGCTCAAAAAATTTTCAAGCAGCTCAAGATCGTCTCGTGACTCGAATTGTTTGATTTTGAGCCTGCTTGGCTCATTTTCTGATTGATTTCGAACCGGCTTGAATTGAACTTTTCCCCTTTTTTTGCCTGAAATTGAATGGAGATACTCATTTTGATTGAGCAAGCTTGAAATTAATAAAAAATGGCTATTAAAAATTTTAAAAAATTAAATTGAGTACATGAAATAAAAAAAATATTTTCAAACAAATAACATTTATACATATAAATATATTACATTTATTTTAAAAGATTACTAGTTCCAACTAAATACATTTAATTTTAGAAATAATTTTGTTATTACAAAGTTATAAATACTATATATATTTAATTATTTTTTAATAAGAAAAAAAAGTCGATCTTATCTGTGGTTGGCTCAAAAAAGTATTCAATCTATAGCTCGGCTCAATAGATTCAATTCAATAGATTCAATTTGATCATGATCTGATCAAATTTGATTCGATTTTCGAGCGATCTTCATTTTTCAAGCTAACCTAACAACCTTAATTCATTTAAATTTGCTTTGTGATTACAAACAACCAAGTAGAGTATGATGCCCTCATTACAGGTCTGAGATTTTTATAGGGTGTGGGAGTGAAGCATATGCTCATTAAATTCAATTCTTAGCTCATAGTGAATAAGGTGAATGGCCAATTTCAAGTTCAAGAAGAGATCATGCAATATATATATATATATATATATATATATATATAAAGTTAGAGATTGGGAAACTCAAATATTTTAAGATCGAGCATATCTCGAGAGAAGAAAATTAATTTGTTGATTTACTATCTAAATTAGGGAATATTGATGGAAGGCTAAATCAAAAATTAACTTGCCCAACTATTGAAGAACTAAAAGTGATGGATGTTGATTCAAAAGTCAAGTCCAGTTGTGTAGATCATTTACATTGAGGTTGTTTGGTTCGATTTGGAATGCCGATTCCAAATCGCTAACATTTCGTTTGGATTGCATAAAGTAAAATTCTATTTCAAAAGCGGTTTATGTCTTTGGAATTCGCTTAATTCCAAATACACCTGATATAAAGTGATGCGGTGGCCGTGGCGACCGCCGCTTACCACAGCCGCCCATGCCGCGCGACGCTTTGGCTTCTATCTATTTGTTGAAGTAATCAATCAACATGAGAATAATCTTATGATTCAAAGTCAAAGAATTCACCTCAAATTCGCTTCAATCCATCATCCAAAGATAAATGACCAAGTTGAAGTGGTGAACAAGTTGATCTTAAATATTTTAAGAAAGAAGGTCGAAGGTGCAAAAAATATATTAGCTGAAAGTACTTCCATTAGTTTTATAAACATTGAGGACTGCTCCATCAATTGCAACTGGTCAAAAACCCTTTTTTTATTTTATAAAATTTCTTATAGAGTATAAGCGGTGTTGCTAGTAGAATATAGTTTGTGTGCTCAAAGAGTAGTCACTGCCAAAAATTTTGAAGAATCTGAGCTCAAGGAGTGAAAGGAAAGAAATGACAAAGGAATGCAGACAATTCTAAATCTACTTAAAGAGCTATGAGTTCAATCTTCCATGAGGTAAGAAGTCAAAAGAAGAGTTGTCAGATATTACAATAATAATATCAAGGAGCAGCAATTCTAAATTTTGTTATCTAGAAGTTGTTGAAATAATTCAAGATTTAATACTAATATTAAAGTTTTATATTTATTTATATAATATTCTAATGGAATCATATTGCTATATTAGTGTTAGTGAATAGTAATATATTACATTATATATATATATATATAAATATATATATATATATATATATATATATAGCAATATACCATTTTCTTCTCTCACTTGTTGGTTGGCTTTATAGAAAGTTCATTTATCTAATTAATCATGCAGTTACATAATCATCAATATTCATATAATTAAAAAATACTCCAAAACAATAGTTAATGACCGCTCTGTGAGTTGAATGACTATAAAATGAGCTCCTCAATTTTAAAGTGGCCTGCTAATTGTTAATATTATTTATTTATGATGGATTTTGTGATTAACAGATGGATCTTTATAAGGCATTTTAGTCTATTAGTTAAATGCTTAAACTTTCAACTGTGAAGTCTTGGATTTAAATTCTTAAATATGAGATATATACCATTAAATTCACTTAAATGATCATATATATATATATATATATATATATATATATATATATATATATATATATATATATATATATATATATATATATATATATATATATAATTTTCTCTCAATGATTTAAAAAAAAAGATTGTTAAGGAAAACTTTTATTTTTTTTAATTTAATTTTTTGTTTATATTCTGATTTAAAATAAAGGGCATTTACATACATAGCACACAATTCTTATATATTTACATATCTAATCCCCAAATTTAAATATTTACATATATATAGCACCTAAATCTTTATTATTATAACAAAATAGCACTTTTCTTGATTTTTTAAAGTAAAATTCACCTTTTGAAGCATAGGAAAGGTGTTATATTTGTAAATATCAATTTTTAGTGTTAGATATGTAAATGCATAAGAATTGTGTGCTATGTATGTAAATTTTCCTAAAATAAAATATGTTTAATAATAATCACTATTTTTTAAAATATTCAAAACATTCAAAAATGGATTTAATTATTTTTTAAATAATATGATATATTTTCACAATAAAAAGATTTTAAAAAATATCCTAAATAAATATATTTCTAAAAATAACATAAAAAAAAAATAACACAACAACAACAACAACAAGCCTTTATCCCACTAAGTGGACCCCGGCTATATGAATCCTTTGTCTCCATTGTGTCATATTATGTGTCAAATTCTCATTTAATTCAAGTATACTAAGGCCATTTTTTATACATCTTAACCAAGTCTTTTTAAGTCTACCTCTACCTTTCTTAACATAAGGCAAATCTAATACATCTACTCTCTTAACAGGGTCATCGTACGGCCAACACTTTATGTGGCCAAACCATAAGACTCTCTAATCTTATCTCGCCACGAGCTACTCCAACATTTTCAACATACTATTTCAGATTTTATCTCTAAGAGTAAAGCCACTCATCCACCTAAGCATCCTCATCTCTCAACACTTAACTTAGTCTATGCTTTCTTCTTTTATTGGCAACATTCTCGCACTATAAGTCATCAGTGTCTTACCACCATCTTATAAAATTTTCCTTAAGTTTAAGTGGAACTTTTCTATCACACAATAGCCGATGAATTCCCCACTTCAACCATCCAACTTGAATTCTACTAATAACATCTCCATCTATTTCACCATCATTTTGAACAATAGAGCCTAAATATCTGAATCGCTCACTCTTATTAATGACTTGTTCACCTAATGTCACAATACTCACTAGAACTTCTACAACTAAAATTACACTCCAAATATTCAGTTTTAGATCTACTTAAATGAAATCCTTTAGACTCTAATGTTGGCCTCCATAATTCAAGTTTCTCTTGGACTCCCTCTCTACTCTTATCAATAAGAATAATGTCATTAGCAAAAAGCATACACCAAGGTACATCTTCTTGTAAATGCTATAGTAAGAATATCCATAACTAAAGCAAAAAAGATAAAGGCTTAAATCTGATCCTTAATGTAATCCAATTGAAATGGGAAAATATTTTATCAATCCTCCTTGTGTTTGGACACAAGTAACAACTCTAGTATACATATCCTTAATGACTTGAATATAACCAATATTAACTCATTTATGTTCTAGAACTCTCCAAAGAACATCTCTTGAAACTTTATCATAAGGTTTCTCTAAATAAATAAATATCATATGTAAATTCTCCTTCTTTCTCTATACTTCTCCATCAAACCTCTTAACAAATGTATAGCATCCATAGTAGATCCTGCATGAAACCAAAGACAGAAACTTTTGTATCACATCGTAACCTATGCTCACTCTCTCCCATAATTTTAATGTATGACACATTAACTTAATTCCTCTATAATTTGCACACTCTTGTGCATCACCTTTATTCTTAAATATAGAACCAACAAACTCTTTCTCCACTCATGTGGCATCTTTTAGTCTTTAAAATAACATTAAAAGATTTGTAAGCCTAAGAAATTCCTTGATCTCCTAAATATTTCCACACTTCTATTGGATTATCATCAGGTCCTACTACTTTTCCACATTTTATTTTCTTTAAAGCTTGTCTAACTTCAAATTTACAAATATGACGATAAAAATAAAATTCCCTATTTTTGTTTAAGGTATTAAGGTTGGTAAAATCAATCAGACATTCAGATCCTTCATTGAAAAGTTTATCAAAATATCTCATCCACCTATTTTCAATATCCTTTTCTAAGAAAAGCACTTTATTATCTTCATCCTTAATACACCTCACTTGAACTAGATCTTTACTTCTCTTGTCTCTTTGGTTGGCTAACTTATACATACATCTTTCACCTTCTTTGGTATCTAATCTATTGTATAAATCACTAAAAGCTAAATTTTTTGCATCACATATTATTTTCTTAGAATCTCTACAGGCCACTTTATATAGTTCCCAATTCTCCAAGTTTTTACATCTAAATCAAATTTTATAGCAATGTTTCTTATTTCTTATCTTTTTTTGCACACTCTAACTCCACCACCAACTATTTTTATTAAAAGAAGCTTTTCCTTTTGATTCTCCAAGCACATTTTTAGCAACTTGCTTAATTTCACTTGCTACTTATTCCCACATAATATTAGCTTCTTTATGAACATCCCAAATTCTAAGCTCTTGTAGCTTCTTTAAAAATATTTTATTTGTGTTCTTAAGTCCCCTATCTAATCCTGGACAATAATTTGATTTATTTTTCCTCTTACAATTTTCATCTTAAAATCTAAAACAATCGATATTAGATACTTAAACTTTCACTTGGAATGACCTTACAATCTTTACAATCTAAACGATCTATTTTTCTCATTAGAAAATAATCAATCTGTGTTTTACTAGATCCATTTTTATAAGTAATAATATGTTCATCTCTTTTCTTAAATAAAGTATTAGTAACTACAAAATCATATGCTAAGACAAAATCTAATATAGTCCTACTTTCTTCATTAGTCACTCCAAATCCATAACCACCATGAACACTTTTAAAATCTTCTACCACTCTACCAACATGTCCATTTAAATCTCCTCCAATAAATACTTTTTTTTCAAGAGATATCGTTTGTATTAATCCCTCTAAATCATTCCAAAAATTTTCTTTTGAGCTTACTTCTAAACCTACTTGAGGAGCATAAATACTTATAACATTGATAATCTTAGTATCAATAATAATCTTTAAAGCTATAATTCTATCTCCACATCTATTAATATTTATAACATTATCCTTCAAACGTTTATCTATAATCACACCTACACCATTTCTAATTGACTTTACCAATACCAAAGTTTAAAACCTAAACTATCAATCTCCTTGGCTTTCTCCCCAACCCATTTAGTTTCTTGAACACATAAAATATTTATTTTTCTATGAACCATAATATCTATTAATTCCATTAATTTACCTGTAAGAGTGCTTATATTCCAAGATCCTAACCTAATTCTAGTTTCATGAACTAACTTATTTGCCCGCATCCGTCCATAATGTGGGAACCCTTGCTTATTTAACATTGATCCCCATGCCCTTGCATATTTTTTTCACTATATTCAAGCCATACAATATCGCCTGTGACTAAGATTAACACAATGATTTAAAGGATTCATGTCATGATTTTTTTGACAAGTTTTACGCTGGCTGTCGACTAGCTATCGCAACCCTCCACTTTCACATCCGGACTTGGGACCGACAATGGTAGTATTATAAAAATAAAAATAAAAATGAAAAACACAAAAATAAACTGATCACTAATAGGCCCTAAGATGAAAACAAAAGTAATATTTGTAAACTAAGAAATGTTTAATTAGATTGCGGTATAATGAAACTAAAAATGAAAATAATCGCCCTTAATGTCTTAAGGGCTTGATTATCTATAATAACACTAATTATAGGATATGAGATTATTTGAATGACAACATAAGTGATTCAATCAAAAAGTTAAGACATGATTGTTAGAGTCAATCAATTTTATAGGAGTTTTTTTTTTTTTTGAGACATTTGAGCGAATTTAATCACAAACTCACACTTACAACATATGTACAAAAATTTAAGCCCAAGGCCTCTTAATTGAAAGCCAAAGCTCTCAATCACTATACTAAAAGGCCTTATACTTTGATGGGAGTTTTCTCTCATTAGATTGATAGTAATTTAGAAGGGGAGCCATACCTTCAAATGATAGAAAATTGTTTGAAACATCTATTTATAATACCAACATTAATAGTAGATCTATCATTGGCAACTGTTTAGGCCACCTTTGTGCCACAACTCTCTAGAATTGGATACATCAATTGATCAACTACTTCTCTTGGCAACCTCTGTGCCGACATCCCCTCATGACTCCTTTAAGGATTCCTCAAGAGAGGTAGCCATCCAATTCTTTTTGCTAGGTTGATGACTTCTATATTTTAAATTTTGACACCCACCTTAGGTCAACAGAGGTCTAATAGAATGTCATCAACTAAACCATCAATATTTCTCTATTAACAACTTTCATGACTTTGGTCTAGAGAGGCTCTAGAATCTAGACCTCTCGTCAACCTAATCATGCTCCATGGACCCCAACTTATGAGTTGATCCATCTCTTATAATTCTTTAATTAAATTATCAACATCTCTTAATGAGTTGATTCAAAACTGGCTCGAGATCTGCTCATAATTTGAATCATTCAATTTTGAATCAAATCAACTCATTTTATGATCAATTTTGAGTAGTTTGCTTGACTTGAATATTTTTTATCTTTTTTTTGACTTGAAATTAAATAAAGGTAACTCATTTTATCGAGCTAATTTTAATTTAATAAAAATAATAATTATTAAATTTTAAAAATTAAATTGAGTGCATGACATAAAAAATTATGATAAGTTACAACTCAATATATTTAATTTTAAAATAATTTTATTATTATAAAATTATAAATATTATATATAAATTTAAATTTTTTTAATAATAAATAAATTTAATTCAATCTCGAGTTATTTCAATCCGATCTATGACCAGTGTAAAATTGACTCAAAAAAATATTCAATTCAAATTCTTGATTTATAGCTTGACTTAATATGTTCAATTTGATCTAAATTTTAATCCAATTTTTTATTTTTGACCTAAACTGACAGGCTTATTGACGACAAATGAGAAAAATTTCTACTGTATTTTATGCATTTTGATATCCCTTATGAAATCATATCTCTGCATCCTTGATATAATCTATAAAGTCATACCATATAAATTTTCATTGGGTTTTGCTTTCAGTTTATCCTCTCTCGTTAAGGATTTCACCCACAAACGATATCAGACACCGCTCATTAGAACCTAACCAACAACTTTTGTCGGCGGCAGGCGATAGATGGCGAGTAATAGAACATCGACAATACACTTCATAATGATCGATGTAAATAAAAATAATCTAAATTAAATAAAATTATTTTTCATTAGATTTGAACTAAAAATTGAAAAAAAAAATGCATTACTTTTCTTTTTCACTATAATTAAAATGCAATGCATTCTTTATTAGCCAACTAAATAACCCTTAAGTCATCATTATATCGCTATAATTTGAGACTCCTTGCAAGATGTTACATAGATTACAATCATGAGGGGGTGTTAACGTTGATGTCAGGGAGTAATTGTAAATAAAGAGAATATCGACCAAACTATTTATCATCCAAGGTTTCATTCATGAACCACAACTACGCACAACAAAGTTTCACATGATTGATAGAGAAATTTCTAGAAAATTTTACAAAAAAATTTAGCTAATTTTTTTAATTTTCAAAAACATGGGTTGATTATTATTTTTTGTAAAAAAAATTTTAAAAAAAAATTATAGATGTAGGCATCAATTTGCTATCCACATCTGTGACATGGGTGAGGACCCAACTACTTGGGTCTAGGTGCACCTAGTCAAGCATTTCAATATTTAGGACTTTATTTTAGCACTTGCAAGCCCCAACACAGCCTTCTGAAGTGATTTTGAACAACTTCAAAAATTTTGGAGCAATTTTTTTTTTTAATAATTTGCATTCCAAAAGATGTGCCAAATGTTGAAATATGAAATTATACTCTGATTGGAATACCTTGGTCCATGTCTTCAAAAAAAGGTTCACATTGATATTTAGTAGGGCTGTGCATTAGTTGGTCCGAACTAAAAATCAACCAACAATATATTTGGTTAATCTGCTTTTTATGTTTATTATTTGGTTTTGGTTGAAATTATGGATTAGTGCGGTTTTATGATTTTGGTTGGTTTTACTTTAAGAAATTTCTTTACACCGTAAAAATTATTTCTGCTACATAGCCTTAGACTCGACATGACCACTTGATTGCTTGAGTCGATTTATACGCTAATTCGCCTTTGATTCCTCGACTCCTCGATGGTCGATGCCATAAATTCGAGAATCGAGACTCGATTAGGCATAACAATAAGATCTTCGGTATTCAAGAATCCACCGTGTTCTCAATCTCGACTTTTGCTTACTTTCCTATTCACTGCTACCTTCCTTTTTATTTTTTGCCCTAGCGGATACCTCTGTGTTCTCGCTTTCACTCTTCACCTCGATTAAATTTAAATCTCTTTGAGTCTTTAAGATAATGTACAACAGGTAAGAACTAAATCACCATTATCTCAACTCCTCTCTCTCTCTCTCTCTCTCTACTCCTTCCTTTGTTGTGGTTGTTGATGGTTTGATATTGTGAGCGTGTGATTGGTGTAATAAAAAGTATCAAGAATGGCTTATCTTTATTATTTATCAATCACCGATATGTTCTCTGTTATTCCATTGGTTTTATCTTTTGTGAGACGTTGTTGATTGTCTTCGCCTAACCGCTTTATTCATTTCATCATTTGTGGTTTTTCGGTTTCGATTGTAGGGGTGCCCGTGAATTTATTTCAGACAAGTAGATTTCAGAGATATTATATTATGCAGCTTATCCTATCTAACTATTTAGGGTTTAGGGCTTTATGCTATCTATCTTGTTGGTTATTGGAAGAGCCCTTTCTTTGTAGTATGTTCTCTGTTATGTTACGCATTGCTTTTATCTTTACTAAGAGACTAAGACCTAATATGTTTCTAAATTTATAATTATGCTATCAAATGGACTCACTAATGAATATTGCTCGCTTAAATTTGCGTAAGAATCCCTTAAATCTCTGGGTTTCTCTCCTATGAACATGCCAACATGGAATTACATTCCTTTACTCTCTATTTGATCAAAATGATATGAGTAAGCATTCAATATTTCAATTTATAAGAAGATAGTAGCATGACAATTGACAATCTCAATGCAAAAAAGTTTAAACATATACAAGTTATATATTTCATCTAAAATCTTAAGCCTATGATATATTTTTTTTATCTTAGTGTTTTTTAATGCAACTATGCAAGTAATAATATTGATTTATTGGGATGCCTTTAATGAAAACAATATTGAAGGGTAATGTTGAGAAATGTTGCATTATATTATAATGTTTTGGATACATTACTAATGATATGATAGCATTATAATTTGTTAACATTCATGAATTAACACTGCTCAATTATAATGATTCATGTCTTTTTTTTCTTCAATATTATAGTATACAAACGTTTCTTTAATTGAAGTAAGTTTTGTTGTTGTAATTTATTAAAGCATGCTTTATTTTTTTCATTCTTTTTTAATTTATTTAATTTTTAAGACTCTAGAAGTAGAAACATGTCACAAGTTGGAGATAGTTCAAATATTATTAGTTCCTCCAAAGCTATGACCACTACTGAAGTTCAAGTTACAGGAGATGTCAATTGATGAGAAAACCACCAATTTTAAAAAAAAAAGAAAAGCTCCTGACCATATGAGGTTTGAGATCACTTTGCAAATACTAATGAGGAAGGAGAAAAATGAGCATGTAATTATTGTAAAATCATATCACGATCCAAAGATTAATGACACTTCAAACTTAAGACATCAATTAGAAGAATCCTCTTAAAAATGAACCAAATCAAACTAAACTTGATTATAATTTGGTGTTAAAGGTGAAGAGCTTTGTGTATGTCTTAAATGGAGATTTGACCAAGAAAATAGGAAACTTTAAAGAATGATGGTTATCAGAATTGCTTTCAAGCGTAGAAGGTTGGAGGTTTAAACATTTCATGTCTCAAGATTGAATGTTTCAAATACCTTTACAATGGACATTGACACATGATTGCTTTAAATTTTATCAAGATGAGAGAGCAATTTTAAAACATCTATTCAAAAAATCATGCCATAGAGTTTGTCTAGTTAGCTTAATTGAAAGAACTGAATCTTATTATGTTGTAGTAATTGTAATTCAAAGATATGGTGTCTAGCTATTTTTTTTTTGGGGTTATTTCTCCCATAATGGTTATTTCTCGGTTTGGAGATTCGTTGATTGGTTGTTTTCTTTGATTGGCATGATGACAAGTTTTATGATTTTTTCCTTCGACATGGTTATGGCTGATTTTAATGGTATACTTTGGTGGCTTTTTTCACCTACTAAGTTGATGGCATCTTTTTCTACCTAGTTTTGTCCGGTGTCTAATGGTCGGTTGTATCTCCTCTTTGAGCTTTGATGTATTTGAATATTTGTATAATTGTATTATGCTATGCTTTGAGTTGCTTATCTTTTCAATTCTTCCTTTCTGGTGGTGGCTCATCACCGATCTTGTATCTTACGGGTATTTGAATGCTATGATTTTGTTGGTTTAGTGGTTGTTGGCTATAGTATATTTGTATTAATTGTTGCTAGAATTGCTTGTCTTTTCAACTCTTCCTGTTGGTGGCTCTATCACTAACCTAGATCTTCCGGGTGGGTCATTTGTGATTGGTCATTGCTTTTAGTAGTTGTTGGCTAGTCATTGTGTATATTTGTATTATGCTAGGAGTTGGCATGTCTTTTTCAACTCTTCCTTCTGGTGGCTCTATCACCGACCTTGTTGTATCTTCATAGTGGGTTTTATTTTTTTTGTTTGCTTGTATACCATCGTGTATATTTATACTATGCCAATCCTTGTCTTGTTCAATTATTCCTTGCTAGTAGCCTGGTGGTGGCTCTATCACTAACCTTATCAGATGTCCAGATCTACGGGTGTTTTGTGGATCCTATGATTTTGTTGGTTTATTATTGTCATGGCTAAAATTTCTTTGTCTAATAAAGTTCTCATAGCACTTTCTATGAACATCAACCCCGACTACCGTCTTGTTTTCTAATCTAGAAGTCATTTGCTCATTTTTCTAAGTGAACACTAATTGCTTAAAAATATTTATCTTTTAATAAATTTATGTACATGTAGACTGCTATGAATGCAAAACAATTAACAAAGACAAAAAATGGAGATGAAGATATTATTTTATATGAACAACTGTAGTAACAACACTGATCCCATCGCGCTAAACATAATGGTACGCATAGTCCTATCCTTGATTCCTTTTGTGCTCAATAAAATTGAATTATATTATTTTTTCTTTTTCTTGTTAATTGTTTATAATTTTATTTGTACATTAAATTGATCAATATGAAAACTCTTTACAATATGTATATAGTTAGTTTAGTTAATAAAATTTCTCTATTATTTGTTTGTAACTTTAAAATCCTTTTTTTTTAATTTGTGTATGTTATTCGGTTTAGAAAACCAACCTAATAAATCAAATCTAATTTGGTTTATTTGGACGGTTATATGATTTTTTTTCTTTACTTTGGTGGTTCGGTTTTTTAAAATTAAGGTTTATTTGGTTTGACCAAAACACCAACCAATAAACCAAATAATTCTTCCCCTAATATTTAGAGGCTATTTAATTACAAAAATGAATATAATGTAAAAGAATGCAAGATAAAAATGTAATATAATTAAATTACTTTAGAGTTGTTTGGTTGAAAACTCTATAAATACATGAGTTCATTTTTTTTTTTGATAAAATAAATGTAATATAAAGTATTTTTGAGGTTATAAGAATAAGCGGACGACGGCAGCCATGGGCTGAGAGCTACGACAATCAAATATCTAACGGTGTATTTAGAATTAAAAAATAATTCCAAATACACCAAAAAATGACAGTTCTAATGTATTTCAAATACACTACAAATGCATTGTAATTTTACTTTGCACCATACAAAACACTCAAAAAATTAAATTTCCTATATTTAATTTACTATGCATTCTAAATGCAGGCAACTAAACAACCCCTTAAGAAGTCATAATTCCTTCAAATTTACCCGAAGTTATAATTTTACTTCCTAAATTTTTTGAGGAGCAAAGTATTTGGAGACTCAGAGATTGTGATGCTTGAAAGTAGGAGGCACAGCTGATATGCTAGGAGGTAACTCACATGATCAACGACAAAATTTGACATAATCTCCAAACATTAAATCACCTAAATGAATTAATTTTGAGATCATTCAAACTTAAATTTCATCAAATTTGAAATTAAGATAGTGTACTTCAATGACAAGAACCTAAGAAAATACTAAGATCCTATAAATCTATATCCAAATGAGCCTAAATCAAATATGAAGGTTAAGTTAATATCCAATCTTTTTATTGTCCCTTCTCGTACTTGTCACCTCCACTCTTCCTCCAATTCTCACACTTAGGATTGTTTAGTCTAATGACTATCAGCTGATTAAGCATTTAGCAATTAATACAAAATTAATTAAGCTCTGTACACTGTAAAAGACTAAGGGCTTGTTTGGGATCAATTTTGTTTTGTGCTTTTTTGTTTGTTGTTTTTATTTTTTGCTATATGATGAACAATTTATTGTCCCTTCTCATACTTGTCACCTCCGCTCTTCCCCCAATTCTCACACATCAGGGTTGTTTGGTTGAACAACTATCAGATGATTAAGCATATAGCAATTAATCCAAAATTAATTCTGCTCTGTACACTACAAAAGACTAAGTAATCAAAAACATTCTCATCCCTTGTCATTCCAAACTGGGCATTCTGATAAACCAATCAACTGAACAACCCCTTCATGCTTTTACTAGCCATTCATCTTAATATGTCCATTTTCACAAATACTATACTCACCTTTACCAACGTATAACATAGCTGCTCACTTTAAAATTTCGGCACAATTATTCGTAAATCTACACCAAATTTCATCTCAGAAAGCACTATGGCAACAATACCTTATCAGAGACATATTGCAGATGTTGATATATTTATCTAGAGAGAGAGAGAGAGAGAGAGAATTTGGGGGTGGGGGTGGGGGAGGAGGATACAAAACAAGCAATTGAATGCAGAAGAATCATAAAATAGTAAAGAATGCATCACTTGAAGTAGAAACACCATCTTCAAGAAGCTTACTTATCATGTCTAATTCACATGCATTACTATTTAAAATATTTGAAATCATAATAAAATTTAAATCTCAACATGCATAAGCTTGTACTCTGACTTCATCAGACCATTATTATTATAAATTCTGGGATTTGCATGCATACCACACAATTCTTATGTATTTATATATCTAACACCTAAACTTCAATTTTTACACATATAACACCTAAATCGTTAATATCACATCAAAAATATCATCATCACTCATTTTTTAAAAGTGAAATGCACATTTTTAAGCATAGAAAAGTATTAGATAAGTAATATCTAACTTTAGGTGTTAGATATGTAAATGCATAAGAATTGTGTGGTATGTATGTACATCTTTCTTATAAATTTGACAAATAATATATATTAAGGGCAATTTGCTTTCTAATATTTAGCCAAGATTTAGTCTAAATCTTGCCAAATTATCATTTAATCCACATAAATTATACTATCTTTTTGAACCCCATTTCCTCTGTTTAAAACTAAATCCCAAATCAACTAAATCCAAAAATAAAAAAATAAAAGAGAGAGAATCTAAGAGATCTACACCATTTCTTTTCATTGCGTCTTTTCCTTCATTTTAATCATAAAATGCCAAAATATATTTCGTAATTTCTGGGCTACAATTTACTAAATCCTACTTGAATTGAATCATACTTATAGCCAAACAGCCAAATGCAAAATCACACAAAGCAATCTCTAGGAACCAACCAAAGTAAATTATACACATGCCCTTTGCAGCATCTAAGCTACGTCTATCAAATCTACTCCATTAAAATTCTATAGCAGAGAAATTTCTATCACTATCTAAATCTACGGAAATTATAAACAAAATAACATAATTTGTTACCCCTTGAATTCAGTAGACCAGTCAGGTGACTACTCCGCACAGTTGCATCATATAAAGATCTCCACATAAGCGTTGTTGCCTAAGCTGCAGCTTCAACTTCCTTCAGTCTACTCTCACTGACCAGCAAAGCAAGCCCAGCCTTTTCTTCCTCCCTCACCTTAAGCACCTTCCCTCTATGATCATACAATGAGTTTGCAGTTATCACTCTCAAGTTTAAGCCACCATTGATCTCAAGCACCTCAGGCAATCCATTTGAACATCCTTTGGATAATCCAACATCTATCCTAATGGCTTGGTTCTCGCAGACAGCATTGATTCCTTGTTCCTGTATTGTATGCCCCATTACCATTCTGCTGGCTCCAGGAATCATGGAAAGAATACCTTCAAGATGATGACAATCACAGTTAGAACCCTCAGAGAACCTCCTCAACCAAACCACACTATCCCTGCCTCTCAAGTGTTTAGGAGATAGCTTTCCATTCAAGCCACAAATCCAATCCCTAGCCTCTTCGTTGATCCTTTCCAAACCATACTCAACATGCCGCTGCAAAAGTCCTCCATGAACGAAAACCGAATCTCCAACCACAGCGACTGTCGGAATGCCAGCAAGGAATCGTCGGGAGAGGACGCCGTCGGGTCGAAGGGCGGCTATTCTCGCTCGAAACCCCTCCCAGAACTCCCTTTTCACGCCGGGGAATGAGGTGGGGATTCCTTTGAAGGGATCAATCGGTTTATCGAGACCCGCGCAGAGGCTTTTCATGGAAAGACCGACACGGAACCATCGTCCCCATTGCTTGAACTCATCGAGGCCCTCGGGCGTGACGTAGCGGAAATTGCCGTCTATATTCAAGACCTCGTGGTTACCGAGGATAGTGACAAAGTCGCCACCGGCGCGGGATGCGTCTAGCTTGAGCCTATGGAGAAGGTAGAGGAGGCGGATCTCATCTCCACCGCGGTCAAGGACGTCACCGACCTGGACGGCGACGGTGCCGCCGCCTGTCCAGCGAAGGGAGAAGGGGTCAATGAGGCCGGCCAGGGCGAGAGCTTGGAGGGATTTGGAGAAGTCGCCGTGGAGATCACCGATAGCAACAAGGCGGGAGGGAGCGGGGAAGCGCGTGGAGACAGCAGGAGTGGCGTTAGAAGAGCTGTTAGGGTTAGGGTTGTGAAAGAAGAGGCCGCTAACGGAGAAATCGACGAAGGCATTGACGAAGGAGGAGAGGTGGCGAGGAAGATTGCTGCATGTTAACTCAGATGAACTTGCCGCCTCCATCTTCCTCCCTCGTTCTTCCCTCCTCCTGCCGTTTCGATTTGGTTTTCTGTGCCCTGACGAAGATTGACAATTTATAACGGAATTGAAGACAGATGATCTTGCGGCATATGAATCTCGCTAGAATTGTGGGGCGGATCTCTTTTCTTACTCTTTGCGTGTTCTACCTGCTTCTCATTGGTTCCTCTTACGAAATTTCTGTCCGCCTCAAGACCCTGACTTTAAGTTCAAAGCAAGTCCTTATATCTTACGTCTTCTTAAAATTTTCAAAATAATCTGGTGGCAAACTCCACTTTCTTCTTCTAGCCACCAACCCCATGCACCACTTGGGTACCTCGATTTTCGCATGCAGCTTCTTCTTGCCAGAAGCTCGACCATACCTGCACGAGTCTTCTGTAATCTGGAAGGGATTGTTCTTGCTTAAATTGCAATATATATCGACTTGACTGTCAACATTATCCAAGGCAATGATCGAGAGGCCTGTCTATTGTTACCCATGGCCTCTTAGTTAGCTTGATTGATAAAGACAATGCAATTAGAAATTTCTCAGTCTGTATTTGATTCATTTTTGAATGGAGGTGACTGATGAAAAATAAATTAGGATTCGATAATTGGTAAGTGATTTAATGCAGATTGATTTTGAGACAATACAGTAATATTCTCACTCATAAAATAAGTGAGATATTGGATTAATACTCATTGCAAAAAAAGAAGTCTCGTCTATTGTTCGATGATTCAAAACTTTAGATTGATTTTTCGTTGGTAAGCTTATTTAGTTATATATGTTAAAGTGAGTTAAACAAGTTTTCTTTCTTCTTGATAAATGCATGAATATTACATCACGTGTTAACACAAAACTTTGATTTTCTTTATTGATTGATGCAATTATTCTTAAGGGCTTGTCAACACAACAAAAGAAAATAGGAGTATAAATTTAATTTAATTAATTTATTATTAATATCACAAACTTATATTTTAAATAAATGATTGCTAATTTATTAGAGGGTTGTAGTTTATTAAAACTAGCAAGGAGAGTGCGCCAATCCATTAATTTAGTATTAATGTAGAAGTAAAAATTCCTCTAAGCCTAGTTCTTAAAAGTTATGAGACAAAGTACATTAAATTTAGTGATAACTCTAATGATAATTCTAATGATAATGACAAAATAGATAACCAAATTCTTTTAGGTCATAAGTGATGTCTACAAATAATTATATTTACTATTATTGAACAACATAATAGTGAGATGAGAAGGGTGACTTTGATGATCATTTAAAGAATATAGCATCATATGAAAAATATTATATTCTAGATGAGTTTTAAGAAAATACAACATTTTCAAATAAAATTTTACTCCAATTTACACTAAAGGTTTGTTTGAAACAATTTTTTAATTGCTTTAATTTTTCAAAAAATAATCAAAAAAATAAAACATTTTTATTTGACTATCAGCCATTTGGTTATTTTAAAAAAAAAAATTGTGATAAAAAAACTATTTTAATGATCAAAATTATTAAAATGTGATGACTATTAAAAAATTATTTTTAAAATTTATAAATATATATATATATATACTTGTAACACAATTATTTTTAAAAAAATTATTTTTTTTCATAGCAATTTTATAATTAGCTTTTTAAAAATCTATAATTACCCTAAATAGATCTTAAGTATTTAATCTATTAGAAATAATGTAAGAGATAAAATAATTTATCTCAATAACAAGTTATATATGTAAAACATGACAATCTACTGAGACCATCACATTCATGATTATACGCATTAAGTTGGAAGCACCTCGACAAGGCCTTGAGAATCTCTAGTCAAGTTTGCCTTTGCACACATAATGCTTACTGTCATGGGAGGAGTTACTGCAAAAAAAAAAAAATGGTCTTTTTTCAATAGCCTTTGTTATTATTGAATTAGAATGTAATAAATCTTGATGTGGTTTGTACAAAATGTGCATGACATTATTCCAATAGTTCATATAAGAGAAGATTTATGTATAATATCTAATAAATATGCTAACTTGATTTAATATAGAGAATTTTCCGAGGCATCTACAAAGAATTCAAGAAGGTATTGAGAAGCATGTGTTTTTAATGTTGAATTTATGTGCCAAAAAATGTGAGGAAGGCAAGAGTTTGACCGAAGCCGGTGACTAAAACTAATCAAAATGAGAATACAGGATGCCCTAATCAAAAGCAGGAAGATCACAGATATACCACAAATGAGAAAAGTCCTAACAAAATACTATCATCATCATCACCACCACCACCACCAACAAGCTTTTATCTTACTATAGCTTTATTTGGCTAAACTTGATTCTAAAAGTTCTTTAAAGATTTAAAAACTATTTGTTTTGCTAAAATGAAACGATTTCAAATAAAAAAATTCAAAAAAAATACCATTCAAAGATCTTAAAAAAATTTAAGTTTTCAAAATGCAAACGCACTAAAAAAAAAGCCTCCCAAACCAAGTATATTACTATAATTCTTTCTCCAATGTCAAATCTATTTAATAATAAGATCATTTGTATACTCAAATCTTTTAAATCTATAAATAAATTTTATATCTATTTTCCTACCAATAAAAAAAGTTTGACTAGAATATTTGTTAGTAGAAGGTTCTTGTGATTAAGAAGTTCATCGTGATAAGAGCATTAACATGTATTTGTGCCACCAACATGATCATAAACCAGTCCAACGAATTCAATGACTAAAAAACACTTTCAACACAATTAAATCAAGAACTAATCAATAAGGATGTTGTCAAATCGCCTATAATTGTAATAATTTAGACTTTTGTTTCGAAAAAATAATAATAAAATACAGAAAACCTCAAAGAACATACAGTCATTCATATAATGGACTTCCTTTGTGCATTTTATTTATTTATTTTTCAATATTCTCGAGAAGTGCATGGATGTATCTAAGAGGCATGAAAGTCTTGGCAAGAGGCATTTTCATGACTCAGGCTGCATTTTCTCACATTCATCCCTAATCGACTGGAACAGAACTGAAGAAAGATAGCGCTCGCCAAAGCTTGGAAAAACAACCTATAACCAGTAAATAAGTAAGCATAAAAAATATTGCATGTAAACAAAATGAAAATATCCAAGTGCAAAGGCACTAATACATAAATACCAGATGATAGGAGCACAACAGCTGAACAAAATTTTATAAAGTTGCAGGTAGAATTAGAGGTGTGCATTTGGTTGATTTGGATGGATTGGATGATAAATTTTTAAAACCGATTGATTTTGGATTCCTAAAAATATTGAATCAAACCGACCAAATAAAATGCAAAACCAAATAAACCGAATAATAATTTGGTTCAATTATTTTGGTTTGGTTTTGGATAAACCAAGTTTATTTAAAAATTATTTGTATAATTTTTATAGAATGAATGCAATAAAAAAATAATATAAATATAATAAAAAATACAATTAACTACTTCATGCGTTAAAAACAATATTTAAAACTATTTTTTACTTACCTGAATGACGTTTTGAACTTAAAAATTGATAGAATCATATTACCATATTATGAGACCAAAATATTTTGAAAAATTAGATAATAATCCTCCAAAAAAAGTATCTACCAAGTATTCAAAAAATAAATAAAAATAAGTGTATAATAGATAAACCTATTATACATAAATTAATAATACCATATTATATATAATTACTTTGATTTATTTGATTCCATCCAAAATTTTATTTAACAAATCGATCCAAAACCAAAAACCAAAGTTTTCATTAATTAAAACCAAAATCCAAATTACTAAGTTCAAAACCAAACCAAATTACTCAAAAACTTTGGTTCAATTTAGTTTTTTTGTTAAAACCAAATAATGTACACCCCTAGATAGAATAGAGTATCGAACAAAAGATAGATGAGAATAATACAATGAAAGTGAAATAAAATTAAAGAAATGCAGAGAAATGATTATATAGGAGGGACAGTGAGAGTAATATCTATTAATAATAAAATAGTTGAATTGAGTATATGAGGTTTAGGCATGTAGATGGCAGGCGGAGAACAGTGACTAAGTTACCTTCGTGTGATCTTTGAGGTAAGGGTTCATGTAAATGAGTCTAATAAAATTTAAGCCATCCATGAATTTAGCAATTGCATCAATTGAAATAATGAAAAGAATGAAAAATTATATGAGATTAAATGGGAAATCAAGTGGGAAGGACAAGACCAAAGATTTTAGGTTTTTGTAATAAGGTTGTAATTAAACACTTAAACCTTAATATTTTAAAGTAAATGATATTTTTAAAATAAGCCACCTGAGCCAACAAACGAGTCAAGTTAGCTCAAACTTGGGTAGTTAATTTATCAAGTTTGAGTTACAAGCCATATACCAAATTAAGTTCTAGCCAGCTCATAAGTTAGCTATGCCCTGGCTATGAAGTAATAACTTCAATTCACAATAATAATCTCTTTCTAATACAAGAAAAAGGTTCTATACATCAACTCCTCTAAATCCTGTATTAGTGGAAGCTTCATGCATTGGCATACCTTTTTAATTAGATGTATAATGAAGGTTAGAAGATGCATTAATAGGAGAGTAGAAAAAAATTAAAGTGGAACAACCAGAAAGAAAAATGGTAGACGAAAGTAACGTGAATAGAAGTGTTATAAAAAAAATTGCACAAAATGAATTTAACAGCTTTAGCAATACTCACCATATATGTATGGAAAATGAGGTTCATCTCTCAGCATAAAATAAATAGAAACACTAAAATGTTCAGAAATTAGGCAACAAGTAATGTTGGTCAGGTGATTGTGAAGAATATATAAATCATTTAACACATAAAGCATTGATTCCATAATACATTGGATCAAAAGTTTCAATCATTTAGTGTGTCTAAGGATGATGATGATGATGCTGATGAATGATAAAAATGCAACAGCTTCAATCAATATTATAAAAAATCATAGCAAGACATTCACAAACCCCAAAAACCAAAAATGGGTATGCATCAAATTATTTCTAGAAATTATTAGCTTTAGTCCAGTAGAAAAGCTTAGCAACTTGATGCACACAAAGCTCAAAAAGTTTTCAATAACTGAAACAACCTAATAATTGTAAGTCACAGTTCACTATAATATATAGCATCCTAACCCAATTGGTTTAAAAGCGAAATAAGCGTCATCATACTCTTAAAGAGAAAGCAAATAGACAAGAGGGCTAAAAGCGGTAGTCTTTTTTCATTCCAAGATCCCAACAAACTATAATGAACATGCATCTGTATTTCTAAAAAATATTAGCTCATAGTCGAATAAAAAAGTAAGCAGATTGATTCATGCAGAGCTTAAACATTCTCCTCTAACTGAAACAACCTAGTACTGACTTTCACAGTTCAGTATATATCCTTCTCCTAACGGTGTAAAAACTGAAATTAGCGCCATCTGACTCTTGATTGAGCATACAGATACCACCAAAAGGGGTGGTAGTTTCTTTAAGCTAACGTCTCTAATCTAGTAATAATCATATATTGTGCCTTCCTATTTATCTATTCTTTCAAGTTATTTAATGAACATTTTTGTAGCTATATTCCCTATCAAACACTTTCTAAGAAGATGATGAAAAACAATTTTTGGATAACATCAGAACATGGACATACCGCAATAAGTTTCCCAGTGTTTTCTGGTCTTTTTGCCACCTTCATAGCAGCAGCTGCCGCTGCCCCCGAGGAAATTCCAACCTGCAATAGGCATTGCAGTTCAACAAGCATAAAAGTGAAACTGTCTTATATCTGGATCTGAAAAAAAAATGCTTTGTGGCTCCATCAATGTCCTTTCTAATATTTACTGTAGATGAACTATTTGTTGATTCTAATAAGGTTAAGAAATCTACTAACATAAATGATTTAGTTACTTTTATTAAAAATTTATTAAAGTATTTAGTATTATTATGGTCCCAATTACAAATCATATGAAGAAAGGAAAATTAAAATGAATCGAACTTGTTGATCATGTTTTTACTGAAATTAAAGAGAGACTAACTAATGTATTTGCACTTAAGTTGTCTGATTTTAATAGTATTTGAGATTTATTGTGATGATGCCCTACTGAATTATTTAAGAGTTGTTTGGTTGCCTGCATTTGGAATACAGTTTAAAAAGATGCAGTATAAAAAGAATTCAGTGTAAAAGGATTACTTTACAGTTGTTTGGTTGAGAGTTTTATAAATTCATGACTTTGCTTTTTTCTGTTTGGTTGAAAAAATGTAATGTAAAGTATTTTGAAAGTTTTGACTCCCGGCGACCGCGGCGGCGGCGGCGGGTGGCGACAGCCGCATCACTTTACATTGGCCGGTGTATTTGGAATTCGCCCAAATCGGGAGAATTCTAAATACACCAAAAATGGCATTTCTAATGTATTTGAAATACACTACATTATATTGAAAATTTACTTTACTTCCAACCAAACACCCAAAAAGTTAAAATACATGCATTTGATTTACACTGCACTCCAAATACAAGCAACCAAACAACCCCTTAATGAGAAGTTGAGGATAAAAAATAATATTCAAATTACAATGGAGAATTCAAAGTTGTTGTGCAAGTTCTTCAAAATTGGAGATATTATCCATTATCTAAGGGGTTGTTTGGGATCACTTTCTATTTTTTATTTTTTATTTTTATTTTCAGTTTTTTTTCTTTTTATTTTATTTTTGTTTATGTGAAAACAAAAATATGTTTGGTATTTTTATGATTTTTTTGTTTAAAAAAATAAAAATAAAAAAACATGTTTAGTTGTTATTTTTAAAAATTTTAATGGAAAAAATAAAATAATGAAATTAATTATTACTCTAAGGGGCCGCTTAGGACCACTTCGTGTTTTTTATTTTTAAAATTTTAAAATAAAATTAAAATATGTTTAATATTTTCTTATTTTAACATAAAACAAAAAAATGTTTGAAGACACAAATGACGATGATGGATATTGACCTACATATCTAATCTTTTGGTCGAATCGAATCAAATCAATGAAATCAATGATCGATAAAAGTGATGTGCACAGATTAAATTTGAATCATCGTCGAAACAACCCGAATAATACTCGTTCATAAAAAAAATAACGAAAAAAAAATTTAAAATGTAAAAATCTATCAAACAAGAATTTTTTTGATTGATTATAATAAAATCGACAATTACGTATCTTTACGCCATCGATTTGAATAATATTATTTTGATCATCGCCGATGCTACTTAAAAAATATCTGCTTGCAAGATAAACTACATTAATACATTTGAAACATTGAAAATACAAAAGAAAGACACCCATTTGTAGGAGTTGATGCATAAACATGAAATGTAAAATACCTACACGCATATTTAAATTCTATGAGAAAGATAAAATTTATGAAAATATATAAATATATTTTAAATAATAATTATTGATAAAGTAAGTTAAATTATTATTATTATATAATCAAGTTAAATTTAATTAGAATCAATCAAAAATTAATATATAAATTCAAATTTATATTATATATATAAATACACATGATATATTAAAATTAACTACTATTATCCTACATTTAAGATAAATCTTGTTAGATTAAATTAATTAAAATTAATAATATTATATAATATTATTTTAAAAAAAATCAAATCCAAATCTTTAATGACCTGGTGTTTTAAAAACAAAGAAAACAGGTTTTATATATTTTTAGTATTTTTGAAAGCAAAAAAAAATTTGTTTAAAACAGAAAAATAAAAACAGAAAACAAAAAACAAAAATTGATTCCAAATAGGGCCTAAAGAATTTGTATTATACTCAAGCCATTAAGCTTTGAAATATTTGATTTCTCAAAAGAAGGTAAAACATATATAAGCCAAGCGGGTTAAATATCTACAAAAAAATATTCCTTTGTCATATAATATTATGCTAGGATTGAAAATAAACTTGTTGATGCTTTGAAGAAATTTACTCTACTTCTAAGTACAATGCATGATGAAAATATTGATTTTAATTATGTAAAAGAAAAGTATGTCATTTGTAGGTATTTCGGCAAAATTTATTAAGGCTTAAATAATGACTTATTTTTATTTAACAAAGACGGCATGATTAAAGATGATTATTCGTTTAAGGATACTGATATTTGAATCCTTGATTCATCCTTGAAAGATTTTTTGATATAGAATTGCACATTAGGAGCATTGCAGGGAATTTTAGTAGAGATGAAACTATTGCAATGACTAAGGATATGCACTAATGTCACAACATAAAAAAAGGATGCAACCTGCATAATTTCAAAATGGACTTCTAAGTCTGATAAAAGTAGGAAACAAAATATAGGATTTTAACATCTTTAGAGAATCTAGAGGGTGGTAGTATAAATTCTCTATTAGGTTTACCACAAACATTAAGAACACATGATTCTAATTTTGTAATTATATATCATTTTTCAAAAACAATACATTTCGTACCATGTCCAAAAAATATTGATGCATCTTATATTGCTATATTACACTTGAATGAACTAGTTAAATTATATGACTTATCTAAAATAATAGTTTCCAACCGAGATAAAAAAAATTTGTACGTCATTTCCAGGAAAAAAAAAAAAAAGCTCATAAAGAAAATGAGAACTTAGCTTAAATTTTTAACTGCTTATTATCTACAAATTGATGAACAAATTGAAGTACTAAATAGAAGCTTGGAAAATCCATAAGTTGTTTGATAAAAGATCTCGCATCTAGTGCAATTTGACATCATCTATGGCTGAATTTGCATGCAATTCATCTGAAAATAGGTCTACTGACATGAGTCCAATTGAGATTATAGTGTATGAACTTAGAAAAGCCTATAGATCATCATCTTAAAAAAAATCTCGGATTATTTCAATCATTTTGTTATTAGTTGGGTCCTAATTTTAGTATTGCCTGTAGCATTTAAAAAAGCAAGTGATTGAATTATTTGGTAACTTGTTCTATTTGGATCCTCAAATTTTCTTTGAATGTATTCGTGCTATACATCATATTAATTGTATTAAAAAATTCTAATTCTATGTTATCCACTTATCCCGCATCAATTACTCTACCGTCCTTTTAGATAGGTCAAATATGTCTAAACAAGTAATATTATTCTCCAACCTCCACCCTTCGGCGTTTTGAGCGCCAAACTCTCTGTTAAGTTATACCAGATGCAGTGTTGACCAACACATGTTAACGAGCAGAGGATAAACTAATAATTTTTAGTTATAAGAAGCCTTCAGGAATCAACAAGCAAATGACTAGGATGGAGAAAAGTTCACGAAACAATTTTGTAGTGAAGCTCAGAAGGAGTTGCTTTCCAAGAACTACAAAACAGATTGAATAAAATAAATTTTTCAAATGCTAACAGAGGCAGTATGCTAACGCAACCGAACATAATCGAGTACCCTTAGAATAATATCTCACACGACTTAACATTTGTTCTAACAGAACTTCCAATAACACATTCGCAGTATCTCATGATCATCATCAAACTTATTACAGCTATCACAGAAATCTAGAGTATCATGACACAACAAATGAAGCCAATAGAAAGTGCGATTGTAGTTTACCGCTGAATTTCACGCACAATAACAATAACGAATAAAATGTATATGCTTACATTTCCAAACGACACAGCACATTTTAGGGTAGCATATAACAAAATCAACCCCATGGAAATGTTTGCACTATATTTAACCTTTTCCATGACAAAAATGGTGCATTGGAATCTCTCAAGTACATACAGATTCAACTTCAATGATGAATAATCCGTACAAACCACAATATGAAAAGGTATAATGCACTATAGCTTCTTCCTTTTCATATTTATACCAATAAATAATGAAAAAAAATAATCAAGCATTACAGCAGCAGAATCGATTCCAAAAATACAATGGATAAACTAACCAATAATCCTTCCTGGAGAGCCAATTGCTTTGCAGTTTCAACAGCCTCATCACTAGAGATCTGAAATGAAATGCATAATCAATAATATCAAAACCTACAAACAATTCTACACAAGAAATAACAAAGGAACCATAAAAAATTTATCTATCATCGAATAACAACCTTGACCAAGATTCAGGGATCAAAAGTTTAACGCACAACATAAAAAGATTACAGAACACATTCTTCATTCAAAGTAAATTGAAGATGCAAAGGAAAGATGGTGCAGAGTTCAAATTTATTGCAGATGGAGACACAAGGATATAAAGTGTTGAGTCAACTTATCTTTAGTCCATTAAACACAACAGCAGTGCAGTGGTGGTAAGAACAACAGTAAAGAGGTATTAATACAACAACGAAGTTACTAAGAATGTAGCAGTACAAATTTAAGGGCTACTAAGAGTTGTGCAGTTCCATTAAAACATGTTATTTCATTGTTTCACCATTCATAAGTGAACAATAACAAGTGACTACTATGTTATGGGGTTATTTTGGTATCTTCCTCGTTATGATTGCCCAAAGGTCTAGCTTCTATATAAGGGTTTCTTATGTAATTGAACCATAAATTTTGGCCGATAAAATAAATATTTGAAGTTTTCCGCCCCATTTATAAAGATGCCAAGTATATCTTGATGTCTGTGCTGGATTTTTTTATGTCAGCACTGGATTCCTTCAATGAAACCATGAATACAGTCAAATTATCTATTATTTATCAATATTTCTTTTTAACCTTCAATTGGTATCTTGTTTCTTCTTTGTCCATGACCCACAAGTTTCATGATGATTTTGAATTTAGGAAATAAGTACTCATCATCTCCTGTTTACGTCTAAATCTTGAGAAAAAAAATGGTCTTGTCTCCTGCAGCTCCATCTCAAGGATAGAGATGATCCACGCAGCATGTTTTCTACTTAATTTCTTATGTAATTGAACCATAAATCTTGGTCGATAAAATAAATATTTGAAGTTTTCCGCCATATTTATAAAGATGCCAAGTATATCTTGATGTCTGCACTGGATTTGTTTTATGTCAGTACTAGATTCCCGCAATGAAACCATGAATACAGTCAAATTATCTATTATTTCTCTATATTTCTTTTTAACCTTCAATTGGTATCTTGTTTCTTCTTTGTCCATGACCCACAAGTTTCAAGATGATTTTGAATTTTGGAAATAAGTAATCATCTCCTGCTTACCTCTAAATCTTGAGAAAAAATGGTCTTGTCTCTTGCAGCTCCATCTCAAGGACAGAGATGATCCATGTACCTTCTTTTCTACTTGATTTTCTCGGTAAATTTTTTTTTCTGTTCAAATTTTGTAGCTTTCATATGCATATATGGATATCTAAGGATTGTTTTCATAGAATCATAATTGTAATCATCTAAGACATCATAAAATCGATAAGAACTATGAAATTCAGAAAATTACTTTCTAGGGTTGTACATATGATCCCATATAATCTTAGCAATATATTTGAGCATTTTCCAATTGAGATCAAACCACCTTTGTTTGATCCTTTTTATGCCCAAATCAACAACAACAACAACAACAACAAGCCTTTATCCCACTATATGAGGTTGGCTACATGAATCCTTTTTTCTCCACTGCATCCTATTAAGTATCAAATTCTCATTTAATTCTAATAAACTAAGCCATTGATGACATAGTGTTCATAAAAAATATTGAAAGAGTGTAGAGATTTTTGAACCAAGAAAGCTATTGCATTGGGAAAAAGCTTAGACTTATTGGCATTCACAAAGCAAATAAGTAAATTTAGAGTTCACTTTGGGGTAGTTTGTTCACATCTTAGCTTTCCAAATAACTGCCATAGTTTTGCTTGACAATAACTTCATTGTAGCTTTTTAAAATTTTTTTGTGGTGAGAAATATCTTTTATAATCAGATTTATTAAAGCATGATAGCTACAAAGAAAATTGAAGTTGTACATTTTTCAAAAAGAAAAATATTACACTACCCCCAAGTTTCAAAAATGTTTTTCTCACAACAATTCTACAATTACTTTACAAACATCTTTACACTTTACAGACAATAGCAACCACCCCAAATAGACTTAGAATTCATTGTATGTGACGAGCAAGGTATGGACAATGGACCCTCAACCATCCAAAACATATGATTGGTAATGATTTTGTCTTGACTGATGGGCAAAGAAGGAACGCATGCGTAGGGCATAATTTCTTTGGTTTAACTAACTAATGGAGCCCAAATATGAATTGATTGATGGCCAAAGAAGTAGTCCATGCATTAGATAGCTTGTAATAGGATTTTTTTTTTTTTTATCAAAAGTTGTTGGGAGCCTTTTAAAATAAAATGTCATAGTGGTCCTTCATTCTGCCAAATGAATCCAGCATAGTATGACTTGGCAGAGATGAAGTATTTGTTACAGCTTTGCATGACCAGATCGATTAGAGTGTGGTGAAAAGAAATTTTATAACAAAACTTGCTAGAATGTAAAAGTAATAAAGAAAGTTGATATCTAACATTTTAAAACAAAAAAAAATCTATAATATCAACATCGACTTCCAAAAAAAAATTCTCACAAGAATTCTACAATTACTTTTACAAATTCCTGTAGTTGCCTTCAAATGGTCTCATAAAATTCATTGTCCTTGAAGGCAAGGTATGAAAAATGAACCCCTAAATGGTCCAAAACTTATCATCGGTCATGATTTTGAATTGATAGGTGGGCAAGAAGCAACTAATGCTTTGAACTTAACTTTTTTTTGTTTTGACTAATTAATGGGCCCCAAATATGCACTTATTAGTGACCAAAGAAGCAGCTCATACATTGGATAACTTGAAAGAGACTTTTTTGGATAGTTGTAGGATTTTAAAACAATAGGTCACATAGGTTCCTCATTCAATAATTTAGAATTTATATGCCAAACAAACCCACCATAGCATGACTTAGTGGGGATGAAGTACTTGTTATTGAAAGCAATTTTCTCTCTAAGCTTTTCATTTGTTAGAGTCTGCAGGTTTATGAAGAGATAATAAACATTGTGAAATATGTAAAACTTGCAAGTTTAAGGTATACTCATTAAGCATGTCAAGTGATAAAGTATGTAGAATACTAATGGAAAAATTTACCATTTGATATTTATGGTATTGTTGATGTTAAGCTATTGGCACAATTTTATAGCGTGCATCATATGGACATGAAGCCAAAAACACAACCCCATATCTCAAGCCACATCACATACAAAGATGTCGCTAGGGCTGCTTTCTTCTTGGTTATGGAAAAAAAATCGTTTGGTCTCCAATGATCAAAGCAATGTTCTAAGCTTCCTTTCAATGTTGAAGTCATCAAACAATTGTGTTGACCTCTCCCAATAACAACTCAAGAGCCATTGTTAAGCATCGACAAGACACAATCATTGGCAACAAAGGAAGGCAATTCCCTTGTGAGATAAAAGATTAACAACCCTAGAGGGTGGTCATCATCTTGGTCAGATCAAAAGATTGATGATCCTAAGTATTCACACTGACCAAAAAAGTTAATGGTTATTTAACAAGTCACCAGCATTCCATTGAACTTTCCTTAAAAAAAACAATTATTTTGTTATATGTTTTTCATTTATTTTTTAGTGTATCTCACTAGCGTTTAAGACAAAGATGACAACAAACAATTCCCCTTGGATGAGCAAAAAGGGGTATTAAACATGCCAACAACATTTAAATTGTGAAGCAACAAATCTCCCATCAAATAAAAAATAAGCAGAGAGAGGTAGAACTTTGGTTGGATCAAAGATTAACAAATACAGATGGTGATATTTGTCTCAATCAAATCAAAGATTAACAATCAAAAGTCTTCACACTAACAAGATCAAAGAATGATGACCCTTCAAATTTTGTATTGTTGCATCTGTGTGTCAATCAATTACCTAGTATGAAGTAAAATGAAGGATGGAATAAGTAGAATGAATAAGTAAGACAGCATGAACTTGTTAAATTGATATAATTTAGTAAGTTGGGATGAAGAGATTCAGCAACAATAGCTGCTAGGCATTGATACGTGTGAAGGATTTGTACCAAAGAGAGAGAGCAAAGGGGTGCAAGAGAGACTTGCATGAGAGGAAGCAGTGGCTTGAACAAGTTGAAGGGAAGAAAGAGAATGACAATAGATATGGTATTGATGAGCTCTTGAAAGTTGGGGAGTAACGACAGAGGAAGGGTGTTGCAACTAAAGAGAAGGCAGGGGTGCATAAGTCATTCATGTAAGGAAGAAAAGAAGAGAGAAGATTCAAGAGAGTAGTCGAGTATGAGAGAATGCAAGAGCAATATGAGTGAGATCGCATGCACTGGAGAAAATTAGGGAGAGGCAATGTCCTTTTTTCTTTGTCATGAACATTCCCAAGTAAAGGCACAGAAGCAACTAGTGAGAAGCAAATGTGAAGACAAGATACATAGATGAATGCAAGATCAAGTATTAATTTTCTCTCCTTTTTCTTAACAAGGACCTAGTCATAAGTTAGTCCAAAGATGCTCCACATAATGCAAAGTTCTTTTCTAAACTCTCCAACTCCATTTTCTGGCCAAGTGGCAAGTTTAAATCAACCGACAAGGTAGAACTTGAAAGATTGTTCTCAAAAGACACCATGAAGCTGATTAGTCAACCACACTAATTAATAGGTAACTCAATTGAGCCAACCTTCCTAAGAAGGTCTGACATATATGAGGGCAAAAAATGTTGAAAGTTTTACAAGATAAGGGTTACACTAGGACACATGACATTATCACACAAAGTCAATTGAGCTTCCATCACACTAAAAGGGGCACATGCTCCGCATGTAGACATGGCATTGACAATAATATCAAGAGCATGTCATCACTATAAAAATAAAATAAAATAAAAAATAAAAAAACCAATATGCCCAATAATATTTTATGAATGAACATAATGCAAGGAAACCAAAAGATCATATTTATAGCCCTAATTTATGCAAAAAAAAAAGGAAATCATCTTGGAACTACCAAAATATGCATGCCAAAAGAAGCCCAATTCAGATACCTACTAAGAAGGGACAAAAACGTCACGTAAAACAAAGGTGGTTCTACTTGAAATGTATATAAAAGATGTTGAGCCTAAGGGGCAAACTACGAATAAGTTTGATTCTTTAAATAATGAAGTCTTCCATCCTAATCTATATCAGTGGGTGATACAGAACCTTACTCGCAAGACTTGCTCGACGGAGCAGGGAGTAGAGAAGACAGAGGGAGTGAGGAGGGTTACAAAAATATGAGCGAGTAGAGATAAAGTACATATTACTAACAATGAAAAATACACAAGAGATTGAATAGAATCAAACTCAATAAAAAATCAAAAATCCAAAGTCTACAACCTAAAAAAAAGTTCTGAAAATTCACACCTAACCTCTTGATGAAGAAATTTTAATTTAACGTTAGTCAAACTTTCAGAAGGTAGTTGTACCCAAAGATTTCGCTATCATTTTATGATGACTTTAGATCTCATTCTAGGTTTCCTATAGGCACTATAGTTAATTATCCCTCCAAATGATTTTGAGAGAGAACTTTCGATTAAGGTTAATCATTAGATCGCTAATTACTTAACATATAATAGCAGCATATTAAATTTAAAATTTGAGAAATTCATCAGCATTAACTTAAAGAATATATTTGGAGAAATGATGATACACCTTATCAAGATTTCATTGTTCATCATCTCGGGTTATCGTGGTCCCTGATTCACTTAGTTAGAGGAGGTAGTCAATCCAATCTAATTGAAAAATCCTTAACAACAGCCATGAGTTAGTTCGTCTAAAGAAACCTTATGGATCTGAGTTGATATTTATTTAAGAGAACAATTTTGAGCCAACCCTATCTAACAGAGAACTTTGTGCTCTATTAAGTATAACCTATGATTTACAACTCAAGGGGTAAAAAACCATTGGGATCATATGAGCAACAGCGGTGATCGTAATATAAATGATTCGATTAAAGGGCTCTAATCATAATTACTTCATATGTGAAGACTATTCGCATGTCCTTACCAGTATAAACTATTTTGAGTGTGAATGTAGTAGTATACTTAATATAATATTAGCTATTTGTGAGCGTAGGTTAATGTTAAATTTGTCACTCTAAATAAATAGTTGTGAAAAATGAATGAAATGAATTTTTCTTTAAGATTTAAATTAAGAATTTCACTTGACATGATTTTCTTAATTTTAAAATTTAATTGAATATTTTATAATTAATTAGAGTTTGACTTCGAGATGATTTAGCATTAACAATAAACACCCTCAATTGAATTCTCCAATAAACATGGCCATCATCGAGATGCGAACTATTTGAGCGTTCACATTATAATTTGAAAATTTTATTTAAGATTGAACCCCTCTAACTGGTATTTTCATTCAATACGATCATCATTGGGGTATGCACTATTGAACGTTCTCACTATAATTTAAAATTTTTATTTGAGATTGAACCCTTTTAATTGATATCTTTATTCAGCATAACCATCATTGGGGTTACCTTGTTAACTTTGAGTGCTTGCTAGCAAAGAATCAAGTGTAGGATTTATATTTTAAATTTTAGATTTGAGATGACTTAACATTAGCACTTCAAGAATTTTGATAATAATAATCTTTCTAGTTAAAATCTACGATCATAAAAAATAATAAGCTTTTTAAAGATTCTCTCAAAGAGAGAATGTTATGATAACATTAATAGATTTTGTTAATCCAACTAGTTTGAAAAATCAACCGAGAATCAACCTACGCAATCATTCTCAAACACTAGAATTAGGCATTTAATATATATAGGAGCACATGCAGGCGTATTAGACTTGATTGCATGAGTTTTGGTGCACTTGCATTATGTGATTGCATGAATTTTAGTGTAACAGCATGATGTATTTGCACACTTTCAATATTAAGCAACCTAAGTCAACTTAACTTCACTGTAATTCCCAATTGGATCCTATTTCACTTGAAGATTGCATCTAAATTCACTTATAAGTTCCTTATGAGAATTTTAATATCACATTGGGCAAAAGGATTGATAGCAACCTATCGCTCTATTTTGGTTGGTACTGTTAGTTTATTATTATTGAAATTTCATTGACCATTTTTAGATAGAAAATCTTCATTATTTTCCAACCCTCAACTTAGGATGTATTGACAACGCTGGACATTACCCTTTATAAAATTGGTGTTGATAGAAATTTCACATGCTTACAACATAAGATCAATATCATAATTATTGTAGTTCAAAATATTGTTTAAAGTGACATCCTCTCTTGAGGTTCAGCAAAGGATGCTTACTAAAAGATTTATCAGTGCTATTGTATATCTTTATAGAGAGATCAATATGAAAAGTTTAACTAGGAAGCTTAAGGGTTGTTTGATTTTCCAACATTAATGCAAGGGGTTCACCAATATGACCCAATAATACTCCTCTAATGCAATAAGCTCGAGCTTGAAATTGCCTCGAGATACATGCAAGATTTCCTTCTATCTAAACACTTGCAAGAATTACATAGTGTTTAAGTTAAACACAATGTCGCTCTATAACGCATGCAAGGTTTCAATCAAAGCCTCTATTAATGTCTTCTATCCATTTGCATTAGGGTTGCAGATCCAATAGCATTTTAGCTTTAATTAGAATTAATTATTAGACTTGTGTGATCCTCGCAATTAATCAAAGATTTAAAAATTTCACAGATATTTTATCATCAAGTAGCATACGAGGCCCACATTTTTAATTTTCAAAATAGTTTCTTTGTGTAGATGCACATGAATGAGTTACAGTTTTAGTGATAAATATATCAACAAACCTCATCTCATATTTTTTATATCCCAAAATATGCAATATTTGTCTTCATATGGTTTGAATATTTGTTTGGTGAGCCCCAAAAAACATCTTTCTTCAATTATAAATAGAGGATCTAGTTCAGTTCATTTCATTCAAGTTGATTCAGTTCTCTTACGTGTTCTAATATTCAAAAAGTTCTGGTTGTGAGGAGGTTTTTTTCTCCGCTTAAAAGCAACTTTCAAGTCAATTTCAAATCCTTTGTAAATTTCATTTAAGTTCGGTCTTTGTGAATTAATTATCACGTTAAAGTCTTGAAATTTTTACACTTGACATTAGTTTTTGATTCAATGCTTAGTTCAAGTCCAACGTCGATTATTTTTGGTTCAAATAATGTTTCTATCCAGCTCTATTTAATTCCCTTGTTATTGCCTCGTTCGACGACATTTTGACAATCTCCCAAATCGTCCATACGTGAGGCTACATTGAAATCTGGGCCTGCCCACTATGCCAAGAATGTGTATAATCTATGTTGTAAGACACCATGGCTGTAATAGCCAAAACCCACCATGCCAAGAAATGCTTGTATGGGTACTTCAATGAAAAATTTTCATAATTTATAATTTCACCATCGTGCTAAGAAAAGCGTATATAGGATTTACACGTATCACGAAGCCGCCACAAGTTTTCTGCTAAGAAAAAAACATACATGGGCCGCCTAACACGTCACAATCAAGATTTTTGGGGCCTTCTGAGTTGAAACATTTCATACCTTTGCACGTAAATTAAGGCGAAGGCAAGCTTACAAAATATTGATTTTTACAACACACAAAAATATAAATTATTTTCTGGCTATTTTCTAGAGAGAGAAAGGTAATGGAGAGAGGGTAAAAGAGAAAGAGACATCTCTCTTTGTTTAGAGAGAGAAGTGAGGAAGAGAGAGTAGAGAGATAATGTTTTAGCTCGTGGTATATGGGAGAGGAGTGTGAGAATAATCGGTTGAAAGGAGTTGTGGTTGTTGATGGCATACTAAAGTTAAAAGCAGCAGGGAGGTTGCGAGTACGGGCTCGGGTTGGAGCATGGAAGAGATCGTTGGAGTGAGAAAGATAAAGAGCAAGGTGAGATCTCATCTTTTCTGCACGGGGCGGACAATGGAGAGTAGTTGTGTGTGTGGGTGACCTGGTAGAATCGAGAAAGGGATGTGTGGTGGGAGCTTCGAAAGCATGTAGATTAAGAGGTTGGGGTTGGATTAGAGGTGTAGAGTTGGGAGACAGGCCAAACACTAGGTTCGTGTGCTATGCAAGGTAATGGAGATGAAAGCGAGAGAGCAAGGAGCGAAAGAGAGGGGGAGGCGGTCGAAGCTTTAGTTGGGCGACTTTGTGCGGGAGAGATTGAAGAGGGCGGGGCAGGAGTATGCGAAACAGAGGGAGATGGCGTGAATAAAATATGGGTTTGTAGCAAGGGCTTAGGGAGAAAGAAGCATGGAGACAAAGCAAGAGGGGCAAAAGAGAGAGTGGTTTAACTTGAACAAAATGAGCTGGGAGGCATGTATGGGATGGGTTTGACAGGATAAGAGTACAAGCACACCAATTTGACATGATAGGGTGGCAGCATAGGGATTAAGGGAAATTAACTAGTGCATTTTCTTGAGATACATGCCAATTTTGATGAACTTTCACGTGTGACAACCAGTAATATGAGTGTCTGTTCTATGTAAATTCAATATTTCAAATGCAATAGCAAATCAGAAGTTCGTTTTGCGATTAGAAGCTATTTGAGTGATTTCGACATCTACTGAGATGATTTCAGCCCAAATCATGCAATATCGTGTCCATAGCTTGCCATCAGCACTGTGCTTGATCAAATCATTCACTGAAGGTGTCTTTAGTCAATTCAGACAATTTGATGACATCGACGCAATCCATTTTGTGAAAGGAGAATGTGGACAATGCCAAAACATCCCAACTCCAATATATGTGAAGTTGTATTTGTGACTCATCTTTTTTATTGGGTTAAAATTTGACGACTCTAGGTATCCATTTTAAACAATTTTAGTATTTTGGATGCATCAATGTGATTTGTTTTGTGAACTAAAGATGTTTTGAACGACTTTGGCCATGGTGGAGAGATTTTGTGGTATCGCACTTGATATTTGCCTATTTTACCATGCATGCTTGAATTGACTTATAGAATTTATATGAAGGACAACATCTGTAGGGTTCGAGGGCTATAAGAATGGCTACATTACATATATAAAATAATTAAAAATATATAAATCCTATGGAGTGCTTTTATGTAGACACATGCACAAGAGTATGGTGTGGTGATTAATGTTGTCTCTTGCTAACATGGCCTTCCGTGTGGTCAACTTATTGGATCCTAAGTAGGTGGTGAGTACACTAGATGAGTCTTTGTCGAGTTGTATCTTAGGTGAGTAGCTAGCAAGTTCACTAGCTGGCAAGCTAGACAAGTTCGCTAGGTGAGTTGTGGTGAGTATTTATGGTGAAGTGATGAATTCCTTAAGCTACACCTTGTTCGATATATTCCCTTGATTGCCGAACGAGTGATAAATTGATCCAAGATGAGCTCCATGATGAGCTAGCTGATCGAGTCGTGGCTTATTTTAGAGTGTACTTGGGATAGTTGCAGCTATTTGAAAAAAGTTGTGAAGCTACTATCAGAGCTAGAAAGTTGTTGTTACTGAAGTAGTGTCTCTATTTAGAAGATTTTGTTGCGATGTAGCTATGGATAAAAGGCTAAAATGTCAATACATGCATTTGTTAATGAATCTGAAAAACATTCAAATTTTAATAATCAATATATTTAAATGTTTCTAAATAACAATTTTTTACTATAATTAGTAGCATCTCAGATATGAAGGCCAAATTTATATTACCTTCTTCCTTTTATTTTTTAAAATCAAATATTAACATTCAAGTAAAAAAAAGAATAGCAATCCATCTAATATCTCTATTTTTGCAACATAATGGGATGTAAACTTAGCAAAAAAATGTGAAAGTTGCAAATTTAATAAAAATTAAAAGTTTTAACAAGATAATCTCATTTCAGAGGAATCATTCAATGGAATTTCACTAATCAACTAAAGCATTTGTGATATGTTCCCTTAGCTCAACCATCATCTCAACACCTTCACCGTCTTGAGTCTGATGGCTAGCTACGGAGATCTTGAGCATCGGGGAAGAAGGGGGGAGAACAACAACAATGGCCAGATGCAAAGATTGTGAGCACTGTAGCTGGGGATTGTGATTCGTGGACGACGAGGGGATTTACCATCAGAGGGGTCACGATGACAAGGGGATATATCGAAAGATTTCGAGCATAGGGTGCGAGATCGTGTTGCAGCGGGGAATCAATTTTCGTGAGCAGAATAGGAGAACGTGAAGAAGAATGAATCACATAGTGAGATGTTGACGCTGAGATCGTGATGAAAGAACAAATCACAAAGAGAGATAGAGATAGATAGAGAGAGAGAGAGACTTACAACTTTTCAAAGAGATGGCTACAAAGGTTCGCTTGAAGAGCTGCAATCGTCGTTGTCATGAGAAAGAGTTTTGTAGGAGAAGAGGTCAAGGACAAGAATGCATAAATGGCTCTCTCAAGTAAAAAATAAATAAATAAGGGAACGAAGCCACAGACCGCAAGCTTCATTCTGAGTTCACGAAACGGCATTTTGAGTCCCGAAATTTCCGAAACATTCATCCCGAACGTCATCTCAAATAGGATTGTGGTGTGATACGAACCCATATGGCAAGCGGAATGCCGCTCTAAACACACCGTTAGACTGTGCTCTATTATGAGCTGGCTGGTCTAGGGGTATAACTTGGGTATAAGCTTCACTCCTTCAATATCTCTCCTCTCTCTAATTCTCTCTCATAGCCACAAACCATAGTTGGACAACAAACATGGCTCAATGTACTTCAAAAAACATAATAAAAGGAATTCTAAAAGGGAGATACATTCCATTTACATAACAGAATTGATCAACAGAAAGATAAATCTAAAATAAGATCATGAGTTTCTCCAAGTACAAGACTCACCTAGAATATTTATTAATTAGTTTTGTCAATAATGAGGATCTTAATGTGATCTAATACAGGTTTGCAGCCAAACAATTACATAGAGATAATGCATAGCTTAGTTTCTACATAAAATTGTCATTTCACCATGCTATTGAGATGGAGGTTCACTCAAAGACTTCCTACACTAGAAAGTTTAGTTCCCAAGTGAATGATGAACTCTCTTGTAGAGATTTGACTAAGGTAGGAATCCTGTAATGGTTAAGAACAATAGATTAAGTTTAATGCTAACCAATCTAATTACAAGGAGGCTTTTTAAGCTAACTGCTCTAACTAGAAAAAATAACAAAGGTTTAATGTCTAACCATCCCTACCTTGTCTGCCATACTTTCTTTCTTCACTGATTTCTTAAGAGATGTCTCCAACTTATCCTGTCAACTCCCAATCGTCCAGCTCTTTTAAGGCAGTCACCATTCTTCAAGGGCAATCTTCTTGGTTTTCAAGCATGTTCTCTCAGCAAGCTGCAGCTCTGAAGATAATTTATTCTTCAGGCAACGATGCGGAACTATCTTGCTTTAAGTCAAGCAATATGTTCATATAATTGTCAACTATCATGAACAAAAACTCTTAACAAAATATGAAGAAAAATATAAGTGAAAAAGCTTAAGCTTCAATATGAAATTGGTAATGGAATATGTCAGGCCTAGCATGCTTTGGCAGGCGTTTAGTTAAATGTGAAGTGTTGCGTCTAAGCCACACCTATTGCTCGTGAAGACTAGCGTTAAAACACTATTGCCACAGCATTTTCAAATGCAAGTACGAGTCTGATGATTCTTTCATGGATCCGTTATTTCCACACTTATTGCATAGTTTGTTTGTGCTATAATATATCCATTCACGGTGATCTAAGATCAATGCATCTTCCATGTTGTATCTCATTCACAGGCATCATAAGAGCTATCAAATAATCTATAAAAACTAAAGAGATGTTTAGGATTGTTGGTTGCATGGTAGCCCTCCTCGATCCGAGTTCATAGCATTTGTTTTTTTATCCAAATCAGTCTGCATGGGTCAGTCCCATATTAAAAGGATACGTACAAAAGTATTTTCGCCAGAAGCCATAATTTAGCTAAAACATGAAGAAGTTTAATTGTGGATATTGCAAGCAGTCGTTTTCTACACATGGTAGATAAGCCAAACATCCACCTTTTCTTGAATTCATTCATCATATCATCCAACTTGAAAAAATAGGACCAATATCTAATGTCATGGATTAAGAAGCAAAAAATATTCCATTTTACTATGAAACATATGATAGCAATATGAATTTTTATAATACACACGCCTAACAAAACTGCCACTGTAACCAAAGATGTCCAATAACTATTGTCACTTGTATATCACCCTGCTTAAATTCCTCAATGCATTACTATTAACTCCCATCCAAGTTTCTTCTCAACCTCAACTCAAATACAAGCACATTATTGCACAACACGTCAGTTGAAACGCTAATAGAAACAGAGAATCAGGACTCAAACCTCTAAAATTTCATCAACTACGTCAAGGTCTAAAATCCCAGGAACAAACCCTGCCCCGATGCCCTGAATCTTGTGCGGACCTGAATGATTAAATGATGCGAGAATTGAGAAAGAGAGGAAAAAAATCAGCCAGAAAAAGTGTTAGTTTTCCAGCTAATACTACCTGGTTTCCCGCCTGAGAGAATGTTGCTTTCGGCAGGTTCAATGCCAATAACCTAACAATAAAGAATGTCAAAAACTAATTCTCTAATATCAGAGTAGACTTTTAAAAGCACATTTAATACTTTAATATTAGGGTTTTTGTTCTTCAAGAACCGTCCAACACCAGAAATGGTTCCACCAGTTCCAATTCCAGCAACAAATATATCAACCTTCCCATTTGTATCTTCCCAAATTTCAGGGCCTGTGGTCTCATAGTGTATCTGCAGGGATGAAAGGAAGAAATTTCACACAATCAGAAGAAACATCAGCAAGGATTCAGTTATACTAGCTTCATAATACCTTTGGATTTGCAGGGTTATCAAATTGCTGGAGCATATAAGAGTTGGGTGTTTTCTTCAAAATCTCTTCAGCCTTTTGAACAGCTCCCTTCATGCCCTTAGCAGCATCTGTAAGAACAAGTTCTGCTCCAAAAGCTTTAAGCAAAACTCGCCTTTCAATGCTCATGGATGAAGGCATTGTTAAAATTAGTTTGTATCCTTTAGAAGCTGCAATGAAGGCAAGACCAATGCCAGTGTTCCCACTTGTGGGTTCCACTAAGATACTCTAGACCAAAAAAAAAAATCAAAAGGCTGTCAGCTTTACACTGAACAAGTTAAAGATAAGCAAAAACAAATGAAGAAAACCCTATTAAAACACTACTATAAGATATGAACAATAATAATGATGGTTCATCATCATCATTAATCTTATCCTAATTATATGAGTTGGGATTAAGAATCTTCATTTTCCATTCATTTATGTTGAAAACATTATTATAGGCATTTCCTTAATTATTGTAACTCCATATAGTCAACAAATAGAAGGGAAAAAAAAAGAAGACAAAGGAAATCGAAGGCATGGGTCAACCTATTTGGGTCAACATTATGACTCCTCAATTTCATTCGTTCATATTTTAAACACCACTATATGCAATTTCTTAATTATTGTAACTATATATAGTCAACAGATAGAAGAATAAAAAAGGAAGACAAAGGCAAACAAGGGGATGGGTCACAGTGTTAGAAGAGAAAAGAAACAAGAAGAAAAAGGTAAAGTGGATAGGATGAGAGAGATAAAAAGAGAGAGAAGGTAATTAAAGAAATAAGGCAGGGTGGGAGGGGAAGAAAGGGAGAGAGAGGAAAGGATGGATTGAGAGAGCAAATTGGATCACTTTGAAGAAAGAGAACAGAGAATTCCAATGCAAGGAGATTAATGACAACAGGTAAATGTCCCAACTGTGCTGCAGCTTTTGAACGGTACAGGATAACCTGAAAGAGAAATTGCATAACCCTAGCATCTAAATTGCAGGGTTGAAAACAAACGAGTGTTCAAGCAGCAGTTAGGGTCTCTATGTGATTATATCACTTTTTCATATCATCTGTAAGAGAAATTTTTCCAAAAAAAATAAGAGGAGATATACTTAAAACAGATACAACCACAACTAAATTACCTTTCCAGGCGTTATAAGCCCCTTTTGTTCAGCATCAGCTATCATACTGTGACCAATCCTGCAGACAATAGTAAACAAGACACCTAGGTCGCTGAGATATGTTTTCACTTCAAAGAACACAAACAACGTAATGAAGCTTTACCTATCCTTCACACTGCAGCATGGCTCCATAATCTCAAGCTTAGCAGCAATATTAGCAGCACATCCTTTTACAATATTATTAAGGTACACCATAGGTGTTTTCCCAATAAGCTGCAAGATATAATTATTAATTACAGTGAGGAAAGAAAAGTGTTGAAGAAAACATTCACAAAAACAAAAAAGAAAACCATATATCTAGCTTGGGCTATCATATGTTGGGTTGTAATTGAGTCGAGTCGAGTCGAACTGAGTATGTCATAGATTAAATTTGGCTCAATCATTTTATAAGTTTTTTCACAAGTAGGTTCATACTTAGCTTGTTTAAATTTTTCAATGATCATACTTGGCTTGTACTTTGCTTTTTTATATTAATTGAGCGAATGCTTCAACGAGTAAATAAACAAGCTACAAATTAGACTTGAATTTTTATATTAAGATATAAATAAAAAATTTGATAAAACTAAACAAACAAGCAATTAAATAAACTTAGAATTAGTATTTAACTGCTTTACACCAATTAAGATACTATATAAATTGCAAACAAATTTTTTTGCAATCAAAAAATATAAAAAAAGTATTAACAAGCTAATTCATTGAAATGAATAAATAAATAAGAAAAAAATTGCACTAAATACAAATGCATATTCACCAATGATAAATGAATTAATTTGAAAAAAATAAAAAGCTCAAAAAAATTATAAATATGCACCTAGACAATTAGTTTGAAACAAGCTCATATTAACTCTTCAAAATGGTTGGATCATTTTGATCAAATTGAAATCAAGGTGATTTACAATAATTAAGTAAGTCAATAGGGAATAAGATGCTTCAAATTCACTAAGAGAAGAAAAATATACTTTTATTTTCCAAAATACACTACGATTATATTTAAAAATATTCATTCATAGTGAATCGCTATATTGTTATAGGGCGATGAAATTTAAAATGTTTTTAAATAAAACAAGAATTAAAAATAAAAAGATATGATGAGTTAATTAATAAATTGATTAATAAATAAATATTAATAAAATTATACTATTGATGTAATATATATTATTATAATATTTAATCACATCATATTTAAATAAAATACAAACTCTCATCGAGTTTAATATTGAGTATTTAACAAGTTACTTTTTGAACAACAAATAAGTTTGTTTGTGAATATAAATAAACAAGTTAAACCAAGTTCAAATTTAATTTATTTAACCTTCAAGTTTTCAAAGAACATTCAAACTTGTTTATTTATTAATTTAAACAAACTTGATTGAGTAATAATCGAACAAAGTTCGAGTTATTTATCGAGTGAATTGGTTCATTTACAAACCTAATCATAGGCATAGATGTCAGATTCACTATCCAAAAAGCTATGTTGTAAAAGTACATGAAACAATGAAGTCCATGAGGAAGGGCTACATATAACCACATGTAACGTATATACAAACTATTCTATTAGAGAAGAGCTTTAGTTGGTTTATAGAAGAGTCCATTCTAATCCACATTTAAATAGTTTATGATAAGCAATACTTGTTTAGAACCTATGCAGGAATCCTGTATCTAAACAAGGGAAATCAATAATTTTCTTGACAGTATTCTTTTCCAATCATGTCGTTGTTTTACAGAGGCAAGAGTAAAAGGGTATGCAAGTGGAAGAAATTAAGAACGTGGAGTGGTAGGGGATTGGGGATAAGATTATACTTTCATGGCATATAGGGGAAATCACAATGGTGATAATTGGCTCGCAAAAAGTCCTCTGCAAGCATGACCGCACCTTGAGACACATGATAGTGTTTTCTTGGTTTGAATGCAAGAAGTGCTAGAGACTATAAGAGTTAATATCTCTTATAGGATTTACATGCTTTAGAAGCTTTTGTGACATACAATTTCAGTCAGATTTTATGAGTAAGATATATTCTCTCATATAAAGTTTCATGGAGTTCATGAAGATCTCTTTATTTGAGTTTTCTCTGAAGATGAAGAATGTCGGATTTCAGGATTGAGTGGCATCACCTAAGGTTCTGGTTGGCTTCTTTTTGGATGCCATGAACACTGGATGATTCATTAATTAGCTATAATACTCATTAACAGTCAGTTAATTGATAAATAAACCTAATTATTGCATTATTTAGTCCTAGATTAAATGCTTCATTTGAAACCCAACCATTCATTAATCGAGCAAATAGACGTCAGACTACCAATTACTTAAAATAACGAAATAATCTCCTTTTCATCCATAATTAAATATCAGCGTCATATGATAACAACCTACTTTTAGTTAACATCAATCTAAAATCAATTAATCTTATTTGTAGTAGCTTAATCATTAATCAATAACCACAGTTTTAATTATTTATCATGAAAAACATGCAATGAAATTATATCAGTTTCATCTCAATAATCTGTCCTTTGATTAGAATATATTCGCGGAACACTAACTATCAATCTTATCTCTCCATCTTTTGGATGTAATAGACCCACTTGGTATAATGACAGCTTGCCCCCTAACACAATCTTCTTGTACTCGACAAAAGCAATTAAGAATTCCAAAATCCATTGCAGCTCAAAATTCCAGCTTTCTAATTCATAGCGACGAAGGAATAAACCGGTCTTGTACCTGAATGACATCCTCGGCGATGTTAAGGCCCTCAATTTCCGTCTCTGGTTTCACAGAGACGGCCTTGCAAAGGACGGGTGAGTAAGAAGAACATAAAGTCTCGCCTCGAGTTTTAAAAGAGCGAATAGAGGAGGTTACGGCGGCGGCCGAATGGCCCGACTGGAATCGATTTTCGATCGATGATCGACGATACGAAGCGATGGGAGAAGCCGCTATGCTCGTGAGAGAAGCCATTGGTAGAGCTTCCTACAGCCGCACCTCAAATATTTCGTCCTCCTTCGGTGGAGTTGGACTTCGACGTCGGAAAGCGATGTCCGGCTTTCTTCGAGCCTAGATAATTCTGGTTTACATTTCTCCTTAGACGTGATTATGTGAGGAAGAAAATTTTAAAGGGAAATTTACGTACATACCACGCAATTCTTCGATTTACATATTTCCTAAATTAATATTTATAAACTAACACTTTTCTATACTCAAAAAAAGATTTCACTAAAAAAAAGAAATGATATTTTGATGTAATAATAAAGATTTGGTGTTATTTAAGAAAAATTAAAGTTAATGAATTCGTAATCATGTAGATGTATGAAAATTTTAAAATAAGTATTAACTAATAAATTATTATTATTTTTATAAAAAAATTTTGAGTTTAGGTCATAGTGATGACAAATCTCACAGATGGCTTTTGGGCCACTCACTTATGACGACGCTATCAGTCCGCCTGATAATCGAGACTATCTTTAAGTGGTCGACCAATTATCGCGACGGCTATCCTAAATAACTCTCATGCGGTCATAGACTGCGCTTTTGCTTTCAATTTTCGACCGACAACGACCGATTCCCGGTTCCTCCAGTTCATCGTGACAGAGTCCGGTCCCCCCACACTCCCACTCTCGGCTCCACCTAAAGATTTCAATCCAGCTCCACCGCAAAGTATATGCAAGGTATATTTTCGGGATATAATTATTTTAGCTCATGTCTTAAAAGTTCAATATTATTATCATCTACATTTCTATGTTGTAATTGTTACCACTACATCCATTGCTAAATGCAATGCTCATTATCTTAAATGCTTCATCAACGGAAGGAAGGTAGGCCTCAATTGTTAATGTTTGCTTAGCTTAACCTATTATAATAGTCATGTATAGAGGAGATAGTGGATAATCCATGAAAAATTTAGATTCACGAGATGTAATTTTTATTTTTAAAAAAAAGATGAATATAGTAGAATGTCTTTTTAGGTTGCGTTAGATTTAGATCCATTGCTAGATATTTTTTTTTTTTTGGCTGACTTGCATTAATGCTACTTACAAGGCTTCATCATCACTTTTATGTTACATCATAACCACTACTTATTTTGATAAGAAATGAGTTAATTTTTAGGTTGCGTTAGAAATTAGGTTGTTGAGCATATACTAGGATGAGTCAGGAGCCTGTTTCCTTAATTCTCTTCTATGACGGTCAACTGATCGTTGATGATCAATTCATTCCAAGTTATGTCGGTGGCAAAAATCGTCCAATGCGAGTCTCGCGTCATGCAAGCTTAGAAGATTTAAAGCGAAAAGTGCTTTAGATCTCGCGTTGATAACTTCATAGTGAGATTACGTTATTTTCTGTTGGTGCGGATACATAGCTACGGTTTTGATGATAAAGTCCGTCTGCCGGATGAAGCTTCCCGTCAGACATTAGTTCTTTATGTGAAAGTCAAGCCACAATGTACCGATGTAGCTGAAAATTGATACTGGTCTCATGCAGCGCACTATTCCGTCTAATTACACCCATGATTTCACTTTGCCAACAACTGTTATACCACAACACTACTACGATGACTCAAAAATAAGGTTAGCATTTACCTCAACAGTAGTGTTAGTGTCTTTATTTTCTGGTTTATACTATCTTTTATTTTTTAAAGGATTATGACTTTCTTGACACGTAACTCACCGGTTCTGCTCAAGCAGACGCGAAAGCAACCTAGTTCATCTAGTAGTCGATGATGAGTATGAAAAGATGAATAGTGAATCAAGTAATGCATCTGATGATAGCGATGCTGAGGAGGATTCTTTCCTAGGTAATACTAATTTATGTGACACCAATGTTGGTCACGAGCTTATTCGAAGTCATTCAATAAATTTTTCAAATGAAGATGCTATGATTTGCAATAACGATTATGTCCGGATATGCCAAACCACAAAATATTGGGATGCAAAGATTGTGTTTGATGGTCCATTTGATAGTTTAAGTATTTCAGATGACATCGAAGTTTCAGTTGAGCTATATGAAGGTATGTGTTTCTCAAATAAGAATGAGCTTTGCGATGGCGTTGTCTCCGATTCGCAGGGTTAGCACACTTATATAGGGAGATGCATAAGTCTACCAGACCGAGGCGGGCCAACATGGTCGGTTGTCTTCAGTTGCTACAGATCTGGTCTTGGGAGTGACTTCATGTAGGGAGATCAAAATTACATGTCCCCTACCCTAAGGATCTCGATGGGCTGAGCATCAGTTTCAGGTCAGAAAACATAACTTTTTTTCAATTGTTTTAATATACTGAGCTGCAAGTAACTGATTTGCATATGAAAACTGGTTTACTCAGGTGGAATGAATGGTATGTGCGGCAGATGCCATTTGGGAATATCAGAATTTTTCGGGATAAGCAAGATGGACTGCTATTGAGTCAGGTATAGCTCTTAAATATTAAAATATATTTTAACTAATTTTATCATACTACTACATAACAACCACTAAAAAATGCAAGTGACTTGGGAATCATATGATATTTTGATTAGAGCTCGCATGTCTGATATTTGTCTTGATGGCGAGGCTATCTTCCTGGCAAGTGTTCCACTGATCAGCTGGAAGAGGGTGGAGTGGCACCTTCCTAACAGAGTTCTTCGTCAGTTTGGTCACTTACCACACATTGATATTGCTCTGATGGATTCCAATTTCAAAAGAGTTGATGGCAGAGGGAAAGCTGATACCGACTGGGTTCAGTACCATCAGCAGCACATTGTTATTTGGGAGGCTCGCAGAGATCACATTATGTGGTAGATGACACTTATGCTGATGTACAACAAGCCATGCAGCAGTGCATGTTATGGTTTAGGTCATACGTCTTGCTTAAGGCGCCTATTGATTCACCGACGACTTACTACCCCAGAGCACCTACCGAGCGAGCATATATTAAGATAACACTACAATCTACAAATTTACTTAGCTATTGTGTCTACATATTTTTATAGTAACATTTTAAACTTGTTTCATATAGACGGAGCATATCTTAGCGACGGAGGACCACTTTCAGCCTTTTTTGGACGTCGAGATGACTCAGACTTCCAGTTGGGTATAAATAAGTATGAGCATATGTGCCACGATCTGAGATTGAGAACCCATATTAGCGACTACAGGCTCCAGTATGCCACAACAGAGCATGTGTTATATGACTACGATTCAACTCTGACTACACAGGCGGCAGACATGGGCGCGAGCCCATCCACTTATGCTGATCCAGGGTCATCTACTTTTCAGGAGAGCTCTCAGTCTCAATACCATATGGACGTTGCACCGTCACAAGATTGAGTATCTTTAGGAGACTCGCAGCCAGAGATGGGGTCAGAACTTGCAGGCCAGGATTAGGAAACACATGATGTCTCTCATCACCGCGGATCGTCCATTCACCCTACCTAGACTCTAGGTAGTCGTGATAGTATATAGCCGCCTAAAGGAGCGATAGTATATAGAGATGTATTTGTATTGTGTATTTGTCATTGAATATTTCAATAGTTTTGTATTATCTGCATTTATAATTGAGTTTACTTAACATATGAATGAATTTTTTTTGCATAATTTGTTTAGTGTCAAACAGTTTAAATTTGAGTTTATATGCAAATTACAGGCTGGTTGAGTTTATATGCAAATTGTAGGCAAACCGTTGTAAAAAAGACATCTCTTTTCTTTAAAAAAAATATAGCAGGAAAGTCGCTCACTTATGGGGCGATTGGCCTACTACGGGTAAAGTCAATCTCCTAATAATCGGTCGACTGACTTTACTTAAAGTCAGTCGACCAATTATCGTGCTACATAAGAGGTAGCCCATTTATGGGCGACATAAACTCAAAATTTTTTATAAATACTTAAAATAATAATACTTTATTATTTAATACTTATTTTAAAAAATTCTTCTTATGTGAGTGAGAGGCTGAGAGCACTGAGAGGTCAAGGTCCATGTCAACTCTCTACATGTGGATGGGTTTATGGTAAAAGGTAAAATTTTTAGAAAAGCTCTTTTTGTTATTTTCTTAGAGGCTGTTTGGTTGCCTGCATTTGGAATGCAGTGTAAAAGGAATGCAATGTAAAAGGAATTCAGTGTAAAAGGATTACTTTATAGTTATTTGATTGAGAGCTTTACAAATTCATGACTTTGTTTTTTTATTTGGTTGACAAAATGTAATGTAAAGTAAACTGAAGGTTTTGACATCGGCGGGGAGGCCGCCCAAAAAAGGTGATGCGGTACCCGGCAGGGCGTGTGGCGAAGCGGTGGTGGGCTGCTGCGCGCATCACTTTATATCGGTGTTTTGGAATTACCAATATATCTAATTCCAAATACAACTAAACCTTTCTATTTGAAATGCACACTACACCTGAATTTTACTTACTGAACCAAACGCAAATATTCAAATACAGATTGAATGCATGATTCCAACGCAGAACCAAACGTTTAATAGCGGTTAATAAAAGTAGGAGAATATATATATATATATATATATATATATATATATATATATATATATATATATATATATATATATATATATATATATATATATATATATATATATATATATATATATATATATATATATATATCACATAATTCCTATGTATTTATATATCTAATATTTAAAATTTAATATTTATATACATAATATTTATTATTAATCTTTTTAAAATAAAATATATCTTTTTATGTATAAAAAGTATTATATCTAAATATAAAATTTTAAAATTTTAAATATGTAAATATATGTGTAATATGAATGTAATTTTTTAAATAATTAAGTAAAGCAAAAACTATTGTGTGGGAAGGTATTTTTTATGAAAATCACCCTCTATAAGTGTCATCTTTTTTTCATGATGATATACAAATTTTTTTTTGATAAATTATAATTTGCATAGCACAAACAAAAAATATAATCAAAATAGAGTTATAAAAGATGAAGCTATTTAATATTTATAATTTAAGTATTTTGATAGGTGTTATTAGTTTTATTCTATTTGAGATGATAGTATATTATCTTTATGTTTATTTTGATCATCATAAGTTGGACTTATAAATATAGGTTATTATTTTATTAGTTGTGATTTTCATTGTTTAATGGTAATCATAAATTGTCCCATCACTTCACACAAATGATATTAATGTGTATTTTTTGTATGTCTTTTCATTATATTTGGTCATATTTTTAACTCTATTTTATCACCTATTTTTTACTAAATATTTCAAAGTTATTTAGTTTGTTTAAAGCAAAAACTAGTATCTATCAAACTTATATTTATTTTTTAAGTCCAGTCAAATATCAGCTATCATTGACTATCTTAACCACCTTTTTATGATAATTTAATTTAGATTTAAAAGATTTTCTTTTAAATCTCTATATAAATTACATCATCACTTTCTTTAACCTTATAAACTCACAAATTGAATTTACATTTTTTTTACATAGGTTCTATCTTTCTATAGATTGTAAAAGTTTAATTTTGTTTTAGAGATGGCCACTGAAGGCTACCAAATGTCGGTGAAGGATTATCTAATCCTTTAAAAGGGTTGTACTTCTAGAAGATGTGACCTTCGCATCTAAATGGTGAAAAACCATCTAAACTAAGAAGCACTTATAAGAGTTGTAGATAAAAAAAATATTTTTTCCCACAAAAAGAAAATTGACTATAAAAGACTAACACAAGCCAATATGGTTAATAAAAGATAAGAAACATAGGGTTGATAAATTATAGACCTTTGTGAAATATATAAATGTTTGAGATAGACTTGTATACAAATGGATAGAGAAGAGAGGTTAATAAATAGATAACTTAGAACTAAAATTTTAATGTGAAGATATGTATTAGTTGTAATATATTAACTTCTTCTAATTTTGAAATTCAAAAGTACTAGCTCAAAATCCAAATGGATTAGCAACCAAATTCATTGTTACAATCATCTTTAGACACAAGGATATGATAAGTGCCTACAAAGATTGCATGCAGATGCTCTATCAATAAACAATGACATAAGAGGTGATTTCTTGATAGGAGGCAGTTGGATGCTATCACTTAAAGGATTCATTAAAATGACATGCCATTTAGTTAGTTTAGATTAATTATACAATATAATTTGAAAAATAAAATTCTTCCTTTACCATTCCCTTAAAGCCTTGTCCTTGTGAAGATTCCTCTTTCTTTAGGATATCTCACTACAATATAATAACAATTTAGTTTTTGGAATTTTTTTTGCTCTTATGATGTCACTATAAAATGACATGTCATTTAGTTTATATAACATGTTACAATATTATAGAGACATAAGAAGAGCAAGAAAAAATTCCAAAAATTAAATTGTTATTAGTTTGTAATGAGATATTCTAAAGAAAGAGAGATCTTCACAAGGACAAGGCTTTAAGGAATGGTATCATTAATTAATAATAAATAGATATTAAATAATAAAAGGAAGATTTTTTTTCTTTCAAAATATAATATAAAGCTAGGTGTAGCATAACACAGAACTAATTTCAAATTACAAATTTGTGTGAATAATAAATAAGGTTGAAAAGAGCAACTTATGCATTACATACCAAGAAATACTCATAAAGGACCTTTAAAGCAGGTTGGATTAGATATAATTTATATATTTTTGTTGTTTTATTTTGTCATATCTTGTATGACTAAATTTAAGTACATTTATATCACATTGTATTAATGAAGTGTTTTATGTTATCCCTTATGTTATTCATATTGTGCTGATATATTATTTACTCTAAAAAGACTTTTTGTCATAACAAAAAAATCAAACTAAACTCCCTTTATCATTAAATTAATCTTCTAATACGACTTCAATACAAATAGTTTAAATTATTATATAAAAACTTAAAATATCACTAATATATCATATAATGGCTTAGAATAACATTGGTATCTAATGTCTTATCTTTGGCTTATAATGGGTAGTCTTGTAACTAATTCTCCTCTACAATTGCCTCTTTTTCATCTTTTGGTTATGTTATGTTAAAAGATTGAGTTTTTTAAATTGTATTTGTTGATGTCATTAGAGATGACATCCAAAATGGGCGTAGGTGGAATGGAATAGATGACTTGTAGAAGGTGACAATTAAAAAGAAAAAGTTTACCATATATAGATATTGGTGAAACTTAATAATGAAAGTATAATTGATTGCCCTTAGAAACACTCCAATATATATAAAAAGAAACCTCCTCCTAATTGACTTATTTTCTTAGATTGTTGACAACCCTGCATAACATATGTAAAAGCCTAAAATTACTCTAAGAAGGTTGACAATGGGCAATGATATTAACAATGATAGTGGGTATTGGGACAATCATAACAAAGATAAGATAATTTATATTAGATCAATTACAAACATCAGCTTTATTGGTGATGGTAAATATAGATGTTTGTATTACAATAGTCATCATATTTTCTAGCAATAACAAGAATTATCATTTATATCGATGGAATGGGTAAGCCTTGTTAACAATTATGGACACTAACCTTATTAGTGATGCAACATTATTATTGGTGTTAGTGACAACCATGGATGTTATTAATGATTCCATGCACTTAGTATATATGGTGAGCATTAATTATGTTAGAAATGGTGAACATTAACCTTTTTAGTGATAGAAGGTGTTAATGATGGCCGACACTAATCTAATTGAGAATGAAAGTATTGTTGGTGTTAATATCCAAAAAGAGCATTAATATTAAGTGTAATGACAAACACCAATGTTAATATTAATGATAGAAGTCAATATTGGTGTTGATGATAGGCATCAACTTTATCAGTAATAACAAGCATCAATATTGGTGTCAATAACAGGTTGGCCTTATTATAGCAACAGTAATCAACCTTATTATCATTAATAGGTATTAGCATAAACATCATCATTGAGTACTTGCATGCAAACTTTAAATACTCTTCTATAAAATCTTTCTTCTAGCCTTATCTTGCTCTCTCAATTGTATAGAAGTAAGGGTTTATTTATAAATTAATGTAGAGTGATTTTTTTATTTATTTCAACCAAAAATTAGAAGACTTCATTCAATAGTCCATGTTAATTCCATTTTGGTTCTCTAAATCATATAATATTCTTTATGCATCTTAATCCATTAATGATGTTAAGATCAACAGATCTTGGGCTCGGTAACTTTTTTTATTAAGACTCTTATTTTTAAGTATAATCATGCATGATTCAATGCTTATTTAGTATATTAAATAATTATAAGATTTTCAACCATACATTTGAGTTCTTACTTTAGGGTTTAGGGTTTAAGTATAATCTTGAATTAAGCTTTCTATACGGGTTATAAATCCCCACCACACCCCCACCTGCCAATCACATGATCACTGTAAACCTCAACTAGAAAGCCTTCCTTACAGTACAAAACCACTCATATATCTCATTCCATATTTCTTATCGTATAGTTTGTATAGTGAAGATGCAATTGCCTTCTTTAAAAAATAAGTTTTGTAAGGCTCTAAGGAGTGGCAAACTTACATCAATGGGAAAGGTCCTACAAGAGCTTTATTAAATGCTATTAAAAAAATTTGGTCTTCTAAAGATAGCCTCCTATTTGTCTCTCAATGATGGCTTCTTTCTATTCAAGTTCATATAAATAGGACCTAAATCATATTTGAATGAGGGGCTCTTAGTTCAACTTTAATAAGATTTTTATCTTTGAAAATGAACTCTAGCTTTTAAACTCAGCTTATAAGATTTCTCATCCATTCTAGTTTAGACTGAAATTTTATATATTCATTTTGTTGTTTGAACTCAGAGGATACCTCTAAGAATGCGAGTAAGATCAGAATTATTATAGCGGTGGAATCCTTAATGGAGACGAAAGTCACTTTCCTTTCACCCATGCTTATATTCAGATTTAAAATGGATCCCCCACTCTCTAATGAGAGAATTATTACTTTTGGATCATCATAAATATAGAAAAACTTAGAATAGAGATTGAACACTTACTCTGTCAACCTACCAAATTCTCATTGCCTCCATCCTCGCCACTAAAATGGCTTATCCCATGGCCCCTTGTTGACCTCACTTTTGGAGTGAGGATTTAGTCCCTTCTTAGGCTTAAGAGCCTTCTAAACACTAAGACTTCCTTAGTCATAAGACACTTATAGCAATTAGGTAAACATTTAACTTAAGCCTAGAGACTTAGAATGATTAATCATAGGATTAGGCTATGCCTTATGACTAAGGGAGACAAACCTACCATATGGCCTAAACCCAATCTATGCCTACCTCTTTGGCCTAAACCAAACCTCAAATTCAATTCATCCAAATTCACATACCAAATCCAATTTCAAATTTCAAACCAAATGATTGAAACCTATAACAAAATATCAAATTAAATTCAAACCTATCCTAAGCCCATAATTCAATCCTATAGACTTAGCCAAATTCAATTGATTTTCTCAAAGTCAATTCAACTCTCCAATCAACCCATGCCAAATATAAAATCAAATTCAAATCAACCAAACCAAACCAAATATTAAATCAAATAAACCCTTCTTAAGCCATATGATTTGACCCTACGGACTTAGCCAAATCTCCTTCAATCCAAATCAAATTCAATTGGTTTTCTCATGAATCAATTATTCCTTCAATCATCTTCCCTAATATAAATGAAACCTATATTCAAATGTCCTAACCAAATATCAAATCAAATTTAAACCTTTCATAAGCCCTTTAATTCAATCCTATGGACTTAGCCAAATTCCACTCAAACCAAATCAAATTCAATTGATTTTCTCATGAATCAATTACTTCCCCAATCATCATCCCAAACATAAATCCAATCTACAATCATCAAGCCAAAATCAATTCAACCAAATCAAACCTAACCGAACCCATTTGACTTGAAATGTTCAAATGAACCAAAATCTATTTGAACACAAATCAATTACAATCAAAGCTATAAATCAATCCTAAATCCATATATAAACTCAACTAAACTCAATTCAACCCAAAATCAATTCAACTAAACCTAATTGGTCTACTTGACCTAAAGTGACAATTTGACCTATTTAAACTAAATTCCAATCATATCCAAATTGGATTGAACCAAGCCTACTAAAATCTCCTATCATGATTGTTGATCACCCTAGGTTGATCAATTGTCATCAATTGGGTCAAACTAAGTCAACTTGGTCATTTGACCAAGTCAACCCTCTTAACCTACATGAACCAAACTAGCCAAATCTCAACCCAAGAAAATTAATTGAAACCATTGATTCACACTAACCTATGATCAATGATTAAACATGACTTGACCATCAATTGAGCTAAACCTAACCCAATTGACCCTTTGACCTAAGTTGACCCAATATAACCTAAAATACCAAATTGGGTCAAATCATGATATAACCCAAAATTGATTGCAACCAATGGATCAAGTTCATTCCAAATAGATTGTTGAACTTGACCAAAGCCACAATTGAATCCAATTTGGCCAATTGAACCCAATTGACCCATTTAGCCCAAATTGACATAAATGGTCAAATTAGCCTAAACCCAAATCAAATCCAAATTAATTCAAACCAAAGTCTACAATCATTGTCAATTAATCAATCGAACATGAATCAACCCATAACCCAAGCCAATTTGGCCAATTTGATCAAATTGGTCAACTTGACCCATTTGACATACATGAATCCAAATAAGCCAAAATCAATCCTAAGCCAAATTGACTCAAACAAATTAAACCAAAACATCCCAAATACTCATTTGAACATGACTCAAGTCTTGGTTTGGCCCAATTTGACCAATTTATCAACCTAACCCAACATAGCCTAATTTAACTTATAAGGATCAAATTGAGCCAAACTCACTTAAACCAAGCCAATACCCAATAGGACCTAACCCAACCCATCATAAACTCACCGTAGATCAGCCCCAAACCACCCCAACCCAAATTGGGTCAAATCCAAAGACTTACCCATTGGATTTTTCTTCCCACATGGGATTAAACCCAAAAATGGCAAGTCAACTCTCCTTCTCTCTCCTTGGCAGCCTTCCCTTACCCAAATGGGGACCTGACCTACCTACCTAGCCCAACTCAAGTGGGCTAGGTCAGCCATGGACCAAGAGGAGGTGAGTTAACTCACCTCCACACACCTAGCCAAAACCATTAGACCTAAAGAAGAGGGCTGTCACCTTGAGCCACCAACCAAGTATCCCACCAACCAAGTTGAGCCACGTGGAGGTGAATTTAGAATCCCTAAAGCATTCTCAAACCTCCCAAGCCTCCCCATTATCAGATTTCCAAAATTGAAATAGGGCAACCTTCCACTCAACCCAACTCCACCGATACTCAACCAAACTCAAATTAATTTCACCCACACCTTCCTCACACTCCATTGACCAAGAAAGAATCACCTCCCGAGCCCTCCAACTGCTAGAAGTTTGAGTTTGATCAAAGTAGGCTTGCACAGTGATGATTCATGGCCTTCTAAATGAATGATAAAGAATCCTCATGCGCTAATTAGTAGGACTTTATCTCCAATATACAAAGCTTCCTCAATCGATTTCCATATCGGTCTCTAGCTCCGGTGAGGTAATTCCATTAAACCGTGATTTTATGAAATTTTTTTTTTTTTGAAGAAAATTTGTGTGTCACGCAAATCCGACTAGTAGATCCCTTCGGATCTACCTCGTGATGGTGTGGGTTGAATTCCGACTTGATCCAAGCTCTGGTGAGCTTGAATCGAGTGAAGAAAGGTGGATGGTGTCCGTCTCTCATCGCTCGGGAGATGATGGATCACACGCCATCCATTCCACATAATTGAAATGGATGGTTGTGATTAATCTATCAGATTTATCCATTTTTATCTCTTAATGAACCGTAGGTTTAATCTTGGCCATCCGATCTTAGATCGAAGGTGAATAAGAAAGCTCGCTCGCCGTTAAGTAACCAATCCCGTGACATCATGTGGAAAGCACACCACATCAATGATCCGTGTGGCGCCGACAGGAATAGGCTTAAATTTGGGCTTAATTAATGGATTTAATGGCTGAAACTTCAAAAATTTATAACAAATTGTAGAAAAATAAAAAAATATAAATAAATACTTATTTTGAAGGTTTTCAGAGGAGAATCATTTAAAATTAATTCCAATTAATTTTAAATATTAATTAAGGCTTAATTAGAGTTTAAGTATAAAGTTAATTAGCTTAATTACCCCTTAATTACTTGAGTAATTGATCCCAAACTTTTGTATTAGTTTAATGGGATGATCTCTGCCTCTTTAATTTTCTTGGAATTTATTATTTAGTTAATTAAGAGAATTGACTATTGAAGCCCTAATCATTCTCTTAATTAATTTAATTAATAACTTCCCAAATAGTAAAAATTAATTAAGTGCACTAATCACTATTAAATAGTGAATGGGCAAAGGGACTGGGGTTAGGACCTCCTTCCTAACCTCTTTTCCTAAGTCCATTTCTCTTTAAAGAAAATTAATTAAAAATGAAATTAATTAAGAGTTTAATTAATTAATTAAATAGTTTAATTAATCAAATTGAAATTATGATTACATCAAATAATTAACAATGAAATTAAGGGTTCCTCTTTATGTGTTTAATGACATAAAGACCCTTAAGAAAATTATGATTAGCCCATAAGTGTGGAAAATTATAAAAGTGCTTAATTAGATTCTTTGATTTAATTAACTCTTAATTATGAGCATTTGCATTAGGTCCTTGTAGGAGCATTGCAATTTTATTTCCTCACATGTTCATATCATTTGTGGCTCATAATTAAGCAGTTAATCAAATTGAAGAAGCATAGGTAAGGGTGATTAATTGATTTAATTAATGATCCAACTTAACTAATTCATAAAATTGACCTAATTACCTTTTCTTAAACCAAATCAAATCACCAATGTGGGAATGAGATTAAAACAACAAGTAATTCTTCTCCTCTTTAAATTTAAATCAAGATCTCAAATCATAAATTAATAAAGAAATTTTGGTTTTCTTTAAATGGGTTTATTTAATGTGATTGTCCTTAGGAATAAGTTTAATTGAATGAATCATGTGTTTATATTTATTTATTCCTTTCCAAGCACATTAAATGTTGTATGTCATTTGATTTCATGCATTCATGCTTTCAGGTTTAAATAAATCAAATGAATTTCTTTTATGTAAGCTTGCATGTGTTGGCTTAATTAAATATATATGTGACTATTATCACTAATAAATTCAAAACTATTTTTCAAAGTTTATAAATCAATTATAATACTTAGAGTGTTGATAGTTATGAATATATATAGGATTTGCATGTATGTATAGCTTAGTCATGTGATAGTAAGCTCTCTTTTCTAAATCTTTATATAAATTCACATGGGATTGAATGCTAATAAACATATAATATGAACATACCGAGAATATGAGACTTTAGTTATCCCCAAGGAGGTCATTTGATTACCTCACTTCCCTAGTTAACAAAGGTACATACCTATTTAGTTTCATTTCTATGTATTTTTATATTAGAATTTGGATAGAACTTTAAATCATACGAATAAATAATTCAATCATATAAATAAAAGTATAACTTTGCATGATCCCCTTTCCTTTAGTTATTTATATATTTACATGTATCTAAGAAAGAAGTATATAGTTTGGACATCCCAAGAATACGAGGCTTTGGTTAGCCCCAAGGAGATCATTTGATTACCTCACTTCCCTTGTTAACAATGGCATGTATTTGTTTGTAACTTTTATACATATAAATGTGTATTTAGTTAAGGAATTAAAATCCTCCTTTTCTACTAAAATCCATACATTCATATTCACCTAAGTTATTAGCATGTGTTATGTATAGATTATCGCTCCCTTTTCCTTATTCATATATAGATTTACATAGGTTTGGAATGTTAATAAGTATATAGTATGGACATCCCGAATACGAGGCCTTAGTTAGTCCCAATAAGGTCATTTGATTATCTCACTTCTCTAGTTAACAATAACACATACTTATGTTATTCCATCCTTATGTATTTTGGTATTAGAATTTGGATAGAGCTTTAATTTATATGTTCATGCAATTCAATGAAAATAAATTCCAAACATACACATTCATTATCATTTAAGTGTGCCAAAACATAGTTTGTGTATAGATATGCTAAGTATTAAATCATATGCATATTATATGTGATGGAAAGGAATGATTTAATATATATCATGTGATAGTAATTCAATTAGATTAATCTTAAGAAGCCTTTTATATTGAATAAGGTCATTTAAAGTTAACCTAAACTTGTGATTAACTAAAAAATTATTTAATAAGACATTCACTAAAGAGAACTAAATCAAATCAATAGGTTTTATAAAGTGGCTTAAGGTAGGGATGAAAGAGGGTAATCCTCTTCCTTCTTTTTATAATACTTAGATGCTAAGTATAAATCAAATGAAACTAAATAAATTACAAACTAAAATTTATAAATCAACTAAATAACTTAAAGTGAAATCAACCTTCATGTTAACTTGAACAAGTTCCCAAACTTAAAAAAACATAACTCTAATGCTTAGTTAAGATATACACACAAAGTCTTAACATACACATTAGAATTAAGTCACCACTTCTAGCTCTATGTTAGGATGGTGTATGATGTGATGTATATTTTATTTTGTGATGTAATATTTTAGACTGGATGTTAGGGTGCATTCTTCGTAGACTAGATGTTAGGTCGTTCTTAGCCTAATCATATTTTCTGCAGGGGATTGTGCTTAAGGGGATGCATAAAAATAAATACAAATGCTCTCTTTGTAGGTTACTTAAACCCTTTAGCATAATCCAAGTTAAGACAGGTGGGCTTGGTTACCCATGTGTAGGGTGCTAAGTCCAAATTATACATATAAATGCTTGGGATTGTGTGTGTGTTTAGCTAACCTCTATTTTGCAGGTGTAGTTAGATTTACTCTTTTTTATATGAATGTAATTTTGCAATAAGAATTAAGATTATTGCTATGGGGGATTAGGATGAGCAGTGGCCAGAAGGCTTTGTCCTGGGGTGCCCTATGATGCCTTTGAAGCAAATACCATCCAGATCCAAGAATAAGCAAACCAAACCAAGAGAAAGAAGGAAGAAGATGGAAGAGTGAAGAATGAAGACCCACATGGCATGTATTCATTCTAATTGTAATTATTCTTTCATATTTCAGGTTGTATAAGGGTAGAGCTTGGCTACCCATCTTCTCTCTTTTCAGGTTGTATGACGAAACTCGATCGCATCAGCCTCTTATTCTTTTGTAATAGTTTATAAAATTATTTGATGATTTATTTAAATTGTGCATTAGAAATGGCATACTTTTCATAGTTTCTTATTATTAATATTTTAATGTGTGACCTGTATATGGTAGGCTCTTAGGATAAAAATAAATTTTCTATCCAACTAATAACTCATAACTAAATTTTAAATAACTCATAATCTCACCATAAAGCTGCTATAATAAAGATAATTAAAAGATTTAGCAACCCCTTAGCTGTATGGTTATATGTCTCACATCATGCATATCATCTTAAGTCACTTTTGCAAAATGAGAGCCTCCATCCTTACATGCATAGAGACTGCTTGACCATGAGAGCAATCTGATGGAGCTTCACCCACTTTCTCTTTTGATTTGGCCAATAATCTATTTCATTATGCATTTAGGCATATAAAAATCCCAAAGCCTTTTTCTAAACGATGTGTCAAAAATGAAATAAAATTTAGAAATATTTTACATTTATAGATTAAGTCATATGCTCGTACCACTCATGCTCTAGTCTCTTAGGGAGTGGATTTAAGACTTTAATATCTTTCAAATTAAATAACTACCTAGCTATCTTACAATTCATAAGACTAGACTACATGGTTTTAAATCATAGGAGGTGTTAGCTGGCAACCACTCCAAGCGGTTATAAGTCCAGAAGTCAGACGAGTTTACTCTCTTTTGTGGAGATAAACCATTATGTCCACCTGTCACTTAGATTTAGGTTATGCTTTAGTTCGTACTAAAGCTCCCTAGATTTATGATCCAAGGTATCTGTTTCCTTCAGGATACAAGCATAAATCTCTTCACCTTCAGGATTTATGTCCATCTTTGGCATTTCCACAATCTTGTGTTGATGGATTATAAGCCCTAGCAATCTAATAAAAATTCAACTCAAATAAATAAATCTCTTCACTTTCAAATATATAAAACTAATCATAGGATAGATTGGAATGTTCACTAGGCTTCCTAGTATCATGAGCATTCCCTACTCATTTCCTTTGGACTCTAAAAAATAAGTCTTCTCCTTGAACTTTCCCAATTGATTTTCCAAATACAACCAATCCTTTGATAGTCTAACCTTAATATTTGGAGATGATAATTATCTACTTTAATTGAGAGTATTCTTAGAGAATTTCATTCCCTAAGATGTAATTAACTATGGAGCTTGCCTCCATAAGAACTTAAAAACTTGATTTAATATAAACCCTGCTTTATTCATCCATATAAAGCAGGGGAAAAATCTCTGATATATTTGAAGACCCATATGCCTTAGGAGTCCCTATTAGATGATTAGGTCCATTGTAGGCTGATGCCTCTATCTTTGAGATAGTACATCATACCTCAATGCTCGATCACTTCAATAAGTACCCTCTCTGTGGTGTCCCCCCCCCCTCAAAAAAACACTACACCCCTTAAACCTTTCATGTTTTTTTTCTTTTCTGTCTTTCTTTATCTCCACCTTAATTCTAAAAATCTTAGAGAGACCTAACTCAGCAGAACCTTCCACCCCTCTACCCTTAACTAACATAGATTCTTTTTTACACCATTATATTTTTTTCTTGCTTCTCCCCTTCCACCCCTCTTTATCTTACTCTAATTTTAAAACTTTTAAAGAGTCATTACCAAACAGAACCATCTACCCCACCACGCCTAACTTACATAAATGTTTCTCCCTTAGGAATCTCTTCCCCTCTACTACTTTTGATTGACCTCAAGTCAAGATCCATCGAAATCACCCCCCCCCTAAAAAATTCATTTTAATTTATGTTTTCCCAAATATAGCTATATGAAATGTTAGATGATTTTATAGCATAAATAAAGTTTTACATCATCGGGACTCGATTACCTCTATCTTAACCTTTTATATGTTCTAAAAAATATATGAATCCCCCTTCCTTCTCAACTCCCATTAAATGTTCCCATCTAAAAGTTGAAATAATTTCACCTTTCAATCTCCAATCAATTATAAACTAAATGGAATAAATTTAAAGTCTTGTTCTCTCTAATATTATATCTAAGTAATTTATTCATGGCATACTCAATTGTAGATTATTCACATCACAATGTTATTGATAACTATATGGCTAACTCTTATGTGGATAAGTTCCTTTTGTGGCACTCTCTTTGAATCATTTACTCTTTTATATATGATCCTTAGCTACTCATTAGAGACTTCAACAACCATAGGGACAAATTGCAAAGTTAAGAGGATATGTTATTTTGCTGCCCAAGCTAATTGACTATAATAATGATTTTTTATGCAAATTTATAAGACCTCTCATCCACTAGGTTTTTCTTTGGATGATCAAATTATAGGTCAGACTATCCAATTCATATTAAATTCGATAGAACCATGGTTAACCAAGCTTAGCTTGATATATTTTTTTATTGCTTTTACAAAGTTCTCCCAGTGCTTTGCTTTGATTGGGCACCTTTACCTCAATTTTATATGTTATTATTATGTCCATTTGGAAGATTCTAAGGAGGAGAGATGCTTTTTCTCTTTATTGTAGAAGCTTAGAAGCATTAAAATAAAACTAAAAAGAAAATCAATCTTGGCTTCTACCATAATTATTCTCAACTTAATGAGATATTAAGGATCAAACAACTACTCATCTTTTTTTTTGGTGCTAAACCCTCTGATATTACTTTTATCAAGCTAACCAATAATAACAGTTAAAAAAAATACTATAAGTATCACTTCTCCACACCTTCTAATTAGCTCAACACATTAAAGCTAAATAGATAGTGAATGAGGAGGATGAACTTAAATTTCTTTTTACCAAAGTCAAAGGCTGCCATATTATTAATCATATTAAAAAGGTTTTCACCATAATTGGGCACATATTTTAGCTTCTAATATTACTTTAAGGCATTAAATTACTTTAAAATCTTTTTAATTTTGATAATACTTTGACATCATTCCCTATAGACATCTTTGTCGGTTTTATTGTCCCACCATCCCAAACAATCACCCTCATATCTCTAATTTTTTTAGTGGAAATTATATATATTATTTTCTTTATCTCTAAAAATTATACTCCAAACTTGAACAATTTTATATTTAAATTATTTTCTAATGTTTGGGAAGTCACTAGTACTTGTCTTTTATAGCATAAAACATTTCTTTTTCACATACAAGCTTCCTTTTTCATGTCAAGGGAACCACCATCACCCTAATCCCTAAGTCTTCTCACCAGAGAATTATAGCATGTTATAGAATCATCTCATTAAGCAACACCACCTAAAAAATTATTTCTAAAATACAAGCTAACAAGCTAAAGGTAATCATGCTCTTTATTATTTATTATGCTCAAGCTGGTTTTATTTAATAAAGAATGTTTGCAAATAATGTCATTTTCTTTAATGATATTCTCAATAACTTTGTCATGAAACACTCATTAGGTGAATTCTAGTGAAATTGGATATTAAGAAAGTTTTTTGACTCTTTGTAAATGGGATTCATTCTAAATAAACACCTTCTAAAAGGTATCTCTTGACTCTTTATTTCCTTAATCGAGGCTTGTATTACTAATGCCCATTAGTTAATCTATATTAATGCGACATTCAAAGGTTTTTCAACACCTTTATTGAGCTTAGGAAAAGTTTCCCTCTTTAATATATACTTTTTTTGCATTAATATAGATGGCTTGTCTCAATTTAATAAAGCTAGCATATTTGCTACCTAATACTAACTAATTCATCATCGACATATCTCCCATATGTCCTAGCTATTCCAAGTAGATAACATTATAATTTTAATGAGGTTTCTATTAATAGCATCAACCTTCTTTCTTAAATGATCATCACATCTAAAAAATCTTTTAAAAAGCATTATTTGCTCTCTAAGTCTATCCCTAGTCCATAGTTGCTTTGTAATTTATTGGGGCTTACTCTCTCACAACCACAATTTAGAAACTTAGTTCTCAATTGTCACTTCCAAGCCTCATCTCACTTATTTTTAAACTTTTAAACTCATCATGTAAGATTTCTCCTCCATTCCCCTTTAGATTAAAATTTTATATATTCATTTTTGTTGTTTGAACTCAGAGGACACCTCCAAGAATGTGAGTAAGATCAAAATTATTGTTGTGGTGGAATCCCTAATGGGGACAAAAGTCACTTGCCTTTTACCTGTGCTTATATTCAAATTTAAAATGGACCCCCACTCTCTACTGAGAGAATTATTACTTTTGGATCACTATAAATATAGAAAAACTTAGAAGAGAGCTTGAACACTTACTCATTCCACCTACCAAATCCTCATTACCTCCATCCTCACCACTAAAATGGCTTATCCAATGGCCCCTTGTTGACATCACTTTTGTTGAGGATTCAATCTCCTCTTGTTAGGATTAGGAGCCTTCTAAACACTAAGACTTCCTTAGTCATAAGACACTTCTAGCAATTAGGTGAACATTTAACTTATTCCTAGAGACTTAGAAGGGTTAATCATAGGATTAGGCTATGCCTTAGGACTAAGGGAGACAAACCTACCCTATGGCCTAAACCCAATCTAAGCCCATCTCTTTGGCCTAAACCAAACCTCAAATTGAATTCATCCAAATTCACATACCAAATCCAAATTCAAATTTCAAACCAAATGATTGAAACCTATAACAAAATATCAAATCAAATTCCAACCTATCCTAAGCCCATAATTCAATCCTATGGACTTAGCCAAATTCAATTGATTTTCTCAAAGTCAATTCAACTCTCCAATCAACCCATGACAAATATAAAATCAAATTCAAATCAACCAAACCAAACCAAATATCAAATCAAATAAACCCTTCTTAAGCCATATGATTTGACCCCATGGACTTAGCCAAATATCCTTCAATCCAAATCAAATTCAATTGATTTTCTTATGAATCGATTATTCCTTCAATCATCTTCCCTAATATAAATGAAACCTATATTCAAATGTCCTAACCAAATATCAAATCAAATTAAAACCTTTCATAAGCCCTTTAATTCAATCCTATGGACTTAGCCAAATTTCACACAAATCAAATAAAATTCAATTGATTTTCTCATGAATCAATTACTTCCCCAATCATCATCCCAAGCATAAATCAAATCTACAATCATCAAGCCAAAATCAATTCAACCAAATCAATCCTAACCTAACCCATTTGACTTGAAATATTCAAATGAACTAAAACCTATTTGAACCTAAATAAATTACAGTCAAAGCTATAAATCAATCCTAAATTCATATATAAACTCAACTAATCTCAATTGAACCCAAAATTGATTCAACTAAACCCAATTGGTCCATTTGACCCAAAGTGACCAATTTGACCTATTTGAACCAAATTCCAATCCTACCCAATTAGCCTTTGACCCAAGTCAACCCAATTTAACCTAAAAGACAAAATTGGGTTAAATCATGATATAACCCAAATTAATTGCAACCAATGGCTTAAGTTCATTCCAAATAGATTGTTGAACTTGACCAAAGCCATAATTGAAACCAATTTGACCAATTGAACCCAATTGACCCATTTAGCCCAAATTGACCTAAAGCAAATTAGCCTAAACCCAAATCAAATCCAAATTAATTCAAACCAAAGCCTATAATAATCTTCAATTAACCAATTTAACATGAATCAACCCTTAACCCAAGCCAATTTAGCCAATTTGGTCAAATTGGTCAACTCGACCCATTTGATCTACATGAATCCAAATGAGCCAAAATCAAACCTAAGCCAAATTGGCTCAAAAAATTGAACCATAATATTTTAAATACACATTTGAACGTGACTCAAGTCTTGGTTTGATCTAATTTGATCAATTGGTCAACCTAACCCAACCTAGCCCAATTTGACTCAGAAGGATTAAATTGAGCCAAACCCACTTAAACCAAGCCAATACCCAATGGGACCTGACCCAACCCATCATAAACTCACCTTGGGTCATCCTCAAATCACCCCAACTTGAATTAGGTCAAATCCAAAGCCTTACCCATTGGATTTTTCTCCCCACATTGGATCAAACTCAAAAATGGCAAGTCAACCCTCCTTCTCTCTCCTTGGCAGCCTTCCCTTGCCAAAATGGGGACCTAACCTACCTGCCTAGCCCAACCCAAGTGGGTTAGGATGGCCATGGACAAAGGGGAGGTGAGTCCCCACACCTAGCCAAAACCATTGGGCCTAAAGAAGAGGGCTGCCACCTTGAGCCACCAACCAAGCATCCCACCAACCAAGTCGAGGCACATGGAGTTGACATTGACCACTTCGGAGCTCGGATGGCAGCTGACCAACCGAAATCAAGGGATGAATCCTATCCATCTAACCCAAGGGAGGAGGATATACCCACCTAATTTTGAGACAAATCCATCACTGGAACCCTCAGAGAGCTTGAAAGAGTGAATTCGGAATCAGAGGCATTCTGCAAGCCTCTCGAGCCTCCCCATTGTGTTTCTAAAAATCAAAATAGGGCAACCTTCCACTCAACCCAACTCCACCGATACTCAACCAAACTCAAATTAAAAGGAAAGGAAAAAAGTTTTTGTTATCTTGATATATATTACCTTATGGTTAAAACCTCTTTTAATCAACTATTAATTGCTTTGCCAAATTCTTACAAAAATGTTGCAAATCAAATTAAAGGAGGTTAAAATTACAATTTATAAATAAATATCAAGATAAAAGAAAGTATATATGCTGTTCAAATGATAAGCATATTAATTTTGGATTTTAAATAAATATCAAGATAGAGTGCATTTTAATTGAAATATAACAATTTCTCTATCTCATTATTTTGGAAAAATTAAATTATTTTGATGCATATTAATATATTTTAGAATGATAATTTAAATGATTACATATTTCAATTAAAATGCACTTAAATTATAAGATTTTCTTGCATAAATCATTATTCAACAAACCCAATATTGTTCATATAATGAGAGGATGAATCATTATTAATGTGGGATATTAATGAAGTTCCCCTAAGTTCTTTAAATGAGTTCGGCCAAAAAGGAATGTCTTCATGGAGGTAAATAAAATAATAATAAAGCATTCAAAAGAGATTTCTTCATTCTCATAGAACTTTATGTTCTTGATTTGAAGATTTTCTTAGGCCAAATTTTCATTATACATTACTTATTTGTGTCTAATTAGATTTTTTAGAAGTAATGCCAATATTGTCTCTATGATATTGCCTATGATTGAAGCAAATGATGGATTAAGGGTGACAAAAATTTTATCATCTACTTTAAATTATTTTTAACATCAATCAAATTTAACAATATAGATTCAATGGTCTAATTCAAATCTCTAAGGCCTCACCCAATTCATCATTATTCTTGAAGGCATAATGGACTAATTCAAAATTCTAATGATACTATTCTAAGTGTGTAAGATCTCCAGAACTTATTACATGTTCTTATGGGTAGAATAGCCCAACAAGAATCTCAAGTATGATGTAACTTAACTTTTCATGATCAATATTAAATGATATCTATCGAGAGGCAGTTTTGCTAATTCAAATTAAGAGATGACATGAATCATCAATACACAAATACATTTACTAATATACAAACTTTTCTTAATCTTAGCACATATAAATTTCTACCAAGGGATAGGATATCACAACATTCTAACTCATTCACTAGGAAAGGAGGTGTCTCTATTTCGAGTACCTAGTATTTCATCTAAAAGATAACCATTCTAATGTAATTTTAGCTCTTTTTCACCTTTAAGTTTAATCACATAATTAGACTTTTAGGGTCTTTAAGGGGTCAAATCTTCGAGTCAATATGTTGAATTCTTATTTTAGTGATTGTTTGTATGATATTGTATCATACTTGAAAATAATTTATATTTTATTTGAATGTATTAGGAAATGTAAAATAAACCCAATATTATGATTATGAAAATTTAGATATATGGTTAGCAAAAAATAAATTTATAAAGATTATCGAGGAATTTAGAACTCCATTCATATTTTATCTTCAGTGTACTTGGAATTAGTCTAATTCAATCTTATTCCAAATGCATCGCATGACCTCATTACTTGTGATCTCCTCTCTCGCACATGACCTTCAAGCATGTAATTCCCAAGTTCACTTTCAATCTTCTCCTCTTATGCGATGCCACCTGACAACTACTTCGATGATACCTCAAGGAACAATGACCTCATTTCTGTGCCTCCGTCACATATTATTCATAGGACATTTTTTTAAAATAAGTATCATTAGAAATTTAATTAGAGAATTAAGTATTATTAAAAAAAATTAGAAATAGGTATAGTCGCCCACTAAGTGGGTGAGTAGGTAGCCACGTCGGCTCCGATGTGGCATGGAAGTTGCCACATTTACCTAAAGCTAATCGCCCACTTAGTGGGAGACTAGCGGAGGGATAAAGAAATCTGGCCAATCAGATCGATCAGCGCTATTTTCTCTCTATAATCTGTCGTTCCACCCCTGATGCCTCCAACTGAGCATCCGATGCCTCCACGTGAGCCACCGATTGGTTTGCCCCTTCCGAGCATGGTCCTCTTCTTCTCCAAGCTTCCCGACAGTCATCGGCATTGCTCCAACCATCGACATTGTTCCATCTTCTCCTTCTAGGGAAAAGCAGCTCGTTTTGTTCCAGACAGTCACATCCACGGTGTTTGACGACTTCTTTCTCCATCTAGCAGCCGTTGGAAACTGTTGACCTATAACTATGTGCCACTTGAAATTAAATAACTATGGTGGAAATTAAAATGCCCTAATCGCAATCAAAACTGATTAATTTGCTGTAATTTGAAAATCTGGCTTTGAATGCGTCAAAAATATTAAAATTAATTAAATAACAAATATCGAATCAATTAATGATCGATCAAATAATTAAAATCAACTATGCGCATATCAAAGTCGAGAAGCCTCGACGATGTCTAAACGATCTCTGTTCGTGAAATTGATCGCGTCGTTGTCGCCGAAACGTCGAATTCTATCAAACAACGCCTTTCGCGATCGATTCAGCAAAGTATACGTGAACATCGATTAATTCAAATGCGATGTCATTCAATTTAATCTAATTTCACTTTGACCATCGTCGACGTTGCTTAAATGACCTCCGATCGCAGAATCGATCACGCCGTTGCGTTCGACACAACAGAAATAGCTAAAATTAACACCCATATTATTAGGGTTTATGGCATAAATTAATGTCACATAAAATAATATTTAATTATAATTAAATGGACTAATGGCTGCTTAATCCCTTAAACCCCTCTAATCCTTACCTAACCTCGCTTGATTGAAATGACCCATTTATTGATTCTTGTGGTGCCATGGCGAAATCAAAGCGAATCGACCAAAGGCGGCACTCTATTCTCCCTCACGTTGACCTCACTCTCGCACGACTCTCTCCCTCTCATGATCTCCTCTCACGACATTTCCCTCTCTAGTTCTGCTCGGTGAAGCTCGTGTGATTCCCCTTCAGTGATCGGCTCCCTCTCATTCTGTTTCTTTGGGCCGCGATCCTCCCTCTCATTAGAACTCCTTCTCGTTTCCTGCTCTCGGTCGAAGACTCCATGTGCGGTTCTTCCCCTCTTCCGTCTATCCTTTATGAGCCCTAGCTGGAACCCCTTTCCTTCTTCCTTCTTTGCGACCGAAAACTTCAGGTTGTGTTGTTTCAATCCTAAGTTTTATTTTGTTATTTCGGTTTTCCTTGAAGGAGATGATTTCTATTTATCCGGCATATGTTCTATGGTTGGGCTTCTTTTCTAGATTTGCAATAACGTGAAATTAAAATGTTGAATTTATGCTATAAGCTTTCGCTTTGCTGTTTTCTCCTTCTAAAGTTGGTAGGAGCTCATCCTCTTTGTTTCGGTTCCTCCTTTCCTCTCGTTCGTCCATTCCGCCTTGTTGGACATGCAAGCCGAGGGATGTATGATATGTTGGATTATGTGTTTTTGGTATCGTCAATGTCACTTAGTTATTTACCTTTCGAAGCCTCCACATTTTGTTATGTGTAGTTTTCTTTTCTATTTGGTAAAATCGAACCCAGAAATAAAAGGAAAAATGCAGCAACGTGACTTTAGATTTCATAAGGTTTGAAGCTTGGATTTTGTCAATGTAAATCTTGCTTACATCATTCTGTTAAATTACCATTCTTACTGTTTGCTTGATCTAAGGCATTTTGACATGGAATAGCTACTCTATCACTAAATTGAGCTGAAATGGGCAAATAATCAGATTTCAGGATTTTGTAGAATTCATGTTGTGGATTATGTCATTTAGCATGGATTGAATTGAGCCAAATCGAATTTCTCTACCAAAGCAATACCCTTCATAAAAAAAAAAAAGAAAAAAAGAAGAAAATGTGACTTCATATGTATGGGATCTAATCTTGCTCTTAAAAGCTGAAATTTATTTTTCATGTTGTCTCAATCTCTTTTCAGATTTGAGATTGTCATGATTGTTGTTTAAATGGGTTAAATATTGCAAGATTTAGGGTTACCTTGCTTTGCCTCTTTCCACTATTTGATTACTTGCAATCATGAAAGTGGCTATCTTATTTAGGCAAGATTTCAGTTCTTTGGACTTATTAAATTTAGTGTGATTATTTAGTTTATGTGGATTAAACTTCATATAATCACCATGTTGAAAGAAGAAGGAAGAAGGTGAGGGGACGGTTGATTGACTTTGTTAGCATTGTGCTTGTTTTCCTCTCTTTTGTGATCACTAAGTCAATAAGCCTTTGAAGTGCAATCTGAAATGTGGCTTTGTGCAAGTTTAAAGCTTTCATTTTTGGTGCTTAGTTTCATTAAAGTTGCATCTTGCCTAGTGCTTGTTCATACTTTACTCGAAAGCAATTTCCATGTCTCTATCTTGCATTAAAACAATTATATGTTTGCTGTCCATGAGTATTTGGAGGCTGAAATCATGCAAGATATCTTGTTTATGCCTTTTTCTTGCTCATGAATTATGAAAGCATGTTGTGATAATGAAATCTAATCTCATTACCTTATATGATGTCATCTTTGAAAGCTTACTTTGGTCATTGATATGTAATGCTTGTTTCTTTCTCTTGATTTGGGATGAAGGAAAAGAGAGCAAGGATATTTGTATTACTCATGGGTTTAATCCTATGTTGATGTTGGCCTGAAATGATAAAGTGGGGTTGTGATTCCCATGAGATTTTTCTCATTTCTATTTGGCTTTTCTCTATCATTTGGTAATGTCTAGGGAATGTAGTAGCTAAATCATTATATCATGCAAGCAAATATTTTTGTTGAATTGAAAATTCAGATTTATATCTACTAAATGAAGTCAGTTGTTTCATCCTATGATTTGCAAATCAAATATTACTTTCAAACAACTATCATGAGGCAAAACATGATTTATATTTGTCTCCTTTGGATTGCTAAGCAAAGAGAATGAAATACCTAAAGATTGTTGCACACTTCTTAGTACTAGTTGCTAATGATATTTCCTCTTTTATATTCAAAATGAGAAGAATGGAAATGTGCTTACATGTGATTAAAAGCTTATGTTACTTTTATTTGAATGTTTCAAATGAAAAATTCAGGTGAAATAGTGATGAAAAGGCAATGCTCAACAAATGCTGTCTTGTTTAAGTATATATGCAAACATGTTCACATGCCAATGCAAGCTTGAAATTTGTGATATAAGTACCTACCATGTTCTCCAACATGGTAGGGAAATGCTATGCTATCAAAATTTCGGCCGTGGTGTCTCACGACATACACCCATACATGCCTTTCTTAGCATGGTGGGCAGGCCCAGTCTCTCATGGCAACCCCCACATGTGGGGGGAGAGCCGGGAGGCTGTTGTAAATTTTGATTATTATGCTCCTAATCAAATATACATGCAAGCAGCTTTCTTTTTGTTTATATGCAAATGCAAGCTTTAAATTTATTACTATAAGTACCTACCATGTTCTCCAACATGGTAGGGAAATGCTATGCTATCAAAATTTCGGCCGTGGTGTCTCACGACATACACCCATACATGTCTTTCTTGGCATGGTGGTGGGATCTCATGGCAACCCACATGTGGGGAGAGGCCGAGGAGAATTTGTCGTAAATTTTGATTATTTTGCTCTTAATTAAATACATGCAAGCAACTTGTTTATATATACAAATGCAAGCTTTAAATTTATTACTATAAGTACATACTTATATTTCTCTAATATGGTAGGGAAACTTGTTGCTATGCTATGCTAACCCATACACGCCTTTCTTGGTGTGGTGGGCAAATAAATTTTGGTCGCGGTGTCTCACGACACCTACCATACACGCCTTTCTTGGCATGGTGGGAAGACCTAATCCCCCGAAGTAGCCCCCTATGCGGGGATGACGCCGGGAGGCTGCCAAAATTTATAAAAAAAAAGAAGAAAGAAAGAAAGAGATGAAACGCTTAAGTTGTTATGTTGGCTTAAAATTTTTTTATCTCAAATGTGAATGCCTATGTGTTGAAATTCTATATCATGCAAGCTATTTTCTTATTTGGCCATTATGACATGTATTGTATAATTCTCACCTTAGGATTCTATCTAGCTTGACATGTTATGGAATACACATTAGACATATGCTCAAACGTAAATACCTCCCCTACTTTACTTGTCATTCCCACCATGATTTACATACATACATGAGACATAGTGAAGACTTGAAGCAAACACATATGGAATAAATTAAATCCACCATATGACATGACATGTATCAAGAAGATATATAAAAAAATGGTTGAGTTAGAAAAGAAGCTCACAAGTATATGTGGCACAACTCAACCCTTTATGCAAGATTGAAAGAACTTAAACTTGTGGTATAAGGGAGAAAAGGAGAGTAGGAAATGTAGGTATTTTGTGAAAGGGAAATCCCCTCTTATTTATAGGCTTCCCTAGCCCTCTCCTCTTATCATCTATTCTTATGGCATCGACACATGTGGTGCCTCATCATAAATTGTATGCAAGGAAATCATCTAGTTTAATGTCATTTGTCATATCGCATGCACATGCATGGACATGTGGCATGCCCTTGTGCATCTTTATCACTTCCTTTGAAAGGGAAAATAAACTCTTTGCCATATCTTCTTAATAAATTTAATGAGTATTTGTCCTCCCACTTGCCATGAGCTTGCATGTGAAGGATGTGGATTTTAATTAACCCACTTGTCTCTTAAATGACATATGACATCTACTCATATCTTTGTCTTCTCCTTCCCCTTATCAAAAAATGGGCTATGGGTGATTGATCATATGGGCCTTCAAAAATGATTTATTTCAGCCCCTTTATGTTTGCTGATTTGCCACATAAAGAAAGGGTTTTTAGCCCAAATCAAGTGCCTAAATTCATTCTAGGCCCACTACTTTATATTTGATCATATGAGCTTCAAAATGATTTATTTCAGCTCCTTTATATTTGCTGATTTGCCACTTAAAGAAAGGGTTCTTAGCCCAAATCAAGTGGCTAAATTCATTCTAGGCCCACTACTTTATATTTGATCATATGAGCATCAAAATGATTTATTTCAGCCCCTTTATGTTTGCTGATTTACCACATAAAGAAAGGGTTCTTTGGCCCAAAACAAATGCCTATATCTATTTTGGATCCATTATTTTACATTTGATCAAATAGGCCAAAATAATTTATTTTAGCCCTCTACCCTTGCTGATTTGTGACATAAGGGGGCACTTTTGGGAAAAATAATATCATATTTCCAATGAAAAGGCTTAAGTCTATGCTTGGTCTATTACCCTACATTTGATCAAATAGGCTTCCAAAATAATTTATTTCAGCCCTATACCCTTGCTGATTTGTGACATAAAAGGGGGGTTTTTGGGCTTAAATAAGATGTTACATATCCCGGTTTGGTCTTGACCGGGTCCGGGTTAACAAAACCCAAAAAAATGTCATATTGAAATCTAAACTTGCAAATTGAACCTACATTTCAACTAGACATTTAATGTTCGTACAACATTTTAAAAGAATAGATACTTGTATGTATGTTGAAGTGTTCAAACAATAGGGACATGTGCAAGTTAGGTATAAAAAATAAAGAACAGATGCTATACATCCCGATTTGGTCTTCGGACCGGGTCCGTTAACAAAACCTAAAAGTCAAAATTTGACATCGAAACTTCAACATTAGACATCTTAATGTCCATGCAATTTTTAAAAGAACAGATATTCATATGCATGTTGAAGTAATTATTAAGGTAAATACGAGCAGATGCTACATCATCCGGTTTGCTCTTGGACGGTCCTAACAAAACCTAAAAATATGATATTATAAGAATTTCAAATGAATAATATCGAGAAGCTATCGTCATATAATACAAGATATGAATCAACGACATAGCTTTTTAAAATTCAAATCCTCAAGAAGAAAAGTCCCAAACCCGATCCTCTATGTTCAAACTAGAGTGGACAAGGTTTTGAAGGATTATACTTCTTGAGATAATGAATTTAGATCCTCGTAGAAAATGGACGAAATTACAAGTCTATCAATTAATATTAGCTCTATAATCGAGAAGGGTAATTATAATTAACATTTCAATGATAAATGATCATATATTTAAATCTCAAATCAATCATAAAATGATCAAAATTCAAATAAAATAACAAAATATAAATAAAAAAATGAAATTAATTATTTAAATTAAAACTAATAAAATAAATCCACTCCTCCATAATTTTTTATCTTCAGGTGACAAATTAAGAAAATTTTTGCTCACAAAGAGCCAATGTCAAATTAAATACATAACTACCTTCACACTCAAATATTCTAAAGCCGTGGGGCGTGGCGTGTCCTCTGTGATTTTGCCGTGATATGACATCACATAAATGGTGGTTACGACGTCTCGGTGGTTTGCGATATGGCACCACTAAATTAGGGTCACAATCGTAACCCATATGTTCCCCAATGGCTTTGCTCTCTGAGCTGTGAAATGTAGAATGTATTTGGTTGGGAAAAAAGCCCTATTTTAGCTAAGGTTGACTTATATTTGTCCCCTTAGACAAACCACTAAGTCTGCAAGGATACGGAACCATGTGTTCTTGACAAGGATTCTTGGTCAGTTGGGTTGACTACCTCCTCGACTAAGTGGACGGGGACCACGGCCGGATGACGGAACCATGGGATCTAGATGGTAGCGTCATCGTTCCCCCCATAAAAAGTTTTAAATAAAAAAATAATAAATTTAATAAATTCTAAACTCCACTCGCAATTATATGCTATTTAAGATTCATTGACTAGCCTTAATCGAAAGTGCTCTCGGTATTGGGAGGGGTAATTAACTATAGGGGCTTGCTTTATAGAAAACCCGAACCAGATATAAAAGTTCTCACCAAATGAGAAAGAAATCTCAGGTAGTGTCTTATCTACTATTCATCCACACTTATAAACAACTCTTTCTTTTTTTTTTCTTTTCTGAAAGAGGTCGGTGGCAAGTTTTTGGATCCCATAGAAACCAACATTAGCTTCCGACGATAATTTTGGCGGCTCCATTTTGTTCGAGGAAGTTTCCTGTGGTAGATTCTATCATTTTTTATGCACATTCCCGTCGTTCTTCGTCAACACACGCTATATCCCTATTTATTTTCATTTATAAATTAATAGAGTATGTGTGCTAGGGATTAGAGTTGTATGGTTAGAATTTTATTGTTGGATTTGATTTGTATGTTTATGCTAGCATTGTGGTTCAGGTGATAAGATGTCGAGTATAGTATTATTTAGGGTGTACGACATAATTTTGAAAGGTATGAGTTGGGTTTGAGTTATTGTAGTTGGCCTATAAGCTTCGAGACCTGTTAGTTGTAGTCACGTTAGATGGCGACATTTGTATAACATGTCGATTGATTTAAATTTCTTATGATTTATGTAGTTTATTCTACAAGAATGAGTAGAGAATTTGTTTCACTGATCCTTTTCTATGGAGGCGAATTAAGTATCGATGAGCAATTCAGTCCAAGTTATGTGGAAGGTCAAAAAAGTTCATTTAAGGTTCTGCGACACAACACCTTACTGGAATTGAAATAAAGAATTATGAGATACTTGCACATTGATTCAGAGTGTCACACGGTCAGTCTTACATGTCATTATCCAGTGGGTAATTGATTTATAACGTCTGTTATATCTGACGATGAAGTTTGTGATGTTACACTGGATGAAGCTTCCTGTTAGATATTAGTGTTGTATGTGGAAGTGGAGGATGTTAATGTTGTATCAACATCAGTTGATCCAATAATAAGGTCAGTAAATATACCAATGATGCATATACAGGATTTCATTGCACATGCACCTATGGCAACACAACGCAGCTTTGATGAGTTGATTCCTTGGTAAAACCTTGTCAACCTTTCCCTGTTTATACTTATAATAATTAATATCAAAGTTTGCCATCCAACTTATGAGTTTTGTGGTAGCGATGATGTTATTTATCATTCAAAGGAACCGTATGTACCTCAGAGTACTACAAGCAATGATGAGTATCAGACTATGAGCAGTGGCTCAAGTAGTGAGTCTGAGCAGGATATTAGTGATAATGATTGTTCACTTGGGTTAGAAGGTACTATGATTGGGAATGTAGCCAGTCATGATCTTTTAAAAAATCATTCACTCCTGAATATTGATAGTGAAAGTCAGATGTTATCCACAAATGAGTATGTATAGATGTATCAAACTACAAGAGAGTGGGACAATGATATTTACTTTAACGGTCCATCTGATGAAAAATGTCCTAATAAACGATATTGAAATCCTAGGTGACCTTGTCGAAGGTATGTGTTTTGCAAGTAAATGGAGTCTTTAGTTCTACTGTTATTGAGTGGTGTATAGTGAATAATATTCAATTCCAAACAGTGACTTCTAACCAAAAAAACTATACGGTTACATGTATACCATGATAGTCCTACCAGACCATGTAATTGGCATTTGCATTGTAACAGCAGCAGACGCTTAGGGGGTGCTTGGATAATATTCAGAGTTGGGAAAAATTATAAATGTATCAATATAGTTAGCTTAGATGACCATCGTCAGTGTAGTTTAAAATTCATAGCTTATTTCATTATACCTGTGATCAAGCATCAAATTGATCTAAAACTTAGGGAGATTATAGGTAGAATGGAGTCAAAGTTCAATGTTAAAGTTTCTTACATGAAGGCTTGGGATGCAAGGTGTAAGATAATAAAAATAATCTTTGGCAGTTGGGAAGAGTCTTACAGGACTCTCAGCCTTTACATGGAATCAATTTGTACTACTTTACTTGTACAGTCTACAAAATTCAGTCTAGCAGTACACAGTGCTTCCAAAGACTTTTTTTGGGCATTTGGTCCTTCCATTATGGGCTGGGATAGCTGCCACCCAATGCTGAGCTTAGATGGTACATTTTTGTTAGGCAAGTACCGTAGTACGTTATTAACTGCTGTTAAAAAATGGGTTATTTTTCACTTGCCTTTGCTATTGTAGAGTCCAAGTCGATTGATTTCTGGTTGTGGTTCTTAATATGCTTACATGATATGCTGACTGTTGTGTCTGCTAGATGTGATTTCTGCGTAATATTTGATAAACATGCTGGTTTGTTACATGGGTGTAGAGAAGTTTTTCCATGGGCCGCTCACAGACACTGCTTGCGCCATCTGCGTGAAAATTTTAAAAAAGTGATATGTAGATTGGGGATTGGTGATGTTGACTTTGTATGCCAAAAGATGTATATGGCAGAAAACACTGATGATATTCGTGAGTTTAATTATTTCATGTCAGATATTAAAAATGTGAAAGAAGAAGCTCATAAATGGCTTGTGGAGCACGACCCCCGTTAAATGGTCACTTGTACATGATGGTGGAATGTGTTATGGTACAATGACGACTAATGCATCTAAATGTTTTAACAGTATTCTGAAACGGGCTCATGGTTTACCGATTCAGGCTCTAATTACTGCTATTTACTATAACTTAATTGTATTATTCATGAAAAGACTTGCCTCTACAACTCAGCAACAGGAGGCCAACTTATCTATTTTCACCCAAAGAGTATCCACAATGTTACAACGTACTGAAAGGGAAGCCAGACATTTCCCTGAACTGATGAACATCAACCCTCGGGAGATGCAGGTATTTGACAGGTCAAGCTGATCATTTAGAGTTGATTTACTTGATAATAACTTCTGATTTAACAAGACGATCATATATCATTGCCCGCATGTTGTTCTTCTTTGAGATTTAGAAGATTGAACCACCTAACGTGTGTGTCACAGTACTACATGTTGCATCTGTATAAGCTCACATACATAAATGAGTTTCACACTTTGCTTGACCATTCTGAGTGGCCATCTTTCAGTGTAGAGCATGAATTAGTAGCATTGCAGCCACCCAATTTTTGTAGAAGGTCAGGTATGCCTCATACTAGCAGGTTCAGAAATACAATGGATGAAAATAGAGCTATCAGTAGTAGAACCTGCAGTCTATGCAAGACAGTTGGATACCACAGGTCATCGTGCCCACACAATGTTAATAGTAGAAGGTATGTCGTGGATACTTTAGCATACAATGTATATGTTTAGTGCATATTACTTAGATTTTCCTTGTAGGTTGCAGTACTCTTATTTTTTCCTTACTTTATGCTTCAATTTTCCCAACAATATTAATAGTAGAAGGTATGTCGTAGATACAATCTATATGTGTAATGCATGTTACTTAGACTATACTCGTAGGTTACAGTACTTTTTTTGGCTTACTTTATGCTACCATTTTCCCTTTCATTATTTAGAACTGTCTGACATAGACTCCTGCATTTATTTTCTTCAATAGGTACAATGGTCGAGGAGCACCACCCACTAGTTAGACGTCAGCATCGGGGCCATGCTAGGGAGGCCACCCCACAGTTAGAGCAGCCACCTACTGAGGTCCACCCTAGTATAGCCTCCTTATGTGGACGGCATGGAGCCGCCAATCAGTAAGTAATATTTAATTTATATTTCTTTACACGCATAATTTTTTATTTTTGATGATCAATTTTTTTTTTGTAGAGCACTGTTCTAGAGGATGCTTCACACTTGCTTATGCTGAAAGAGTGACCCTTCACTTGCAAAAGATTCATCAGTGGGCTAGAGGCGTGCCTGATGCTTGTGACTTCATTTCATCACTAAATCATCATCGCGCCTGGTTGAGAGATGGTCTCCATAGACCAACACCTTCCACCTAGCTGTTGGTGAGATGACTGTGATGTTCTAGGATGTGGCAATGATCCTGGGATTATGTGTTGATGAGCCACCTGTTATTGACACAATTGTGATCGATGAGGGGAAGAGATGGGCTAGCTGGCCAGATTGCTGCGATGAGTTATTGGGCTGACACCCTATAGTAGACATGATGTACCATGACCTGATCAGTCCACACATTAGGTCGACCTTCAGGATGGGCCAGGCACAGGCACATATATGCATGCCACTGAGGTGGCTTAGGTGATCTTTTTACAGAGAGTCATACGTGCATCTGAGCACTGAGGAGTTTTTCAGGACCTGCGTGCCTGCATTCTATTTCTTATTGGGTGTTTCTTACTGCAGGATACATCAGGTTCTAAGGTCCACCTGCAGTATCTTCCACTTATAAAGAACCTAGATTCATTCAAGATTATCTTTGGCTATAGGAGGAGAAATTCGCCCACCTCTATAGAGAACTCAGTCTACCACAGAGCCAACATGGGCTACTCTGAGATATGGTCTTGGGAGCATATTCATGTGGGAGGCCGACCACGCATATCCCATCTTGATAATCTCAGCATTGGGTTGAGGTATATTTTACTTTCTGTACTTTCAAATTTCTAGCTTATATGCTTGTTTAAACTGTGTCGTGTGCATAGGTGGAACGAGAAATATGTTCGCCAGATGCCAATGGCGAATATTGCATTATATAGAAATGAGCTGGATGGCTTGCTGCATACTCAAGTTAGACTTACAGAGTACATTTTGATTCAAATATCTATAATGCTTATTCTAATTTAACATAATATTTAATATGTGCAGGTAATTTGGGAGCTGTACACTGAGCAGATTATGCTATGTTTGTCACATACATGCTCAGCAGGCTCTAATATATGGTTAGCATGAGTACCTCTGATTAGCTGGAAGAGGGTGGAGTGGCATTTACCTGATTGAGTGCTACGACAGTTCAGACTTATACCCAGAGTAGATGTGGCACTAGTTGACCCTAGTTTCAAAAGGGTTGATGGTCGAGGCAAAGTGGATGTCGATTGGGTTGATTATCATAAGGTGCACATTACCGCTTGGAAGAGGTGGAGGGATTACCTCGTCGAGGGCTTGGATGAAGATGAGGTGGCTAATCGGTACATATTGTTCGGATCATGGGCTTCTCTCATTCTTGGCCAGATCCTCAGACCACTTATCCCTACCAGAGAGGTATATATGTAAGTTTTAACATAAGTATTCATTTGAATTCAATATGTTACTTGAGGCTAATTTCACATATTATTTTTCATGTAGTCAGAGCACATCTTGGCGACTCAGGACATCTTCCAACTGTACTTCGACCGTGTGGATGTGCATGAGCTATAGGGAGCCGTCGATAGGTACGAGGTATTATGCAGAGACTTATGATTATGTGTACATATCAGGGACACACATTACAGATCAGAGCCTATAGAGGATGTCCCACACCATGATTGGAGCGCCGGGCCATCTAAATATGCTGGTCCAGGTCCATCTATGTATGCTGATCCAAGTCCTTCTACATAACAACCTATGTATGAGTCACAGCCACCTATCTTCCCGTCATAGGACTATCCAATGCAGACTTTTGAAGATCTTGCATTGGAGGGCCACCATCAGCTGCATGATCGTCCATCACGCGTGCACGACTACACAGGGGTAGTGCGATTCCATCTGACGAGAGGCATTAGATGTTTAAGATAGTCTATTTATGTGTTTGTACTACATTTGTTCTTATCTATTTTATTTTTATTTCTGGATCATCCATTTATGCAAATACTTGTACTCACTTTTTGGAATGAAAACTTGTAAATAATCTATTTTATTTTTATCCATCAATTTTTATTTGTTCTTAGATGTTTTAGATCTACTTAAATGAAAACTTGTAGACTCTAAGGTTGATCTCTATAATTGCGATAAGGGCTTTAAGCTTGCAAATGGAACATCTAAAACTAAAGCAGAAACATAGGAGCTCAAATCCAATCCTTGATGTAAAAAAAAATTTCATCTCAGCTAGTCCTGATCCTAGATCTACGTCCACTAAGTGGGCTACTTCGTAATTGAAGCTAGTTGCACGTAATTGGCTTCACATTACTGTGATAACTTTCATGCCACGTTGATTCACCTAGTCGCCCACTTAGTGGGCGACTATACCTATTTCTAAATTTTTTTTAATGATACTTAATTGCCTAATTACGTTTCTAATGATACTTATTTTAAAAAAATTCCCATCATTCGTGAGACGTGCCATATTCATCATCATCATAAAACTCTCTCGTTCCATAAGTTTATTTATTTTAGATTTATTTTTAATTTAAATAAATATAAAAGAGCAATCTTCTGAATTTTAAATGCATTGTTTTTCATAGAGTTACAATTCTTCTAATTTTTTAACACTTGTAATCAAATAACTTTAGGTCAAATTTAAATTTTCACTCATGATTTTTCTAAAAATAATATTTTTATTTTTTTCAAGGTGCTAAAAAACTCTTTAAGTGACATCCTAAGAATATCATTATTTTATAAAATAAATAAATAAAAATATCACATCTAAATGTTGAAAATATTACAGACAATGTAGGGTATAAAAAATAACCCTTTAAAAGATATGTAATTCCTAGTTAAGTGATAATATTCTATCTATCTCTTTTAATTAATACATAGTGTTAATCTTTCAATTAGTTTCCCTCACATTTAAAGAACATCTATATTATTTCTTAAAATTATAGTTCTCACACTCTCACATTTGATTGATTTGAGCAAACAAAACATTATTTTTATTTGAAAAAAAATGTTCATATCTTTTGCAAGCAATGCTTCTCAACCCATCTAAGAACCTCATTCTAATTATTTATGATATATTTAACTTTCCAAATAAAGTCAAATCATAATTTGAGAGTCATTTTCATCATGTGCACTATTATCACAAGTTACATTATCAAGGATTTTAAAATTGGATTAAGCAATTAACTAATCAAGGAGAAGTTTAATATTCAAAGATTCAAGTGGAATTTAATTAGGATCAAACAATAAAATTGATGGGGTAGAGGCCTTTATGATAATGGCCTTTAAGAAAAATTGGTGGGCTTTGAGTCCTTCATTTAGTAGACATCAGCATAAAAAAAGATAAAATAAGAGTTGCCATTAGTGAGATGTTGAATAGAGAAGAGATTATATAATGTGTTTAGAATGTGAAGTATTTTAGAGAGGACAAGTTTCTTATTATTATGAGTAAGAGGAAGTTTATGGCTAAAGGTGGATATGGGAAGAGTCTAACCATTACATACTAAGAACTACATATTAATTTATACTATAAATCTTAATGTGTTGAAGTTAAGTCGGGTCAAATGTGAGATGAGTTGCCCATGTATATTTATTTTCTAATCAACAATTGAATGGAGGGCTTACAAAGAGGGCATGTAGATTGGCCACTAAGAGATTGGGTTTGTTGTATATTTGACAAACTAGTTCTTGCAATGGGAGCTTACCTCATTTATATCTTGATGATGGGGAATGAGTAGTTTTAAATGCATTATAATGAAAAAAACCTCTATTAATGGATGTGTTATAAGTGCATCCGCATCCTTTGCTTCTAATTATAATAAGAACAATGGGTAAATATATTATTTTAAGTGAATGGAGCTCATAAATTGCTCCAATGGTGAGATTGGTTCCTTCATTATATAGTTTCTTAGAGTTGAGAGGTTAGAGATTAGTTTAAAGGATGTTTAAATTGCTTGGTATATTAGGGAAATTTGTTCGATTTAAAGAAGATATTATCTTTAGGATCAAGTGTAGAATTGATTATTGTAGTATAATCTACTTTGAATTTGATTGTAGAAAGGTATTGTGCCATTATTTGATCTTTATTAGGTAGGCGAGGTTCAATTTTAACAACATGATGTGAGATACATTAATAGATTATTTTTTTCAACTATAATTTATATTTTGGCACAAGTTTCTGGTAAGGACATATAAAAGGAGGGATGAAGTAAAAGGATGTCATAAGGTCTTGATTACTAAGCATCTAAGTATGATAATAGAGAGTAGGGGTGAAATAGATCCACCTTTATTAACTAGCTATTTTATTGAGTGAGAGGTGGAGCCATCCAAGAAACCATTAAATATATTTGCTCGAAAGATTTATGAATTTGAAATTTTTATGTTGGATAGTTCTCCAAAGTAAGTTAAAGGTTAATTAAAATTTTGATGCTAGCATTTGAAATTTGAGTTAGGGGATAGGATTATCGCCAATCATTAATGAAGAATTTGCTTCATCACATCTATTGAATTCATGCCACAATGGTGTTTATTTTTGAGAATGTTGGACACCACACAGATCTTAGGGAGTACTTATTGAAGTAATCAGGTACGACAATAAAGAATTGTGCACTATCACGAAAGATAGAAATTTCCACCCTATAATGGACCTAATCACCTAATAAGGACTCCTAAGGCATGATGGTCTTTGAATGTACCAGATTTTTCTCCTATTTTACATGAAAATGTAAAGCATGGTTTATTTTAAGCCGGGTTCATTAAGTTCCCTATGGAGGCAAGCCCCCATAGTTAATTACATCCTAAGAGATGAATCCTTTAAGAATACTCTCGATTAAAGTATAAATTAAGGTCTCCAAATATTTCAAGGCTAGACTACCAAAGGATTGTTTGTATTGGAAAATCAAGTAGGAAAAACTCAAGGAGAAGACTTATTATCGAAGGCAAAGGGAATGAGTAGGAAATACTCATGATACTAGGAAGCCTATTGAGCTTTCCAATCTATCCAATAGTTGGGCTTTATATGTTTGAAATTTAGAGGATCAATTTAGTTAAAGTTGACATTTTATTAGAAAGCTAGGACTTATAATCCCATTACATAAGATTGTAGAAAATTCTAAGAGGTGAGGATTTATGCTAGTAGCCCGAAGGAAATAGCTATCTCAGATCTTAAATCTAGGGAGCTTTAGGAAGAGCTAAAGTGTGACCTAAATCTAAACAAAGATGGTTATAAGGTTGACCTCCTCATAAGAGGATAAACCACGACTATTGGGCTTACAACTGCCTGGAGTGGCCGCTAGTTAACTCCTCCTATGCTTTAAATCCATGTAGGCAAGTCATATAATTTTGCAAGATAGTTTGGTTGTTATTATTTAGGAAGAGACTAAAGTCCTTAAACCCACTCCCTAAAGAGACTAGACCATGAGTGGTATGAGCAATGGCATAGTCTAATGTAAAATATTTTCAAATTTTATTCAATTTTTGACACTTCATTTTGACAAAGGCTTTAGGATTTTCAATGCATGTATGATGAAAGTAAATTATTGGCTAAATCAGTGAGAAAGAGGTATTTTCCAACACAGATGAGACCCTCTAAGGTCAAGTCTTCCCCTATCGCAAGTATGGAAACCCTCTCTTAGCAAGAGTGAACCAATATGATATGCATGCTGTTAGACATTCAACATTCATAAAGGGGTTGCTAAATCTTTTAATTATCTTGATTTATTTCCTAGGCATTATGTGAGGTTATGAATTATAGAAAATTTTAGTTATGAGTTGTAGTTTGGTAGAAAATTTATTTTTCCAAAGAGCCTAATTGCATTCAGGCCACACATTAAAGCATCAATCATAAGAAACTATGAAAAGCATGTTGGTTTCTATTGCGTAAGTTAAACAAAATATCAAACAATTTGCATAACTAAGCGTAAAAGAATAAAAGGCCGGTGTGATCGGGTAACGTCGTATAACCCAAAAAGAAAAGATGGGTAGCTACGCCTTATACAACCTGGAACATAAAAGAATAATTACAATTTATAAATGATAAATGCTATGGGGGGTGCTCTTCATTCTTCATGTCTCGTTCATTTCTTCATGTCTTTGCTCCCTTTGATTTGGTAGGAGGAATCACATGGCACCCCTAGGACTAAGCCTTCTGGCCAATGCTCATCCTAAACCCCCATAGCACTAATCTTAATCATAATGCAAAATTATATTAAAATAAAGAAGTAAATCTAACTACACCTACAAGATAAGTGTTAACTAAACACACATATAACCCAAGCTATTATATTTATAATTTGGACTTAGCAAATTGCACATAGGTAACCAAGCCCACCTATCCTAACTTGGATTATGCTTGAGGCTTAAGCAACCTGCAAGAGAGCATTTATATTTATTTTTAAGCATCCCCTTTAGCATAATCCCTACAAAAAATATGATTAGGCTAATCACGACCTACCATCTAGTCTATGAGACATACACCTTAACATCCAGTCTAAAATATTACATTATAAAATAAAACATACATCAAACCAAGCACCACCCTAACATAAAGCTAGAAGTAGTGACTTAATTCTAATGTGTGTGTTAAGGCTTGTGTGGTATGTCTTACTAGGCATTAAGTTTATGTTTTTCTAAGTGTGAAAGAATTCAATTTAACCATTAGAGGTCAATTTCATTTTAAGTGGTTTAATTGATTTAAAATTTTACTTAGTGTTTTCTTTTAGTTTCATGTGGCTTACACTTAGCAACTAAGTATTATAAAGAGAGGATAAGAGAATTGTCCTCTTTCATCCCTACCTTAAGCTACTTCTAAAGCATATTAATTTGATTTAGTTCTCTTTAATGAATGGCTTATTACACATTTTTAATTAATCTAAGTTTAGGTTCACTTTAAATGATTCCATTCAATATGAAAGGAATGTTAAGATTAATTTTATTAAATTAATATCACATGACATATGTTCAATCATTCCTTTCCATCACATGTAACATGCATATGATATTAAATCCTAAGTATACCTACACATGTAATATTTTTCTTTTAGCACACTTTAAGTGAAAGATGCATATGTGTATTTTATAGAAAAGGAGATTTTCATTCATTAGCTAAATGCATATACAAGTGTTTAAAAGTTTTAAGCGGATACTTCGCCATTGTTAAACCAGGGGAGTGAGGTAAAGACCTCCTTGGGGCTACTTAAAGCCTTGCATCCCCGGAATATCCAGACTAGATATACCCACTATTCTTAAATACACATGAATGTACAAATGACTACAAGAATGAAAAATCATGCAAAAGTTGTATTTCTTTCAATTGAATGGAGATTTTCATTCATTAGCTAAATGCACATATAAGTGTATACAAGTTTTAAGCGGATACTTCATCATTGTTAAAATAGGGGAGTGAGGTAAATACCTCCTAGGGGCTACTTAAAGCCTTGCATTCTTGGAATGTCCACTAGATATACCCACTATTCTTGAATACACATTAATGTGCAAATGACTACAAGAATGAAAAATCATGCAAAAGTTGTATTTTTTCAATTGAATTATTTATACATGCAAGCTAAAGTTGAAAAAGGAGATTGTCATTCATTAGCTAAATGCACATACAAGTGTATAAAAGTTTTAAGTAAGTACTTTGCCATTGTTAAACTAGGGGAGTGAGGTAAAGATTTCTTTGGGGCTATTTAAAGCCTTGCATCCCTGGAGTATTCAGATTAGATATACCTAATATTCTTGAATACATATGAATGTACAAGTGACTATAAGAATGAAAAATCATGCAAAAGTTGTATTTCTTTCAATTTAATTATTTATACATGTGAGCTAAAGTTATATCAAAATTCTAACATAGAAATACATAGGAATGAATTCAAACAAATGTTATGTCCTTTTCAAATGGGCTATACACTTGTTAACATCCAAACTTTATGTAAATCTATGTAGACTAAAGAAAGAGAACTCCATATCACATGTTCTAAGCCATAGACACATGCAAGCTTATAAATATTTATAACTATTATCAATCCAAATATTATATTTGATTTGCAAATTTTTGAAAATAGATTTGATTTAATAGTGATAATAGCCACACATATTCATAAATTAATCAACACATGCAAGTTTGACATAAAGGAAATTCATTTAAATTTAAATATTTTGAAAACATGAATGCATGAAATTACAAGACACACATCATTTAATATGATTGGAAAGGAATAATAAGACATAAAATACATGTTTCATTCAATCAAACTAATTCCTAAGGAAAATCATCTCAAATAGAAGCATTTAAAGAAAGCCAAGGCTTTTTAACCATCATTTTAAGTTTATATTTTGATTTGATTTAAAAAATGAGTGAAAGTTTGTCGATCTTAACCCATTCCCATGTTTGTAAATTAATTTGGTTTAATGAAAAGTAATTAAGTTGATTTTATGGGTTAATTAAGTTATGATATGGATTAAATCCATTAATTAACCCTTGCCTATGTTACTTTAAAGTAATTAATTAAATAATTATGAGCCAACATGATATGCATGGAAATTAACTTGCAATGATCCTAAAAAAATGAAAGGGCCTAATGTAATTAACTCATAATTAATAAATAATTAGGTTAAGAAACTTAATTAAGTACTTTTATAGTTTCTCACACATGTGGGTTAACCATAATTTTCTTAAATGTATTTAGGTTATTAAACACCTAAAGATTTACCCATGTTAATTAGGTTCTGATGTGTTTTATATTTTAATTAGATTAATGAAATCATTAATCACTTAATTAAATCTACACTTAATTGCAACAAGGGTAACTATCCTCCAAATCAAGTGGAATTAGGGAAAAGATTAGGAAAGAAGCCCCAATTTAATCCCTAAGGCTCTTCACTATTAAATAGTGATAAATGGGCCCAATTAATTAATTAATTTACTATTCATATGATTAATTAATCCTTAATCATGTTATGAGAGTAATTAAGGCCTAAATAGCTAATTCTCCTAATTAATTAACCAATAAATCTCACAAAATTTATGGGCGGTAGAGGTCATCCCCTAAATAATCTCAAAAAATTTAGGATTAATTAATTAATTAATTAGGGAGTAATTAAAGTAATTATTTTTTTAATTTAATCGAATTAAACTTTAATTACTACTCAAAATCAATTAATGATATTTTTAATAACTTCCTCTCTAAAATACCTTCAAAATGAATATTTATTTGCTTTTTTTATGATTTTTCTATGATTTATTATGATTTTTCAAAGTTTTAGCTGATTTAAATGATTTTTCTTGATTTTTTTATAAAGTCTATTAATTTATTTTTACCAAAATAGACTATTTGAGCTTCAGAATGCAATATCTCTTAATCTAGAAATTCTTTCGACTTGAAATTTTTATTGTAGTGTATTTTAACTTCAATTTCAATCCTTGAAATTTTTAAATCAATCTCATGTGTATTTTTAGATTAATTGATGAAATTTTATTTTCACTAAAACTCAAATTAAGCTCAAAATATTCTGTGAAATTTGGGGATTTTAGGTTTGTTGGATTCCTCTTGGAAAGATGAATCCAATGGGCCCTTATCTATAATTTTTGTTGAAGTGTTTTATTTTCTATGATTTTTTTTGAAGTTCTAGGTGATTTAAAAAATATTTAAAATCCAAAAATGGTCAATTTCCTACTTATCAAAGTCAGCACTGTGTGATGTTGACGTAACAATGCGGTGCCACGCTACATCGCACAATTGGCCATGTTTTTCGTGGTGCGTGGCCAGCGATGTGCGATTGGCATTGCAGCGGGGATTTTGAGCGGCAAAACTGCACAGACTAGTGGTTTCAATCGGACCCCATGATCTAAAGGCCAAAAATGTGCGGATCTAGCATGAAGTCATAGCCGTCCCTTTCCCAGCCGTGAGATCGGATGGCTGCTACTTCCCAATCAGCAAAAGTTACAGCTGAAGCAGTAAAACTGAGCGTACTTTTGAGATTTTTGTGAAAACTAAACAAAACCTCATCCGAACGGGCTCAATTTTGCATTGATTCTCACGGAAAAACTCTATCTTCACATTGGGTTTATGTAAAATGAAGAATGCAAAGAAAATCTATGGGAAATTCCTAAAATCACACACACATTGATGCAAATGAGTGATCTTATGGCCAACTACGTTTCTTTGAAAATTACCTCGCTGGGGATGGTTTCGGTAGTGTTGATCTGAGCAAGCTCCTAGATGCAAGAAGTAGATTTGGGATGGACATATGCTCTTGCTTACCTTTGGAATGATGTATCCACCAAGAGTCACCGCTTCCTCATTGGAATCTGCTTGATTTTTGGTGGCTTTAGCTTAAAGAAAGTATGGGGATGAATGCTAATTGCTTAGAGAGCTCTTGGAGAATGAAATGAGAGCAGAATCAGTTCTTGGAAGCCTCTCCTTCTTTTTTTAGTTTTGGGCAAAAATCCTCTATAATGGTGATTTTTTGGCTCTTAGCAGATGTCCTATGGCTTAGGGTGGTTGGGAATGATAGGGAATCATCCCAAGTGGCTTAATTTGGTTGGCTAAGAGGGATTAATGAGCTTCATAGCAAGGGGAAGTGGAGGTCCTTGATGCCAAGTGTTCCAATGGGGGAGGTGAGGTGAATTCACCTCCCCATGAGTCATGGCTAGCCCAACCACCTCTTGGGTCAGGTTGGTTAGTGTCCTTGTAGCCTAGGGGACCAATAGAAGAGTGCCAAGTGGCCAAGGAAGAGAAATGACCACTTACATGGGTATTTTATCTTATGTGATACCCTTAGCCCAATGGTGTGGTCATTTAGCATTAAATTTGATTTAGGTAGATTTAAAATGAGTCAAAAGTGAGTTGGGCCAAATTTCATATCATTTGGAGTTCATTTGGTTCAATTTGACTCAGGTTAAATTGAGTCAAATCAGGTCAGGTTGACCAATTGGTCAAATTGGGTCAAACTAAGGGTTGTGTCAAGTTCATATAATCATTTGGAGTGTATTGGTGTCTTTGGTTTGGTTTAATTTTTTTAGATTTGATTTTAGCTCATTTGAGTTCATTTGGGTCAAATGGGTCAAGTTGACCATTTTGACCCAATTGACCAAATTAGCTTGGGTTATGGCTTAGTTTGGGTTTGGTTGATCATTTGGAATGTGTTGTGAGCTTTGGTTGAGTTCAATTTGGATTTGACTGAGTTTTAGGTTGGTTTGATCCTTTAGGTCAAGTTGGGTCAACTTGTGTTAAGAGGGCCAAGTGGGTTTGGTTTGGCTCAATTGGAGGTCAATTCATGTTCAAATGTTGGTTTTGGGTTGATTTGATTCATTGATTTCAATGGATTTGGCTTAGGTTACAATTTGGTTAGTTTGGGTTCATATGGGTTAAAGGGTTGACTTGGTTAAAGGGCTAGGTTAACTTAGTTTGACCCAATTTATGATAATTGATCAAGCTAGGATGATCAACAATCATGTCATGAAGTTTGGATTGGCTTAATTCACTTTGATTTGGATTAATTAGATTTTGGTTCAAGTGTCAAATTGATCACTTTGGGTCAAGTGAACCAATTGAGTTTAGTTGGCTTGATTTTGAGTTGAGTTTAATTTAATTGAGTTTATATATGAATTTGGGATTGATATATAAATTCAATTGTGATTGGTTTGGGTTCAAATGAGTTTTGGTTCATTTGAATATTTCAGGTCAAATGGGATAAGTTGGGTTTAACTTGGGTTGATTTTGATTTGGCTTGATGATTGTAGATTTTATTTATATTTGGAATGGTGATTGATGGAATGATTGATTTATTAGAAAATCAATCGAATTTGGATTGAATTTGGATGACATTTGGCTAAGTCCATGAAATTGGCTTAAAAGAGCTTAAATTTGGGGTTTGATTTGATTTGGATTTAGTTTTGGCTATTTGATTATAGATTTGATTTATATTTGTGAATATGATTAAATATATGATTGATTCATGAAGGAATCAATGAAGCTTGGATCAATTGGATGAAAATTTGGCTAAGTCCATGGAATCCAATCATAAGGCTTGAAGAGGATTTGGAGCTTGGATTTGATCTTGGTTTTCAATAATTTGATTTTTGGAATTTGGAATCATATTTGGTGTTTGAATTGAATTTGAGGTTTGGGTTGAGAAGGTGATCATGGATTGGGTTTAGGCTATAGGGTATGTGAATCTCCCTAAATTCCTAAGGCATAGCGTAATCCCTATGATTAACCCTTCTAAGTCACTAGGTTTTGGTTAAGTGTTCACCTAAGTGCTAGAAGTGTCATATGACTAAGGAAGTCTTAGTGTATAGAGTGAAAAAAGTATAGAGTAAAGTAGGTTCCTCTAGGCAATGTGTTGAATATCAAGATATAAGATAAACACATAATGCTAAACATTAATAGAAAAATAAAAAAATTGTAAATCTAGAATAATAATAACTTAGTTTATTCCATCATAATTTATAACAATTATAAAAGATTCTTATATAAAGAGTCATAGACATACCTACTTTATTGTTGACCTCACTTTTGGAGTGAGCTTTCAACTTCTCCATCTTAGACATAGGATTGCTCTAGACATTAAGAGTTCCTTAGTCTTAAGACACTTCTAGTGATTATGTGACACTTAACCTAACCTTAGAGACTTAGAAGAGTTAGCCATAGGAATAGGTTATGCCTGAGGGGGTATTAGGAAAACTTGCCTACCCTATAGATTGAACCAAATCCTTACTTCCTTCTTTCAAATCAAGTTCAAATTCAAATCAAGTTCAAATTCAAATCAAGTTCAAATTCAAACCAACTTCAAATTCAAACCAACCTCAAATTTCAAATCAACTTCAAACTCAAATCAATTCCAAATCAAATCTTAAATCAATTTCAACTGAATTGATTTTCTCAAATTCAAATCAATTCCAAAATCCAAATCATGAATCAATTCCAAATGAATGAAATCCATGATCAATTCTAAATCCCAAATCAAATCTAAAATCACCTTCAAACTCAAAAGATTTTCTCATAATCCATTTTTATCTTCATTTATATTCACAAATATAAATGAAATATAAATTCAAATGACCAAAACTAAATTCAAAACTCAAATTCTAAATCCAAAATCTTTCCTAAGCCTTTGATTTCATCTTATGGACTTAGCCCAAATCAAATCCAAATCACTCCAAATTCAAAGGATTTTCTCATAACCCATTTATATTGTCATTTATATTCTCAAATATAAATGAGATATAAATTCAAATGTCTAAAATCAATTCAAAACTCAAATCCAAATCCAACTTAAATCCAACTTAAATCCAACTTAAATCCAACTTTCACCCTTTCAAGTCAAATTCTTAAACTTAGCCAAATCAAACTCAAATCAATCCAAACCTTTGGATTTTCTCTCCAAACATTCAATCCCTCAATCATAAGCCCAAATATAAACACAAACTTTAATCATCAAACCAAAATTAGACTAACCCAAACCAAACCCATGTTCATCCTTTTGACTTGAAATTATCAAATGAATCAAATCCCATTTGACTCCAAATCACTTACAAATGAAGTTATATTTCAGTCATAAGTCCATATGTGAGTTCAACCAAACTTGAATAAAGCCTTAATCAAGCCAATTGACTCACTTAGGCTCACTTGACCCAAAGTGACCTAAATAACCTTTTTGAGCCAAATTCTAATCCAACCCAAATTGGATTGAACTAAGCCCATCTAAGCCTCACATTGTGAGCAAAAATCACCCTAGGATGATCAATCATTCATATTGGGTCAAACCAAGTCAAATCCAGCCTTTGACCAAGTCAACACTTAGCCCAATTGAAACCCAAACTAGCCAAAATCCACCATAGGACAAATTGATTGAAATCATTGATCTAAATCATTCCAAAATCAATGATTGAACATGATCAAGCCATCAATTGAGCCAAACCTAGCCAAATTGGCCACTTGACAGAAGTTGACCTAAAAAGTCAAAATGGATCAAATCTTGATCTAAGCCAAATTGATTGCAACCAATGGGTCAAATTCATTCTAAATCACTTGTTGAACTTAACCAAAGCTTCAATTGGCCAACCCAACCTAGCCCAATTGACCATGAACTACTTGACCTAAAAGGTCAAATCAACTTGAAATCAAACCAAACCAAAGCTTGCAATATATTTTAAATGATCAACCAAGCCTAAACCAACCCATGACCTAACCCAATTGGGTCAAATAGGTCAAATTGGTCAACTTGACCCATTTGACCTAAGTGAACTCAAATGAATCAAAACTAAATCTAAACAAAATTGAACCAAACCAATGATACCAAAAAATTCAAATGGTCATATGAACTTAACCCAACCCTTGGTTTGACCCAATTTGACCAATTTGTCAACGTGACCCATTTTGACCTAAATGGGTCGACTTGAGTCAAATCATATCAAATCAACTCCAAATTCATTGAAAATTGGCACAACCCCTTTTTCAATCATCTCAAATCTGCCCAAATCAAAACCAAGGTCAAATGACCATTTGACCCCTAGGTCAAAGGGTAACCTATGGTCAAATTCACTTGGAATTTGGCCAACTCCTTCTCATGGCCACTTGGCATCCTCCTAGTGGATCACATGGACATCAAGGAGGGTGGTGAACATGACCCAATGGGTTTGAGTCAGCCATGACCCAACCCAAGGATAAATCGATCCCTCAATGGAATTTCTCCACTTGGATCACTTCCTACACTCACCTAGCACATGTGCACTTCCTCCATTCCACTCCTCTGCCAAAATTGAAGCACATGGAGCTCCTAACAACCTAAACAAACCATTCAAACTCATTAATTTGATCAAAATGGCCAGGCTAGCCTCGACTGTATGATCAAAGGAGGGGGAGATATACTCCCCCTCATTCCCACTCAAATGACCTTCCTTGCATTCGATTGAGCTCAGAGGATCAAAGGCAAGCTTCTCAAAGTTTCCCAAGCATTCCCAAGCTCCTTTGAATTTTTCTCACTTAGTTATCTTCATAGCCAAAATAGGGGAGGCCTAAAGAAATTCCAACTTGCTCAATCCTCAATCAAATCCCAATTCACTTTGCAAGCACCATCAAGAGACCAAGTCGAGCTCAAGCCACGGAAAGCCTTGCTTCGATCAAAGCTGCAAGCCATTGAAGGGGAGCTTGGCCAATTAGGAGATCCACTTCAAATTGAAGCTTGAAGCTTTCAACAGAGCTTCATCTCCACTAGACAAAGCTACCTTCTTTGTTGGAAGTGCCAGTGATAGCTTCTAGTGAGGTATGACTCAAAACTATCCTTAAGTTGAAAAATGCTTGGTCCTTTGTGAAGGGAATTGTCATCCCATTAAAATTCAACCATTGGATGTTCTTCTCTACACCTCTTGATGGTGTGGGTTGAATCGGCCTAATCAGAGTGAGCGAGATCATGGAGGGCGGACGGTCTCGTCTCTAGCAGCGGGGATGAATCATGGGCCATCCACCATGCTTGATTTGGATGGATGACCTTGATTAAAATGAGTAGATCCCCTAATTTTAATACTTTAAAACCATGGGATTAACCCTAGCAGTCCGATCCTTGATCGGACGGCCTAGGGGAAAGCGCGTTGCACCGCCAACTGGCATAGTGCATGATGTGATAACTTAAATAACTAATCATGTCGCACCATGTGGAAAGCACACGTCACATTAGTAGCCCACATGGCACCGATGGGATTAGTTAATTAATTTGGTCATTTAATTACCCTTTAATCATAGAAACTTCATAAATTTATAACTAAACATAAAAAATCCAAAAAATACAAGCTCAAGTTCATTTTAAAGATAATTCAGAGGGGAATCCAATAAAATTATTTCTAATTGATTATGAACCATGGATTTTTCTTAATTAGGATTTAATTAAAATTTTAATAATATTAATTACTCTAATGACTTCATTAATTAATTTCAAATTTCTTGCACATGTTCAGTGAGATGACTTTTAGTCTCCCTTAATTTTCTTGGAATTTATTAATGAGTTAATTAAAAAAATTAATTACTGAACCCTTAATCAACCTATTAATGTAATTAAGAGTAATTAAGCATGTGAATAGTGGATTAATCCCTTAATTGGATAATTAAACATTATTTAAGTAAGGAGGAGGCTTATGGAATGTGTTTTGGATATTTTTTTTAAGTTATTCTCTAAACCCTCCTTCCTTAATCTAAACATAATTAAGGATTAATCCACTAATGATCTACTTAATTAGTCTAATCAAACTTTCAAATCCAATATGGAAATTAATCAATCTGTTCTTGGGTAGATCCTTAGGTGTTCAAAAGCCTAAGGTAGGTTTAGGGAAATCATATCCAACTCATATATGTGGGATGGTTATGAAAGTACTTAATTAAACCATTTAGCTTAATTAATCAATAATTATGAGCCAATTGTATTAGGCCCCTTTCTTTCTTATGAGCATTGCTACTTTAAATTCCATATGGTTTCATATCATATGTTGGCTCATAATTGTTTGGTTAATTATGTTAAAGTGGTATAGGTAAGGGGTAATTAATGGATTTAATTCACACCTTGACCTAAACAAAACATAAAATCAATCTAATTATTCTAGAATTAAGCTAAATTGATTCACACATGGGGGAAATGAGTTAGGACCAACAAACCCTTTCTCAAATCATTTTCAAATCAAATTCAAAATAAAATAAAAGTCTCTTTAAGCAATTTTGATTCACTTTAAATAATCTTATCTTATAGGATTGTCCTTAGGAATTAATTAGGGTGAATGAAATAATATGCTTACATCACTTTATTTCTTTCTAAGCATGCTAAACATTATATGCCATATGAAATCATGCATTCATATCTTTTGAAAAATCAAAATTAAATAAAATGTTTCCTTTATGTCAAATTGCATGTTTTGGATAAAATTAAGAATATGAGTGACTATTATCACTATTAAATCAAAAACTATTTTTAAAACCTATAAATAAAACATTATAAATGAAGTGATGATACTTATAAGTACTTATAAGCTTGCATGTGATTATAGCATAAGATGTGTTATGTGATTTTCTTCTCTTCTTTTAACATGGATTTGGATATTATTTGCAAAGTATTTAGTTCATTTGAAAAGAACATAACACTTGCTTAAATCTATTTCTATCCATTTCTATGTTATGACTTAAGAAGGATCTTCACATTTACACATGTAAATTGCATAACCAAATCAAACACAAAAATCTTTTTGCATGACTCTTCTTCCATTTATTTCTTTTTATACATGCATATGTATTTAAGAAAAGTGGTATATTAGTCTGGACATCTCGGGGTTGTGAGGCTTTAAGTAGACTAAGTAGGTCTTGTACTTTACACCAGTGTAGAAAATAATGATGCTATACTCACTTATGTCTTTTATACATGTGAATGTTCCTTTGATTAATGGATAAAAGAATCCCTCTTTTCTACTTAATAAAAACATGCATTCATGGAAAATCCAAATTTTCTAAACAACATCTCTTTGCATTCATCATTAAGGTGTGCTAAGATTTGCATTACATGTATAGATATGCTTAGGATCATTCATATGCATGATATACATGGTAGAAAGAAATAAAGTGTTGTGTGTTATGTGATAGTAATTCACCTTAGTTAATCCTAAGATGCATTTCTTATTGAATAGGTTTATTTAGAGCAAATCTAAACTTATGAATAATTAAAACATATAATAAAATATTCACTAAAAAGATCACTAATGAATCTATCTTAGAAATTACTTAAGGTAGGGATAAAAGAGAAGTTCTCTTCTCTTTTCTTCTCTTTACAATACTTAGTAATTAAATGTAGGCTCATTCAAACCAAATCAAATCATCAAATAAAATTGACAAATTAACTAAACCACTTAAAATAAAACCACCCTCCTAAGTTGAATCTCTCAAATTCTAATTCCAACCTTAAAAGCCTAGCTAAGACATACCACACAATCCTTGAATGACACACATATTAGGCTAAGTCACCATTTCTAGCTCTATGTTAGGGCGGTCCATGGTTTGATGCCTGATTTTATTTTGTGATGTAATATTTTAGACTGGATGTTAGGGTGTATGTGCATAGACTGGATGGTAAGGCGATCTTAGCCTAATCATGTCTTCTACAAGGGATTATGCTTAAGTGGTGCCGTAATAAAAATATAAAAGCTTTTGTTGTGCTAGTTGCTTATACCCCTAAGCATAATCCAAACTAGGACAGGTGGACTTTGTTATCCATGTGTGGGGTGCTAAGTCCAAATTATTCATATACATGCTTGGGTTGTGTGGTATGTTTAGCTAATCTCTATTTTGCAAGTTTAGTTAGATTTACTTTTCTCATTTTTATGTAATTTTGCAATTAAGATTTGGAATGAATGTTATGGGGGATTAGGATGAACATTGGTCATAAGACCAAGTCTTATGCACCATGTGAAGCATTAGAGCAAACTACATCCCAACCAACCAAAAGGAAGAAAAGAAAGAAAGAAAGAAATGAAGGAAAGAAGAAAAGAAGAATGAAGAATAAAGACCCCCATAACATGAATTCATTTTAATTGTAATTATTCATTTATAATCCAGGTTGTATAATGGTAGAGCTCGGCTACCTATTTCTTTTCAGATTTGTGTGGTGGAGCTCAACCACATCAACCTCTTATTCTTTTATACTAGCTATATAAAATTGTTTGATATTTATTTAGCTTGTGCATTAAGATGACATGATTTTCTTAGTTTCTTCATTGATTGATGAATGGCCTGGATGTGATTAGGCTCTTAGGAAAAAATATATTTTCTATCCAATTAATCAACTCAAAATTAAAATTAAATAACTCATAACCTCACTTAAAGCCTAGGACATAAATCAAGATAATAAAAGATTTAGAAACCCCTTAGTTAGATATTATATGTTTCACATCATGCATAAAATCATCTTGCTTCACTCTTGCTGATGGAGGGCTTCCACCTTTGCCAGAGAACATGGCTCGACCTTTGAGAGCCATGGTGGAAACACACCTCCTTCTTGCTGATTTTGTCCCTTAACCAATTTCTCATGCTTAGGCATATGAATCTCATAGCCCATGTAAAATAAATTATCTAAAAATAAAAATAAAACTTAACAAAATTTGCATTAGATTAAGCCATTACTCATGCCTTCATGATCTAGTCTCTTAGGGAGTGTGTATAAGGACTTAATCTCTTTTCTAAATAAACAATAAGCTTAGCTATCTTGCAAAACCATAAGACTTGCCTACATGTATTTAAAATCATAGGAAAAGTTAGTTGGCAGCCACCTCCAGGTGATTGTAAGTCCAACAATCGGGTGGTTTATCCTCTCTTGTAGAGGTAAACCATATGCCCATTTTTGCCTTAGATTTAGGTCATGTTTTATCCCTTGCCAAAGCTCCCTAGATTTAGGATCTGAGGTTGCTATTTTTTTGTGGGCTACAAGCATAAATCCACACCTCTTAGGCATTCCCATAATCTTGTATCATGCAATTATAAGCCCTAAATTTCTAATAAAAGTTCAACCTAAATAAATAATTCTCTTCAAATTTAAAAATATAAAACCCAATCATATGATAGTTTGGGATGCTTACTAGGCTTCCTAGTATCATGAGCATCTCTCACTAATCTTTTTTTTAATAATAGCTCCCTCCTTTTGAGCAATCCCACTTGATCTTCAAAAAATAACCAATTGATTGATAGTCCTATCTTTGAAATCTTTGGAGACAATGATCATTTACCTTAATCAAGAGTATTCCTATGGAATCTCATTCCTTAGGATGCAATTAACTATGGAGGCTTACCTCCATAGGGAGCTTAATGAACCTGGTTTAAAATAAACCCTACTTTACTTTTCTATGCAAAGTAGGGAAAGAATCTCTGGTATATTCAAAGACCCATTATCTTTAGGAGTCCTTATTAGGTGATTAGGTCCATTATAGGATGGTCATTTCTATCTCGAGATAGTACATTATTCTTCAATGTCATACCTGATCACCCTAATAAGTACATCTGTTGATGTACGTGGTGTCCCAACGTACAACATGTTTTATTTTTCAGATCTCTCCCCCCAAAAAAGGGAAGGTTTGATAAAATAAACACCACATTTATAGATGGCATACACCATTTTGAATAGTGGACAAAAATCATTTAGGTTATTGTAGACTGAGGGGTGTGACGAAGATTGTACAAATAACTATATTGATTGATGTTGTTTATCAATATTATATATTATTATCTCTAACCAAGTGTTCATTCATGATGATGTAAATAGTATTCAAATTAATTTTAATTATTTAAATAATGTAATGTTTCTAATAATGATTGTAAATGAGTGATTATAGTGCAAAAACATGGAACAAGTAAACAAATATTATATTCTAACACCATTTCTCTATTATAATTTCTAATTAAAATATTTGAATTCATTCTTAGTTATACGCATTGAGCACTTGGAATGCCATCAATTTCATGTAAATTTCATTTTGTTAATTGGATTTAATTGATTTAAATGCTAATTTATAGTCCAATTCAATTGTTGGCTTAATCTAATTTTTATAAATACTTTTGTATCATACCAAATGCTCAAAATCTATGTTTTTTAGAGTCATTTGTTCACAATTTTTAAGTAGATTAACCAAAATTTAACCTAAATGTCGAACAACAAAAATGACTACTTTAATCATACATAATATTAAATATCATTTTTTCTCCATTGATATTTTTCCTTAAATCTAGGATTTAGTAATTTCTATTATTAGATGGTTTTAGATTAAATGATGTCTTAAAAACTCCTCTTCTTCACATAACATTTGTGTCATCAATGCCTTCTCCTTGAGCTCCTATTTTCATGTCCTTTCTTCTTTATATTAAATAAGAAATTTCAACTATGTAATAGAAAAAAAATGAAGAAATATGTTAACTATTTATTTTCTTAATGAAATATATTTGAATGTTTATTTGAGACAAAAAAAATCTCCACTTTTAATGAAGAGTTCTTAATTAAAATATATTATGACTGACAATGATTCGAATAAGTCTTGAACAATGTTTGAATATGATTTGAATTTTATTTAAGAAAATTTTAATCTTATCCAAGCCTTACTCAATTCTTATTTAAACAATGCTTGAATAAGGTTAAATTTTATTTGAATCATATTGGAGCATGGTTTGACTAAAGTTCAAAAAGGATTTGAACATGATTCAAGTAAAGTTTTAATATGGTTCAAGAAAAGTTTGAACTATATCTGAACATGGCTTGAATATGATTTGATTAGGATTCAAACATGGTTTAAGCAAAGTTCAAACTATATTTAAACATGATTCAAATAAGGTTTAGGGTTCAAATATAAAATGGATATGGTTCAAATAATTTTTAATTTGATTTGAACAATATTTATATTACATTATAATAATGTGTCATTATGATAAATACAATAGAGTGTTGTTGACCTTAATTTTGTAGTGAGGACTCATCCTTCCCATCTTAGACTTAGGAACTTTCTAGGCACTTAGATTTCCCTAGTCATAAGACACTTCTAGTGATTAAGGGAACACTAAACCCAAGCCTAGAAACTTAGGAAGGCATACCCTAAACTTAGGTTATATGTAGGGCAAATAGGTCATACCTATCCTATGGCCTAAACCAAGACCCATGCTTGTCCACTAATCCAAAACTAACTTCAAGCCCACACAACTAACCTCCAATTAGATTTTGTTTTATATCCAAGCTCCAAGCTGAATTAACTTAGCCTAGCCTAAGTTAATTTCATCATGATCCTTGGATCCAACCCAAAATTCATTCAAGTAAACCAAATCCAACGATTTTCACAAAAGCACTCCAACCATTCAATACTCTATTCCAAACCCCTCCAACACATACAATTAAACCAATTGAACCAAATGAATCCAATCAACCCAAGTTAGCCCATTTGACCCAAAGGTCCAAATGAACCAAAATCTAATCAAACTTAAATTAATTGTAATCAAAGACATCATTCAACTTTAAATCCATCATTGAACTCTTCTCAACACCAAATTCCACCAATTCAACCCAATCAACCCATTTGGTACACTTGACCCAAAGTGGCCTAAATGACCAAATTGATTCAAACTTCAATCCAACCCAAATTGGATTAAATCAACCCATCCAATCTCCTCTATGATGATTGTCGATCATCCTCGATTGCCCAATTGCAATCAATTGGGTCAAATCAAACTAATTTTTAAGGACAATCATCTCAAATAGAAGCATTTAAAGAAAACCAATGCTTTTTAATCATCATTTTAAGTTTATTGCTCGATTTGATTTAAAGAAATGAGGAAAATGTTTGTTGATCTTAACCCATTCCCATGTGTAAATTAATTTGGTTTTATGAAAAGTAATTAAGTTGATTTTATGGTTTATTAAGTTATGATATGGATTAAATCCATCAATTAACCCTTGCCTATGTTACCTTAAAGTAATTAATTAAATAATTATAAGCCAACATGATATACATAGAAAATAACTTGCAATGATCCTAAGAAATGAAAGTGCCTAATGCAGTTAGCTTATAATTAATAATTAATTAGGTTAAGAAGCTTAATTAAGTACTTTTGTAGTTTTCCCACACATGTGGGTTAACCATACTTTTCTTAAATGTTTTTAGGTTATTAAACACCTAAAGATCTACCCATGAATTGATTAATTAGGTTTTGATTTATTTTATATTTTAATTAGATTAATGAAATTATTAATCACTTAATTAAATCTACACTTAATTGCCACATGGGTTAACTATCCTCCAAATGAAGTGGACTAAGGGAAAATATTAGGAAAGAAGGCCCAATTTAATCCCTAAGTCTCCTCACTATTAAATAGAAACAAATGAGCCCAATTAATTAATTAATTTACTGTTCATGTGATTGATTAACTCTTAATCAAGTTAGGAGAGTAATTAAGGCCTAATTAGCTAATTTTCCTAATTAATTAACCAATAAATCGCAAAAAAATTACGGGTGACAGAGGTCATCCCCCTAAACAATCTCAAAAAAAATTTGAGATTAAATAATTAATTAATTAATTAGGGAGTAATTAAAGTAATAAATTTTTAATTAAACCATAATTAAACTCTAATTACTATTCAAAATTAATTAAGAATATTTTAATATATTCTTCTCTGAATACCTTCAAAATAAATATTTATTTGCATTTTAATGATTTTTCTATGATTTGTTATGATTTTCTAAAGTTTTAACATATTTAAATGATTTATTCATGATTTTTTAATAAAATCTATTAATTTATTTTACTAAAATAGATTATTTGAGCTTCAGAATGCAATATCTCTCGATCTAGAGAGTATTTTAACTTGAAATTTTTTTTGTAGGTGTATTTTAACTTCAGTTTCAATTCTTAAAATTTCAAATAAATCTAATGTGTATTTTTAGATTGATTGATAAAATTTGATTTTCACTAAAACTCAAATTAAGCTTAAAATATTTAGTGAAATTTGGGAATTTTAGGTTTGTTGGATTCATCTAGGAAAGAATCCAACGAGCCCTTTTGCAATTTTTGATTGAGTATTTTATTTTCTAGGATTTTTTTTGAAGTTCTAGGTGATTTAAATAATATTTAAAAATCCAAAAATGGTTGAATTTCCTACTTATCTCAATCGACCGAGTGACATGGCACGGTGTGATGCGGTCGAAGCGATTGGTCACTTGATTTCACATGATGCATGGTACCATGCGGTGTCGTGACACTGGCATGGATTTTGAGTGGGAAAATTGCTCAGATGCATTGTTCCATTCAGACTGCCCGATCGCTGAATTCATGATCTAAAGGCTAAAAATGATCGGATCTAGCATGAAATCACAGCTATCTATTTCCCAACTGTGGGATCGAATGGCTGGTGCCTCCCAGCCCGTGAAAGCGATAGTTTGAACAGTAAAATCGTGTGGATTTTCATGATTTTCATGAAAACTGAATGAAATCTCATCGAGCTCAATTTTATGTTGATTCTCACTGGAAAACTTCTATCTTCACATTTAGATTATTTAAATTGAAGAATGCATGGAAAATCTATGGAAAATTCCTAAAATTGCACACACATTGAAGCAAATGAGAGATCCTACAGCCAACTACATTTCTTTGAAAATTAACTCACTAGGATGGTTTTTGGCGGCGGTGTTGATCCGAGCAAGCTCCTAGATGCAAGAAGTAGCTTTGGGATGGACCTAGCCTCTTGCTTCCCTTTGGAATGATGTATCCACCAAGTGTCATCACTTCCTTGCCAGAATCTGCTTGATTTTTTGTGGCTTTAGCTCAAAGAAAGTAGGGGGATGAATGCTGATTGCTTGGGGAGCTCTTGGAGAGTAAAATGAGAACATAATCAGTTATTGAGAGCCTCTCCTTATCTTATTTTTGGTTTTTTGTCAAAAATCCACTATAATGGTGATTTTTTGGCTCTTAGTGGATGTCCTATGGCTTAGAGTTGTTGAGAATGATAGGGAATCATCCTAGGTGGCATAATTTGATTGGCCAAGAGGGATTAGTGGGTGTCATAGCAAGGGAAGTGGAGGTCCTTAATGCCAAGTATTCTAATGGGGATGAGGTGAATTCACCTCCCCATGAGTCATGGCCAGCCCAACCACCTCTTGGGTCAGGTTGGTCAATTTCCTTGGAGCCTGTGTGGACCAATGGATGAGTGTCAAGTGGACAAGGAAGAGAAATGACCATTTACATGGGTGTTTTATCTAATGTGATACCCTTAGCCCAAGAGTAGAGTGATCATTTGGCATTATATTTGATTTGGAGAGATTTAAATATGTCAAAAGTTAGTTGGGACAAATTTTATATCATTTGGAGTTCATTTGGTTCAATTTGACTCAATTTGACCCATTTGGGTCAAATTGGATCAAATTGGGTCAGGTTGACCAATTGGTCAAATTAGGTCAAACCAAGGGTTGAGTCAAGTTCATATGACCATTTGGAGTGTATTGGTTCTTTGGTTTGGTTTAATTTGGTTTATATTTAATTTTGGCTCATTTGAGTTCATTTGGGTCAAATGGGTCAAGTTGACCAATTTGACCCCATTGATTAAATTGGCTTGGGTTGTGGCTTGGTTTGTGTTTGGTTGATCATTTGGAATGTGTTGCGCTTGTTGAGTTCAATTTAGATTTGATTGAGTTTTAGGTTGGTTTGACCCTTTAGGTCAAGTTGGGTCAACTTGGGTTATGAGGGCCAATTGGGTTTGGTTTGGCTTAATTGGAGGTCAATTCATGTTCAAATGTTAGCTTTGGGTGATTTGACTCATTGGTTTCAGTAGATTTGGCTTAGTTTGTAATTTGGTTAGTTTGGGTTCATATGTGTTAAAGGGTTGACTTGGTTTGACCCAATTTATGATAACTGATCAACCTAGGATGATCAACAATTATGCCATGAAGTTTGAATTAGCTTAATTCACTTTCATTTGGATTGAATTAGATTTTAATTCATGTAGGTCAAATTAGCCACTTTGGGTCAAGTGTGCCAATTGGGTTTAACAGGCTTGATTTTGAGTTTAGTTTGATTTAGTTGATTTTATATTTGGATTTGGGATTAATATATAAATTCAATTGCGATTGGTTTGGGTTCAAATAAGTTTTAGTCCATTTGAATATTTCAAGTCAAATGGGCTAAGTTGGGTTTGACTTGAGTTGATTTTGATTTGACTTGATGATTACAGATTTTATTTATATTTGGAATGGTGATTGATGGAATGATTGATTTATGAGAAAATCAATCGAATTTGGGTTGAATTTGAATGACATTTGGCTAAGTCCATGAAATTGGCTCAAAAGGCTTAAATTTGGGTTTTTATTTGATTTGGATTTAGTTTTGTCTATTTGATTATAGATTTGATTTATATTTGCGAATATGATTGAAGATATGATTGATTCGTGACAAAAAATCAATCAAGCTTGGATCGAATTGGATGAAAATTTGGCTAAGTCCATGGAATATAATCATAAGGCTTAAGAAGGATTTGAGCTTGGATTTGATCTTGGTTTTCAATCATTAGATTTTGGAATTTGGAATTGGATTTAGTGTTTGAATTGAATTTGAAGTATGGTTTGAGAAGGTGATCATGGATTGGTTTAGGCTATAGGGTATGTGAATCTCCATAAATCCCTAAGGCATAGCCTAATCCCTATGATTAACCCTTCTAAGTAGCTAGGTTTAGGTTAAGTGTTTGCCTAAGTGTTAGAAGTGTCTTATGACTAAGGAAGTCTTGGTGTCTAGAAGACTCCTAAGTCTAAGATGAGGAGATTGAGAACTCACTCCAAAAGTGAGGTCAACAAAATGACCCCTGATAGGTGTAGTGTAACTGACAAGGCACACCACACATATTGGCGTTGACTAAGATGATCAATAATGTCCAAAAGATCACAAGCGCTAATAGAAATGATCTATACCTAAACTCAAAAGATAGATAGAATCACCATCTTAGTGCAATGCAGCTCTCTTTATGCCAAGGGAATAAGAGAGCCAGATGGAATCCGCTGGGGATTGAGTACATGAACCTTCCACTATATAAGCAGGTTCAAGCTGTTTGCTAGGGATATGGATTTGAGTTTGATTATGAATATGATTTATTGGAAGGAGATCAGCTGGGGATAAGAATCTATAATTCATTGGGGAACAATATCAAATAGATTTTGATTTATTTTATTTTAATTGATGTGGAGGCCTATCCTAGGGATATGGGCTCGAATATACAAAGGCATTAGGTATGTGAACCTTCTACTAGGGAAGCAGGTTCAAGTTATCCATTGGGGGATTAGAGTTTGATTTCAAATATGATTTGTTTGGGGGGTGTATTTGTTGGGGATAAAAGTTTGATTGGATTTTATTTGATTTAAACTCCACTGGGGAGGTTGGTTTAATTTATTATGGCTCCACTAGGGAGAATAGTTCTGGAGTAAGGGCATATCCACTGAGGATGTATACTCAATTAGATTTATTTGATTTAGATTTATGTTCCACTAGGGAGGCTAATTTGATTTGCACCTGTGGGAAAAGTTTGGTTTGCTTGATATCTTTGATTTGACTTAGGGAGTTGGTTTTGAATTTAGTTTATTATGGACCATATTAGTGTGTGATGGACCCACTAAAAAGGAGCCACAAGGGCCCTGGTCTGTCTTAGATTTACAAGGCCAAAGGGATAATCCACCTGCCATAGGGTTGGGCTATCCAACCTAAGGGTTGCCTTTCGGTGTGCAACGACTATGCTAAGAAGAAAGTGTTGTAGACTTACAACTTCAGCAGTATGGGTGATCGTTGGATGCGTCAAACCCGACCTAGGCAACTACTGAGAGAGTGTCACTGGGGACTTATGTCAGCTCAAGAGTAGTGAGAATTAATTTCATTTAATTTTTTTAATTTGATTTGGTTTAATTTTATTTGATTTGATTTAGTTTGGTGTGTTATGTTGTGGACCCTGTTGGCGTGCAATGGACCCATTAAGAATGGGCTATGACACCTTGTCCTGTCTTAGATTTACAAATCTAAAGGGTAGTCTACTAACCACGAGGTAGGACTATCCGACCTAAGGGTTGCCTTTTGGTGTGCAATGGTAGGGTTAAGGAGAAAGTGTAGCAGACTTACATCTTCCAAAGTAGGGAACAACCGTTGGGGTGACCTATTGATGGCGCAACAAATCAAGCCTGACCTAAGGAGACTACTGAGTGAATATCATTGGGGACTTATGTCAGTTCAAGAGTAGTCAAGATTAATTTCATTTTAATTTGATAGACCTGTTAGTGTGTGATGGACCACACTAAGAATGGGGCTATGTCGGTCTTAGCCTATTTCAGATTTACCGATCCAAAAGGGTAGTCTACCGACCGAAGGGTAGGACTATCCAACCTAAGGGGTGCCTTTCAGTGTGCAATGATTGTGTTAGGAAGAAAGCATAGTAGACTTACATATTCTTGAGCAGGGACCTACCGCTGGGGTGACCCATTGATGTATAATAGATTGAACCTGACCTAGGGCTGCCCGTCAGTGTGCAATGGTCATGCTTGAAAGAATGTGTAGCAGACTTACATCTTGCAAAGTAAGATGACCGCTGGGGTAACCTGTTGGTGGTACAACAAGTTGGACCCTACCTAAGGGTGACTATTGAGAGAGTGCCACTGGGGACCTATCTCAACTCAAGAGTAATTAGGCGATTCCTATAAGGAGTCTTGCTGACACTGCTCTAAAGATAGGATGCCTGCTTGGTAAAGGTGCTACTTGGGGCATTAATTCTTAAATATATATATATATATATATATATATATATATATATATATATATATATAATTTATTATCATATTTGTTGGTGAGGAACCACATTGAGAAGAACTATCTTTGACCTATCTCCATTTCTAGATCGAGAAAATCTGCACATCTATGGAACATAATCTCCAACCACAAGGGTGGTTACTAGGAAAAGGGGACTGTCTAATCCGAGTGTAACCTGGGTAGTGTCTAAATGGGGTCGCAAATTTTGTGATCCAAATAGAGTGTCCACAGGGGAGGTACCACTAGGGGTATTAGCCTTGACCCTGTAAATAGGAAAGTCTATCGATATTTGGTGGCCAACTCAAGGAGAAGACATAACAGTCTTGCATCTACCAAGAGTGGTGTATCCACCACACTGGTCAGTGTCAGCATAGAAAACACCAACCAACCTAAGGTGCCTGTTGGTGTGCGACAATTGGTCTAGAAAGAAGTAGACTTTACATCTCTAAAGTGGGTGATTGCCGATAGATTCTTATTTCGAGGTGTTATCTGACCTAGGGTTGCCCGTCGGTGTGCAATGTCTGTACTTAGGAAGAAAGCGTAGCCAACTTTCATCTTCCAAAGCAGAGAAAAGTCACTGAGGTGATCTATACCAATAAATCAAACCTAAAGGGCCTAGAGAGTCCAGCGTATTATCCCATATCAAAGTAGCCTGAGGCAAAATATGTGTATTTATTTATGTGTTTATGTGATGTTTGTGTTTGTATTACGTTGATGAAGGATAGGATTCCACTTGGGTTCTCTTACACCTACCCTAAACACATCGTGGTGGATTCGTAAACAAGCAAATAATGCTTAAAATGAAGGGAAGATTTGATGAATTAGAAATGGAGTTTTTATTGATGATAATTATTTTCAAACATGAATTCAAGGATAATATTTATTTAAAGCCCATTGATTGGAAGCATCAGATGCTCTCCTTTATGGTTTATCAACTGATATGATTCTCCTCAGTAGGCCTTTTCTATGATAAAAGGGCCTTCCCAACTGGGTTCAAACTTACCTCCCGTCTTGAGTCAGGCAACAATTGGTCTCCATAGAACTAAAACAAGCTCTCCTACTTGAAAAGCTCTAGGACGGACCAACTTGTTGTGAGCTTGAATCATTTTAGCTTTATACAACTTGAGATTTTGGCATGCCCGTAGACGTTTCTCCTCCAAACCTTCAAGCTCTTGTAATTGCAGCTTGGCATTCTTCTCTATTGTGGTCTTGTTAGCCACAACTATCCTTAGTGATGGGAGTTGAACTTCCAATGCTAGAACAACTTCGACCATATACTAAGGAGAAAGGGGTAGATTGAGTTGGAGGTATGTATATGGTGCGGTAAGCCCACAAGGCTTCAACTAACTGCTTATGCCACTTATTGTTTTCAAGTGTCTTCTTTAATATTTGGATGAGAGTTTGTTGAAGGCTTATGCCAAACCATTTGCCATCGGGTAGTAGATGGTAGAATATCTCCAATATATGCTATGTCTCTAGGCGAAACTATTGATCTTGGTGCTCTTGAATGTAGTGCCATTATCAGTTATAATTCATCGAGGCACCCTGAACTTATATATGATATGGTTCTGAAAAAATTGGAGCACTTGCTAAGCTGTGACCTCTTTGAGCCGAATCACCTCCACCCACTTGGAAAAGTAGTCAGTGGAAGTTAGGATGAACCGATGACCCTTGGAAGAAGGAGCATCAATCGGACCCACTATGTTGGTACCCCAACACTCGAATGACCATGAGGCCAATGTATGATGTAGAATATTGGGTGGTTGGTGTAGGACCACACTGTGTACCTAACATTGGTAGCATTACCTAGCTATGTATATGCAATCTATAATCATCGATGGCTAGTAGTATCCTAGTCTCTTGATCTTGGCTTTCATCTTTGGATCAGATTGGTGCACTCCACATAATCATGAGTGTACCTCAATCACAATCTTACAGGCTTCATGTTTGTCCAAACAACATAACCACATATGATCGAAGGACTGTCAGTACAAGATTCCATCCATGAGGGCGTAAGAAAGGGCTCTCTTCTTCACCAGATGCTAGTGACTTCTCTTGAGGTATTTTTTCCTTTATTTAGGTAATCCATGAATGGTTGCCTCCAATCTAACTCATCATCCCTTTTGGCAACGATAACCTCCCCTTCAAGAGAGTACCTTTTGATGAGTTCAGTGTCAACCAGGAATAAGACTTGTCTATTTTGGACCTTATTGGTATGGACTCATCTTTGACATGCCAACTCCATGGCAAGTTTGGCTAAAGCATATGCTACGACATTTTCTCCTCGAGGAATCTTGTAAATGGTAACCTCTGGGATTTGGGCCAAAACTCCATAGTGTATTTGTGGTAGTGATGGAGCTTAGGCTTTAGAACCTTGTAGGACCCAACGATTTGGTTGATGACTAGTTGATAATCTCCATGGATGTTAATATTTGGGATGCATAGCGTAACTGCTAACTCTAGATGAGCAATCAAAGCCTCATATTCATCTTTATTGTTGGTGCATGAATTGGATAGATGATATGAAAATCTCTTCACATTATGATTTGGAGTTAGGAGAACTATTCTACCTGCCTTTCCTAGGATAGTAGATTGTGATTCTTCTCCTCTTTGAGAGGAAGCTGCACCGTCAAAGTACATCTCTCAGAGATGAATACTCGTGTCCCCTAAGTTCATGATTTATTCATCGGGGAGGTCATCACTAAGAGAGTCAACAGGAAGTGGCTGTACTAAGAAATCCACTAGTGCTTGTCCTTTCACCGCACAGAGGGGTATAAAAGTAATGTCAAACTGTGACAAAATCATGGACCAACATGCCAACCATCCGGATAGCATCGGCTGTGTCATGAGATATTATAGTAGATTGATCTTGGAGATCAAGTTCACCTTATGAGAAAGCATGTAATGCCATAGCTTTTGAGATGCATAGATTAAAGCTTAGCAATGCTTCTTAATGAGTGGATAATTTACTTTAGCAGGGATCAGACGATGGCTGAGGTAGTAGAGTGTATTTTTTTCCCTTCATCATTGGCTTGGTCTAACAAAGAGCCAATGGAGTTGTCTAATGCAACAATATAGAGGATGAGAGGTTTGCCTAGGATAGGGGATGCTAGAATCGATGACATCATCAGGTAGTGCTTGATGTCTTCAAAGGCATGCTAACACTAGAGTCATCCCACTTGAACTTGACATCTTTTTTGACAAGTACTGAAAATGATTGACACCTTCTAATAGGTTCGATATGAAGCATCTTAGATACACCAACCACCATTAAAATGATCTAAGTTGAGTTAGACTTTTAGGGAGTGACATTTCTAATATTGCTTTGATATTCTTTAGATAGATCTCGATTCCCCAGTGTCAGATAAAAAACTCAAGGAACTTCCATGAAGTAACTCAAATACACACTTTAGAGAGTTCATTTTGAGGTTATATTATCTCAACTACTCAAAAACTACTCTAAAGTCAAAGAGGTGTTCTTCCTTTTCTTTACTTTTGATTATGAGATCATCGACGTAACATTCAACTTGATGATGAATGAGTTCATCAAAGATTCAAGTCATGGCCTACTGTTAGTAGCACTGACATTTTTAAGGATGAAAGGCGTGACCTTATAGCAATAAATTTTGATCAGGGTTCAAAAAGTAGTATTTCTTTCATCTTCAGAACCATCTTTATTTGGTTGTAATAAGATGAACCATCCATGAAGGAGAAAACTACATGAGATGAGACACTGTCCACCATCAGCTCTGGGATTAGTAGTGGAAATATGTCTTCTTGACATGCCTTATTTAAGTCCCTAAAATCAACGCATATGCAAATTTTACCATTCTTCTTCTTAAATGGGACAACACTGGCCAACCAAGGAAGATATTTTTCTTCCCTGATAAAACTAGCATCGATCAATTTCTTAACTTCAAAATGACTAGATGTTTAATGTTTAATCACATGCATCTAGGAGCTTGTTTGATAGGGTTAACACTATGCTCTATTGCTAGTTTATGAACTACTACGTTAGGAGATAAACTAGCATATCTTCATAACTCCATGTGAAGTAGTCCTTAAACTTAGTCAATAGCCTAACTAAGTCATTATTTTTAGTTTCATTCAATAAAGAACTGATGCATGCCAGACGTGGATTATCTTCAGTTCGTAAGTTGATTTTTCTTTGAGCTCATCAATGGTTGATCTGATCTCCTCTTCGAGCTCTGGTGGTGCATCTTTGACATTAAAATCACTTGGATCATCTAAAGTTTCTAAACACACCTCCTCATATGAGTTAATGTGATTTGAAAAGAACCTATCAGATTCCAAATGATTGGTGATGACTAAGCAATAATCATCATCACCAATTGGACCCACTATATCAAATCCTAGTCCTAGTCTTTATTGAGAATGTTTGTATTTATTGTCCCATAACCTCTTGAAGTAAGCTGACCTGTGTTTAGACTAAGTATGTGAGATTAATCCCTTCCTTGCTAGATTAAGAACACAAGGCAAGTACCAATAAAAAAGAAATTATTTTAAACCTTTATATGAATCATCCTCAAGTTCTATATGTTTCTAAATTTAGGATGATGCTCTCAAAAAGAACCTCTACATCTTCACATCTGTGGAAGATCTAGAGCTTTCTAATTACCAAATCCTCAACTTTCTGAGATGAAAGTGGGCTTAGGACTAAGGTTCCCAACTACTGCCAAATAGCTTTACACATAGACTGGGATACAATAATGCTTTAGTTGGGAACCTGGTCTTCATCGTTGTCAGGCTCAACTGTCACCTGCATGGGGATCTACTAGCTGAAGCTTGCATACTAACTATATGGGGACACCACAGATCAGGGTATACTTATTAAGGTGATTGGGTACGATATTGAGGAATATTGTACTATCTCGAAAGATAAAAGTCACTATCATACAATGGACCTAATCACCTAATAAGGACTCGTAAGGTATGATGGGTCTTCAAATATATCAAAGATTTTTCCCCTACTTTACATGGATGAATAAAGTAGTATTTATTTAAACTGGGTTCTAAAGTTCCCTATGGGCAAGCCCCCATAGTTAATTACATGTTAAGAGAAATGAATCCTTTAGGAATACTCTCGTTTAAAGTAAGAAATTATTGTCTCCAAAGAATTCAAAGATAGGATTATCAATAAATTGGCTGTGTTTTAGAAAATCAAGTGGGATGGATCAAAAGGGAAGAGTTATTATTGAAACCAAAGGAGATGAGTAGGGAGTGCTCATGATACTAGGAAACCTAGTGAGCACTCCAATCTATCCTATGGTTAGGCTTTATATATTTGAAGTTGAGGAGATTTATTTATTTGAGTTGGAATTTTATTAGAAATCTAGGACTTATAATTCCACAATACAAGATTATGAAAATGCCTAAGAGCTGAGGATTTATGCTTGTAACCCGTAAAGGGAAACAACAGCCTTAGATCCTAAATCTAAGGAGCTTTGGCGAAGGCCAAAGCATGACCTAAATCTAAGGTGAAAGTGAGTATATGGTTTATCTCCACAAGAGAGAGTAAACCACCAAACTGTTGGACTTATTACTGCCTAGAGTGAAAGCCATCTAACACCTCCTATGCTTTAAATCCATGTAGGCAAGTCATATGCTTTTGCAAGATGGCTAGGCTATTATTATTTTGAAAAGGGACTAAGTCCTTAAACCCACTCTCTAAGAGACTAGAGTATGAGAGGTATGAATGATGACTTAAATCTAATGCAAATTCTTATCACATTTAATTTCATTTATGACTCTTTATTTTGACATAGGCTAGGATTTTGTATGCCTAAATGCATGAGAAGTTGATTATGGGCCAAATCAAAAGGAAAATGGGTGTTTTTCTATCATAGGCTCTCAAAGGTTAGCCCATTCTATTTGGCAAAGATGGAAGCCCTCTCTTAATAAGAGTAAAACAAGATAGTTATGCATGATATTAAATATACAACATCCAGCTAAGGGGTTGCTAACTATTTTATTATCTTGATTTAATGCCTAGGATTTTATATGAGGTTGTGAGTTATTTTAAAAGTTTAGTTATGAGTTATTAATGAGATAGAAAATTTATTTTTATCCTAAGAGCCAAATCGCATCCAAGCCATACAACAATCACCAACCATAAAGAAACTATAAAAAAAGGCATGCCATTTCTAATGCACAAGCTAAATAAAATATCAAACAATTTTATAAAAATATCACAAAAGAATAAAAGGCCAATGCGGTCGGGCGCCACCGTACAACCTGAAAAGAAAAGTGGGTAGCCGAGCTTTACCTTTATACAACCCAGATTATAAAAGAATAATTACAATTAAGAATAATGAATATTATGGAGGTCTTCATTCTCCATTCTTCATCCTTCATCTCTTCATCTTTCATTTCTTCAATTTTCATCTCTTCATTTTGATTGATCCATTTCTTTCTTCCTTTTGGTTTGATTTGGATGTTGCTTGCTCCAAAGGCATCACATGGTATATAAGACTTGGTCTTATAACCAATGCTCATCCTAATCCCTCATGACACTCATTTTAATCCTAATGCAAAATTACATTAAAAGAAGAAAAGTAAATCTAGCTACACGTGCAAAATAATTATTAGCTAAACACACCATACAACCCAAGCAGTTATATGAATCATTTGGACTTAGCACCCCACATATGGGTAACCAAGCCTACATGTCCTAATGTAGATTATTCTTAGGGTTAAGCAACCTGCATAGTAAAATATTTATATTTATTTTAAGCACTCCTTAAGCATAATCTTCCACAAAAAAAATATGATTAGGCTAACCACGGCCTAACATCCAGTCTACAAGGCATACACCCTAACATCCAGTCTAAAACAATACATCACAAAATTAAATTTACATCAAACATTACACCATCCTAACATAAAGGTAGAAGTAGTGACTTAATATAATATGTGTACATTAAGGCTTGTGTGGTATGTCCTAACTAGGCTTTAGAGTTATAATTTGCTAAGTGTGACAGATTTAATTTATAAAGGGTTGATTTATCTTTAAGTGATTTGATTGATTTGAAGATTTTACTTAGTGTTTTCTTTTATTTCATATGGTCTACACTTAATAACTAAGTGTTATAAAGAGAAGAAAGATAAGTAATCTCTCTTTCATCCCTACCTTAAGTCACTTCTAAAGCAAGTTAATTAATCATTTCCCTTTAATGAATGGCTTTTATATGTTTTAATCAATCCTAAATTTAGATTCACTATAAATGACCTTATTCAATTAGAAATACATCTTAAGATTAATTAGAATGGATTACTATCACATAATACATATTCATTCATTTCTTTCCATCATGTATATCATGCATATGAGTAAATCCTAAGCATACCTATACATGTAATTTATATTTTTAGCATACTTGAATGATGAATGCAAAGTGGTGTATTTGGAATTTAAATATTTCATTTGATTGAGTTATGAATGCATGCCTTTTTAATAGAAAAGAGGGATTTTTCATCCTGATTTGATTTAATGAATTGAAAGAGATTTCTTAATTTTGAGTTTGATTTGATTTAGGAATTGAAAGAGATTTGTTGATCCTGATCCCATTCCCCCTGTGTGAGTTAATTTAATTTAATGAAGAAGTAATTAGGTTGATTTTATGTTTTAATTAGGTTAGGGTATGAATTAAACTAATTAATTAAGCCTTACCTACATCAACTTAAGTTAATTAACTAATTAATAATGAGCCAATATGATATGCTCACATGGAAAGTAAATTTGCAATGCTCCTAAGAAATGAAAGGGCCTAATGCAATTCTTTAATAGTTAATTAAGCTTAAGGGATCTCACTTAACTACTTTTATGATTTTCTCACATATGTGAGCTAACCATAATTTCATTATCTCCCCTTTGGGTTATTGAACACCCAAAGACCTACCCAAGATTAAATAAGAGAAATATATTCAATTGAATTAATTAAGTTTATTAATTAACTGATTAAACCTTAATTAATCTTAACCAATCAAAATGAGACGGGCTTAGAGAAAAAGACAAAGATGGGAGCCTAAATCTCAATTCATAAATTCTTTCAATTAATTGATTAAAGTTCAGGTATGATTTGGATTTTTGATTAATCTTATTAATTAATTAAGGGGTGTTAATTAATTATTTACTTAAGAGGGATTGAAGAGGACTTAAAGAAAAGATTGGAAGAGGGAGTCCCAATCCATTTCTCTAGACTTCATCATCATTAACAGAGGTTAATAAGCTTAATTGATTGATTAATTTACTGTTCATTTGCTTAATTATAACTAATTACATTAAGAAAGAGATTAAGGTTTAGTAAATTAGTTTCCTAATTAAGAAACCAATAAAATCCTAGAAAAATAGGGGAGGCAGAGGTCATCCCCCTAAACATGCACATAAGTTTGAGATTAATTGGATGATTAATTAGAGAGTAATTAGGCTAATTAAATTTCTAATTAAATCTTAATTAAGCCAAATCAACTATTTAAAATAGAATAATAATAATTTTCCTAAATTCTATTCTGAAATATCTTTAAAATGAGCCTAAGTTTGTATTTTTTTGAATTTTTTTAGAATTAGTTATGAATTTAGGAAGTTTTAGGATTAAAAACTAATTAATTAACCCTATTTAGAGCCTTAATCCCGTCGGGCTCCATGACATTGATGCGGCGTGCTGACGCGGCGCACTTTCCATGTGTGCAATGGGATTCACTATTTAAGTTATCACATCTAAGTGTCGACTGATTACATGCGGTAACTCACCATGATCTCGATCTAAGATGACCATGATTAAACACACAATTTTGAGGGATTAATCAAAGGCTCTAAGCGTGATCTGATTAGAAATGTCTATTCTGATCATGGGATGGACGGTCCATGATCTATCTTCTCCCGAGCATCGAACAATGGCTACCATCCATCGATCGTCGCTCCATCCGAGCTCACCTAAGCTTGGATGGAGATGAATCCCACACCTTCGGGGAAGCACAATAATCAAATCTAATAGTGGAAATCACATGACATTAAAATTTTGTTCATAAAATACCAACCTATTTTCATTCAAGGATCGGTTTCAATTGCATACCTCACTGAAGCTTATGATCAGTAGTTTCAACGATTGAGAAAGCTTCATTTGGTAGAAATGAAGCTCTGTTGAGCTGTACGAGCCTTGATTTGGTGTAGTTTGCTCGAAAGACCAGAGAACTAGATGTAGGTGGTTGGGATTGATCGAAGTCTACCCTCCGACCATCAAAAGCTTAAGAAAGGATTCATTCTTGGTCATTTGGCTCCAGGAAGATGTGTGCAAAGTTAATTGCACTTTGGTGGAGATTTGAGCAAATGGGAATCGAAGGTGGCCTATACTATTTCAATTTTGCATAAAACCGAGAATGGGGATTTTGGGGAGCTTGGGAAGGCTTGGAAATTGCTCTAGGAACTCTCTCCATGGCTGCTAGTGTTGAACCAAGTGTGAGTGTGTGAGTTTAAGTGAGAATGAGGGGGGTATACCCCCTCATTCCTTAGATCGAACATCCATGACTTATTTGGATTCTTCTTGATCAATTGGCTAAATCAGAGGTTGGTGGAGGTCCTTGGGTGCATGATGTGGCTCGGTTTGGTTGGGTGAGGGTGTGGAGGTGACTGCCAAGGGAGTAGTGGGTGTCTTATGGCTGTTTGGAAAACTCCAATGGGGATGGGGAGGTGGCCGACCCAACCACCTTTGGGTCATGTCAGCCATGGTCCTAGGTGCCTAAGTGGACCTATGAATGGGTGCCAAGTGGCTAGGAGGAGAAAATAACCTAATGAGCATGTGTCTTATCTCATGGGATGCCCTAAACCTAAGGAAAAATGGTCATTTGGCTATGGGTTTGGTTTGGACAGATTTGGGATGGGTCAAAAGTGGATTAGCCCAAATTTTAGGTGGTTTGGAGTTTATTTGATTTGATTTGGCTTGATTTGACTTATTTAGGTCAAATTGGGTTAGGTTGGTCTAGGTTGACCAATTGGTCAAATTGGGTCAAACCAAGGGTTGGGTTAAGTTCACATGACTAATTGGAGTGTATTAGTGTCATTAGTTTGATTTAATTTACTTTGGATTTGATTTTAGCTCATTTGGGTTCATATAGATCAAATGGGTCAGGTTGATCGATTTGACCAATTTGACCAAATTGAGTTAGGTTCGTTGTTGAGTCAAGTTTAATTGGCTAATTGAAAATGATTATAGGCTTTGGTTTAGTTTAATTTAGAATTAATTTAGGTTTAGGCTAATTTGACCCTTTAGGTCAATTTGGGCTAGGTTGGGTCAAGTTGACCAATTGGTCAACTTGGGCTCAATTATGGATTTGGTCAAGTTCAATAATCAATTTGGAATGAACTTGAGCCATTGGTTGCAATCAATTTGAATCAAATCATGATTTGACCCTTTTGGCTTTATAGGCCAATTTGGGTCAACTTGGGTCAAATGGCCAAGTAGGCTTGGTTTGGCTCAAGTGAAGGTTTGGTCATGTTCAATCATTGATTATGAGTGGGTTTGAATCAATGATTTTAATCAATTTGGCATATGATGGATTTTGGCTAGTTTGGGTTTCATTTGGGCTAAGTGTTGACTTGGTCAATAGGTTAGATTGACTTGGTTTGACCCAATTCAAGACAATTGATTAACCTAGGATGATTGTTGATCATGTTGTGAGGTTTGTATGGGTTTATTTCAATCTAATTTGGGTTGGATTAGAACTTGTCTCAAAAAGGCCCTTTAGGCCACTTTGGGTCAAGTGAGACTAAATGGGTTAATTGGCTTGATCATGGCTTGAATTAAGTTTAATTGAACTCACACATGAGCCTAGGATTAAAATATAAATCCAATTACAAGTGGTTTGGAGCCAAATGGGTTTTGGTTCAAGTTAAAAGGGCTAACTTGGGCTTGACTTGGGTTAGCTTGGATTTGGTTTGATAATGGTAGTTATGTTTATATTTATGTCAATGATTGTAGGAATAATTGAATCATGAAGAAATCCATGAGTTTAGAATTGGTTTGGTTATCATTTAGCCAAGTTCAAGGACTTGGCTTAAAAGGGTATAAATTGGATTTTGGATTTAGTTTTGTCTATTGAATTTATACTCCATTTATATTCAAAATATAAATGAAGATATAAATGATTCATGAGAAAATCACTTAGGTTTGGAGTGATTTGGATTTGGTTAAGGCTAAGTCCATAAGTTGAAATCAAGGGCTTAGGAGAGATTTTAGAATTTGAATTCAATCATGGGTTTCAATTAGTTGATTTGGAATTGATTTATAATTTGGATTTAAAATTTATTTAAATTTGAGGTTTTATTTGAAAGAACACAACAAGGATTAGGTTCAATGCTATAGGGTAGGCAAGTCTTCCTAAATCTCTAAGGCATACCCTATTCCTATGGCTAAACCATCTAAGTCTCTATGCTTAGGTTAAGTGTTCACCTAATCACTAGAAGTGTCTTAAGACTAAGGAATTCTTAGTGTCTATGAGAGTCATAGATCTATGATAAGAAAGTTGAGAGCTCACTCCAAAAGTGACATCAACAAAGAGCGCCCAATAAGTGTGGTATGACTAACAAAGTACACCGAACATATTGGTGTTGACCGAGATGATCAACAACGTCCGAAGGATTGCAAACACTAACAGGAATGATCTATCCCTAAACATAAGGTGTAGACAGAATCAAGATCTTAATGCAATGCAACTCAACTTATGCCAAGGGCATAAGAGAGGAAGAAATGATCTACTAAGGGATCAAGTATGTGAACCTTCCACTAGGGAAGCAGGTTCAGATTATCCACTAGGGATAGTGGATAAGAGTTTGAGTTGGTTTGATATGATTTGGGGAGAAAAGATCTGCTGGGGATAAATGCATGAACCTTCCACTAAGGAGGCAAGTTTAGGTTATCCACTAGGGATAGAGGTTTGATTTGATTTGTGCCTCGCTAGGAAGAAATTTGATTTGATTAATTGATGGGGCATCCACTAGGGATGAAAATTTGATTTGATTTGTTGATTTATGATTTGGTGCTCCACTGGGGAGAGGATCTGATTTAGTTTTGAGGGCACATATGTTGAAGGTATGAGCTTAGATCCGTTGGGCATAAAGTAGATGAACCTTCCACTAGGTAAGCAAGTTCAAATTATTCATAGGGAGGATAATAATTTGGTTTTGAGCACGCACCTACTGGAGATGTGAGCTCACCTATGGATAAGATAGATTTAGTTTGGACTCCATTGGAGGGAGGATGATGGATTTGATGAAATGGACCCTGTCAGTGTGTGATGGATCCACTAAGAAGGGGCTAATATTAACCTAGACCTATCTTAGATTTACAAATCCAAAGGGATAGTCTACGGGCCATAGGGTAGATCTAACCAACCTAAGGGTTGCCTTTCAATGTGCAGTGGTCAAGTCAGAAAGAAAGCACACAAACTCAGATCTTCCTGAATAAAGAATCACTGGGGTGATTGATTGATAACACAATAAATCAAACTTGACCTAAGGCGACTACTGAGAGAGTCCTGGGGACTTATCTCAACTCGAAAGTAGTCAAGCATTTCTAGGGAGTTTCTTACACCTAAAGATAGGATGTCCGCTTGGGAAAGGGGCGAAGGGCTTGAATTCTCACAAGCGAAGATATATTTTATTTGTTTGTTATGTTATCATGGACCCTTGGGTCAAGGGACCACATTGAGAAGGAGCTCAGCCCCTATCTCGCACTTATCGACTGGAGAATCAGATATATCCACAAGACAAATTCTCCAACCATAGGGGTGGCTACTAGGAAAGGGGAACTATCTAATCTAAGAGTAACTAGGGTATTGTCTAAATGGGGTCACTAAGGATGTGATCCAAATCTAGTGCCCATAGGGGGGGTGCTGCTAGGGGCATTATCCAGAACCCTATAAAAGAAAGCCTGTAGGTATTCAATGGGCAACTCAAGGAGAAAGCTGGGGTTTCACATATGCTAAGAGTGGTGTATCCACCGAGTCGCCATCAGCTTGGCAAACACCAACCAACCTTAGGTGCCTCTCGGTGTGTGACAATCAGCCTAGAGAAAAGGCGTGTAGACTTACATCTCTCTAAAGCAGAACTGATAGTCGGAATAGTCCATTTTTGGCTTGATAGGGGCTATCTGACCTAGGATGACTACTAAGTGAGGATTCCTGTGTAAGGACTAAACCCAAGTTTGAAGTAGTCAGGAGGAAAGGAGCCACTGGGGAACTTATCCTAAACCTCAAATATACTTGACCTAGTCAATGCATGATGGCTAGTTTAAGAAGAAAGCGTGTAGGCATACATCTTCTTAAATGAAGTCAACTTGGGGTAGCTTATCGGTTACATAGTAAGGCCGACCAAACTGACAATGCGCTCATTGGTTTGCAATGGTCAAGTCAGAAAGAAAGCATGGGGACTCACATCCACAAAATAAGTGACCATTGGGGTGACACACTAACAAGGTAGCATATCGGCCTGACCTAGACCAGCTAATGATGAGTGCTACTAGGGGCTTGCTCCCACATCAAAATAGCTCGAGATAAAAGATATGTGTTTATTTGTGTTGTGAAAGAGAGAATAGGATGCCGATTGGGTTCTCTTACACCTACCCTAAACACGTAGAAGAATGGATGAAATGGTGCCACATGGGCAATTATGACTCCACCAAGAAAGGATGTCGCTTGGGTTCTCTTACACCTAACTTAATTGTACTAGTCAAAATAGGATGCCTCTTGGGGTTCTCTTACACTTATTCTAGTAGTACTAGAGGATAATTTGTAGTTTGTGTTTGTATTATGGAGGGATAGGATGCTGCTCAGGTTCTCTTACACCAACCCTAAGCACGTCATGGTGGATTCATAAGCGAAAGATATTTCTAACACATAAGAGATGGAATTTGATATGAAAATAAGTTTTATTGATGTTTATTTTCAAATAAGATTTGTGGATAGTGTTTCTTTAAGTAGAGCCCATTGATTGGAAGCATCAGGCGCTCTTCTTTACAATTTATAAGTTGATAAGATCCTCCTTGGTAGGCCTTCTTTAAGGCAAAAAGGCCTTTCCAAGTGGGTTCAAACTTGCCTCCCATCTTTTGACGGGCAACAATTGGTCTCCTTAAAACTAAAACAAGCTCTCCTACTTGAAAAGCTTTAGGATGGACCAACTTATTGTGAGCTTGAATCATTTTAGCTTTGTAAAACTCGAGGTTCTGGCATGCCTAGAGGTGTCTCTCCTCCAAACCTTCGAGCTCTTCAAATTATAACTTGGTATTCTACTCCATTCTGATCTCACTACCCCCAACTATTCTTAATGATGGGAGTTGTACTTCTAATGGTAGAATGGCTTCAGACCCATACACTAAGGAGAAAGGAATAAATTGAGTTGGAGTTCTGTATTGTGGTGAGGTCAGCCCACAAGGCTTCAACTAACTACTCATGCCACTGTTGCTTATTATCATCGAGTATCTTCTTTAATATTTGGATAAATGTTTTGTTGAAGGCTTTTGTTAAGCCATTTTCCCTAGGGTAGTAGATGGTAGAATATCTTTAATCTATGTTGTGTCTCTGGGAAAAGTTATTAATTTTAGTGCTCTTGAATGCAATACCATTATCAGATATAATTCATCGAGGCACCCCAAACCTATATATGATATGGTTCCTAAAAAATTGGAGCACTTGTTGAGTTGTGACCTCTCAGTGGGATTACTTACGCTTAGAATAGTGGTAGCTAGAATGAACCGATGACCCTTGAAAGAAGGAGGATCAAACACACTATATTGGTACTCAACACTCAAATGGGTAGGAATGTTGGAGATTGATGTAAGAACCTTTGATTGGTGGCATCTTCTAGTTATGTCCATGTAGTCTGTGATCATTGAAGGCCAGTTGTATCCTAGTCTCTTGATCTTGGCTTTCATCTTTGGACTAGATTGATGCACTCCACATAATCCTGAGTGTACCTCAGTCATGATCCTACGGGCTTCATGTTTGTCCAAACAACGTAACCATATATGATCGAAAGACCACTAGTGTGCCATCCACTAGAGGCAAAGGGCTCGCTTTATCCGATGTGCTAGTGATTTCTCTTGAGGTTTTTTTGTAAATAAATGATAATTTATGAATGGTTGCTTCCAATCTGACTCCTCATCCTTTTTGATAATGATGACCTCCCTTTAAGAGAGAATCTCTTGATGAGTTCAGCATTAACAAGGGATAATACTTGTCTATTTTGGACCCTTATTGGAATGGACTCATCTTCCGGACATGCCAGCTCTTTGGCAAGCTTGGCTAATGCATTTGCTGCTACATTCTCTCCTTGAGAAATATTGTAGATGGCAACCTCTGGGATTTGGGCCAAAAACTCCATAGTGTACTTATGGTAATGATGGAGCTTAGTTTTTAGAACATTATAGGACCCAACGATTTGGTTGATGACAAGCTGAGAATCCTCAAAGATGTTGATACTCTGGATGCATAGTATAATGGCTAACTCTAGATCGGCAATCAGAGCCTCATATTTGATTTCATTATTGGTGCATGAATTAGATAGATGATATGAGAATCTCACCACATCATGGTCCAGAGTTAGGAGAACTATTCCTACCCCTGCCTTTCCTGGAAGAGAAGATCATGGTTCTTCTCCTTTTTGAAAGGAAGCCGCACCATCAAAATATATCATTGCAGAATGCAAAGTGCCCCTAAGTTCATGATTTGTTCATTAGGGAGGTCATCACTAAGCAAAGAATAAGTAGGAAGTGGGTGTGCTACTAAGAAATATGCTAGTGCATGTCCTTTCACTGCATAGAGGGGTACAAATATGATGTCAAATTATGACAAAATCATTGACCAACGTGCCAACCATCCAGATAGCATCGTCCTTGTCATGAGATATTGCAGTGGATTAATCCTAGAGATCAAATTCACCTTATGAGAAAGCATGTAAGTGGAGATTTTAGGATGCAAAGTCTTAGTTTGCCTCAAATGGAATGACATGAGGTAGTAGAGAATTTTCTTTCCTTCATCATTGGTTTGAGCTAACAAAGCGCCAAGGGTCATCTAATGCTTGTGCAGAAGATCAATGACTTGCAGATGATTGGGCCGCTAACTGCAACGCCATCGTTTGATGTCTCAAGGCATATACTTATCATCCTACTCGAACTCACATCTTTTGACAACAGAATGGTTGGCATCTTCCTGATAAGTTGGATATAAAGTATCTTAGATATGCCAACTGCCCTTGGAATGATCTGACTTGAGTTAGAATTTTAGGGGGTGGCAACCTTGATATTCTCTGGATCAATCTTTATTCCGGTGTTAGACAACAAACCCAAGGAATTTCCCTAAAGCTACTCCGAATGCACACTTCAAGGGATTCATTTTGGGGTGAAATTATTATGGTGTTTTATTTTTGTTTGAGAGAGGGTTGAGGTCGAATTGGACATCACGTATATCCGTAGATGTACTTATTAGAGTGATCGGGTATGCCATTGAGGAATGATGTACTATCTCGAGGCAAGTCACCATCCTACAATGGACCAAATCACTTAATAGGGACTCCTAAGGACAATGGGTCTTCGAATGTACCAAAGATCTTTCTCTTACTTTACATGGAAAAGTAAAGTAGGGTTTATTTTAAGTCGGGTTCATTAAGTTCCCTATGGATGCAAGCCTCCATAGTTAATTACATCCTAAGGAATGAGATTCCTTAGGAATACTCTCGATTAAGGTAAATGATCATTGTCTCCAAAGATTTCAAAGATAGGACTATCAATCAATTAGTTATTTTTAGAAAATCAAGTGGGATTTTAGCAAAAGGAAAGAGTTATTATTAAAACCAAAGGGAGATGAGTAGGGGATGCTCATGATACTAAAAATCCTAGTGAGCATCCCAAACTATCTTATGGTTGGGCTTTATATTTTTGAAATTAAGGGGAATTATATGTTTGAGTTGAATTTTTATTAGAAATCTAGAGCTTACAATTTCACAATACAAAATTATAAAAATGCCTAAGAGGTGAGGATTTATTCTTGTAGCCCGTGAAGGGAAACAATAACCTCACATACTAAATCTAGGGAGCTTTGGCGAGGGCCAAAGCATGACCTAAATCTATGGTGAAAATGGGTATATGGTTTACCTCCACAAGAGAGAATAAATCACCTGACTGTTGGACTTACAACTGCCTGGAGTGGTCGCCAACTAACTCCTCCTACGATTTTAAATACATGTAAGCAAGTCTTATGCTTTGCAAGATAGCTAGGCTATTGTTTATTTAGAAAGGAGACTAAGTCCTTAAACTCACTCCCTAAGAGACTAGATCATGGAGGGCATGAACTCACTAATGCAAATTTTGTCAAGTTTTAATTCAATTTTTGGACGTTATTATTTGACACAGGCTATGGGATTTCATATGCTTAATGCATGAGAAGATTGGTTATTGGCCAAAATTAGAAAGAAGGAGGTTTATTTCCACCATGGCTCTCAAAGGTCAAACCATTTTCTCTAGCATAGGTGGAAGCCCTCCATTAGCAAGAGTGAAGCAATATGATTTATGCATGATGTGAGACATACAACATCCAAAATGGGTTGCTAAATCATTTATTATCTTCATTTATGTCCTAGGCTTTAGGTGAGGTTATGAGTTGTTTAATTTAATTTTTAGTTGATTAATTGGATAGAAAATTTATTTTTCTCTAAGAGCCTAATTGCATCTAGGCCATTCATCAAATAATAAAAAAACTAGAAAAATTATGCCATCCTAATTATGCAATCATAAACAAATCATCAATCAATTTATAAAACTAGCGCAAAAGAATAAGATGCCTGATGTGGTTGGGTTCCACCACACAACCCGAAAAGAAATGTGGGTAGTCGAGCTCTACCCTTATACAACCCGGATTACAAATGAATAATTACAATTAAAAAGAATTTATGTTAATTCTTCATTCTTCATTTTAATTTGCTTCTTTTCTTTCTTTCTTCCTTTTGGCTTGATTGGAATATGGTTGCTCAAAAGGCATCACATGGTGCAAAAGACTTGGTCTTATGACCAATGTTCATCCTAATCCCTCATAACATTCATTCCAAATCTTAATTGCAATATTTACATCAAAATGTGAAAAGTAAATTTAACTAAACCTGCAAAATAAAGGTTAGCTAAACATACCACACAATCCAAGCAGTTATATGAATAATTTAAACTTAGCACCCCACACATGGGTAACTAAGCCCACCTATCCTAGTTTGGATTATGTTTAAGGGTATAAGCAACCTGCATAGAAAAAACATTCATATTTTTATTATAGCGCCCCTTAAGCACAATCCCTTGCAGAAGACATGATTAGGCTAAGATCATCCTATCATCTAGTCTACGTACATACACCATATCATCCAGTCTAAAAATATTACATCTTAAAACAAAATCAGGCATCAAACCATGCACCGCCCTAACATAGAGCTAGAAATGGTAACTTAGCCTAATGTGTGTGCCATTTAAGGCTTGTGTGGCATGTCTTAGCTAGGCTTTAAGGTTGGAATGTTCTAAGTGTGAAAAGTTCAATTTAGATGGTGGTTTTAGATTAAGTGATTTAGTTGATTTATCAATTTTAGTTGGAGACTTGATTTGGTTTGAATGAACTTACACTTAGCAACTAAATATTATGAAGAGAAGAAAAGAGAGGATAGCTCTCTTTCATCCCTACCTTAAAACATTTCTAAGGTAGATTCATTGATGGATTTCCTTTAGTGAATGATTTATTATGTATTTTAATTAACCCTAAGTTTAGATTATTTCTAAATAGCCCTATTCAACAAGAAGGGCCTCTTAGGATTAGTTAGGGTGGATTATTATCACATAACACACATTTATTTCTTTCCACCATGTATACCATGCATATGAATAATCCTAAGCATACTTATACATGCAAATCTTAGCACACTTTGATGATGAATGCAAAAATATGTGGTTTGATAAATTTGAATATTCCATGAATGCATGTCTTTGTTATATAGAAAAGAGGGACTCTTTTATCCATTAGCTAAATGCACATCCATATGTATAAAAGTTATAAGTGAGTATGACATCATTATTTTCTACAATAGGGGGCGTAAGGTACAAGACCTACTTGAGGCTACTTAAAGCCTCGTAGCCCTGGGATGTCCAAACTGATATACCACTTTTCTTAAATACATGTAGATGTATAAGAAGAACAAAATGGATGAAGAATCATGCAAGAGATTTATGTTTGATTTGATTGTAAGATTTACATGTGTAATAGAAAGGTCCTTTCTAAGTCTTGATATATAGATGCATAGGAGTAAATTTAGGAAAGTGTTGTATTCTTTTAAAATGAATTATACACTTGCAAATCTTATGCAAATCCATATTAAGAGAAGAAAGTGAACTTCATAATACACACCTTATGCTATCATCATATGCAAGCTTAAATTATTCATAACTAGAATCACTTCATTTATGATTTTTGATTTATAAGTTTTGAAAAGTAATTTTTGGTTTAATAATGATAATAGCCACTCATATTCTTAATTTTAGCCAACACATGCAATTTGACATAAAAGTAAATATTTTATTTAATTGATTTTTTTTAAAAGACATGAATGCATGATTTCATATGACAAACAATATTTAACATGGTTGAAAAGAAATAAAGGAATGTAAACACATGACTTCATTCACCTAATTAATTCCTAAGGACAAACCTATAAAATAAGATCATTTAAAATGAATCAAAATTCTTTAAGGAGATTTTCATTTTTTTAATTTGATTTGTCTTAGGAAATGTGACAAAGGTTTGCTAATCCTAACTCATTCCCCCATATGTAAATTGACTTAGTTTAATTTGGAATAATTAAGTTGATTTTATATTTAGATTAGGTTAAGGTATGAATTAATTTCATTAATTATGCCTTACCTATACCACTTTACATAATTGACCAAGCAATTATGAGCTAACATATGATATGCAACCACATGGAAATTAAATCAGCAATGCACCTAGGAAATGAAGGGGCCTAATGCAATTGGCTCACAATTATTGGTTAATTAAGCTAAAGGGTTTAATTAAGTACTTTTATAACCCTCCTACATATATAGTTTGATTATAATTTCTTTGGAAACCTCTTAGGTTATTGAACACCTAAGAATCTACCCAAGAATTAAATGATTAAGTTCTTGAATGATTTGGTTTGAAGTGAGATTAATTGAATTAATTAATAAAGTGATTAAGCCATTAATTAATTACAACTTAATTAAGTGTTTGTCCAAATGAAATAAGCTTAGGGGAAAAGAATGAAAAAGAAGTCTTAATCTCATTTTCTAAGTCCATTCACTATTTAATGATGATTAGCAAGTTTAATTAATGAATTTATCACTATTTAATATGTTAGTTAATCATTTAATTAATTAAGAAAGTGATTAGGGCTAAAATAAGCAATTCCCCTAATTAGTCAAGCAATAAATTTCAAGAAAATCATGGGAGGTAGAGGTCATCCCACTAATTAATCTCAAGAAGTTTTGGATTAATTGTTGGATTAATTAGGGAGTAATTAGCTTAATTGCATTTCCAGTAAAACCCAAATTGAGTTAAAATCACTATTCAAAATTAGTTAATTTTAATTTTATATTATTTTTCTCTGAATTATCTTTAAAATGAATCTTAGTTTGCATTTTATGGATTTTTTTACAACTAATTATGAATTTTGGAAGTTTCAACATTAAAATTGGATTAATTAAGCCTAATTAACCCTTTAATCCTGTTGGGCCACGTGGTGGTTGGCGGTGTGCTTTCCATGTGGCGCGACGGGATAAGGTATTTAAGTTTTCACATCCGTCTATTGAGTCGTGGCGATGAACGCACTTTCTCCATGGGCCATCCGATCTAAGACGGAGGGTCGAGATTAATCCTGCAATTTTGGCTTAAATCAAAGGGGATCTAGCATGATATAATCCCAGTCATCCATTCCAATCACACAGAACAGATGGTGTGTGATCCTTCTCCTTCACAAGTGATGAGAGATGAACACTATTCATCTCTCCCCGTTTAATTTGAGCTCACCCAAGCTCAGATTGGGATCAAAGTGATCCCACACCTTTGGAAGGACTGGGATGCACATCCAACGGTCAAGATCTAATGGGGTGACACTTTTCTTCAAAAAGGACCAAGCAAATTTTCCTAATGCTATGGTTTCAAGCAATTATCTCATCGGAGGCTATCACCGATGCTTCCAATGGAGGAGGTAGCTTTATAGTAGAGACGAAGCCCTGTTTAAGGAATTAGGTCTTGATTTGAAGTGGATGGTTTGGTCGACCAAGCTCCCCTTCAATGGAGATCAATTTTGATCGAAGTGATGCTTCCCATGGCTTGGAGACTTGGGAAATGACTTGGTTGAGCTCGACGAAGTCCATTGATGGTGTGTGTGAGGTTAATTTGGTTTTGATGGAGAATTGAGTGAGTTGGATCTTCAATTGACCTTCCTTGTTTTGGCTTTGAGCAAAACTGAGAAGGAGAAATGGGGGAGCTCGGAAATGGCTTGCAAAGGCTTGGAGAAGCTTCAACTCAACCTCCTTCACTCTGTGGAAATGAATGCTTATCGTTTGAGTGAAAATGAGGGAGTATATCTCCCCCTCCTTGGATCGGATGGTGATGAGCTAAATTACCATTTTTTATCAAATGATAAGGATTGGAGCTCTGTTTTAGCTGTAAAACACCCCATGTGGGTCATTTTGAGTAGTGGAGGGAAGGAGAGTGGGTGCCCATGTGCATGGTGAGCGCATTTGGTGATCCAAGTGTATTCCATTGGGGAGGTCAGTTTAGCCTTAGCTTAGGTCATGGCCAACCCAAGCTCATTGGGTGATGTTCACCACCCACCTCTGTGCCCATGTGGACCACCAGGAGGATGCCATGTGGCCTTGAGAGAGAAATGACCAAATTCCAAGTGAATTTTGTCATAGGATACCCTTTGACCTGAGGGCAAAGTGGTCATTTGGCCATGATTTTGATTTGGGCATATTTTAAATGATTCAAAAATGGGTTGGGCCAAATTTCAATTGATTTGGAGTTCATTTGATTTGATTTGGTTCAATTTGATCCATTTAGGTCAAGTTGGGTCAATTGCATTGTTGACAAATTGGGTCAAACCATGGGTTAGGCAAGTTGAAATGGTCATTTGGAGCTATGGGTATCATTGGTTTGGTTCAATTTAGTTTAGATTTGGTTTTGGTTCATTTAGGTTCATTTGGGTCAAATGGGTCAAGTTGACCAATTTGACCCATTTGACCCATTTGACACAATTGGGTTAGGTTATGGGTTGGTTTAGGCTTGGTTGATCATTTGAAATGTATTGCAAGCTTTGGTTTCAATCAATTTTGAATTGGTTTGATTTCAAATTGATTTGACCTTTTAGGTCAAGTTTGGTTCATGGTCAATTGGGCTAGGTTGAGTCTAATTGGTCAACTGAAGCTTTGGTCAAGTTCAACAAGTGATTTGAAATTAATTTGACCCATTGGTTGCAATCAATTTGGCTTAGATCAAGATTTGACCCATTTTGGCTTTTTAGGTCAATTTGGGTCAACTTAGGTCAAGTGACCAATTAGGCTTGGTTTGGCTCAATTGATGACTTGATCATGTTCAATCATTGATTATGGATTGGTTTAGATCAATGGTTTCAATCAATTTAACTTATAGTAAATTTTGGCTTATTTGGGTTTCATTGGGCTAAGTGTCTTGACTTGGTCAAAGGCTAGGTTTGTTGGTTTGACTAAGGCTAGTTTGATTTGGTTTGACCTGATTTGACTGATTGATCATCCTAGGATGATTGTTGCTCACAATGTGAGGCTTAGATGGGCTTAGTTCAATCCAATTTAAGTTGGATTAGAATTTGGCTCAAAAATATCCTTTAGCTCACTTTGGGTCAAGTGAGCCTAAATGGGTCAATTGGCTTGATCAAGGCTTGATTTAAGTTTGATTGAACTCACATATGGAGTTATGATGGAAATATAAATCCAATTGCAAGTGATTTAGAGTCAAATAAGTTTTTATTCATTTGACAATTTCAAGTCAAAAGGATGAACATGGGTTTGACTTGGGTTTGTTTGATTTTGGTTTGATGATTGTAGTTTATATTTATATTTGGGCATGTGATTGAAGGATAAATTGTTTGAAGGGAAAATCCAAAGGTTTAGGTTGAATTGAGAATGATTTGGCTAAGTTCAAGAATTTGAATTGAAAGGGTATAAGTTGAATTTTGGTTTAATTTTGGATTTAGTTTTGGTTATTTGAATTTATACTTAATTTATATTTGTGAATATAAATGAAGATATAAATGGGTTATGAGAACATCATTTGAGTTTGGAGTGATTTGGATTTGATTTGGACTAAGTCCATAAGATGAAATCAAATGGGTTTAGAGAAGATTTTGAGATTTGAATTCAATCATGGATTTTAATCATTTGATTTGGAATTGATTTATGATTTGGATTTTGGAATTGATTTATGATTTGAGAATGTGAATTGAGTTAGAATTTATTTATGATTTGAGAAACTCAATTGAGTTGGAACTGATTTATGATTTGAAAAAATTAATTGAGTTGGAGCTCATTTATGATTAGAGAAAATCAATTGAGTTGGAATTGATTTGAGATTTGATTTGGATTGGTTTGAAGGAGAAACATGGATTAGGTTCAAACTATAGGGTAGGCAAGTACTCCTAATGCCCCTAAGGCATAACCTATTCCTATGACTAACTCCTCTAAGTCTCTAGGGTTAGATTATGTGTTCACCTAATCACTAGAAGTGTCTCAAGACTAAGGAACTCTTAGTGTCTAGAGGAGTGCTATGTTTAAGATGGAGAAGTTGAGAGCTCACTCCAAAAGTGAGGTCAACAAAGGGCACCCAATAAGTGTGGTGTGACTGATAAGGCATACTGCACGTATTGGTGTTGACCGAGATGATCAACCATGTTCAAATGATCACAAACACTAACAAAAATGATCTACTAAACACAAGGTGTAGAAGGAATCAAGATCTTAGTGCATTGCAACTCTACTTATGTAAAAGGACATAAGAGAGTGAAGGAGGAATACTAGGGATTGAGTATGTGAACCTTCCACTATGGAAAATGGTTCAAATTATCCATTAGGGATAAGAGGTTCTGAAATCTGCATAAGGATTAGAATTTTAGAATCCATTGGGGATAAAAGGTGTGAACCTTCCACTAGGGGAGCAGGTTCAGGTTGGATTGAATTTATTCCACTAGGGAAATTGGAAAGATTTGCATCTCACTGAGGAGAAGCTGATTGATTTGATTATGTAATTTGGCTCCATTGAGGAGGTTGGTTGGATTTGCATCTCACTAAGGAGAAGCTGATTGATTTGATTGTTTAATTTGACTCCACTGAGGAGGAGGGTTGGTTTTATTTTAGATTTTAAGTTTTGAATTTTTAAGATGGACCCTATCAGTTTGCGATGGACCGCACTGAGTAGGACCATGTTGGCCTTGATCTACTTCAGATTTACTAATTCAAAGGGGTAGTCTACCATCCATATGGTAAGACTATCCAACCAAAGGGGTTACCTTTCGGTGTGCAGCGACTGTATTGGGAAGAAAGTGTAATAGACTCTATCTTTCAAAGTTGGATCACGCGATCTACATGACATAATGAATCGAACCCAATCTTAGGCTGACTACTGAGTGAATGTCATTGGGGGACTTAAATTAGATCAAAGATAGTCAAAATTAATTTCATTTTTTAATTAAATTTTAATGGATCCCGTCGGTTTGGATGGACTGCACTTAGTAGGGGCCATGTTGGCCTTGATTTAACTTCAAATTTACCGATCCAAAGGGAGTAGTTTCCGTCGAGGGGAGAACTATCCAACCAAAGGGGTGCCATTCAGTTTGTAGTGACCAATTCAGGGAAGAAAGCAGGGGGACTCACATCTTTCCTGAATAAAAGACCACTGGGAGACATATTAGCAAGGTAACATGTCAACAGAACCTAGGGCTACCCGTCAATTTGTGACAATCATGCTAGAAAGAATGCATAGTAGGCTTACATCTTCCAAAGTGAAATGACCATCGGGATAACCTGTCTATGGAAAAATAGATTGAAACTGACCTAAGGGCGACTACTGAGAGAGTGCCGACCTAGGGGCTTATCTCAACTCAAGTGTAGTCAGACAATTCTTATAGGGAGTTTTGCTAACACTGCCCTAAAGATAGGATGCCTGCTTGGAAAAGGGGCCATTGGGGCTTGAGTTCCTAATCCATAAGTGAATAATTTTTTTTTATTTGTTTGCTTGTTTATCGTGGACCTTGTTAGTTTGTAAGGGATCATACTCAGAAGGAGCTTATATCAGCCTAGACCTATCTTAAATTTACTGGTCCAATGGAGAATTTCTGCATTCGTTGAATAAATTCTCCAACCACAGGGGAGGCTACTATGAAAAGGGAATTGTCCACTCCAAAAGTAACTCGAGTAGAGACTAAATGGGGTCGCAAAGGACATAATCAAAGTAGAGTGTCCACAGGGGAGGGCCACTAAGGGCTTTATCCACACCCTGAAGAAGATAATGTCTATAGGTATTCGATAGACAACTCAAGGAGAAAGCATTGGGACTCATATTTTCCAAGAGTGGTGTATCCACCGGGTGAGTCACTGTCAGCATAACGAACATCAAGCAACCTAAGGTGCCCGTCAATTTGCGATAATCAGCCTAAGAAGAAAGCATCAAAGATTCACATCCTCCTATAACGGAACTGATTGCCGAGATAATCTCTCTTCGGCTCAACAGGTGCTATCAGACCTAGGGTGACTACTGAGTGAATGCCATTGGGGGACTTATATCAACTCAAAAGTAGTTAAGAGGAAAGGAGCCACTCGGGGTCTTACCCTATACCTCAAATACACTTGACCTAGTTAGTGCATGATGGCTAGCTCAAGAAGAAAGCATGTAGGCTTACATCCTTAAACAAAGTCAACATGAGGTAGCTTACTGGCTGCATAGTGAGGCCTACCAAACTAACAATGCTCATGCTTCAATGCTCAAGTTAGGGAAGAATGCCTGTGGACTCACATCCATGCATAAGTGACCACTCAGACTAGCAAGGTAACATGTCAAACCGACCTAAAGCAGCTAATGAGTGAGTTCCACAGGCTTGCTTTTATATCAAAATAGCTCGAGACAAAAGATATGTGTTTGTGTTTATTTTTTATGTTTAAAGAAGGATAGGATGCCGTCTAGGTTCTCTTACACCTATCCTAAATACACTTAAGAGTTGGTGAAATGGTGCCATGAATGGAAGTTGTGATCCCACCAAGAAAGGATGCCGCTTGGGTTCTCTTACCCCTTTAAGAGAGTAGCTCTCGACGAGTTCAACGTCAATAAGAGATAGACTTGTCTATTTTGGACCCTTATTGGAATGGACTCATCTTCCGGACATGCCAACTCCTTAGCGAGATTAGCCAAAGCATCTACTACTGCATTCTCTCATCGAGGAACCTTGTAGATAGTGATCTCAGGGATTTGGGCCAATAGTTTCATGGTGTACTCATGGTAGTGACGAAGCTTAGATTTTAGAACCTTATAGGACCCAACAATCTGGTTAATGACTAGTTGAGATCCCGTAGATGTTGATGCTTTTTACACACACTATAATAGTTAACTCCAAACTAACAATCAAAGCCTCATACTCGATTTTATTGTTGGTGCATGGATTGAAGAGATAGTATGAGAATCTCATCACATTTGTCTAGAGTTAGGAGAACTATTCATACCCCTGCCTTTCCTAGAAGAGTAGATCGTGGTTCTTCTCCTTTTTGAAAAGAGGTCGCACCACCAAAATACATCTCATAACGGTGAATGCTAGTGTCCCTTAAGTTCATGATTTGTTCACCGGGGAGGTCATCACTAAGTGGGGAATCAGAAGGAAGTGGGTGTGCTGCTAAGAAATTTGCTAGTGCCTGTCCTTTCATCGCATAGAGGGGTACGAATGTAATATCAAACTGCAAGAGAATCATGGACCAACATGCCAACCATCCAGATAACGTTGGCCATGTCATGAGATACTGCAGTGGATTAATTCTTGGAATCAAGTTTACCTTATGAGAAAGCATGTAATGTCATAGCTTTTGGGATGCAAAGATTAACGCTAGGCAATATTTCTTAATAAGTGGGTTGTCTACTTCAGTAGGGATCAGACGATGGCTGAGGTAGTAGAGAGCATTCTCCTTCCCTTTGTTGTTGGTTTGGGCCAACAAAGCAGGAGTCATCTAAATGCGATTGTAGAGGATAAGTGGCTCGGATAGGCTTTGGCGGCTTCACCAAATACTATTTGATGTCGTCAAAAGCATCTTATCATCCCACCAACTTAGCATCCTTTTGACAAGTGTTGAAAATGGCTTGCATCTCCAATAGGTTGGAGATAAACATCTCAATCATACCACGAAAGATCGAGTTGAGTTTGACTTTTAGGGGGTAGCATTTCTAAGATGGCTTTGATCTTTTTTAGGTATATCTCTATTCCCTGTCGACAACAAACCCAAGGAACTTCTCTAAAGCTACTCTAAATGCACACTTCAGGGGGATCATTTTGGGATTGAATTATCTTAACCATTCAAAAACTACTCTTAAGTCAAAGAGATGGTCTTCTTTTCTTTACTTTTGACTACAAGATCATCAGCATAATATTCAACTTGATGATGAATGAGTTCGTTGAAGATATGAGTCATGGCCCACTAGTATGTAGCACCGATATTTTTAAGGCTAAAAGACATGACCTTATGATAATAGATTTTGATCAGGGTTCGAAAAGTAGTGCTTTCTTCATCCTCGAGGGCCATCTTGATTTGGTTATAGCCAAATGACTCATCGATAAAGGAGAACACTGTGTGAGATGGGGCGATGTCCACCATTAATTCTGGTATAGGAAGTGAAAATTCATCATTAGGACATGCATTATTTAAGTCCTTGAAATCGACGCATATGTGAATTTGGCAATTCTTTTTCTTAATTGGCACGACACTGGCTCACCAGGTAGGATATTTTTCATCTGTGATGAACACAGCATCGATTAGTTTCTTGACTTCAAAAATGGCCTGTTGTTCAATTTCTAATTGCATGCATCTATGAGCTTGCTTGATAGGGTTAACGTTAGGGTCTATTGCTAGTTTGTGGTCTGCTATGTCATGAGATAATTCGAGCATCTCTTCATAGCTCCATGCAAAGCAATCCTTAAACTCAGTCAACAGCTTAACTAAGTCATTGGTTTCTTCTTCATTCAATAAAGAACTGATGTATGTAGGGTGTGGATCTTCTTCTGTCCCGAGGTTGATTTCTTTGAGCTTGACGATAGTTGAATAGATTTCTCTTCAAATTCTGTAGGTGCATATTTGATTTGAAGATCATCAGGATCATCTAAAGTTTCTATCACATCTCATCATAAGAGTTAGTGTGATTTGATAAGATCCTATCAGATTCTAAATGATTGGTGACAACTAAGCAGTAACCATCATCATCGACTGGACCCACTGTACTGAATCCTAGTCCTAGTCTTGATTGTGCATCCCTGCCTTTATTGTTCTATAGCTTCTCAAGATACTCTGACATGTGCCTGGACCATGTATAAAGAATCAAACATTTCTTTACAAGATTATGAGCACAAGGCGAGTACCAATCAAAAGGTAATTCTATTAAATCTTTATATGAATTATCCTCAAGTTCTACATCTCCTTTGGACTTGAGGATGATAATCCCAATAGGAATCTCTTTGGCTTGACATCATGGAAAATCTAAAGGCTTCTTAACTACTAAACCCTCAACTTTTTGAGAAGAAAGTGGGGTTAGAGCTAAAGTTCTCAACTACTACCTAATGGTTTTACATAATCCTAATTTGAATACATTCATGGTTTGTTTGTAGGCCTGGTCTTCATCACTGTCTGGCTCGAGTGTCATCTCCAATGAGACACACTAAGAGGGGTTGGCTGTCCTAATAACATGAGACACATCCTCCAAGCTTGATTCCAAGTCTATGTGAATAGCTGGAGTACTCTTGTGAACTAGAACATAACCCTTGTTGGCTACTGGGGGTCTTCCTCCTCTGGGATTGCCTCTATATCTACCTCTACCTCTACCTGGTACAGGTCGAGTCGTCCTTCCCATGTGTTCATATGGTGGAACGAACTATGGGTGGAATGTGACATGAGGCTATACCTCTTCCTTAGTGTCCCCTTCTCAGTCACTTGTACTTTCCTTTTTCTTTTCTTTTTCTTTTTCTTTTTCTTTTATATTTAAATTTTGGCCAAGTTTGCGAGAATAAACATTTTGATCTTGAGGAAGATAGTAGGTCACATTCTTATATATCTTGACCTCTCTAACTGAAAATGGCTTTTCATCACATTTGACATAGTATTTGATTCCATATTTTCAAAACTTGATGTACTTATGAAGAGAGGATGGAATCATCTTATTTTGGTGTATCTAACACCTACCAAGCAAAGTAATGAATGATGTATTCGAATCAATTATATAGAACTTGGCTTCAGTCTTCTAGTTGCCTATTTCTAAAGGTAACACTATGGAGCCTAAAGCTCTCTCGCCTTGTTCATTGAATCCTCTCAACATCATCCGATCTCCTCAGAGTTCAGAGATGTCAATCCTCAAATAAGCATGAGTTTTTAGGCTAATAATGTTCACCGATGCACCTAGATCAACCAACACCCTATAAAGTCTGAATCTTCCCATATCCACTATGATGTTGAGGGGACGGTTGTGCTCCATGTCTCTTAGAAGAAGGTCTTCATCGGTGAATATGACTCCCTATGCTTCTCTTGAATAATGTGCTTCCTCTCTAATAGTAGTCAGCTGAGCTAAGCATATATCTGGATCAAGAAGAGCCTTGATTAATGATTCCCTCATCTCCTTAGATAAGACAAGGTCATCATATATGCTTAACTTAGCTGTCAACTTTCTTAGGTGAGCGAGGACATAATAATCAACTTTGGGCTGATCCTCCATAAGCATATCCATAGGTGGAGTATCCTAAGGGGGGGCTTCTTGCTCGTTGGTACCAATGACTTGTTTACCCTTATCTTGAGGTGCTACCCTAGGAGGTAGAACTTTATCACTACGAAGGTTGACTTAGTGAGATGGTTTAATGGAAAGTTCTACCTGCTCATAAGGTTCACCTACAGCTTCTTCTATAGGACCCTCGAATCAGATGATTCCAAGTCTATCTCAAGAGGTGAACCCATATTATTTAGAGAAGGAAAGTCCATCTCTAAATCAGAAAGAGGATGATCGAGTTGTTATAATTATTAAGACTTGAAGAGTTTTCTAAAAGAGTAGAATCAGATAGCCCATCAGAAGTGAACAGATGTAATTCAAACTAGCTTTATTCTTCGATTTCTTAGATTTAAAAGGAGGTACATAGTAGAAATCTAATAAAGTAAGTGGGGTGAGGGATTTGATGCCCTCATCCACAATACAAGATGTCTACTAGAAGAAGAATTAGCTAAAGTAGGGATGCAGGCTGAAGTAGTAGTTGCAATGGCAGAATAGAGGCTGGACTCGATCGATGGTTGCGTTACTTGGCTATCCCGAGTAAGTATGGGCTGCTACTACTGTTGAGCTCCCACTTTCCCCAAGTTATCTTCGATAACTTGCGAACCTTCCTTGATGTTGAGGTTTGAGATACCTCAGGAACCTGTAAGGAAAGTTTCTTGATTTTAGAAATAATATTTTAGAGGTTCGTGATAAAGAGATATCCCAACCTTCTTTTATTTTGAGAGGATCACATGTATCCCCAATAATTATCCTAACAGAATGGGATGGTTGTTCTACTAGATATTCCTTAGGGATAACTATAGTGCCTGACTTGTAGCTATGCACAAGCTAGTCCTTAAATATAAAGCAATCCTCCAAAAGATGGTCTAGCATATGGTGGTAGGGGCAAAAAATAGAATCATTACTCCTACCCACTTCCTCCGGCTTCCTAGGCTCAGGTAGATAAAAATTAGGTTTCTTTAAGAGGTTCTTAAAGATTTTCCTGACTACCTCCCTCTTAAATGAATAAGTTTTGTTTAATTTATCCAAAAGAGTAGGTGAATGATAGCTACCTAGGGCCGGGTATGCATACCGCTGCTGAGAGAATGGCTGAGGTGGAAGTGGCAAAGGCCATGGAGGCTGTTGCGGTGGCCGATAAGATGGCCTAGGTGGTGGTAGAGGAGGTGGAAGGAATGGATGTGGAGCTCGAGGTCTCTCATACTAATCTCTGGTTCTTCCCCTTATTCAATGCTGCTACTGCCCTTGGCTTCTTTTCATAGGCTTTCTGTAGCTTTGGCTTTGATGACTGATCTTGAAAAGGAAATTGTTTGTCCTCTACTTATAGATTAGCTGCCTTGTTTATTAGCTTCTCAAATATCTTGATGGTGAAACCATTAAGCATGAAGGAGACTGGGCCATGAATATTATTTAATAGAATTTCAATAGCATGCTATTCAAACAGTTGCGGTTCACATTTCATGCTTAAACTATGTCATCTAATAATATAATCAACAATGGACTCACCATGGTGTTGTTGTGCTACAACGAGATCGCCCATAATTACCCTTTGCTGAGCTCCAGCAAACCTCTTAACAAAGAGTTGCTCTAATTTAGCAAAAGTCTTCACTGAATCATTGGAGAGTTTAGCGTACCAATCAAAAGCTATGCCTGTGTGGTGAAAATTTTCTATAGAGTCACCTTTCAAATCTGTTGGTGAGAAAGGGAGGCAAGACTATAAAAATTTGTCTTTTTAGGATGTCACGCAAATCCATAGATGTGCTTATTGAGGTTATCAGGTACGACATTGAGGAGAGGTATACTATCTTGAAAGATAGAAGTCACCACCCTACAATGGACCTAATCACCAAAATAAGGACTCCTAAGGACGTTGGGTCTTTGAAGTGTACCAGATATTCTTCCCCTACTTTACATGAAAAAGTAAAGTAGGGTTTATTATAAACCGTTCATTAAGTTCCTTACAAGGGCTAGCCCCCATAGTTAATTACATCCTAAGGAATGGGGATTCCATAGGAAAACTCTCGATTAAGGTAAATGATCATTGTCTCTAAAGATTTCAATAGGAAAGGACTATCAATCGATTGGTTCATTTTTGAAGATCAAATGAGATTGATCAAAGAGAGATTTATTATCAAGTCAAATGGAGATAAGTAGGAGATGCCCACGATGCTAGAAAACCTAGCGAGCATCTTAAACTATCCTATGATTGGGCTTTATATTGTTGAAATTAATTTAATTTGTTTGAGTTGGATTTTTCATTAGAATGCTAAGGCTTATAATTTTATAATACAAGGTTATGAAAATGCCTAAGAGGTGAGAATTTATGCTTAGAGCCCATGAAAGGGAGAAGCAACTTCATAACCTAAATCTAGGGAGCTTTGGCGAGGGCCAAAAGCACAACCTAAATCTAAGGCAAAAATGGGTATTTGGTTTGCCTCCACAAGAGAGGACAAACCACCCGACTGCTTGGACTTACAACCGCCTCGGAGTGGCTGCCAACTAACTCCTCCTATGATTTTAAATTCATGTAAGCAAGTCATATGCTTTATGCAAGATAGTTGGGCTGTTATTTATTTAGAAAGAGATTAAGTTCTTAAACTCACTCCCTAAAGAGACTAGATCATGTAAAAGGCATGCTTCAAATGACCTAAATCTAATGCAATTCAAATTTCATTTTATTTTTAATTTTAGATAATTATTTTGACTCAGGCTAATAGGATTCATATCTAATGCATAAGAAATAAAGTTATTGGCCAAAATCAGCGAGAAGGGAGGAGGTGTGTTTCCACCATGGCTCTCACAGGTCAAGCCAAGTTTCTATGGCAAAGGTGGAAGCCCTCCAATCATGAGTGATACAAGATGCATTTGTGCATGATGTTATAAAAGAAATACTCATCGAGCTAAGGGGTTGCTAATTCTTTATCTTGATTTTAAAGCTAAGCTTTAGGTGAGGTTATGAGTTCTTTATTTTTAATTTTAAGTTGTTAAGTTGGGTAAAAAAATTATTTTTCCCTAAGAGCCTAATCCACATCCAGGCCATACATAATGCAAGGAAGAAACTAGGAAAATGATGTCACTTAATTCATAAGCTAAACAAAGTATCAATTAATTTGTAAAGCTAAGCGCAAAGGAATAAGAGGCCAAATGTGGTCAGGCACCACCGCACGAACCCAAAAAAAACAAATTGGGTAGCCGAGCTCTACCCTTATACAACCTGGATTACAAATGAATTTCATACAATTAAGCAAGAAACTCATTATTATGGGGGTCTTCAAGCTTCATTTCTTCATTCTTCTTTTCTTCTTTCTTATTCTTTTCTTCTTTCTTCTTTGGTTCTTTCTTTTAGATGGTTGGAAGGTGGATGCTCTAAGGCCTCACATGGTGCATAAGATGAGATCTTATGACCAATATTTATTCTAATATCCATAACAATCATTCATAAAATCCTAATTGCAAAATGTACATGAAAAGGAAAAGAATGGAAATCTAACTAACACCTACAAAACAAAGGTTAGTTAAAACAATCCACACAAATCCCAAGCATGTATATTGGACTTATCACCCCACACATGGGTGACTAAGTCCACCTGGCCTATTGGATTATGCTTAAGGGTATAAGTACCTACAACCAAAAGCATTTTTTATATTTTTATTTATGATAGCGCCCCTTAAGCACAAACCCCTACAGAAAATAATGGTTAGACTAAGATTGCCCTACCATTCATTCTATGAGCATATATCCTAATATCTAGTCTAACATATATCATAAAACAAAAGCAAGCATCAAATCATGCACCGCCCTAAGCTAAAGCTAGAAGTGGTGACTTAGCCTAATGTGTATGCTTTAAAGTTTGTGTGGTATGCTTAGCTATGGACTTTAAGTTAGGATTTCCTAAGTGTGAAGGTTGTTCAACATAGACGAGGGTTTCATTTAAGTTGTTTAATTATTTTGGGTTGATTTTATTTCATGTTTTGATTTGGTTCAAGTGAATCCTACCATTAATTACTAAGTTATAAAGAGAGGGAAAGAGAAGAGAACTTCTCTTTCCTTCCCTAACCAAAGTAATTTCTAAGGTAAAATCACATTTTAGTTTCATTTAGTGAATGTTTTGATTAATTATTTTAATTAATCCTAAGTTTAGATGAACTCTAAACAAACCTACCCAAAAGAAAAGCATTTTAAGATTAAATAAAATGAACTAAATTCACAAACACACATTACTTCATTTCTTTCCCAACATGTATAACATGCATAAGAATGAGTCCTAAGCATATCTATACACACAAATGGGAATATTTAGCACACTTTATGATGCATGCTAAGCAAGTTACTTAAGAAAATTTGAATGCTTATGATGCATGATTTTCATTAAGTAGAAAAAGGGGTTTTATTATCAAATTTTTACATGCACACATGAAAGTAAGAAAAGCATAAGTGAGTACAACACCATTGTTAACTAGGGGTGTAAGGTATAAAACCTACTTAAGGCTACTTAAAGCATCACAATCTCAGGGCTGTCCAGACTAATATACCACTTTCCTTAAATACAAGCAAGTGTACAAAAGAAATGAATGGAAAAGAAAGAATACAAAAGTTTATTTTAGTTGTTTTATTTTGTTTATGCAATTTATGTGTGCAAGCATAGGTAACCTTCCTAAGTGATAGCATAGGAATGAATAGGATATGGAATTAGGTAGGTGTTAGGTTCTTTTCAAATGAACCATACATCTTACCAACTCCTATTCAAAACTATACTAACATAAGAGAGAAAGGAAATCTATGCTAAGCACATCCTTATATCTTACTCACATGTAAGCTTATAATTAAATTATAAGTAGCACACTTTCAATTTTAGGCATTTGATATATATATTTTGAAAATAATTTGAATTTAATAGTAGCTACTCATTCTACTTTTAGCCAACACATGCAAATTTGACATAAAGTAAATAATTTCATTTTGAATTTGATTTTGAAAAATATGGATGCATGAAGCCACATGACATACAAATTTAACATGTTGGGAAAGAATTAAAGTAATGAAAGCATGTAAACACATTCACTTTAATTAAATCCTAAAGACAATCTTAAGAAAATAAGAAAACTTAAAGTAAACCAAAGTTTGTTTAATGTGATTTTTGTTTGAGTTTGAGTTCGATTTAATTTTGAAAATGTGAGTTGAGTTTGTTGTTCTTAACCATTCCCACATGTGTTTGGCATTTTTGTTTAATTCTTAGATGATTAGATCCATTTTTAAATTTTGATTAGGTTAAGGTATGAATTAAGCAAGTTAATTAACCCTTACTTACACCACCTTAGCATAGTTAACCAAGTAATTATGAGCCAATGAGATGACATAAAAACTCACAAGGAATTTAAATTTATAATGCACCTAGAAAGAAAAGGGCCTAATGTAATTTAGCTCATGATTAATGGTTAATTAAGCTAAGGGGTTTAGCTTAAGTAATTTCAAAACACCCCTTCACACATATGAATTGGGTTTTAATTTTCTTAATTGAACTTAGGCTATTCAACACCTAACTATCTACCCAAAGTAGATTAATTAAGTTATAGAAGTTTTTAGAATTTTTAGAAATTAATTAAGGGGATAATTAATGAATTTACCCTTAATTAAGGGAGAATTAAGGAAAGAAAAGGGGTTTACAAAATAGCTTAGAGGAAATACCCCAAAATTATTCCCTAAGCCTTATAGTCACTGGATTTAACCTTAATCAACCTTAATAAATGATTAAAATACTAATCCAACCTTAATTATCCTTAATTGAGTTGAGGGAGTAATTAGGAAACACATTTAAAATTCCCCCAATTAAGCCTTAAATAAATCCCAAGAAAATTAGGCGAGGCAGAGGTCATCCTCTAAAACATACCCAAGAAGTTTAGGACTAATTAGAGGTTTAATTAAGATGTAATTAACAAAATAAGGTTTCCATTAAAAGCCAAAATCAGAGAAAAGGATAATTCAAAACCCATTGAAATCATTTTAAAAAATATTCTAGGTTGAATTATCTTTCCATAGGATTTTACCTCATATTTTTCTAAATTTTATTGAGAGGGATATGAATTTTTGAAGATCAGAAGATTAATTAACATTAATTAAATTCCCTAACTAATCCCTCAGCTCATAGCGCGACACGCGGCGGTGGTGGTCAGCGCGCTTTACACACGTCATGCGGTGAGGGATTTACTTAAATGTCATGTTAGGGTGGCGGTGGGATGCACTTTGAGCCTTGCCATTAGATCAAGGATCGAACAGCCAGGGATCACCCTGCGATTTTAAAAGGGATAAATGATTTTCTAAACGTGGGAATAATCTTGGCCGTCCATCCAAAATGCGCAGATGGATGGCTAGGATTTCCCGAGTTCTTCACTTAGGATTAATAGAGGCTGTCCATGATCTTGAAGATTCAAGCTCGATTGAGCTTGGATTGGAATAAGATTATTCCCACACCATCTAAAGCTAAAGGGAAGCTTATCCAACGGTGGATTTTACATGACTTGAAAATTCCTTTCACAAAAGACCAACACCCCCTAAGCTAAGTGGTCAGAAAATTCCATACCTCTCAAAGGTGATCATGCTCGAGCTCGATGGTAGCTTAGTCAGTGGAGCAGACCTATTAAAATTTTCAGGCCTTGAGGTTGAGTGGATTGCTCTATGGACCAACACCACTTGATCTTCTTAATGGTTTTGATCCAATTGAAGTCTCCTTGGTTTGGAACTCAAGTGAGAGCTTGAGTGCACTCAGATTGATCCTCTGAGAGAGTGTGCAAGAGGAATTAGAGTAATTTTGAGTGAGGAAGAAGTTGAAAGTTCAAGTGAGCTCCCCTATTTTTCAATGGAGAAAATCGAGAAGATCACTTTTCAAATCCTCCTTAGAAAGCTTAAGATGGCTCTTTGATCTTTCCTAACACTCTCTAGGCTTCAATTGAATGTGGAAATGATGAATTCAGTTTGAATTAGGGGGAGTATATCTCCCCCTATGGAAATCGGACGGCCGACACCTCCCTTGCCATTTTGATCCAATTAACCACAATGGCAAGGTTGTTTGAGTTATTTTAAGTTGGCACATGGTTGGTTTGAGGCCTTGAGTGGATTGCCAATCTCCCATGTGCATCAAATTGGGTGGAGGAAGGATTTGGAATGAGCAAATTTGACCCATGGGGTCGGGTTTGGCCTTGGGTCCATTTGGACTGACCCAAACCCATTGGGTTGGGTACACCACTCTTCATTAGGTCCACTTGAGCTATTAGGAAGACATCAAGTTGATATGAAAAGGGTATGATCAATTTACCCATGGATTAGTCCATAATTTGTTCTATGGCCTAGGGGTATAATGGTCATTTTGCTGATTTTTCAATTTGGATATGTTGGGTATGTGAAGAAACTAGGTTTGGCCAAGTTTCATTGGATTTGGAATTCATTTGATAAGGTTTGGCTCATGTTGACCCATTTAGATCAAAATGGGTCAACTTGGGTCAAGTTGACCAACTGGTCAAAGTGGGTCAAAATAAGGGTTGGGTCAAGTTCATATGACCATCTGAAATGTTTTGGTGGCTTTGGTTTGTTCAATTTGGTTTAGTTTTGAATTTGGCTCATATGACTTCATTTAGGTCAAATGGGTCAAGTTGACCAATTTGACCCATTTGACCTATTTGGGCTAGGTCAAGGGTAGGTTTAGGTTTGGTTAGTCATATGGAGTGGATTGGTATCTTTATTTCCAATTAATTTTGGTTATGTTTGAATTTGGCTCAACTTGACCCCTTTAGGTCAAGTTAGGTCTAAGAAAAATTGGGCTAGGTTAGGTCTAATTGGCTAATTGAGGTTTTGGTAAAGTTCAACAAGTGATTTGGAATGAACTTGACCCATTGGTTTGAATTTATTTGGCTTAGATCAAGTTTTGCCACATTTTGACTTTTTAGGTCAAGTTGGGTCAACTTGGGTCAAATGGCCAATTGGGCTAGGTTAGGCTCAAAGGTTGACTTGGTCAAGTTCAAACATTGATCATGAATGAGTCTTGATCAATGGTTTCAACAATTTGGCCTATGGTGGAATTTGGTTATGTTAAGTTTTATTTTGGGCTGGGGTTGACTTGGTCAACCCTTAGGTTTGACTTGGTTTGACCCAATTTGATTGATTAACCATCCCATGATGATTGTTGATCTTGATGAGAGGCAAAGATGAGTTTGGTTCAACCCAAGTTGGTTAGGATTAGAATTTGGCTCATAAGGGGTACTTTTGGTCACTTTGGGTCAAGTGAGCCTAAGTGGGTCAAATGGTTTGGTCAAAGCTTGATTTGAGTTTGATTGAACTTGTATATGGACTTATGATTGAAATATAAATCCATTTGCAAGTGGTTTGAAGTCAATTGGATTTTGATTCATTTGACAATTTCACATTCAAAGAAAGAATAAGAAAGGATTTGGGGTTTGATTTTTGAATTAATTTTTGATTTGGTAATTGACGTTTGTATTTATATTTGGATTCATGATTGTAAGGTTGATTGAATTATGAAGAAAAATCAAGAGTTTGGCTTGATTTGAAGTTGATTTGGCTAAGTTCAAGATTTTGACTTGAAAGGTTGATTGATTGAATTTATATTTCATATATATATATATATATGAATATAAATGAGAATATAAATGGATCATGAGAAAATTTTAAGGTTTTGAAATGATTTGATCGTGATTTAGGCTCATTAAAAGGGGATTTAAAGGACTTAGGAAATTTTGGAGTTTGAAGCTTGAATTTTTGAATTTGGTTTGATTGATTTATACTTATATTTCATTTATATATGTGGATATAAAAGAGAATATGAATGAGTTATGAGAAAATCCCATGAGTTTGAATTGATTTGATCATGATTTAAGCTAAGTCCATTAGAAGGAATTTAAAGGACTTAGGAAATTTTGGAGTTTGGAACTTCATTCATGGGTTTTAGTCATGGATTTCAATCATGGGTTTTGATCATGGATTTCAATCACATGGAGGTGATTTGAGTTTGGAGAAAATAAAATAAGATTGATTTGGAGTTTGACTTGAAGGAAGGAAGGCGAGGAATGGTTCAAGCTAAGCATAGACAAATTTTCCTAGAGGCATGACCTATTCTATGGGTAACCCTTCTAAGTCTCTGGGGCTAGGTTGAGTGTCCACCTAATCACTAGATGTGTCTTAAGACTAAGGAACTCTTAAAGTCTAAGAGGAATCCTATGTCTAAGATGGAGGTGTTGAGAGCTCATCCTAAAAATGAGGTCAACAGCCCGTTAAACTACTGATAAAGAGGCGGAACAATAGCGCATCGCTGCCACCAGTTTGCAATAGCTAGCCCTGAAATGTGCTATATGTCGGTGAGGGTTCCCGCTGACATCAAAGCTTTTGAAATGAGGTAGAAAACCCTTAGGATATTGGATAGCATCGAATTCCTCTGTGGTCTACCTTTGGGCGATGAACCACCTCAGCTTCCTGCTTCTATCACTTGTTGTTCAACCATGAGAATTGTATCTTTTTCTTGTATGGAGGTATTATCCACTACCTTCCTATACAAGATAGTGCTGCCCTGCTTTACTAAAGGTGAACTCTTGGGTTGATCCAGGACATGCAATAACTCAGGCTGACTAGTCTCCACAATGGTAGTGCAACTGGTGCTTGATTCTGTAGTGCTAGAACTACCGCTAAAAAATTATCCATCTTCTTTCTCATCCTATCAATCTGTTCATCCTTTTGTTTGAGTTGTTGAAGGAGGTGTTGGCTCAAATAGGCTGTATCATCCTGTTTGGCCACAACACCTTCCAACTATGTTGATCTCAAAGGAGGGAGCCTCTAGTATCAACTATATGCACCTCTGTTGAGTCTTCCAACAAATCATCTTTGTTGGGGTCAAAGCTAACCTTCTCCTCTTCAAGGTAAGACCAGTCATACCCTAGGATTTTTCTCTTCTCAGTGAGATATTGTTCTACGATATCATCCAAGGAGCGGTCCAACTGTGTAGGCATAAATGCTCATGACTGACCGGTGGTGGGATCATGTTCATGAACAGAGATGCACATAACCTCTCCTGCTACTAAAGTGCTAACCCTATGAGGGCTACGCTTAGAGGACACATGCTCATGGCTATCAACTGCTATGGGTGGAGTGCTGCTCCCAGGGGGATCTACTGCATAGAGATAATAGAACTGTCTCATTCTCCCTCTACTGCTGGTATATCCATGATCTGCTGAGATGGTGGTGGTGATGGCACGATTATGATGCTATGAAGTACCACTCCCTCTTCACCATAACTAAAGTAGGAGGTCGAGCAGAAGAGCTCACTTCACCTCAGTCGACGACATAGATGGAGTGGGATCCCTTGGCCATAATCAGATCACCAATGGGGCTTTCTTCTCCCCTGATGCCGCTCTCATGGTTTTAGATGAAACTGTAGAAGATGAAACCTGCACTGGCGATGGTGAATGTGGAGTAGAGCGGTGTGATGGAGACAACACCAACTCCCTCTGTGTGCGGGATCTCCTCTCATGCTGGGTAGTACCGGTCAATACAATACTATCAGTGTGCCCGATGCAGGTAGCGAGTTGATCGGGGACATCTATGAGGGTGGAGGATATCGACTGCCTGACATATCTTTGCCTCTCTATACTAGTAATGTGCATTGATACTCAGGCCTCTCTAGCCCTCCCTTGATGGATATGCTCACCTACAATGTGAGGAATAACTGATCATAGATCAAACTGGGCTTTAGACTCTGACCGTCCAGAAGCCCTGTCAACTTGGCATAGAACTATCCTAAAGCCTGCATATGACCTCCTCCTATCTCTGATAGGTGCCTCATAATGAACTGCAGGCGGAGGAGACACTGTAATCTTCCTGACATCTTCTTCCCCTTTAGAATCGAAAAGGGGATGGAACTTATTCTGAGCAAACAAAGGAGAGACTAGCCCAGGTGACTCCTCTACTGCAATGTGAGACAACGTCTCCATTTCCTTGGCAATGCACACATGATGCTACTTGATCTTGCAACACATATTGTGGCACTGGGTCCGGCTCGGTGGAGCAGTACGGGAACTAGACCCTATCTCATAGGTAGGGGAGACTATCCCTGAAGCCAAGGTAGTCTTCCCCTTGGAAGAAGCAAATGAGTGGGTACTAGCCCACACTGAAATTGACTGTATGGCCACTAAAACAACAACTGCTGTGGGAACTTCTACCGCCTTCCTCTTCAGTGAGGGAAACTCAAAATCTGAGGGCTTCTTAATATGGATGACTGGCTTCTACCCAGCCACCACATTCTTGTTAACATTGGTGAGGGTTGCCCCTCACAAGTAATCCTAGCCCCCTCGAATACTTGGCCAAAGTGTATTAGATGAGAGAAATCAATTTGGGGGAGGGTGGCCTAATCCAAGGCCAAATCCATCCCAAAGGAGAAAGTGAACACATACTTTTGGGAATCCATTTGTATGTACTGAACTAAAAAGCTGATTGAAACTGAGCTGAAATTCTGCAATTTTTGAAAATAAACTCAAATTAGATTTTCTGCCTTGGTATTATGATAACTTTTTGAAATTTGATTTAGAGTTTGAACCCACACTCAATAATTTGAATATGTTAAGTGGGGCTAATTGAATTTAGAAGATATTTTTGAAGGAGAGATTTTGAGTTTAGAACCCACTATCAACAAATTTGTGTATGTTGAAATGAGTTCAAAATATTTTGGAGAGACTTTCGATGCATCCATTGGTTCATATTTGAGTTTGACTTCATGTTTGGAGACCCTTTATTTAACAAAATTGAGTATGTTAAATAAAGGGTCAATTAATTTTGTTTTAGATTTAATGAGTTGGGATTACTCACTTATCAAATTTGGGTATGCTAGATGAGATGTTTGAAAACAATTTTTTTTTGCTTGTTTTCCCATGATGTGTATCATGTGTGTATTTTAGAAACTGGATCTTTAATTAGCAAATTTATGTATGCTAAATAAAGCCCATATGTGTTTGATTTTTGTTATGATTTTTGAAAAATGGGATCTTTACTTAGCAAATTTGTGTATGCTAAGTAAAGTCCAAATGTGTTTGATTTTCGTTGTTTTGATTATAGGATCCTTACTTAGCAAATTTGTGTATGCTAAATAAAGTCTAAATGTCTTTGATTTTTGGTTTGGTTTTTTTAAAGGATATTTACTTAGAAAATTTGTGTATGCTAAATAAAAATCCAAATGTATTTTGAAAAGGGAGATTTCTATTTAACAAATATGGTGTGTTAAATAGAATCCAATTTATTTTTAATTTTCTTTTGAAAAATGAAACTCTCATTTGATAAATTTGGGCATGTCAAATGGAATTCTAATGTACTTTGATTTTCATGAATTTTGCAAAGGATATTTTCATTTAATAAATTTGGGTAGGTAAAATGAAGTCAATTATATTTTATTTTCCAAAGATGAAATTTTTTATGTGTAATTATTGCTTTTTGAAAAGAAGGAAATTCCAACTTAACACATGTGGAATGTATTGAGTGGAAATTCAAATGGTGTGATTTTATTTGAAAGTGAAACCTCCATTCAACAAATTTGAGTATGTTGAATGAAGATGGTTATCTTTAATTTGTGCTTTTTGAAAATGGAAGAAAACTCCTACTTCAACATACGTAAGATATATTGAATGGAGTCTCAATTTTATGAAATGATTTTGTTTGAGAATGAAACATTCATTAAATAAATTTGGGTATATTGAATGAGGATGTTCATTTTCAAATATATGCTTTTTGAAAGGTGATTTTGATTTTGGAAATGAAACCTACATTTAATAAATTTGGGTATATTGAATGAGGATGTTCATTTTCAAATATGTGCTTTTTGAAAGATGATTTTGGTTTTGGAAATGAAACCTTCATTCAATAAAGTTGGGTATATTGAATGAGGATGTTCATTTTTAAAATATATGCATTTTGAAAAGGAAGAAACTCCAAACATATGTGAGATGTATTGAATTGAGTTTCCATTTTATGAAATGATTTTATTTGGAAATGATTCCTTCATTCAATAAATTTGGGTATGTTGAATAAAGAGTTTGATTTTCAAATATGTGCTTTTTGAAAAGATGATTTTTTTATTTTGTTTTGAAAAGAACCTACATGTAACAATCTTGAAGTTTATTAGATGATGTTGAGTTATATATATTTTATGAAAAAAATTTATGCATATATTTTATTGTATGAATTTTAGAAAAGTGCTTTTTGAAAAGTGGTATTTTTATAAAGGATTTATTTTTAATTATTTTTGGAATGAACTTTACCTTACCATAGAGATGGTAAGAAAAAGGTCTTTAGTCATATCTTTTGATTAAATTTTATTTTCACTATTGGGGGACCCAACAAGAGTTTTAAGGCCTACATGGAGTGAGGACTTAAAACCTAAAGGATGGTGGCTAGCTTAGCTCAAGAATGAAATGAGCTAAGTGCCAATGGAAAATAATGATAGTCTGACTCATATGAAATACAAATCCACTCTATGGTTGGAGACAAAGCATTTACCATGGAGAGAGGAACCCTCCCCACAGTCGCTAGAAAATGCGTATTTTATTTTTGTTTGAGAGAGGGTTGAGGTTGAATTGGACACCATGTAGATCCGTAGATGTACTTATTAGGGTTATTGAGTATGATATTGAAGAATGATGTACTATCTCAAGAGACAGAAGTCACCATCCTATAATCGACCTAATCACCTAATAAGGACTCCTAAGGATAATGGGTCTTCGAATGTACCAAAGATCTTTCCCCTAATTTACATGGAAAAGTAAAGTAGGGTTTATTTTAAGCCAGGTTCGTTAAGTTCTCTATGGAGGCAAGCCTCCGTAGTTAATTACATCCTAAGGAATGAGATTCCTTAGGAATACTCTCGATTAAGGTAAATGATAGTTGTCTCCAAAGATTTCAAAAATAGGACTATCAATCAATTAGTTATTTTTAGAAAATCAAGTGGGATTTGAGCAAAAGAAAAGAGTAATTATCAAAACCAAAGAGAGATAAGTAAGGGATGCTCATGTTACTAGGAAACTTAGTGAGCATCCCAAACTATTGTTGACCTCACTTTTGGAGTGAGCTCCCAACTTTCTCATCATAGACCTAGGACTCTTATAGACACTAAGAGTTCCTTAGTCTTAAGACACTTCTATTGATTAGGTGAACACTTAATCTAACCTTAAAGACTTATAAGAGTTAGCCATAGGAATGGGTTATGCCTTAGGGGGTATTAGGAAAACTTGTCTACCCTATAGCTTGAACCAAATCCTTACTTCCTTCTTTCAAATCATCTTCAAATTCAAATCAACTTCAAATTCAAACCAACCTCAAATTCAAATCAACTTCAAATTCAAATAAATTCCAAATCAAATCTTAAATCAATTTCAACTTAATTGATTTTCTCAAATTCAAATCAATTCCAAAATCTTAATCATGAATCAATTCCAAATGATTGAACTCCATGATCAATTCTAAATCCAAAAATCTTTCCTAAGCCTTTGATTACATCTTATGGACTTAGCTAAAATCAAATCTAAAATCATCTTCAAACTCAAAATATTTTATCATAATCCATTTATATCTTCATTTATATTCACAAATATAAATGAAATATAAATTCAAATAACCAAAACTAAATTCAAAACTCAAATTCCAAATCCAAAATCTTTCCTAAGCTTTTGATTTCATCTTATGGACTTAGCCCAAATCAAATCCAAATCACTCCAAATTCAAAGGATTTTCTCATAACCCATTTATATCTTCATTTATATTCATAAATATAAATGAGATAAATTCAAATGACCAAAATCAATTCAAAACTCAAATCCAACTCACACCCTTTCAAGTCAAATTCTTGAACTTAGCCAAATCAAACTCAAATCATTCCAAACCTTTAGATTTTATCTCCAAACAATCAATCCCTCAATCATAAGCCCAAATATAAACACAAACTTCAATCATCAAACCAAAATCAAACTAACCCAAATCAAACCCATGTTCATCCTTTTGACTTGAAATTGTCAAATGATTCAAAACCTATTTCACTCCAAATCACTTGCAAATGGATTTATATTTCAATCATAAGTCCATATGTGAATTAAACCAAACTTAAATCAAGCCTTGATCAAGCCAATTGACTCACTTAGGCTCACTTGACCCAAAGTGACCTAAAACACCTTTTTGAGCCAAATTCTATTCCAACCTAAATTGGATTGAACTAAGCCCATCTAAGCCCTACATTGTGAGGAACAATCATCCTAGGATGATCAATCATTAAAATTGGATCAAACCAAGTCAAATCTAGTCTTTGACCAAGTCAACACTTAGCCCAAATAAAGCCCAAACTAGCCAAAATCTTCCATAAGCCAAATTGGCCACTTGACTCAAGTTGACCCAAGTTGATCTAAAAAGTCAAAATGGGTCAAATCTTGATCTAAGTCAAATTTATTGCAACTAATGGGTCAAATTCATTCTAAATCACTTATTGAACTTAACCAAAGCTTCAATTGGCCAACTAGACCCAACTTAGCCCAATTGACCATGAACCCAACTTGACCTAAATGGTCAAATCAATTTGAAATCAAACCAAACCAAAATTGATTGAAACCAAAGCTTGGAATACATTTCAAATGATCAACTAAGCCTAAACCAACCCATGACCTAACCCAATTGGGTCAAATAGGTCAGGTTGACCAAATTGGTCAACTTGACCCATTTGACCTATGTGAACTCAAATGAACCAAAACCAAATCTAAACCAAATTAAACCAAAATGATGACACCAAAACACTTCAAATGATCATATGAACTTAACCCAACCCTTGGTTTGACCCAATTTGACCAATTGTTCAACTTGATCCAAGTTGACCCATTTTGACCTAAATGGGCCAACTTGAGCCAAATCATATTAAATCAACTCCAAATTCATTGAAAATTGGCACAACCCATTTTTCAATCATCTCAAATCCGCCCAAATCAAAATCAAGGAAAAATGACCATTTTACCCCTAGGTCAAAGGGTAACCTATGGCCAAATTCACTTGGAATTTGGCCAATTCCTTCTCATGGCCACTTGGCATCCTCCTAATGGACCATATGGACACCAAGGAGGGAGGTGAACATGACCCAATGGGTTTGGATCAGCCATGACCCAAGGCCAAACCCTATGGAATTTCTCCACTTAGATCACCTCCCACACTCCTGCACATGTGCACTTCCTCCATTCCACTCCTTTGCCAAAATTGAAGCACATGGAGCTCCAAACAACCTATACAAACCATTCAACCTCCTCAATTTGGTAAAAATAGCAAGGCAAGCCTCGACCATCTGATCCAAGAAGGGGGAGATATACTCCCCCTCATTCCTACTCAAACGACCTTCCTTGCATTTGATTTAGCTCTGAGGATCAAAGGCAAGCTTCTCCAAGTTTCTCAAGCATTCCCAAGATCCTTTGAATTTCCCTCTCTCAGTTTTCTTCATAGCCGAAATATGGGAGGCCTAAGGAAATTCCAACTTGCTTAATCCTTAATCAAATCCCAAATCACTTTGCAAGCACCATCAAGGGAGCAAGTTGAGCTCAACCAAAGCTTTTCCCAAGTCATCAAGCCATGGGAAGCCTCACTTCGATCAAAGCCGCAAGCCATTGAAGGGGAGCTTGGCCAATTGGGAGATCCACTTCAAATTGAAGCTTGAAACTCTCAACAGAGCTTCATCTCCACTAGACAAAGCTACCTCCTTCATTGGAAGCGCCAGTGATAGCCTCCGATGAGGTATGACTCAAAGCCGACCTTAAGTTGAAATATGCTTGGTCCTTTGTGAAGGGAATTAGCATCCCATTAAAATTCAACTATTGGATGTTCTTCCCTACACCTCTTGTTGGTGTGGGTTGAATCTCAGCCTAATCCTAGCTCAAGTGAGCTCAGATCAAGCCATGGAGGATGGACGACCTTCATTTCTTGCAGCTTAGGCAGGGATGAATCATGGGCCATCCATCCCTCATGTTTTGGATGGACGACCTTGATTAAAGGAGTAGATCCACTGATTTTAATCCTTTAAAACCATGAGATTAACCCTAATCTTCCGATCCTTGATTGGATGGCCTAGGGGAAAGTGTGTTGCGACACCAACTGACATGGCGTGTGATGTGATAACTTAAATAATCAATCAAATTATGCCACATGGAAAGCACGTGTCACATCAATAGCCCACGTACTGTCGACAGGATTAGTTAATTAATTAGGTCATTTAATTACCCTATAATCACAGAAACTTCATAAATTCATAACTAAATGTAGAAAAATCCAAAAAAATGCAAACTCAAGTTCATTTTAAAGATAATTCAGAGGGGAGTCCAATAAAATTATTTCTAATTGATTTTGAATAGTGGAATTTCCTTAATTAGAGTTTAATTAAAAATTCAGTAACCTTAATTACTCCATAACGACTTCATTTATTAATTCCAAATTTTTTGGGTATGTTTAGAGAGATGACTTCTGTCTCCCTTAATTTTCTTGAGATTTACTAATGAGTTAATTAGGGAAATTAATTAATGAACCCTTAATCACCCTCTTAATGTAACTAAGAGTAATTGAGCATGTGAATAGTGGATTAATCCCTTAATTGGATAATTAAACATTATTTAGGTAAGGAGAAGGATTATGGAATGGGTTTTGGATATTTTTCCTAAGTTATTCCCTAAACCCCCTTCCTTCCTTAATCCAAATATAATTAAGGATTAATCCACTAATGATCTACTTAATTAGTCTAATCAAACTTTCAAAACCAATCTGGAAATTAATCAATCTCTTCTTGGGTAGATCTTTAGGTGTTCAAAAGCCTAAGGTAGGTTTAGGGAAATCATATCCAACTCACATATGTGGGATGGTTATGAAAGTACTTATTAAACCCTTTAGCTTAATTAATCAATAATTATGATCCAATTGCATTAGGCCCCTTTCTTTCTTAGGAGCATTACTGATTTAAATTTCATGTGGTTGCATATCATATGTTGGCTCATAATTGTTTGGTTAATTATGTTAAAGTTGTATAGGTAAGGGGTAATTAATGGATTTAATTCACACCTTAACCTAAACAAAACATAAAATCAATCTAATTATTCTAGAATTAAACTAAATTGATTCACACATGGGGGAAATGGGTTAGGACCAGAAAATCCTTTCTTGCAAATCATTTTAAAATCAAATTCAAAACAAAAATAAAAGTCTCTTTAAGGAATTTTGATTCACTTTGAATAATCTTATCTTATAGGATTGTCCTTAGGAATTAATTAGGGTGAATGAAATCATATGCTTACATCACTTTATTTCTTTCCAAGCATGCTAAATATTGTATGCCATATGAAATCATGCATTCATATCTTTTGAAAAATCAAAATTAAATAAAATATTTTCCTTATGTCAAATTGTATGTTTTGGCTAAAGTTAAGAATATGAGTGGCTATTATCACTATTAAATCAAAAAGTATTTTCAAAACCTATAAATCAAACATTATAAATGAATTGATGCTACTTATAAGTATTTATAAGCTTGCATGTGATTATAGCATAAGATGTGTTATGTGATTTTTCTTCTCTTCTTTTAACATGGATTTGGATAGGATTTGCAAAGTGTATAGTTCATTTGAAAAGAACATAACACTTTCTTAAATCTATTCCTATCCACTTATATGTTATAACTTAAGAAGGATCTTCACATTTACACATGTAAATTGAATAACCAAATCAAACACAAAAATCTTTTTGCATGATCTTCACATTTACATGTGGTATATTAGTCTGGACATCCGGGGTTGCGAGGCTTTAAGTAGCCCCAAGTAGGTCTTGTACCTTACACACCTAGTGTAGAAAATAATGGCACAATACTCACTTATGTCATTTATACATGTGAATGTGCTTTTGATTAATGGATAAAAGAATCCCTCTTTTCTTCTTAATAAAAACATGCATTCATGGAATATCCAAATTTTCCTAAACAACATCTCTTTGCATTCATCATTAAGGTGTGCTAAGATTTACATTACATGTATATATATGCTTAGGATCATTCATATGCATGATATACATGGTGGAAAGAAATAAAGGGTTGTGTGTTATGTGATAGTAATTCACCTTAGTTAATTCTAAGATGCCTTTCTTATTGAATATGTTTATTTAGAGCAAATTTGAATTTAAGAATAATTAAAACACATAATAAAACATTCACTAAAGAAAAATCACTAATGAATCTATCTTAGAAATTACTGAAGGTAGGGATAAAAGAGAAGTTCTCTTCTCTTTTCTTCTCTTTACAACACTTAGTAATTAAATGTAGGTTCATTCAAACCAAACAAATCATCAAATAAAATTGACAAATTAACTAAACCACTTAAAATGAAAACACCCTCCTAAGTTAAATCTCTCACACTTAGAATTAAAGCCTAGCTAAGACATGCCACACAAGCCCTAAATGGCACACACATTAGGCTATGTCACCATTTCTAGCTCTATGTTAGGGCGGTGCATGGTTTGATGCCTAATTTTATTTTCTGATGTAATGTTTTAGATTAGATGTTAGGGGCATTGACTGGATGGTAGGGTGATCTTAGCCTAATCATGTCTTATGCAGGGGATTGTGCTTATGGGGTGCTGTAATAAAAATATAAATCATTTTGCTGTGGTTGTTTATACCCCTAAGCATAATCTAAACTAGGATAGGTGGACTTGGTTACCCATGTGTGGGGTGCTAAGTCCAAATTATTCATATACATACTTGGGTTGTGTGGTATGTTTAGCTAATCTCTATTTTAGGTTTAGTTATATTTACTTTTCCCATTTTTATGTAATTTTGCAATTAAGATTTGGAATGAATGTTATGGGGGATTAGGATGAACATTGGTCATAAGACCAAGTCTTATGCACCATGTGAAGCCTTGGAGCAAACTACATCCCAACCAACCAAAAGGAAGAAAAGAAAGAAAGAAAGAAATGAAGGAAAGAAGAAATGAAGAATGAAGAATGAAGAACCTCATAACATGAATTCATTTTAATTGTAATTATTCATTTGTAATCCAGGTTGTATAAGGGTAGAGATCGGCTACTTATTTCTTTTTAGGTTTGTGTGGTGGAGCCTGACGACATCAGCCTCTTATTCTTTTGCGCTAGCTTTATAAAATTATTTGATGTTTGTTTAGCTTGTACATTAAGATGGCATGATTTTTCTAGTTTCTTCATTGATTGATGAATGGCCTATATGTGATTAGGCTCTTAGAGAAAAATAAATTTTCTATCCAATTAATCAACTCAAAATTAAAATTAAATAACTCATAACCTCACCTAAAGCCTAGGACATAAATCAAGATAATAAAGATTTAGCAACCCCTTAGCTGGATGTTGTATGTCTCACATCATGCATAAAATCATCTTGCTTCACTCTTGCTAATGGAGGGCTTCCACCTTTGCCAGAGAATATGGCTTGACCTTTGAGAGCCATGGTGGAAACACACCTCCTTCTTTTGATTTTGGCCCTTAACCAATTTCTCATGCATTAGGCATATGAATCCCATAGCCTCTGTCAAATAAATTGTCCAAAAATAAAAATAAAACTTAATAAAATTTGCATTAGATTAAGCCATTACTCATGCCCTTCATGATCTAGTCTCTTAGGGAGTGTGTTTAAGGACTTAGTCTCTTTTCTAAATAAATGACAAGCTTAGCTATCTTGCAAAAGCATAAGACTTTCCTACATGTATTTAAAATCATAGGAGTTAGTTGGCGGCCACCTCCAAGCAGTTGTAAGTCCAATAGTCGGGTGGTTTATCCTCTCTTGTGGAGGTATACCATATGCCTATTTTTCCTTAGATTTAGGTCATGCTTTGGCCCTCGCCAAAGCTCCCTAGATTTAGGATCCGAGGTTGTTGTTTCCCTTTGCGGGCTACAAGCATAAATCCTCACCTCTTAGGCATTCCCATTATCTTATATCATGGAATTATAAGCCCTAGATTTCTAATAAAATTTAACATAAACAAATCATTCTCTTCAAATTCAAAAATATAAAGCCTAACCATAGGATAGTTTGGGATGCTTACTAAGCTTCCTAGTATCATGAGCATCCCCTACTCATCTCCTTTTTGGTTTCGATAATAACTCCCTCCTTTTGAGTAATCCCACTTGATCTTCAAAAAATAACCAATAGATTGATAGTCCTATCTTTGAAATATTTGAAAATAATGATCATTTACCTTAATCAAGAGTATTCCTGAGGAATCTCATTCCTTAGGATGTAATTAACTATGGGGGCTTGCCTCTATAGGGAACTTAACGAACCCAGTTTAAAATAAACCCTACTTTACTTTTCTATACAAAGTAGGGGAAGAATCTATGGTACATTCGAAGACCCATTATCCTTAGGAGTCCTTATTAGGTGATTATGTCCATTGTAGGATGGTGACTTCTGTCTCTTGAGATAGTACATCATTCCTCAATGTCGTACCCGATCACCCTAATAAGTACATCTGCGGATCTACATGGTGTCCCATTGACCTCATTTTTTGGATGAGCTCTCAATCCCTCCCTCTTAGACATAGGACTTCTCTTAGACTTTAGGAGTTTCTTAGTCTTAAGACATATCTAGTGATTAGGTGAACACTCAACCTAGCCCTAGAGATTTAGAAGAGTTAGCCATAGGAATAGGTCATTCCTTAGGGGTGTTAGAAAACTTTCCCCACCCTATAGCTTGAACCACATTCCTCACTTCCTTCCTTCAAGTCAAACTCCAAATCAATCCTAATTGATTTTCTCCAAACTCAAATCAATATCAAATGATTGAAGACCATGATTGAAACCCCATGATAGAAACCCATGGTTGAAATTCCAAGTTTGAAATATTTCCTAAGTCCTTTGATCCCCTCTTATGGACTTAGCCTAAATCAAATCAATTCAATTCAAACTCATGAAATTTCTCACAACTCGTTTATATTCTCATTTATATTCACATATATAAATGAAGTATGAATTCAAATCAATCAAACTAAATCAAAAAATCAAATCTAAAATCCATGGTCAAGTTTGAAATATTTCCTAAATCCTTTAATTCCCTCTTAAGGACTTAGCCTAAATCAAGTTCAAATCACTTCAAATTCATGAAATTTTTTCATAACCCATTTATATTCACATATATAAATGAAATATAAATTCAAACAACCAAAACCAACTCCAAAAATCAAACTCAAATTCATTCAAAATTCAATCTAAGCCATTCAAGTCAAATTCTTGAACTTAGCCAAATTAATTTCAAACCAAGCCAAACACTAGATTTTTCTTCATGATTCAATCAATCCTTCAATCATGAATCCAAATATAAATACAAACTTCAATCACTTAACCAAAACTCAATTCAAAAATCAAGCCCAAATCAAATTCATGTTCACCCCTTTGAACTTGAAATTGTCAAATGAATCAAAACCCATTTGACTTCAAATCTCTTGCAAATGGATTTATATTTTAAAGTCCATATATGAGTTCAATCAACTCAAATCAAGCTTTGACCAAGCCATTTGACCTACTTAGGCTCACTTGACCCAAAGTGACCTAAAGTACCCTTATGAGCCAAATTCTAATCTTATCCAAATTGGATTGAACTAAACCCATCTATGCCTCTCATCATGATCAACAGTCATCATGAGATGATCAATCAATCAAATTGGGTCAAACCATGCCAAACCTAAGGGTTGACCAAGTCAACACTTAGCCAAAATGAAACCCAACATAGCCAAAATCCACCATAGGAAAAATTATTTGAAACCAATGATCTAAGTTCATTCATGACCAATGTTTGAACTTGACCAAGTCAACATTTGAGCCTAACATAGACCAATTGGCCACTTGACCCAAGTTGACCCAACTTGACCTAAAAAGTTAAAATGTGTCAAAACTTGACCTAAGCCAAATTAATTGAAACTAATGGGTCAAGTTCATTCCAAATCACTTATTGAACTTGACCAAAGCCTCAATTAGCCAACTAGACCTAACCTAGCCCAATTGACCATGAACCCAACTTGACCTAAAGGTTCAAATTGAGCCAAATTCAAACTTAACCAAAATTGATTGGAAACAAAGATACAAATCCCTTTCATATGACCAACCAAACCTAAACCTACCCGTGACCTAGCTCAAATAAGTTTCGACCCATTTGACCTAAATGAACTAAATTGAACCAAATTCAAACCTTAACCAAATTGAATCAAACCAAAGCCACCAAAACATTTCGAATGGGCATATGAACTTGATCCAACCCTTGGTTTGACCCAATTTGACCATTTGGTCAACTCAACCCAAGTTGACCCATTTTGACCTAAATGAGTCAACATGAGCCAAATCACATCAAATCAACTCCAAATCAATGAAACTTGGCCACCTATTTTCTCATCATACCAAATATATCCAAACTGAAATCAAGGTCAAATGATCATTTTACCCCTAGGCCATAGGGTAAATTTTGGCCAATTCCACTTAGAATTCTTCATAACCACTTAGTACTCTCTTAGTGGATCAAGTGAGCACTAGAGAGTGTGGTGCACCCAACCCAATAGGATTGGGTTAGTCCAACCTTGCCCAATGGCCAAACTAACCACATGCCTTGAAATGGAGCACATGGAATCCTCCTTCTACTCAATTCAAGCACATGGGAAGTTCACCATTCCACTCCTCTGGCCAAACTGAATTCAAGGACACCTCTAACAGCTCAAACAACCCACTCCTTGTGGTCAATTGAATCAAAATGGCAAGGCATTGCTCGACCATTTGATTACCAAAGGGGGAGATATACTCCCCCTAATTTGAATTGAATCCATCATTCCAATTGATTGAACTGGGAAGTCAGGAGAAGCCATTCCTCGGACCTCCCCAAGCTTCACAGGGGTGAAATCAAATTCCCATTTTGAGCTTGAAAATAGGGGACCTCCATTGAAGAGCCAACTTACTCCACACCTCAAATCAAGCCAACTCCTCCTCTGAGCTTCATCAGAGGACCAAATAGAATTCACCTAAGCTCTTTCCCAAGTTCTTAAGGCAAGGGAGGAGTCATCATGATCAAGATTGAGCTCAAGGAAAAGGGGAGTTGGTCTCTAAAAGAAACCACCCAATCTCAAGAGCTTATACTTTCAACAAAGCTTCATCTCAACCAGATGAAGCTTCTCCAAGGGAATCAAAGTGATCACCAGAAAAGCCATTATAAGTTCAATTGGTCCTTGTGAAGTGGATTTCAATCCTATGTTGATCTAGCTATTAGATGTGCTTATCCTCATGCTTAGATGGTGTGGGTTGATTTTCAATCCAATTTGAGCTCAATCGAGCTCGGATCTTCTCTTTCAAAATGGATGGCCCCCATTCCTCATAGAGAAGAGCAGGGATGAATATCTGGCCATCCATCTATGTATTTTGGATGGACGACCGAGATTTAATCCATGTAGATCCATAATTTCCTCCCTCATATCTGTGGCTTTAATTTCAGCCATCCGATCCTTGATCAAACGGCTGAGGAGAAAGCATGTAGCACCGCCGCTGACGTAGTGCTACGATGTGACAACTTTATTATCCAATCCCATCATGCCATGTGAAAAGCGTGTGCCGCGTCAGCGGCACACGTGGCATCGAGGGGATTAAATACTTAATTAGGCTTATTTAATTACTAATTAATTAAGGAAACTTCAAATTTTCATATCTAAGCCTAGAAAAATAAAAAAAATATGAAATAAATTACACTAGAAAGATAATTGAACATAGGATATTCTAAAATTGATTTTGAATAGTTCTTTTCTCTGAATTTGATTTTATTGGGAATAATATTTTGCTAATTACCCTCTAATTACACCACTAGATTAATTCCAAACTTCTTGAGCATGATTAGTGGCATGGCTTCTACCTCCACTAAGTTTCTTGGAATTTATTGGTGGTTTAATTAGAGGAATGACTTGGTTAATTCAAAATTACCCCCTTTTTGTAATTAAGCATAATTAAGGGTATAATTAGTGGTTTAACCCTCTGATTGAGTCAATTAAGTTTTGATTAAGTAAATGTTAGATTTATGGAATAATTTTGGGATACTTTCCTTAAGATATTCCCTAAACCCCTTCTTTCTTAATCCATCCTTAATTAAGGGTTAATTCACTAATTACCCCCTTAATTGATTTAATAAAATTATAAAACTTTCTAAAACTTAATTAATCTATCTTGGGTAGATGCTTAAGTGTTCAATAGCCTAAGCATAATTAAGGAAATCAAAATCCAACTTATATGTGTGAGAGGGGTCTTGAAAGTACTTAAGCTTAAACCCCTTAGTTTAATTAATCATTAATCATGAGCCAAGTTGCATTCAGCCCCTTTCTTCCTAGGTGCATTGCAAATTTAAATTCCTTATGAGATTTTATGTCATCTCATTGGCTCATAATTATTTGATTAGTCATACTAAGGTGGTATAGGTAAGGGATAATTAGCATACTTAATTCATACCTTAACCTAAGCAACATGTAAAAATCATCTAATCACATAAAAATTAAACTAAAAAAACCAACACATGTGGGAATGAGTTAGGAACAGCAAACTTACCTCACATTACTCAAATTAAACAAACTCAAAACTAAATCAAACCTTCCTTAAAAATAATTTGATTTGCTTTAAGCTTTCTTATTTCATAAGATTGTCTTAGGAATTAATTAGGAATGTTTACTTGCTTTCATCACTTGATTTCTTTCCTAGCATGCTAAATGTGCATGTCATATGGATTTCGTGCAATCAAATTTTTCAAAAATAAAATAAAAAATGAAAATATTTTCTTTATATCAAGTTGCATGTTTTGGCTAAAATAGAAATATTAGTCGCTATTATCACTATTAAATCCAAATTATTTTCAAAATATATGAATCAATTACCAAAACTGAAAGTGTGCTACTTATAGTTTATTTATAAGTTTGCATGTGAATATAAACACTTATCCTTTCTTTCCTCTTAACATGGAATTGAATAAGATTTGCAAAGTGTATAGTTCTTTTAAAAGAACATAACACTTGCTTAAATCTACTCTTATCCCTTTCCATGTTATAACATAAGAAGGATCTTCATATTCACACATATAAATTGCATAAATAAATCAAACAATCAAATACAAACTTTTTGCATCCTTTCTTTTCCATTCATTTCTTTTGTACATATGTTTGTATTTAAGGAAAGTGGTATATTAGTCTGGAAAACCTTGGGATTGCGAGGCTTTAAGTATCCCTAAGTAGGTCTTGTACCTTACATGTGCTAACAATGGGTATCACTTATGTCTTTCATACATTCTGTGGGATGTGCTTAAGTAGTAGAATAAATAAACATATAAATGCTTTCGTAAGTGCTTATACCCCTAAGCATAATCCAATAGGCCGTGTGGACTTAATGGGTGTTAAGTCCAATATGCTGCGGATTTTTGTTTTAGCTAATCTCTATTTTGTGTTAGATTTCCATTTTCCCTTTTCATGTAATTTTTGCAATTAAGATTTTGGAATGATTGTTATGGAGATTAGGATGAGCATTGATTATAAGGCCATGCCTTATATACCATGTGAAGCCTTTGGAGCATCCACCTTCTATCCATCCAAAAGAAGGAACCAAAGAAGAAAGAAGAAAAGAAGAAGAAAGAAGAAAGGAAGAATGAAGAAATAAAGCTTGAAGACCCCCATAATAATGAATTCCTTGTTTAATTGTACTTAATTCATTTGTAATCTGGGTTGTATAAGGGTAGAGCTCAGCTACCCAATTTATTTTCAAGTTTGTCTACCACAAATTTATTCTTTTGTGTTAGCTTTATAAATTGATTGATGATTTATTTAGCTTGTGCAAGATGACATCCTTTTATTTCTTTTGATGTATGACATTTCCTTTTGTGTTAGCTTTATGAATTGATTGATGATTTATTTAGCTTATGCATTAAAATGACATCCTTTTCCTAGTTTCTTCCTTGCTTGATGTATGACATGATGAAAATTAGGTTCTTAGGGAAAAATAAATCTTATAGCAAATTAATTAACTCAAAATTAAAAGAAATAACTCATAACCTCACTTAAAGCCTAAGTTTAAAAAATCAAGATAAAAGAATTAGCAACCCTTTAGCTGGATGAGTATTTCTTTTTATAACATCATGCATAAATGCATCCTATTTCACTCTTGATTGAGGGCTTCCATCTTTGCCAGAGAAACTTAGCTTGACCTTTGAGAGCCATGGTGGAAACACACCTCCTCCCTTCTCGCTGATTTTGGCCAATAATCTTACTTCTCATGCATTAGGGATATGAATCATATAAGCCTGAGTCAAAATGATTGTCCAAAAATGAAAACAAAATGTAATATGATTTACATTAGATCTAGGTCATTACTTATGCTTGTACATGATCTAGTATCTTAGGGACTTAGTCTCTTTCTAAATAAATAATAGCCTAGCTATCTTGTATAAAGCATATGGCTTGCCTACATGAATTTAAAATCATAGGAGGAGTTATACCACCCGTGCTTGTAAGTCCAATCAGGGTGGTTTGCCTCTTATGGAGGCAAACCAAATACCCATTTTTAGATTTTAGATTATGCTTTTGGCCCTGCCAAAGCTCCTAGATTTAGGTTCGAGGTTGCTTCTCCCCTTGTCATAAGTATAAATCCTCACCTCCTGCATTTTCATAATCTTTATGGAATTCTAAGCCTAAATTTCTAAAATTCAACTCAAATAAATTAAATCAATTTCAAAATGTAAAGCCCAACCATAGTTTGAGATGCTCGCTAGGTTTCCTAGCATCATGAGCATCTCCTACTTATCTTCATTTGGCTTTGATAATAACTCTCTCTTTGATCAATCCCATTTGATCTTCAAAATGAACTAATCAATAGTCCCTACCTATTGAAATCTTTGGAGACAACGATGATTTACCTTAATCAAGAGTATTCCTAAGGAATCCCCTTCCTTAGGATGTAATTAACTATGGGGGAGTGCCCCTGTAAGGAACTTAATGAACCCGATTTTAAATAAACTCTGCTTTACTTTTTCATGTAAAGTAGGGGAAGAATCTCTGGTACATATGCATATCCATTGTCCTTAGGAGTTATTATTCAAGTGATTAGGTCCATTGTAGGGTGGTGACTTCTATCTCTCGAGATAGTACACCTCAATGTCGTCATCACCTTAATAAGAATATCGATCTAAGTGGCATCCCAACAAGGCATATTTTATATATTTTTATTTTCATTTATCCTTTTTAAAGGGGATAGATGAAGCGAATGTATAAAATTTCACCACGATTTTATGGCGACTTGGGATGGTTCCTCTCTCCATCTTTGATAAATGATCATTATCTCTAAGTATCGATGATTTGTACTTTGTATGAATCCAAGACTATCTTCTTCCATTGGCACTTATCTTATTTCATCCTTAAGTTAAGCTAGCCAACATCTTTAGGTTTTAGGATCTCACCCCGTGTTGGTCTTAAAACCCCCGTTGGGTTCTCCAACGGGTAAAAATAAAAAAAATGTAATAAAAGAAAACATCTAAAGACTTCCTCCTTATCAATTTCATGATAAGGAAAGGTTCATTCTAAAATAATGAAGACAAAATAAATCCTTTATAAAAAAATCTTGCTTTTCAAAAAGCACACTTTTGAAAATGCACATAATAAAATATTTTTCACAAAAATTTTTCTAAATCACCCTCATCTAACAATTCTCATAATTGCTACATGTAGGAATCTTTTAAAAAAAAACCAACAATCTTTTCCAAAAGCACAAATGAACATCTTCCCTCAATTCATTTTGATGAAGATTTCATTTTCAAAAATAAAATGAACAATTATCTTTCCAAAAATCAAAATCAAAAATTAAACTTTTGAAAAGCACATATGAAACCTTTCCATTCAATATACCCACATTTATTGAATAGAGGTTTCATTCCCAAATAAAAATAACATCATTTGGAAATCCCACTTAAACATATTCCATATATGATTAAGTTGGATTTCCCCTTTCAAAAAAGCAATAATCACACACAAAACAAAACTCACATTTCAAAAATATGATTGACTTCCATTCCTACATACCCAAATTTGTTAGATGGAAGTCTTCTTTTCAAAAATGAAAACTTAACAATCATATTTTCAAAATTCAAAACACATTTGGAACTTCATTTAGCACACTCAAATTTGCTAAGTGAAGTCTCCAAATTCGAAAATCAAAAATTTCAAAACACATTTGGAACTTCATTTTAGCATACCACATTTGCTAAAGTGAAGTCTCTACTTTTTAAAACAAAATTTCAAACACATTTGGAACTTTATTCTAGCATACCCCATTTTCCAAAGTGAAGTCTCCCTTTTCAGAATCCAAAGAACAAAATTTGAAACACCTTTGAAATTTCATTTAGCATACTCAAATTTGCTAAGTGAAATTTTCATTTCACAAAATTTCTAAAAAACACTTTTGGAACTTCACTCTTTAGCATACCAAATTTGCTAAAGTGAAGCCTCTATTTTCAAAACAAAACCAAAACACAAAGATTTTAAACACATATTTTGGAATTTCATTTAGTATACTCAAATTTGTTAAGTGAAATTCCATTTCACAAAATTAAGTAGAACTTCATTTTTTTCACACCATATTTGCTAAAGTGAAGTCTCCACTTTCAATCAAAAACAAATCAAAACAAAAAAAACACATTAGGATTCCCTTAGCATACTTAAATTTGCTAAGGATCCTACTTTTCAAAAAATAAATCAAAACCAAAAGAAACACATTAGGATTCCCTTAGCTTACCCAAATTTTCTAAGGATCCTATTTCTCAAAAATCAAAATATCCAAAAAAATGAAACACTTTCGGATTCTCTTATCATACTAAAATTTGCTAAGAATCCTATTTTTAAAAACATTTCTGAAAAAAATAAAACACACTTGGGTTCTTCACCTAGCATACCCAAATTTGCTAAGTGAGAACTCCAATTTTCAAAATCACCAAAGATTCATAATACAAAGCAAACAAAAAAGAAAAGAAACAATTGTTTTCAAACACCTCACTTAGCATACCCAAATTTGCTAAGTGAGTGGATTCCAAAATATCAAATCAAAAACAAAAGAAAATTGACCCTTACTTTAACATACTTAAATTTGTTAAAGGAAAGGATCCTCAAATCAAAATCTAATTTCAAAACATGAACCTATGGAAGCATCTTCCTAAAAAAATTTGAACCCATTTTCAACATACCCAAATTTGTTAAAATTAGATTCATATTCAAAAATTCCTCTTTCCAATCAAACCATTAAATCTTCTCTAAATCCATTTGGACCCTACTTAACACTTCCAAGATGTTGATGTAGGTTCAAATTTTAAATTCAAATTCAGAAGTCAACAAAATAGAAATTTGATTCGAGTTTGTTTTTAATATTACAGATTCTTAGCATTAGTCACAGCTACAGCTACAGTTCAGTTTTCAATTTTCAGTTGACTATAATGGCGCTTCATAGAAGTATGTGTTTACTTTCCCATACGGCATGGACTTGTCCTTGGATCAGGCCAATCTCCCCCATTTTGACTGCACCCATCTCATCCATTTTGAGAGGTTTCTAGGACATGAGGATTACCTGTGAGGGCACTCACAACTCAGGACCGCAGGTCTTGTAAGCCATTCATTATATTGACTTGCCATTAAACTCTGATATCCCCTCATAAGAGGAAAGCAAAGCACAAAGTACCAACATCAACACCAATCTCGCATCATCTGCCGCCTGTAAGGGCGCACCCACTCACCTCAAGGGTAAGGCTCCTCGATCCTGAGATTGCCTCCCAACTTTTGAGGTTGCTCTACTCCACTCACCCTACCAGGACTCAGAGGAGGAACAAAAATTGCATGATTAAGCGGTACCATACATGCAGTGGAGATGGAGGCTGCCAACATGAGGGGAGTTATCTGACTTCCACCGGTTACAATGAACCCATTTCATCCTCTCTCTAGGTCAAAAAAGGATGGAGGATCCTACTTCACCTCCACCTGGTCCACACCACCTGAGGTCAGATGCTGCCTTTAGTCATGCCAGTTGAGCACATGCATTTGAGTCCTGGAGCTCAATTTGACTTAAGAGATCTATCAACCCCAAGTGGGGAAACATACAGAGGGGCCGTGGAGGCCCGATTACGCTCATCACTAGAGAGGCAAGGTTTGTTCAGGCGCACTCATTGATTTTCCAGAGCTACCCACGCCAACCATAGATAACATTCTACTTAGGATGGACTCATCATAGAGGAGGGTCCATTCGAGATAGGGGTGGTGTCTCCACACACCGCTCTACCCCCCTCCCCATCCACCTGCCACCCGCTCATTGGCCCAAGGCCACATCCGGGAGAGACCTTTGGTGATCCAGGCTAGAGGGATCCTATTCCATCTACACCTCATGTGGAGAGGTCGAGCTCTTGCTGACCTCCGCTTATGGAAGGAATGACACTCAAGCATAGTGGTCTTCCCTACCAACACCACCATAAGGACCTAGAGATGGTGGTATAGGGAGGAGATGATAGCCCAGTTACACCCATGATAGTAAAGCCTCCTAGGAATGTCACCCCTTTAAGAGTCAGTGACAGTCAGGAGTGTGTCTCTTCTAGCGGGTACAATCCACATAGGATTGATTCTCCAATAGCAGGGGAGGTCTGCCTCTCAAGACATACATGGTGATCACACGGTACCAAAGACATTTGTGCCTGCTCGATTGATCATTCTTTAGAGGACATAGTGGCACATTATCTTAAAAAGAAAGAAATTCTTGGGTATGATTGTCGATGAGGAGAAGATCGCTTTGATCCCAATGAAGATGATTTGTTGGGAGACTCAGGGTGCATGGTAGATACTAGAGGATCCCTCCTCGAAAGAGCTATGGAAGGTGATGATGCCGAGCAGGAAGACATAGCCCACTCGCACCAACACCTCCTAGCACAATTAAAATAGAAAGATGAAAAGATAGATAGGATGGTGAGGCAACTTGAAGACTTGTTAGCAGTAGCCTCAAGATTTTAAATAAGCACCAGCTCATCCTACCACAACTGAGACCACAAAGAGTGCATGTCTTGGACCCAAGACCTTACCTCAGAGAGCAAGGTAGCACTAGCATGTATAGGAAGGTAGTAGAAAGTACCTCCATTCAATAAAAAGATATAAAGTCCATGGTTGAACAACAAGTAAAGGAAGTGTTGGCTCAAGCTCCGGGAGGATCATCAGTTCCAAAGGGTAGACCCTACCCGGAGGAATTTGATGCAATCTAATATCCCAGGGATTTCATGCCACCTTCCTTCAAGAGTTTTGATGGCAGTGGGAACCTGAGGCAGCACATCACCCATTTTAAAGCCAGTTATTGCAACACCAGTGGAAATGATGCTTTGCTTTTCTGCCTCTTCGTTAGTAGCCTAACATGGATAGCTTTTGACTGGTATGATGAACTTTCTAATAGTTCAGTAAAGATATTTGCTGAGTTGGAGTAAATCTTCATCAAGAGGTTTGTTGGAGCTCAGCAAAGGGTTACTGTGGGCTATCTCGTTATAGCACAACAACACCCAAGTCAGTCCCTTGTTGACTATATTCTCAGATGCCGTAACCTGAGTATGAAATGCAAGCCACAACTGTCTAAACAACATGTCATTGAGATTCTTCTAAAGAATATCCATGACCCGGTCACCTTCATGCTTAAGGGATTCACTATCAAAACTTTTAAGAGGCTAATCAATAAGGCGGCTAGTCTACAAGGAGAGGCCAAATAGTTGCCTTTTCAAGATCGTTCAAGCCAAAGCTAAAGGTCTATGAGAAGAAGCTAGAACAGGATAGTAGATAAGGAAGGAACCCTAGAGATTAGTGAGAGACCAACCTCAAAACTTTCTCTTCACCTCCTCTACCACCACCGGCTACTAGCCTCCACAAGAGCCTCCATGCCAACACCTCACCATCACCAATAATAGTACACATATCCACCACCAGGTAGCTATGGTCCACCTACTCTTTTAGATAAGCTTAACAAGCCTTATTCATTTAAGAGGGAGGTAATCAGGAAGATCTTTAAGAATCTCTTAAAGAAGCCTATTTTTTAGCTACCTAAACCTAGGAGGCCAGAGGAATTATGCAAAAGCCATGATCCTAACTTTTGCCCCTACCACCGTATGCTAGGTCATGTTTTGAAGATTGCTTCACCTTCAAGGACTGGTTCGAACATAGCTTCAAGACCAGTGCTATAGTCATCCCGAAGGAATACCATGTGGAACAACCATCCAGTTCCATCAGCATAATCCTTGGGGATACTTGAGATCTTTCCAAAACTAAAGAAGGTTGGGATATCTCCTTATCCAAAACCTCTAAAAAGATCATTAAGAAGATCAAGAAACTTTTCTTGTAGGTGCCTGAGTCAGCTCAAACCTCTAACATTAAAAAAGGTTTGCAAGTTTTGAGTGCCAACTCAGGGAAAGGGGAGCTTCAGAAGAATGTACTGGCCAACCCGATAAAGAGCACAACCACCTCGAGACTAGCCTCCACACCACTACCACATCAAAGACTTCACTTACTTCTCTTTCTTCTTCTACTAGTAGAACTTGTATCGATATGGGCACCAAAATCCCTTACCCTCTTACTTTACTTAATTTCTACTTTGTACCTCCTATCAAATCCAAGAAATTGAAGAATAATGCTAGCTTAAATTACATCTATGTCACTTCTGATGGGTTTTCTACTTCTATTCTTAATGATAACTCTTCAAGTCAAACTAACTATAATAATTTTGATCTCCCTCTTCTCGATTCAGGACTTTCCTACTATGAATACTATTTTCAGTTTCTTGAGATAGACTTGGAATCATCTCTCTCCTTGATCCGAAATATGCTTAGCTCAATGACGCTATTGGTGAGGAGGCACATTACACAAAAGAAGCTCGGGATCACTTCATAGATGAAGACCTTCTTCCGGGGACTTGGAGCACAACCCTCTACATCACATTGACATGGGGTGATTCGGCCGAGTTCTCAGATCCGTGCATCGGTGAACATTATGAGTCTAAAGACTCTGCCTATTTAAGGATTGACATCTCCACACTCGAGGAGATCGGATGATGTTGAGAGGATTCAATGAACAAGGAGGGCTTTAGTTCTATAGTGTTACCTTGGAGATAGACGGAAGACTGAAGCTAAGTTTTATATAATTTATTCAATACTTCATTCACTGCTTTGCTTAGAAGGCCTTGGATACATTAGAATAAGATAATTCCATCCTCCCTCCATCAGTGCATCAAGTTCGAGGATGGGATTGAATACTGTGTCAATGGAGATGAAAAGCCATTTTCAGTTAGAGAGGTTGAGATTTATGAGGATGACCTACTATCTTCCTCAACACACCTTTCTCATGAACTTGGACAAACTCAAACACAAAAGAAAAGAAAAAAATGAAGAAAAAGAAAGAGCAAAAGAAAAGAAAATAAAATAAAAATCCAAGTGAACAAGAAAGGGGAATTGAAGAAGAAATAGATCAATATCACATTCCACCCACATTCCATCATATGGACATGTGGAGATGACTCAACCTCCACCAAGTAGAGGCAGAGAAATAAAGGTAGTTCAGAGGTGGAAGACCCTGTTGGTCATCACCAACAGGGGTTCCAGTTCAGGAGTCCCTACTATTCACATAGACTTGGAATCCAGCTCAGAGGATGAGTCTAATGTGATTAGTATACCAGCCAACCCCTCTCAGCTGGTTCCATTTGAGGTGACTTTCAATCCAGATAGCAATAAAGATCGGGCCTCCAGATAAAGAAAAGTATTTGAATCAGGTTTATATGAGATTATTAGGCAACTGGGAACCTTAGCTCTAATCTCACTTTCATTTCAAAAAAATTAAAGGTTTAGTAGTTAAGGAAGCCCAAAGTCTTCCATGGATGCGAAGCCGAAGAGATTCTTTTTGGGATCATCATCCTCAAGTCCTGAAGTTGATGTAGAATTTGAGGAGGATTCATTTAAAGAATTAATAGAATTACCACTTGACTTTTACTCACCTTGTGTTCATAATCTTATACATAAAGGTTTGGTTCCTCACATGGTCCAAAATGTGTCGAGTATTTTGAAAAATTATGGAACAATACAGGTAGGGAAGCACAATCAAGAGCAAGACTAGGATTTGGTACAGTGGGTCCAGTCGATAATGATGATTACTATTTAGTTGTTACCAATCATTTGGAGTCTAATATGTTGTTTTCACACAACACCAACTCTTATGAGAATGTGTGTTTAGAAATCTCAGATGATCTAGATGATCTCAAATCAAGATGCACCTAGAATTTGAAGAGGAGATTCATTCAATAATTGACAAGCTTAAAGAAATCAACCTCGGATAGAAGAAATCCATCACGATATCGTTCAAGAATGAAGAAGACCAATGAGAAGACTATTGAAGTTTAAAGACTTGCATGGAGTTATGAAGAGATTCTCGGATTGTCTCCTGATGTAGTAGTCCACAAGCTAGCAATAGATCCTAATGCTACCTCTATCAAGCAAGCTCCTAGATGCATGCAATTAGAAATCAATAGGTCATTTTAAAGTCAAGAAATTGATCGCTGGTTTCATCGGAAGAAAAATACCCTACCCGGTTAGCTATCAGTTAAGAAGAAGAATGGCCAAATTTGTATTTGCAATTGGACTTAAATAAAGGCATGTTTTAAGGATGAGTTTCCTCTTATACTAGAGTTAATGGTGGACATTGCCTCATCTCATATAGTGCAGTGTTTTCTTTTTCATGGATGGGTCATCTGTCTACAACCAAATCAAGATGTCTCTTGAAGATGAAAGAAACACTGCTTTTCAAACCCTGATTAGAATCTTTTGTTATAAGGTCATGCCTTTCGGTCTTAAAAATGCTGGTGCTACATACCAACGGGCCATGACTTAGATCTTCAATTAACTCATCCATCATCATGTTGAGTATTATGTTGATGATCTAGTAGTTAAAAGCAGAGAAAAGGAAGACCATCTCTTTGACTTGAGAGTAGTTTTTGAACAGTTAAGAAAATATAACCACAAAATGAATCCTAAGTGTGCATTGAGTAGCAGGAAATTCCTTGGGTTTGTTGTCCGACAGGAATAGAGATAGATCCTAAAAGATCAAAGCTATCTTAGAAATGCCACCTCTTTAACTCAACTTAGATCCCAAGGATGATTGGCATCTAAGATGCTTTATCTCCAACCTATGGGAGATGCAAGCCATTTTCAGCACTTATCAAAAGGATGCCAAGTGGGATGATAAGTGCGATGCTTGAAGAAATCAAGCATTTGGTGAAGCGCTAGGCATTCTATCCCACCACTCATCCTCTACTTTGCATGACTCTTTATTGGCCCAAGCCAATGAAGGGAAGGAGAGTGCTCTACTACCTATCATCCCATTCCTAAGTGAACTACCCACCTATTGAGAAACATTGCCTTACTTTGATCTTTGCTTCTCAAAAGCTACAACATTATATGCTTTCTCATAAGGTGAACTTGATCTCCAGAATAAATCCACTGCAGTATCTCATGACACGGCCAATGCTATCCAAATGTTTGGCATGCTGGTCCATGATATTTTCACAATTTGACATCACATTGTCCCTCATAAGCGAAAGGAGCTGCAGATTTCTTAGCAACACACCACTTCCTCTGATTCTAGTGATGATCTCCGATGAATAATCATGAACTTAGGGAGGTTGACAACACCGATGGGAGATGTATTTTGATGGTATAGCTTCTTTTCACAAAGGGGAAGCACCATGATCTATTGTCCCAAGAAAAGCATGGGTAGGAATAGTTCTTCTAACTCTAAACCACAATGTGATGAGATTCTCATGCTATATATCCAACCCATGCACTAATAATGAAACCGAGTATGAGGCTTTGATCGGTTTGAGTTAAATTATCACAATCAAGAGCATCAACATCTAGGGATTCTCGTTGGTCATCAATCGACATTGTCTTACAAGGTTCTCAAACCCAAGCTTCATCATTACCATGAGTATACCATGTTGGCCCAAATTCAAGTCACCATCTACAAGGTTCCCAGAGAACACAAAGTAGATTTTGGCCAAACTTGCCAAAGAATTGGCATGTCGGAAGATGAGTCCATTCATAAGATCCAAAATAGAGTCACCTTGATGAACTCATTGAGAGACTTTCTCTTGAAGGGAGGTTATCATTTTCAAGGACAAGCTGGATTGGAGGCAACCATATAGACTATTTGAACACCGAAAACTACCTCAAGAAAAGTCACAAGCCCATTAGAGAGCTCTCTATGCTCTCTTGATGGCATACCAGGTCCTTTGACCAAATGTGGTTATTGACAAACATGAAGCCATGGCATTGTAAGAGGTACATTTAGGTCTAGAGCATATCAATCGGTTCAAGATGAAGAAAGATCAAGAGACTAGGATACTACCCTTGATGATTTCATGCATTTATGTAGCTAGATGATCGATCGTGCACAGGTCCTCCACCAACCACCCAACATTTTACACCCTACCTTGACCTCATGGCCATTTGAGTGTTGGGGTATCGACATTATGGGTCCGATCAATCCTCCTTCTTCCAAGAGTCATCGGTTCATCTTAGCTGCCACCGACTACTTTTCCAAGTGGGCAGAGATCATCCCACTCAGAGAGGTCACAACTCAGCATGTGCTTCAATTTTTCAGGAACCTTATCGTATATATGTTCGAGGTGCCTCGATGAATTATATTCGACAAGCATTCATTCAAGCATAAAGATCAATAGCTTGCTAAGACACATATAGATTGGAGATACTCCACCATCTACTACCCAGAGAATGGCTTAGCATAAGCATTCAACAAACTCTCATCCAAATATTAAGAAGACTCTTGATGACAACAAATGCAAGGCATGAGTAGTTGGTTGAAGCCTTGTGGGCCTACGCACATACCAACTTTAACTCAATCACATTTTGTATGGGTCCAAGTCGTTCTACCTTTAAGTTCAACTCCCATCACTAAGGATAGCATTGCAAGCAAGATCACTAAAGAATGCAAAGTTATGGTTAGAAGAGCTCAAAGGTTTGGAGAGTCGCTACCTGCATAATAACCTCGAGTTGTACAAGGCCAAAATGATTCAAGCTCAACAAGCTAGGTCCACCCTAGGTCTTTCCAAGTAGGAGAACTTGTGTTAGTCTTAAGGAGACCAATTGTTGCCCATCGAAAGATGGGAGGCATGTTTGAACCCACTTGGGAAGGCCCCTGTGCTATAGAGAATGCTTACTAAGGAGGATCTTATCAACTTATTGATTATAAAGGAGAACACCCGATGCTTCTAATTAATGGGCTCTACTTAAAAAAATATTACCCATGAAATAAATTATGTCTGAAAATAATTCTATCAATCAACAAAAATATGATTCCATTCATCAAATCTTCTCTTCTTTCGAAATATTGTTTGTTTATCTTGTGAATCTGCCATGACGTGTTTAGGGTAGGTGTAAGAGTCCCCTGGCATCCTCTCTTTCACATGACACACAATCTCGCATTATTAGAATAGATGTGAGAGAACCCAAGAGGCATCTTATTTTGATTAGCACAATGAAGTTAGGTGTAAGAGAACCCGAGCGACATCCTTTCTTAGTGGTAATTCTTGGTTACCATCCGTGGCACCTTTCCAACAAACTCCCCAGCGTGTTTAGGGTAGGTGTAAGAGTCCCCCAGAGGCATCCTATTCCTTTTAACACATGCACAAAAATAAACACAAATCGTTTGTCTCATGCTACTTTGATGTGGGAGCAAGCCTCTATGACACTCACTCATTACATCGGGTGTACATGCTACCTTACTAGTATGTCACCCCAGTGGTCACTTTTTGGAGGATGTGAGTCCCCGTGCTTTCTTCCTAACTTGATCATTGTAAACTAATGAGTGCCTTGTTAGTATGGTAGATTTTACTACCCAGCCAGTGAGCTACCTCATGTTGACTTTACTTAAGAAGATGTGAGTCCCCGTGCTTTCTTCTTGAACTATCATCATGCACTAACTAGTTGAGTATATTTGAGGTTTAGGGATAAGTCCCTAGAGGCTTTTTTTCCTCGACTATGTCATTTGATATAAGTCCTCCAGCGGCATTCACTCAAACCCCTTAGATAATAGGCCGAGTCAAGACAACTTTCCTCAATAGTATAGGAAGATGTGAGTCCCCGAGCTTTCTTAGTCGATTGTTGCAAACCAATGACACCTAGGTTGGTTGATGTTCGCTATGCCGATAGACTCACCCTGGATGGATACACCACTCTTGGCGATGTGAGTCCCCACTTTCTCCTTGAGTTGGCCAACAAATACCTTTGATATATGACTAGCCATGTCATCTCTCTCGGGTGTTGGATTAAGCCTTAGCGCCCCATCCCATTCTACTATTTGGATCACATCTTTTGTGACCCCATTTAGACACTACCCGGTTACTTTGGATTGACAGTCCCCTTTCTAGTAACCACCACTATGGTTGGAGAATTTGTTCAATGCGATTCTCCTTGGTTCAATAAATCAGATAGTTCTAGGATATAAGCTCCTTCTCAGTTTGATCCCTCGCAAACCAACAGGGTCCATGATAAAACAAACTAAATAAAATAAACAAAAATAATTTTTTTGTGGATTAAGAATTCAAACCCCCAAAGGGCCCTTTTCCCAAGGTGCATCCTATCTTGTAAGATAACTCCCATAGGAATTACCTACTGAAGTTAGATAAATCACTGGTCGGTACTCACTCTATAGTCTCCCTTAGGTTGGGTTCAATCTATTTTGCCACAAGAAGGTTACTCCGGCAGTCATTCCGCTTTGGAAGATCTAAGACTATGACGCATTCTTTCTAGCTGACTATCACCAAATGGCAGCCTAGTTCTTTTTGTTGCAAAGAAACCGAAACCCTGGTCTTTGTGGAAGATGTGAGTCTCTTTCTTCCCTTATTGATCATTGCAAACCAAAAAGACACTCTTGGTCGGATAGTTCTCCCATCTAGGAAGCTACTTGGTTCAAGAAATCGAGATAGGTCTAGGCTGACATGAGATTCTTCTTAGTTTGATCCATCACAAACCAATGGAATCCATCAAAATAAACTAAAAATTGAAATTAATCTTTGACTATCCTTGAGTTGATTTAAGTCTCCCAGCGGCATTCACTTAATAGTTAGCCCTAGGTCGGGTTCGATTTGTTGCCCAAAGCAACCAATCACCCTAGTGGCTCCTTATTCCTAGAAGATGTGAGTCTTGCTTTCTTCTTGACACAAAACGAAACCCTTTGGTTGGATAGTCCTACCTTATGGTTGGTAGACTACTCCCTTTGGATTGGTAAATATGAGGTAGGTCTAGGCCTCCATGGCTCTTACTCAGTGCAGTCCATCGCAAACCGATGGGATCCATCATAATCAAAATAAATCTAAAAATAAATAAATTTACCTTTGACTATCTTTGAGTTGATTTAAGTCCCCCAATGACATTCACTCAATAGTTAGCCCTAGGTTTGGTTCAATCTTAATAGATTACCCCAACTAGTCCCTACTTTGGAGGATGTAAGTCTACTATGCTTTCTTCCTAGTACATATAAAGGCACTTTGGTTGGCTAGTCCTACTATGTATTAGACTACCCTTTGATAAATTAGTTAGGTCCTCCATGGCTCTACCAGCGATCCATAAACATGGTCCATCTCAAAACCCAAAATTAAAATTTTGAAACAAATTCAATAAAACAAATCCAATGAAACAAAACAAAATAATTAATCAATCTAAATCAAATATTTTACTTCTCCTTAGTGAGATGCAAATCTTTTTAGTCCCCCAGAGGATCTAAAATTCTAATCCCTCAATGGATTTCACAACCCCTCCCTTGTGGATGACTTGAACTTGCCTCCCTAGTGGAGAGTTCATTTCTATCCCGTGGAGCCTAAATAAAAACAAATTAAAATAAATTCAACCCTCTTCCCAGAAACTTAATTAAACAAATCATTTCTCCTAGTGAGACTCATAAATCAAACCTCATCCCTTGTGGATGACTTGAACCGCTTCCCTAGTGGAAGGTTCACATTTTATCCCTAGTTCCTCCCTCTCTCTTATGTCTTGGACATAAGTAGAGCCACACTACACTAAGCTCTGGATTTCTTCTACACCTTGGGTTAAGGGTAGATTATTTTTGTTACTACTTGTGCTCTTTTGGTGTAGTTGATAGTTTCGGTCAACACCAATACATGCGATGTTCCTTGTCAGTCACACCACACCTATTGGGCGCCCTTTGTTGACCTCATTTTTAGGATGAGCTCAACCCTCCATCTTAGACATGGGACTCTCTTAGACTTTGAGTTCCTTAGTCTTAAGACACATCTAGTGATTAGGTGGACACTCAACCTAGCCCTAGAGACTTAGAAGAGTTAGCCATAGGAATAGGTCATGCCTTAGGGGTGTTAGGAAAATTTCCCTACCCTATAGCTTGAACCACATTCCTCACTTCTTTCCTTCAAGTCAAACTCCAAATCAATCCTAATTGATTTTCTCCAAACTCAAATCAATATAAAATGATTGAAGACCATGATTGAAACCATAATTTGAAAACTATGGTTGAAATTTAAAAGTTAAATATTTCTAAGTCCTTTGATCACTTACTTAGCCTCAAATCAAATCAATTCAAAACTCATGAAATTTTCACAACTCATTTATATTCTCATTTATATTCATATATAAATGAAATATAAATTCAAATCAATCAAACTAAATCCAAAATCCATTCAAGTTTAAATATTTCTAAGTCATTTAATTCCTCTTAAGGACTTAAATCAAATCAAGTTCAAACTTCAAATTCATGAAATTTTCTCATAACCCATTTATATTCTCATTTATATTCACATATATAAATGAAATATAAATTCAAACAACCAAAACCAACTCCAAAAATCAAACTCAAATTCATTCAAAATCCAATCTAAGCCTTTCAAGTCAAATCTTGAACTTAGCCAAATCTATTTCAAATTAAGCCAAACCCTTGATTTTTTTCATGATTCAATCAATCCTTCAATCATGAATCCAAATATAAATACAAACTTCAATCACTTAATGAAAACTCAATTCAAAAATCAAGCCCAAATCAAACTCATGTTCGCCCCTTTGAACTTGAAATTATCAAATGAATCAAAACCCATTTGACTTCAAATCTCTTGCAAATGGATTTATATTTCAATCATAAGTCCATATGTGTTCAATCAAACTCAAATCAAGCTTTGACTGCCATTTGACCTACTTAGGCTCACTTGACCCAAAGTGACCTAAAAATTATGAGCCAAATTCTAATCCTAACCAAATTGGATTGAACTAAGCCCATCTATGCCTCTCATCATGATCAACAATCATCATGAGATGATCAATCAATCAAATTGGGTCAAACAAGTCAAGGGTTGACCAAGTCAACAACATAGCCAAAAAAATCCACATAGGCCAAATTGATTAAAACCAATGATCTAAGTTCATTCATTCAATGTTTGAACTTGACCTCAACATTTGAGCAACCTAACCCAATTGGCCACTTGACCAAGTTGACCCAACTTGACCTAAAAGTCAAAATGTGTCAAAACTTGATCTAAGCCAAATTGATTGAAACCAATGGGTCAAGTTCATTCCAAATCACTTGTTGAACTTGACCAAAGCCTCAATTGGCCAACTAGACCTAACCTAGCCCAATTGACCATGAACCCAACTTGACCTAAAGGGTCAAATTGAGCCAAATTCAAACTTAACCAAAATTGATTGAAACAAAGATACCAATCCCTTTCATATGACCAACCAAACCTAAACCTACCCATGACCTAGCTCAAATAGGTCAAATGGTCAACAACCCATTTGACCTAAATGAATTAAATTGAACCAAATTCAAACCTAAACCAAATTGAATCAAACCAAAGCCACCAAAATATTTCAAATGGTCATATGAACTTGACCCAACCCTTGGTTTGACCCAATTTGACCATTTGGTCAACTTGACCCATTTTGACCTAAATGGGTCAACATGAGCCAAATCACATCAAATCAACTCCAAATTCAATGAAACTTGGCCAAACCTATTTTCTCATCATACCAAATATACCCAAACTGAAATCAAGATCAAATGACCACTTCACCCCTAGGCCATAGGGTAAATTTTGGCCAATTCCACTTAAAATTTGGTCAAATCCTCATCATAACCACTTAGTACTCTCTTAGTGGATCAAGTGAACACTAGAGAGTGTGGTGCACCCAACCCAATGGGTTTGGGTCAGCCCAACCTAGCCCAATGGCAAATCACCACATGCCTTGAAATCCTCCTTCCACTCAATTGAAGCACATGGGAAGTTCACCATTCCACTCCTCTTGCTAAATCAAATTCAAGGACACCTCTAACAGCTCAAAAAACCCACTCCTTGTGGTCAATTGGATCAAAATGGCATTACTCAGTCGATTGCCAAGGGGAGATATACTCCCCTAATAATTGAATCATCATTCCTCAATTGATTGAACTAGGAAGTGAGAAGCCATTCAGCCTCCAAGCTTTTAAAGTGAAATCAAATTCTAATTTTCATTTTGAGTTTGAAAATAGGGGACCTCCATTCCAACTTACTCCACACCAAATCAATCCAATCCTCCCAACATGAGGACCAATCAAATTCACCTAAGCTCTTTCCCAAGTTCCTAAAGCAAGGTAGGAGTCATCTTGATCAAGACTGATCTCAAAGCAAGAGTTGGCCTCTAGAAGCAATAACCCAATCTCAAGATAAAGCTTTGTCTCAACCAGAGGAAGCTTCTCCAAGGGAATCGAGGGCCGGTGATCACCTCCGGTGAGGTATGCCATTAAATCAAGCTTAAGTTCAATGTATGTTGGTCCTTTGTGAAGTGGATTTCAATAATAGCTGATCTAGATGGATGCTTGTCCATGCTAGATGGTGGGTTGATTTTCAATAATCTCAATCGAGCTCGATCTTCTCTTTAAAATGGATGCCCATTCCTCAGAGAAGAATGGATGAATCTGCATCCATCCATGTTTGGATGGACACCAGATTAATCACATAGATCCATATTCCTCCCTCATATCTATAATCTTTTACCCATGATCCTCATCAATGGCTAAGTGAGAAGAGCCAATGACGATGCTACAATGTGACAACTTTATTATCCAATCCCGTTGTGCCACATGGAAAGTGTGTACCGTGTTAGTGGCACACATGGCATTGACATGATTAAATACTTAATTAGGCTTATTTAATTACTAATTAATCAAGGAAACTTCAAATATTCATATCTAAGCCTAGAATAATCAGAAAAATATGACTTTTTCCTCCGCTAATTTTCTTAGAATTTCTTTTACTCAGATGAATGGCTTGATTAATTCCTAATTACCCCCTTTATAGTTAAACTTAATTAAGGGTATAATTAGTGGTTTAACCCTCTGATTTTGTCAATTAAGTTTTGATTAAGTGAATGTGAGGTTTAGGAAATAATTTTGGGATATTTTCCTTAAGATATTCCCTAAACCCCTTTTTCTTCCTTAATACATCCTTAATTAAGGGTTAATTCACTAATTACCCCCTTAATTAATTTCATAAAATTCTAAAACTTTCTAGAACTTAATTAATCTATCTTGGGTAGATGCTTAGGTGTTCAAGAGCCTAAGCACAATTAAAGAAATCAAAATCCAACTCATATGTGTGAGAGGGGTTTTGAAAGTACCTAAGTGAAAATCCCTTAGTTTAATTAATCATTAATCATGAGCCATTACTTTTTCTTCCTAGGTGCATTACAAATTTAAATTCTTGTGACATTTTATGTCATCTTATTGGCTCATAATTATTTGATTACTATACTAAGGTGGTAGGTAAGAGATAATTAACATGCTTAATTCATACCTTAACCTAACATAAAAAATCATCTAATCACAAAAATAAAACTAAAATAACAAACACATGTGGGAATGGAATATCAAACTCATCTCACATTTCAAATTAAATCAAACTCAAAACAAAATCAAACCTTCCTTAAAATAATTTGATTTACTTTAAGCTTTCTTATTTCATAAGATTATCTTTAGAATTAATTAGGTGAATGTGTTTATTTATGCTTTCATCACTTTAGTTTCTTTCCTAACATGCTAAATGTGCATGTCATATGGATTTCATGCATTCATGCTTTTCAAAATAAAAAAATAAAAAAAAATATTTTCTTTATGTCAAATTGCATGTTTTGGTTAAAATAAAATATGAGGCTATTATCACTATTAAATCAAATTATTTTCAAAAATATGAATCAATTATCAAAACTGAAAGTGTACTTATAGTTTATTTATAAGTTTGCATGTGAATATAAAATGTGTCTTATGTTTGCTTTTTTTCTTTCCTCTTAACATGGATTTGAATAAGATTTGCAAAGTGTATAGTTTTCTAAAAGAGCACAACACTTGCTTAAATCTACTCTTATCCCTTTCCATGTTATAACCTAAGAAGGATCTTCATATTCACACATATAAATTACATAAACAAATCAAACAATCAAATACAAACTTTTTGCATCCTTTCTTTTCCATTCATTTCTTTTGTACATATGTTTGTATTTAAGGAAAGTGGTACATTAATCTAGACAACCTCAGGATTGCGAGACTTTAAGTTTCCCTAAGTAGGTCTTGTACCTTACACCCATGGTACTAACAATGGTGTCGTACTCACTTATGCCTTTCATACATTCATGTGTGTATGTGAAAATTGGATAAGAAACCCCTTTTCTACTTAATGAAAATCATACATCAAAAGCATTCAAATTCTCTTAAATAACTCACTTAGCATTCATCATAAAGTATGCTAAACATTTCCAATTGTATGTATAGATATGCTTAGATTTATTCATATGCATGTTATACATGTTGGGAAAGAAATGAAGTGATGTGTGTTTTGTGAATTTAATTCACTTTACTTAATCTTAAAATGCCTTTCTTTAGAATAGGTTTGTTTAGAGTTCATCTAAACTTAGGATCAATTAAAATAATAACAAGACATTCATTAAACAAAACTAAAACATGAATCCACTTTAGAAATTACTTAGGTTAGGGAAAGAGAAGTTCTCTCTCTTTCCCTCTCTTACTTAGTAATTAATTGTAGGATTCACTTGAACTAATCAAAATAAAATAAAATCAACCCAAACATCTAAACAACTTAAATGAAACCCTCCTCTAAGTTGAACATTCTTCACACTTAGAAAACTCTAACTTAAAGCCATAGCTAAGCACCACACAAACCTCTAAAGCACACACATTAGGCTAAGTCAACACTTCTAGCTTTAGGCTAGGGTGGTGCATGGTTTGATGTTTGCTCTTATTTTTTGTGATGTAATGTTTTATATAGGATGTTAGGGTGTATGCTCGTAGACTAAATGGTAGGGTGATTTTAGTCTAACCATTGTCTTAGGGATTGTGCTTAAAGGGCACTATAATAAATAAAAATATAAATGCTTTTGTTGTAAGTGCTTATACCCCTAAGCATAATCCAATAGTGGACTTAGTCACCCATGTGTGGGTGTTAAGTCCAATATACATGCTTGGGATTTGTATGGTTTGTTTAGCTATATCTATTTTGTAGGTGTTAGTTAGATTTATTTTCCTTTTCATGTAATTTTGCAATTAGGATTTTGGAATGATTCTTATGGGGATTAGGATGAGCATTGGTTATAAGGCCATGCCTTATGTACCATGTGAAGCCTTTGGAGCATCCACCTTCCAACCATCCAAAAGAAGGAACCAAAGAACAATGAAGAAAAGAAGAAGAAACAAGAAAAGAATAAGAAAGAAGAAAAGAAGAATGAAGAAATAAAGCTTGAAGACCACCATAACAATGAATTCCTTGTTTAATTGTACTTAATTCATTTGTAATCCAGGTTGTATAAGGGTAGAGCTCGGCTACCCAATTTATTTTCAGGTTTGTGCGGTGGTGCCTAATCATAGATGGCCTTTTATTCTTTTACGTTAACTTTATAAATTGATTGATGATTTGTTTAGCTTGTGCATTAAGATGTCATTCTTTTCCTAGTTTCTCTTTTGCTTGATGTATGGCATGGATGACAATTAGGATCTTAGAAAAAAAATAAATCTTCTACCAAATTAATCAACTCAAAAATTAAAAATAAATAGCTCATAACCTCACTTAAAGCCAAGTTTAAAAAATCAAGATAAAAGAATTAGCAACGCCTTAGCTAGATGTGTATTTTTTTTATAACATCATGCATAAATGCATCTTGTTTCACTCTTAATTGAAGGGCTTCCATCTTTGCCAGAGAAACTTGGCTTGACCGTTGAGAGCCTTGGTGGAAACACACCACCTCCCTTCTCACTGATTTTGGCCAATAATCTTACTTCTCATGCATTAGGCATATAAATCCTTTAAGCCTGAGTCAAAATGATTGTCCAAAAATGAAAACAAAATGTAATATGATTTGCATTAGATCTAGGTCATTACTCATGCCCATACATGATCTAGTCTCTTGGGGAGTGAGTTTAAGGACTCAGTCTCTTTCTAAATAAATAATAACCTAGCTATCTTGCATAAAGCATTTGACTTGCCTACATGAATTTAAAATCATAGGAGGAGTTAGTTGCTGCCATCCCCAGGTGGTTGTAAGTCCAAGCAGTCGGGTGGTTTGTCCTCTCTTGTGGAGGCAAACCAAATACCCATTTTTCCTTAGATTTAGGTTGCACTTTATCACTCACCAAAGCTCCCTAAATTTAGGTTCTAAGATTGCTTTTCCCCTTTGTGGGCTATAAGTATAAATCCTCACCTCTTAGGCATTTCCATAATCTTGTGTTGTGGAATTATAAGCCCTAAATTTCTAATGAAAAATTCAACTCAAACAAATTAAATTAATTTCAAAAATGTAAAGCCCAATCATATGATAGTTTGAGATGCTCGTTAGGTTTCCTAGCATCATGAGCATCTCCTACTTATCTTCATTTGGCTTCGATAATAACTTCCTCTCTTTGATCAATCCCATTTGATCTTCAAAAATAAACTAATCAATTTGTAGTCCTACCCTATTAAAATCTTTAGAGATAACAATCATTTACCTTAATCAAGAGTATTCCTAAGGAATCTCCTTCCTTATGATGTAATTAACTATAGGGGCGTGCCCCTGTAGGTAACTTAACAAATCCAATTTAAAATAAACCTTGCTTTACTTTTCCATGTAAAGTAGGAAAAGAATCTCTGATACATATGCAGACCATTATCCTTAGAGTCCTTATTCAGGTGATTAGGTCCATTGTAGGATGGTGGCTTCTATCTCTCGTGATAGTACACCTCTCCTCAATGTCATAATAAATCACCTTAATAAGAACATCTGTGGATCTGTGTGGCATCCCAACAAGGAGTATTTTATATATTTCTATTTTCATTTATCCTCTTTTTCAAAAGGGGGATAAATGAAGGAAAGAATGTATAAAATTTCACCACATGTCCCAACACACAAGATGTTTTATTTTTCACATCTCTCCCCAGGGAAGGTTTGATAAAATAAACAACATAAATTTTTCTGGCGACTCCGTTGGGGATGGTTCCTCTCTCCATCTTTGATAGATGATCATTGTCTCCAAGTATCGATAGGATTTATATTTCATATAAATCTAAGACTATCCTTCTTTTCCATTGGCACTTAGCTCATTTCATTCTTAAACTAAGCTAGCCAACATCCTTTAGGTTTTAGGACCTCATGCCATGTAGGTCTTAAAACCCCTATTGGGTCCCCCAATAGGTTAAAATAAAATTTAATAAAAAGAGATAACTAAAGCTCTTTTTCTTGCCATCTTTATGGTAAGGTAAAAAGCTTATTCCATAAAATAAAGAAGAATAAATCCCTTATAAAAGTATTTCTTTTTAAAAAGCACTTTTCAACAAGTTCACATACTTGCACAAAATACATATACCTCAACCTCATCAAACAATCTTCATGATTGTTACATGTAGGATCATTTCAAAGTCAAAATCAAAAATCATCTTTTCAAAAAACATAAATGAATATCCTCATTAAATATACCCAAATTTATTGAATGAAGATTTCATTTTCATAACAAAATATAAAAAAATCATCTTTTCAAAAAGCACAAATGAACATCTTCAATATATTTTAAATTAAAGATTTCATTTCATTTCATTTTCATCAAAATCATCATTTTTCAAAAGCACAAATGAATATCATCATATACCCAAATTCTCATTCTATTTTTTTTTTTTTTTCATAACAAAATAATCTCATTTCATAATCCTCATCATTCCAAATTTATTGAATTTTTCAAAATCATTTGAAATGAATCATCCATATATAAATTTATTGAATGAAGATTTAATTTTACATTACATCATTTGAGCTACTCCACATATCCCATATGTTGATGTTGGAGATTTCATTTTTGAAAACAAAATCATCAAAATTTTCATCTTTTTAAAACATTCTTCATATATATTTATAATATCCTTTCAAAATATTTCAAATTAAATCATAAAATCAACCCATTGGATATTCATTTGTACATTGGTAAAGATCTCTTTTTCAAATTACAAAAAAATAAACACATTTGGATTCTTTATGTCCAAATTTGTTAAGTAAAATCTCTTTTCAAATCAAAACAAAACACATTTGGATTCTTTATTTAGCATACACAAATTTGTTAAGTAAAAATCATCTTTTCAAAATCACAAAATAAACACATTTTTATCTTAAATACACAAATTTTTAAGTAATCTTTTCAAAATCACCATTTAATTCTTTATTTCAAATTTGCTAAGTAAAATCACTTTTCAAAATCATAAAAAAAAACACATTTCGATTCTTTATTTAGCATACCTAAATTTGCTAAGTAATCTTTTCAAAATCACCAAAAAAAAACACATTTGGATTTTTTTATTTAGCATACCTAAATTTGCTAAGTAAAAATCCTCTTTTCAAAATCACCAAAAATAAAACACATTTGATTCTTTATTTAGCATACACAAATTTGCTAAGTAAAAATCATCTTTTCAAAATCACCAAAAATAAAACACATTTGGATTCTTTACTTAGCATACACAAATTTGCTAAGTGAAGATCCTCTTTTCAAAATCACCAAAAATAAAACACATTTGGATTCTTTTTTTAGCATACCTAAATTTGCTAAATAAAAATCATCTTTCAAAATCACCAAAACACATTTGGATTTATTTAGCATACAAATTTGCTAAGTAAAGATTCCATTTTCAAATTCACACATGATTCACATCATAAGCAAACAAGCAAAAGAAGAAAATTGTTTTCAAAAAAACTCATTTAGCATACCCAAATTTTGCTAAATGAATAATCAAAAATAAGATCAATTGACCCTCCATTTAACATTCTCATATTTGTTAAATGAAGGATATCCAAACATAAAAGAATCAAATTCAAATATGAACCAATGGAAGCATCAAAATTTTCTTCAAAAAATTTGATCCCAATTTCAACATACATAAATTTGTTGAAAATGGATTCTGAACTCAAAAATCTCCTTTCCAATTCATTCAAAAATCTCTCTCTGAAATCAATGAGCCCCACTTAACATATTTAAATTATTGAGAGTGGGTTCAAACTCTAATTTCAAACAGTTAGCAAAATACATAAGTAGAAACCTGATTCGGGTTTATTTCCTAGAATTATAGAATTTTAACTCAGTTTTAGTCAGTTTCTCTCAAGTTCAGTTCAGTTCTAATGGATGCCTAGAAGTATGTCTTCACTTTTCTTTTTGGGATGGATTTGACCTTGGATCGGGGCCGACTTTGCTCACGATTCATTTCGGGGGATTGAAGAGTCACTTATGGGGGGCCATTAGTAGGAGTGGTGACGATCACATCGGTTAATCCCAGTGCAGTTTCCCTCACTAAAGAGGAAGTCTATGGTAGTTCCCGCAATAATTGCAATTTTAGCACCCGTGCTTCCAGTTGTTCCATTTACTTCCCTAGTACAGGCTAGCACCCACTCATTGGCTTCTTCCAGAGAAAAGGCTACCCTATCTTCAAGGATAGTCTCCCCCGCCTATGGGTAGGGTCTAGTTCTCTTGCTGCTCCTCCCAGCAGAACTCGGCACTATAACAGATGCCACCAGATCAAGTGGCATAATGTGCACATAGCCAAGGAGATGGAGGCAGTTTCTCAGGTTGCAATAAAGGAGTTACCCAGGATAGTTTCTCCCATGATCACACAAAATAAGTTTCATCCTCTCTCCAGATCAGATGAAGAGGATGATGTTAGGATCTCAGTGTCACCTCCACCTACAGTTCAGTATGAGGCTCCTACTAGATATAAGAGGAGTTGGTGGGGTCGGTCATCTTTGGAATGGTGATTTGATTTTGGGCTTTGTGGGGCGTGGGAAGAAAGTGAAAATCCAAGCA